>CM077013.1:63848898-65048898 GCA_039090855.1 Macrothele yani | reverse complement strand
AACATGTCTCTGAACTCTTCCTAAGTCATATGGTTCCCTGCTATTGTATGTACTTGTACCTTTGATACATCTTTCAGTGCCATGGCAAAATTGTTCTGTATGATTATCATTGTGCTAAGTTCCAGATTACTTCATATAAGTTTTATACAGCACAACTTTTATATGAAGAAATTTTGCTACTTCACTGAGGAATGCTCCATTACAGTGCAACTGTGAGGCCCATAGGATTTTATCAGAATTCTAAATGCACAGTAAATTTCACCTCAATTTGCAAAATATAAAACAAAGCACTATGATTCTAGCAAAAATTTGAGCTCCTGGAATTTTTTAATGAACTCCTGGAATTTATTTTCTGTAAGTGTGTGTACAAACTCTTTATCCAGCCTAGTATTTCAGTTTGCCCAATGGTGGTCAGCTCTAGTAAATATGTCTAGCCCATTGCCAGTTGAAGGTCTTCACTTTTATTACGATCCACTCTTGTCATTTTCCTGATCCATGGGTTCCTTCTATCTTTCTTGGTTACTCAAGCATGCATGTTTCCATGCTTCTTTGAGTTGTCTGCAGCCTCTGTATGTCTGTTTTTTAGTTTTATACACTGCTGTACAGTTAATATCTGGACACCTCTCTGTTGGTAGCAAATTTGGTCTTATGCAAGCACCACATCACAGACCCAACTATAAATATGACCATAGGTCTATAATGAGGCAATATCACCACTGTTAATGCAAGATTGTTTGACCATCTAAGTTAACTGATTTGTCTCATGGATTAATAATAGGATACCACATAGACAATTGCTTTGCACATGACATTTCAGCAGCACTAAAGATTCCTAGGTTGACAGTTGATAATGTGTTATTGCAAATAGAAGTGGACTGGTGCTAATCTTCCAAGAAACAGCCCAATAAACTTTTAAAGCAAACATAATGTGACAGGAGAGCTTTTTAGTGGACTGTCTGCTCAGAATGCAAATAAACATCATCTTAAATTCTGCAGACCCTATGTGAAACTATTGCAACTGATGTTATCACCAGCACAGTGTGTAGGATGCTGCATGATGTTGGTTGCCACACAGTCAAGCAGCCATTTACAATCTGCTAATCATTAATCACTTGCCACATGCTGATTTGCATTATGTAAGGAAGATTGGTCTTGCGCTGAAGACCAGTGGAAAACCACTTTGGACTGATGAGTTATGGTACATGATCTACCAGTGTGATAGCTATTCCTGGGTATGATGAACGCTGAGAGAATGGTACCTTCTGGACCGTATTGCCCAGATGATGAAATTAGGTGCAGGCATCATTATGGTATGGAGCTGTTCTATGTGCTTCATCTTGGGGTCCATTAGTTGTTCTGGACAAAACCATGAATGCTGAACTCTGCCTAGACATCCTGGCCATCTAGGCAGTACCAAATTATGGTGCATGTACCAAATTGTGTACATGCAGTACCAAAATCGTTGCAGTACTTTGGGGAAGTCCATACTTCTATGAACAGGACTGCACACCATGTCATACTGCTCATGTTATTACAGATTGGTTTGAGGATATGAGCATTGAAAGGTTGGACAACTGGCCAGCTCAGGTTTTGTTCTTATGCCCAAATCAACTTGGAAGAAGAGGTCACCTAACGAGCAAAGCTGCACTTGTCACTGCTTTGAAGTTCCAATGGCGGAATATACATACATGAGATTTTTCCACAAATTCGGGAATTCCGCTTTTTTTTTTTTTTTTTTTTTTTTTTTTGTCATCATTTGGGTTATTCTCGATCGATGCAAAACCGGAGAGAAATTTTGGAGGATTAGGGGGGGGGAGGGGTCGTTTTTTGATCTGGGGATGGTATTTTGTTTCTCAAAACGTTCGAAAACAGAAGTTAAACGAAGTGAAAAATCTTTTCTAGCGATATTTCTTCTGCACAGTAGTATTGTTAAATATAATTTAATTCCATAAATATTTGCATTTTAGCTTTAAAATGTAAGAAAAATTCCGAAAACAAAAGTTGGCACGAAAATTTCCCTGTGATCTTCAGGCACGAGATTTTCCCGTGGATTCGAAGAATACCACCATTTCCACCGTCGTTTCGATGGTTCTCGAGATCGATGCAGAACTGAACAGAAATTTGGGAGGGATTGGTGGTGGGGTTGTTTTCCGTCAGTGGGCAGAATTCTGACTTTCAAAACTTTCGGAAACAGAAGTTAGACGAAGTGAAGGTTTCTCCTGTAATCGTAATCCATTTTTCTCACACTGTTTCTTCTACAAGTTAGTGTTAAATGTAATTTTATTCCATAAATATTTGTTTTGCAGCTTCAAAATGGAGGAAAACTTTCCTAAAACGGAAGTTGGACGGAGCGTAGAATTTGCCGGTAGTCGCAATTTTATTTCTCCACGACGTTACATTTATCCTGTGTTGCTGTTAAACATTAAAAAAAAAAAAAAAAAAAATCATGTTTTGAATACAGTGATGTGCTCCACCTTAATATTTACATAACAAATTTCAGTGAACAATTTTGTCTTGCTTACGGCTCGTTATATTCACACTGTTTCGCAGCAAATAAAGGTAACTTGACCACGCTAGTTACATTAACTGAAAACTTTTACAAAAAGTTCGTAAGTTGGAAGCTTTTGACCTTATCTTAGGTCTTCAGCACATTCTTAGTTTTCACTGCGGTTAAAAAGTTCAGCTTTTTTTTTCCCTTTGTCAGTCTCATGTATGAATATATCGGTGGGCATTTACAGAAAAACTGCTGAAGTGTGTTCCATGAAGACTAGTAGCTGTTACATGGGCCAAAGGTTGGAGCACACAATGCTAAAAATTCTGTAAATAAAGACAGTTTGTGGACATGCAGATGCAGTAAATAAGCGGACAGCAGGGCTTCTCAACACAGTATTACAATCAACGAACATGGGTAAATGTGGTGATCTGAACTACTTTCATCGTGGATGCATTGTTGGCGCAAGACAGATGGCTCATTCTATCGCCCAATTAGCAAGAATCTTTGGGTCAATAGGGCAGCCGTATCAAAAGTGTACCGCAAGTATACCATTGACGGACATACCAGCGCCCAGAGCAAGTGGTGGCCGACCACATGCCATTGATGACCAGGGTTGACGTAGACTATCCAGGCTTGCACAGACTGACTGCGGCTCAAATCACACCCAGGTTAAATGACAGAGGCTCAAATCACGTCCTGGTTAAATGTCAGCTGTGTCAGCAAGCAAACGGTACAGCGCACGCTGCAAACCCTAGGCTACAGGAGCCGGTTTGCAGCGGCTCCTGTAGCCCAGGGTTTATGTGCCACTATTGACTGCTTGTCTTTGGAAATTACACCTTGCCTGGTGTCGGGAACATCAAAACGGGACTTCTGCAGAGTGCTGTTGCATTGTGTGGTTAGATGAATCTAGTTTTCATCTGCACTAAGCTGACAGGAGAGTGTGGGTGTGGCGTCGATAGCATGAAGCCATGACCCCATCATGCCAACTTGGCTTTGTGATGGTTTGGGGAGCTTTCTCATGGGACGCATTAGGTCCCTTAGTGTGTTTGGTGAGGTCCTTAACCATTGCATGCCACCAGTGTGTGCTGGCTGATCACCTACATGCTTGCATGGCCTTCATGCATCCAGTGTCCGATGGTCTATTTCAACAGGACAATGTGCCACCCCACTGGGCTACAACCACCCAGGCATAGCTTGAGAAACACTCGGTTGAGTTTGGAACCATCCAGTGCCGAGGACCTTGGATTTAAACCTTGTGGAAGTTCTCTCGGATGCCGTAGAGATCCATGTATCCTGGGCCAACATCTCAGATGGAGTTGTGAACAATGCTGCAACAGGCATGTTGACATTACCACATCACCTCCAGAAACCCTCTAATATCTGGTGGAGTCAATGCCTCAGTATGCACGGATTGTTTTTTTGTGTTAGAGGACAATGAACATGTTATTTAGTAGGTATCTCTAATGTTTTGTTCATTGAACGTATATGTATTATACACTATATTGACAAAAGTCACCGGACCTAGAAGAGAAACACAACACAGAATTTATTGACATACATTAGTGCAGTGTCGGTCCACCTTCGGCCTTAATGCATGCACTGACCCTTCAAGACATGCTTTCAACAAGGGTTTAGAACACAGCGATAGGTATGTGCTTCCATTCAGTACCTAATGCTGCTGTTAACTGTTGCTTAGTAGTAGACCTTGGTTCCAAACTTCATATGCAGCACTCTAATTCATCCCATAGGTGCTCTATGGAATTAAGATCATGGCTCTGTTCTGGTCAGTCCACATACGATACTGAATTATTGTCAAACCACTCCTTAGCAGTTCTTGCTTTACTGCTCTGTGCATTATCCTGCTGGTGCGAACAAGGCTCAGTTCCATAGTATTGCTGCAGAGTTGGTAGGGCATAATTGTCCAGAATATCGATGTAGACGTGCTGGTTAACAGGTTTGTCCACGATAACCAACGGGCCGGGGCCATACCATGAAAAACACCCCCACACGAGTACACTGCCAGCTGCAAACTTGACCGTAGGAACAGTACACTGTGGTAAATAGCATTCCCCCAGCTTCTGCCATACCCACACACGGCCATCAGACTGATGGATTGTGTATGTGGATTCATCAGTCCATAGGACCTGTTTCCATTGATCTATGGCCCATGATAAATGTTCTTTACACCATGCTAAACGACGAGTAGCATTCCGAGTGGAGATGAAAGGCTTATGAGCAGCTGCATGACCACAGAACCCATGGAATGAAGTTCTCTGCAAAGGGTATGTCTACATACCGAGGTTTCAGCATTTTTACTCCCCTGTACACTGAGGTCTTGTGCAGTTCTTTGTCAGTTAGCTGTAATGACTCTCCTGAGGCTTCGACATCCTCTATCACAGATTTTCTTTGGTCTGCTGGTACGTTTTGCCACTTCAGGCACACCATGTGTTATTCAGTACATCCAAAACAGTTGACTTGGGTATGTTTAAACACCTCTCGGCTTCTCTTATGGACAACCCACTAATATAACATCCAACAATCTTTCATTTCTCAAAGTCAGTTCTCTTGCACCGCAACATTTTTACTCAACCTCACAGTGCGATATGATTGTGGTCAGCTGCAGGCTTGTTTTTATATCATTTGCAGCCGTACCATGCATCTTAACAATGCAGTGGATCCATTCATTTGCTTTTGAAGGGGTGTCCGGTGGTGGCTTTTGTCAATATACTGTATACTGGGCTTTTTTTCTGGTGGAACATTCTGGAATGGCATTCTAGTACTTCTTTAGCACAAAGTTTTTGGCTTTGAAATCATTATTTAATTATAATGACATAATTAAAATTTGTAATATTTATAAAGTACTGTGAAACTGTTTTGGATTAAAAGTTTTTTATATAATAATTTATAATATGAGCATGTAAATAAGGGTTTTACTGTACAGTTTGTACAATACAACAGTGATAAGGCTTAAAAGAACAATAATCAAGAAATTAAGCTGCTTTTTATGAGGGCAACCCCCTACTCCACTATAGAACAGCTTTTATTTTAAGAGCTCCAGCATCTCTTTTCCCAGAAAAAAAAAAAAAAAAAAAGAAAAGCAACAAAAAAAAAAAAACCCTACTGATTTATATATACATATTTTGGTAATCAGGTTTGTTGCTGTTAAATTCACTCATGTTGGGTTGTAATAACTTGGTAATGAATATGCTGTTAATTGTCATTTCGAAGGGCTATTTTCGTAACAGTGTCTCCATGGCTTCAGCTAGGTCATTGCTTTTTCTCCTCTTTGGTCTTATGTATATATAGCTGCACTTTGGCTGCAGCTTCACTGAAGACTGTATGCAGTGATCTGCTGCTCACATATATATACACTGAAGAGCAATTGAATTAGAGATACCTGTCTAGTAACGTGTAGCACCACCTTTCGCCCTGATGACGGCGGCGATTCGTCTCGGCATGGACTCGACAAGACACCGGAAGCGTTGGGAAGCCATACGGATCCACGACCCCTGAACAAGCTCCCACAGTTCACAAAGATTTGATGGAGGGGGGTCAGAGCCTCGAACATCTCTCTCGATGGTATCCCAGATGTGCTCGATGGGATTGAGGTCAGGTGACCTAGCTGGCCAAGGAAACGAGGTCACGTCGGTGGAGTGTTCATCCAACCATTCGGATACAATTCGGGAGTGATGGCACGGTGCATTGTCTTGTTGCAGGATGAGGTCCCAGTGGGATGTTAAAGACGCACAAACGGGAGCAAATGGTCGTCCAGGATATCCCGGTAACGTTGACCTGTGAGGGACGATGTCACATGTACCAGGGGTCCTATTTTAGTCCACGTAAACAGTCCCCAGACGAGAATGCCACCCCCACCAGCTTACCCTGCTGGCAAGAAGGATCCATCGCTTCATGTCGTTTGCGCCGTACTCGTATCCTGCCATCCGCATGTGCCAACGTGAATCTCCACTCATCAGTCCAGGCAACATTTTTCCATATGTCTAGGGTCCAGTGGCGATGTTCCTGCACCCATACTAATCTTTGCACCCTGTGATGTGCGGTCAGCAGCGGTACCCTCGTGGAACAATGGCTTCTGTACCCCATAGCGAGGAAATGGTTCTGGATGGTGTGGCTGCTTACACGCTTTTGTGCACCAGCGTTAAATTGCTGAGTGATTTCTTGCACTGTGGTCCGTCTATCTGCTGTAACAATGTGAGCTAGCCGACGATGACCCCGCTCATCCACACGCTGTTGTCCACGGCAGTTGGCCCTTGCAGGGGTGGTTTTACCGGATTCGATGTACTCACGGTGCACCCGGGACACAGTGGCTCGTGAAAATCCCAGTGCCTGTACGACTTCCGAGATGGAGTGACCCATTCGTCGGGCCCCGACAATTTGCCCGCGATCAAATGCGCTTAGATCCTTCGTCTTACCCATACTGCTTCCGACTCTTACTGATTCCCGTGGCATCACTCCTTATATTGTCGGATCGCTGCATACGTCATGTCATGTCGTTTCCGTTTACAGGGCCGCCCACAGGGCCACATTTGCCTAACGCCAACTGTCTCTAATTCAATTGTTCTTCAGTGTATATATATTAATAAACTTTATCGAGATTTTTAGTAGTTTTACATTACAATGATGTATTTTGATGATATCTTGGAATAGAATATTTCTTCATCTGATCTACAACGGCAAGAAAAAAAAAATCAAGAAATCGTGAAAATAAATCGTGTGTGGGTGAAAAATTGTAATATGGTGTTAGGACTACAATGAATTATGTTTGTAAAAGCTGTTCCATCATTTTGAAGAATAGTGTGGTTAGTTATGACAGAAGATTACCGGTAATCAAAGCAAATTATATCGCATACTGAAAAAGGAGAGTTTTTTGTTTAAAGAAGAATTGAAGTTTTGATGTTTCCTTTATATTCCGAGAGGACGCACACACAAGAAAAAATAAAATAAAAATAAGACTAGGAGGTAGTACATATTATAAAGTTGTATTTCATTGTTGTAGTCTATACCTTGATGAAAATATTCATTTGAGATATTCAAATGTCATTCGTCAGTCACCACACATTAGTGCAATTTGGCGTCTTTAAGCGGCGAAAAAACCCCAGCATGTGCCATTGAAAAGGGTATGAATGAGATCAAGTTTCCTTTCATCTATACGCAATTATTGTTTTGTTCTTGTGTCCAGATCAAATGGAAAACAAATAAAAATGCATCGCATAAATTGCTGTAGTCAGTTTGTTTCTCTTTTGCTTTGTTTTATAAGCGGAAGTTGTGAAATCTTTTCCCGATTTTTCATCTTTTTTTCTACGAAGTAGCCGTGAGACTGTGTTAGTGGAGCTTGTGATTCTCACAGAGTCGCCATTATGAAACAATTTTTTTGTTTCTCCTACATGGACACACACCCGAGCTCTTCGTTCCCGCCCGCACATTTGCGTATTGGCTCAAGATTGCGCTGCATAATTGACACAACACATGCGTGATGGAATCCCCTCCGTATTCTGTTCTCGAGCTTCCCCCCTCACCCGCCAAAGTCGGGCTGTTCCAGTGTCGACCGCACTCAGCCGATGAAAGTGGGCTTGGCGGATACGAGCTTCTCTTGGCTTTATTTCTTGGGAAAAATTACACTCAAGTTTCCAATGTTTCATTCATCTTGCGATAACGTCGGCTCGTTAATGGTCCGTATTTCATTGTGGACTATGAGTGCACCGAAGTTAGATTATTCCTGGGCGATTGCCGATAAAATTTTACAAAATTCGCATGGACCGCTGATGGCTTCTTTGCTTACATGCTGCCACGTCTAATTGCAGTTAAAGGGAATGGATGAAAAAAGAAAAAGAAAGAAAAACAAATAACCTTACGATTTGATTTTAATTGCTGCGCGTGTCGGTAGCAGGGATTACTGTTAGTGAGAGAAAATATACTACTGAAATGGTGCTATATTTATTGATTGCTGTACTGACAATTATGCCTGTTAATTCCTACTACCCTTCCATGGTTCGATTTGTTAACGAGTAAGTAATTAAAAATTTGTGTAGTACATTTTATAGTGTGATTTATACCTGACCTATTATTTACTTCCAAAGCTGATTTATACATTACGGCTGGTACCACAGCTTGAATGTCGGAGCATCCTGTGCGATCGTCCAATGTGTCAAATCGAAGGCGGAAGTCATTTCCTCCCATTAAATGCACATTGACAAAAAGCGTCGGAGAACCCAGTTGCATAAATAGTTTGTTTCCGAATAACGTTCTGGCATGGAAATGAATTACTGTGATGTGAAAAGTGAATTGTAACAGTACTTTCCTATTAGTATGTTGATATGTGTGTATATAAGTTTGCGTTTTCACGTAAATCATCAGTAATATGTTTTGCCGGATATGTGGTAACTGAAATATAGAGGAAGGAAGGAAGTTTATCTCTAAATGAAGGGAAGATCCCCACCCTACCTAACAAGTGAGTGATGCTTTTAACATCAGGGTGCGTGATGAAAAATTCTATTGCGATCAACATAAAATATTTTAACCCGATTTTTATGGAATGGCCTTATTAAATTACGATTTTACTGGGACATAGAAGTGTGAATGAAGTGTAGAGGGAAGACAGCTTTAAAAAACCCTTTACTAGCACATTCTGCAAAGGGTAACATATTAAACAACCAGTTACATGAAGTTAAAATAAGTTTTGCAGAACTTTTCTATGAAGTTTTTCAATTGCAAACATACCTGAAGCATACTAATAAAACATGTAATTTGAGGTTTAATTAAAAATACCAAGGTTATATTTGAGGTTCAATTAAAAATCCTGAGGAGAGTTTGTTTCTCTCACGAGTACATGAAATCATATTTAATACATAACTTTTTTTGTTGGTAACAGATGGATTTTTAATGCTGACCACTAAATGCTCTTCAACAGCACCAAGTATTTGAATTTTTATTAGTCTCATATGTTTTATCGTTAACTTCATTGCAAAAGTATAATTTTTACATGTGGTTTTTAAAGTAATCAAATCTGTTTAAGGCTCAGGTTAAAAGAGCATTTATTGAAAAAGGCACTGAAGTTGAAACAAAACTTTCTGGGGAATTCATGACAAATCATTTGAAGTATCCTCAAACTTGGTATAGTTATTCAAATTCGGTTGACATTAAATGTCTGTAAATACTGTTTCACACGTTATACAAGTTCCGCTATCGGGAGTTTGCAAAAGGACATTAACGTAGTATTGGCAATTGAAATCAAGTATAATAATAATAAGTATCTATACTTACAATATTTATAGTGGCTGTAGGTGCTTCATATGTACGTCATCCAAGAATGTGAATTCTTTCAATTGTGAAGTTAAAATTCATGATACTGTAAAATCTGCGCCAGATAAAATTAAACAAGATGAATTTTCTACAATGCAAAAAAAATTCTTTAACATCGATGAAATTTGTAGAAAATTCATCTTGTTTAATTTTATCTGGCGCAGATTTTACAGTATCATGAATTTTAACTTCACAATTGAAAGAATTCACATTCTTGGATGACGCACATATGAAGCACCTACAGCCACTATAAATATTGTAAGTATAGATACTTATTATTATTATACTTGATTTCAATTGCCAATACTACGTTAATGTCCTTTTGCAAACTCCCGATAGCAGAACTTGTATAACGTGTGAAACAGTATTTACAGACATTTAATGTCAACCGAATTTGAATATCGTAGCCACGTAAAAAGTATGTTCATCGCAACTTAGCGAAAATTGAACAACGATATATGTTGGTATAGTTATCTTGACAAATTATATCCATTTTCAAAGCATGTCAATAAACTGTTTTAAAATATTTTTGAGGAATAATTTCAATGTAATATGACAAGCAAGCATATCTTGTTTGGGTGTTATGAAATTTTTATAGTACAGGGTGTTGATGGAATGTTTTACTTCGTTGTTGATAAGCAAGTTGTCAGATTATAAGTTAGTATTAACTGATGATTCCTTGCTTAAAAACTGAGTTCATCAAGAAAAGATTTTAAAAATAGGAAAAAGTGGCCATTAAAAATCAGTAGGTTATCTTTTAAATGTGGATAATTAGTTTTTTGCCTAAGACTTATTAAATTCATTGTGTCAGAACTTTAAATGATCATTTATTGAATACTTAGTCTGTTATAGAAAATTAGCTGTGAGAAATGAAACTTATATTTACTATGTTACTGTAACTTTTGTTTAGGCATAATATTTTTATTTTAAATAGTTAGTCAATAACAGGCAAAATTTGAAAATTTCCATTTCTTACAATTGGATTTGCAGTAGCATTTATGAACTGTGGTTTACTGGATAGTTTACTCAAATTTAAAAAACGGTGAAACTTTCATGATGTTATTGATGCACGTGCCATTATTAACTGCTTCCAAACACATTTCGCCAATTCTTGCCTACCTAAAATGTATATTCCTACTCATTGAAAAGCTGTAACATTTTTGCAGTGATCAAAGTAAATAACTCATTATCTATAAATTTGGATATTGTATTTATATATATATATATATATAATCATTGTCAACCATTATCAATCCACTGCTGGATGAAGGTCTCCCCAAATTTCTTTCACAACGGTCTGTCTTGTGCCAGTCTCCTCCATGTTGCTCCTGCAGGGGTCGGAGTTGTCCTGAAGTTCCTGATTTATATATTTTTCGACCTGAAATGCCCTTATTTTTGTTCTATATCCTAAAAATTTGAGTGTAATCCTGAAATTTTAAAAATAAATGGTAAACTATGTATAGTGATTCATCATCTAGCATTTACAAGTACCGCATAAAAAAAAAAGTGGAATGAGAGAGAGAGTACTCTATTGTGACATCATCGCCAAGAACTCTCACTCTTTTAATTTTCAACGTACGCGAACGCGTTCGCACGTTTGTGAGATTGTTCGAGAATCGAATCTGCTGTGAAGCCGCTTCTTACGGAGGACGCACGAGATGCCAACCATTATGGAATCTCCTTAATTATTACGGATTTCCTCCGGAATTATAGAATTACGGATGACTATCTAAAAATTACGGATATTCAGATTTCCGCTGTTATTAAGAAAGTTTTGCTGGTTTTGTAATTAATCAATGTAAAAGCCTCTGAACAAAGTTCGTAACACAGCTCTTTTTTTTTTTTCTTAGGAAAAGAAGGAATTTGTTTTGCTTGTTTAAAAGAGTGTAAAAAAAAAAAGAAAGAAAAAAAGCTCGACCCCATACCGGAATCGTGTAGGTCTGGCGCGCTTCTTTCGCCGTGACCCGGGATTACGTTGGTCCGGGCATGTTTCTTTGTGGCCCAGGATTGCGTCGGCCCAATATCTCTAAACCAAGTTCGTGACACACCTCTTTGTTTCTTTTCATTATTATTATTTTTTCCCCCCTTTTTTGAAGAGGAGGAATGTGTTTTGCTTGTTTGAATACTAAGTGGAAAGAAAGCACGATGCCGGGCCAGGATAACATCGACCTGAAGCCTCTGAACAAAGCTCGTGACGCAACTCTTTGTTTGTTTTCTTTTTTTTTTTTTATGAGGAGGAAGAATGTGTTTCACTTGTTTAAAAGCTAAGCGGAAAGAAAGCACTGCTTCCGGCCAGTGTTACATCCGCCCAAAGCCTCTGAACAAAGTTCGTGACGCAGTTTCTGTTTCTTACTTCTTTTTTTTTTTTTTTTTTCTTTTTTCTGAGGAGGAGGAGGAGGAATTTTTTGCTTGTTTGAAAGCTAAGTGGAAAGAACGCACGCCGCCGGGCCCCGGGATTACGTCAGCTGTTATAATTTTGGGCTTTCTCATGATCGATGCACAAACTGAGCTGAAATTTTTTTGGGGGAGGGGTCTGTTTAAAGACGGAATTCCATCTTCCAGAAGCAGAAGTTAGTTGGATTGAAGATTTCTCTCGTAATCGTAATATTTTCTCATGATGTTCCTTCTGCCCAGTATTTTTGTTAAATATCCATTTATTCCATAAATACCGTACTTACATTTCAGGTTAAAAATGGAAGAAAGAGTTTCCCAAAATGGAAGACTGTTAAAGCAAAGATTTTTCCTGTAATCATAATTTTTCCCCCTCGATGTGTTGACTATCCTGTGTTGTTGTTAAGTGTTAGATACGACTATATTTTGAAGAAATTCTGACTGAAAAGTGAATTTCTGCTGCACGCAGAAGTTGCTGATATAGGAATTAGGATGGAAGAAGCTTCCTTTTCTTCAGTAATCTACTTGGCAAATATTTCCCCAGCTGCTGTTGTTAGTGACAGCAATCTGGACAAGTTGGAATTGGAGTTTTTCTTATATCAAATTGATTAATTGGATGAAGGTGTTTCGAACGGTCCTACAATTGATACCGCATGGTCAAACATTTTGAAAATGACTGGTGCAATTGGTGCTAAAAGTATGAAGTTTTACCACACCTAATACATGCTATTCTTGTTGTGCCACACAGTAATGCAACTGTGGAAAGAATTTTTAGCATTGAACATAAGAGAGTCAAACATAATGTAGGCCAAACCTAGCCACTGAAACTTTAGGGGTGTTGTTAGCCTTAAAAGTGAAAAAAGAAAAAAATCCTTCTAAGAATTAGGCAATAATTTAGATAACTTTTTAGTAAAAGAATAACATTTCTGCATTTGTACCAATATTGGATTTAATTTACCTGCCATGTCTGCCAGAATATGTCCTGAAATTTAAGAAAAATCGTGTCCTGAATATATTTTTTCTATTGCTCCTACCCCTGCTCCTACATACTTTCGAATTTCATCCGCCCATCTCCCATGTGGTCTTCTTCTGGGTCTTTTCCTGTCCCTCGGAATCCAGTCTAAAATTTCAGCTGTCCATCGATGGTCTGTCCTTCTGGCAATATTATTAATACATAATTCGAAAACATGCTGTAGTAACATGGGGAGTGGCTCAAGGCAGACAGTTATGAAGGAAACTTGGGCAGATCTTCATCCAGCAGTGGATTGATAATGGTTGACAATGATAATGATATTCATACAAGGGTAGAATTTGAAAAAAAAAAAAAAAAGTTCTGGTCAGGCAGATCAGTTAAAAGTAAAAGTGGTTAACATGAAATTCTAGTGGTACGTTTTGTTATGGTAATTTTTTTTACAACTGTATATACATATTTATTTTAATAATTACTTGTTTACACTTAAAATAATAAAATTTTCAATTACAAAGAAAATGTGGATGTGGTACATATTATTTCAAGTTCTCTGGTCATTATCTGAATCAAAGTCATCATTGCATTGTCAGTCTGGTTTTGTATCTAGTTTTCTGCACTGGCCAGACTAACCAAAGTGAAATGACATCGGTAGGGTCAAAGTCTTCTATATTGGGTGTGTCTAATGCCAAATGCATCAAATCAGTTCGGGTAATACACCTATGGTGCTTCTCATGTCAGTTTTTAAAAGTTTCATCTTACTAAATTCCCGTTCACACTTTGTGGAAGTGCATGGAATGGTCAACAGAAAGTCAGACAATTGCAAAATGTTCTCATGTTCTATGTGGTGCTCAGAATTCACTATTTCCCAATTAAGTACAAGGGGAATTTTGAAATGTGATCCAATCAGTTTGGGTAGAGTTAGTGTCAATCCCAAGTGAGCCCAATAACAAAAAAATGTTATTCAACAAGTTGCTTCAATGCTGGCTATCCAAATTTGTCATTACAAACAACTGGCCATTCATTGAAGGCAAAAGCTTCGTGCTCAAAACCAAAACCTGGTACTGATCACTGGGAAATCTGATGTGTAGTTGTGTTATCATGTTGTCCAAAAACTGTGGGAAAGTTTTAACAGCAGAAGCTTTACTTTGTCCTCTACTTCTGGGAGTTATCTATCTTTAAATGGGAGATTGTTGATCTTGTTGTCCACACCTGCATTGATTTTTAGATCAGAAAGCACTTCTTTTGCTTAGGATATTGATTGCTGAGCTTGAAATAATGTTGTTTTCTGATCTTGTAGCACGAGACATGCCATCTGTAAGCAAGTTACAGCTATATTTAACTCTAATGCTGAATGGCTAAAAGGTTTACTTTTCCATAGGCTTTACAATGCACTTGCTTTTAAAGGGAAATCAGTTTTTGATAGGACTGTGCAGTTTTCTAATTGAAGAATGAGTGCTTCATACATGTTCCAAAAGTTGGAAAAAGCTCTGCTTAAATGAGAAAGCCAATGTGTTCCTCCTACTCTTGTAGGAATCAATGCTTTGAAACCAAGTGGTGTACCGGTTTCTTTGAATTGTGCCCTGTTTGAAGAACTGTTATAATAGAACAGGTATATATCATCAGAAGAAATTGTTCCACTTTTTTGTAATCTTCAAAAGCTGTTCCAGTGCCTTTAAAGTAGGGGATAGGCCATGCAATGCAGTGTGATTAAATGTGGCTGTTGCTGAGTCAATTTCTGCCCAACTCTGTTTTTACTGCCTGGCATAGTCACAGCCCCATCAGCTGTAAAACATATAAGCTTTTCAAAGTGGTTTATGAGCTTCAAGTCATTAGTGCAAGCTTCTTCGATGTCAAAGTAAATGGACCGTGCATCTGGTTTGTTCAGAGGTGTTACATGCAAATGCTTAGCTGACAATTTTTCTTTGGTGCAGAATCCAACATATCAACTCTTCCAAAACTGCAGAATCTACATTTACATCACATATACAGTGACGGCTTTTCAGGTGAAGTAGGTGAAGTGCCTTTTCACCTATTTTACTTAAAATAAAGTTTTATTCAGTAATTTGTATAATATATTCTTTTTTGTCTGTATTGTGTTACAAAATACTCAACATTTTGATTAGATATCAATTCACATAGCGCGTTCAATGCGAAAAACAAGTCCTCATACGCAAAACAGTGCAAGTGAAGAGCCAAAATGAAAACCCTTGGAAGTCTGCAGCTTTTGACCGAGTTGCTATGGTAACCGTGACGTCAATCTCCCCTATCTGGCGCCCAAGTGAAGTGTTTTATCTTTTGGCGCCGAAGCTCTGCAAATGGAATCGTGACCTTCGAAGGAGATCACGGTGAAACTCAAATTGTAGTACATGCTTTCCGAAAGGGATTTGTTTTTTCGTGCTTTGTGATTATTTGTCAATAAGTTTAGCTGTTACTGTAGTTTCGTGTTCAGTTTAACAGTTAGTGATAGTTTTAATTAAAGTATGTATCCTGTGAACGACATTGTTTGTAATTTATTACAAACTCCATTTAATCGGTGGAAAGATGAAGATAAAATTGACATTTTACTTCAAGGACGACCGACAAATTCACTGACAGTTGTTGCCAAAAAAGAAATCAAGAAGAGCGGTAAATCTTACAATATTAATTTTAAAAATTGTTGGTTTATTGAATATAAATGGCTTTGGAGTACTTCTGTGTTACAAAAAATTATTTTGTTGGCCCTGCTTACTTTTTAGTAATAAACATTCGGCGGGGAATAAAGACGGATTCTCAGATTCATTCAATATAACACGCTCACTTCATAAACATGGCGATTCTAGCGAACACCTGAAATGCAAGTTAATGCTAAGGAATTTTGAAAAAAATCTGAACACCATTGCCGATGCCCTGAGGCTGAGGGAGAATGCTAGGCTTTTAAAAATGCATTTCAACGAAAACGTTCGTTTAAATAGATTTTTCCTGCAGACAGTGAGTGATGCAGTATTATATTTGAGCAAACAAGAACTAGCATTCCGTGGCCATGACGAAAGCATGGGCTCGATAAATCATGGACATTTCAAGGAATTATTTTCATTGTTGATATCAAGAAGTTCTTTGGAAATTCAAAATCAATATGAAAAGATAAAAAAATGTCTTCACAGGTGACTCAAAAACTATTCAAAATGAATTAATTGAATGTATTTCTGAATATATAAACGATAACATAAAAAATGAAATAAATGAAGTTCAATGCTTTTCTATTCAAGTAGATGACACCACAGACATAAATCAGACTTCTTAGGGCTCTTTAATAATAAGATTTGTTGATTCGGAAGGTATATTGGCTGAGCGATTTTTGGGTTTCCACGACGTGAGTGGATATCGAACGTCAGAAGCTTTATACAAAATGCTAGACAAAATTTTGGAACAATTCGATTATCAACACAAATTAATAGGACAACTGTTATGATGGGGCAAGTGTAATGTCTGGACACTTGAATGGGCTCCAGAAAATAATCAAGGATAAAGCTTCTCAAGCTGTTTTTGTTCATTGTTTAGCACATCGTTTGAACCTTGTATTACAGCAGAGTTTTTCTAAAATTTCAAAATGTCGTATATTTTACGCAAGCCTCACTGGAATTCCTTCGTTTTTTCACCACTCAGTGAAGCGATCTTATACACTCACATCTACAACCGCAAGACACATACCAACCATAGCAGAATCTTGATGGTCCTCTACTTCGAAGTTAGTAAGTGTAATTGTTGAAGATTGGGATAAATTGAAGGAAGTATTCGAATTTCTGACAAATAGTGAGCAATCAGATGAAAAATCAATTCAACTTGCCAAGGGGTTTTTAAACGACATGAACACTTTTGAATTTACATTTTTGGCAATAGTATTTAATGAAATTTTTGGCTCCACCGATCTATTATTCGAAATTTTGCAGAAAAAATCACTAGACATAAACTACTGTTTAACTCAAATTTAAAAAAATGGTGAAATTTTGAGTCATAAAAGGAACGATGAAGTATTTGAAACACTGTTTGGAAAAGCTAGAAAAATCACAGAAATAAGCAGATCTAAATGGGAATGTACTGCTCTTACACTAAAAACAATTTTTCAAAATTATAAACAATTGTTTTTTGAAATTTTAGACCACATTCTTATGGAAATGGATATAAATAAGATTTCAAGACTCTGAAAAACTTCAATTTGTTTGTCTTGCTGACACAACCAAATTCAAACAATTTAGTCTAAGCTTTCCCTCTCTTTTGAAAATCTACAACATTTTTACGGGGAAATATTTACTAAACTGCAGCGCCTTAAAATTGAACTGAGTCTTGTATATGCCAACGAAAAATTAAGGAATATATTGACTCAAGAACTTCTTCGAGTTCTTCATGAAGATAAAGACATTTTTACAGAAGCTTATAAATTGGTTGCCCTCATTTTAACCATTCCTATCTACAAGTGTGTCAGTGGAAAGAAGTTTTTCTTGTCTTAAAAGAATACAAACTTACTGAAGAAACACTTTTCTCAAGACAGACTTGCTTCTTTGGCAAATATTTCTATTCAGAAAGATATTTTATTGATGCTCACAAAGAAACAACCATTCTATGACAACATAATCGACAAATTTGCAGCTTTAAAAGAAAGAAGAATTAATCTAATATACAAAAAATAGGTCAGTTCTCATACAGTGATTTTCATTGCAGACAGTAGATATCTTTTCATATTGCTCTTGTAGCTGTTCACCTATTTTTTCAACCACGAGCCGCCACTGCACATATAACAGAAAAACATTTAGCCTCCTGAATTTTGCATACCAGCTGCTGAAGAGCTGTCTCTGATATGCATTTTGGAAACTCCTTGCAAGTTTTGTCATTGTCATAGGTTTGCCCAATATCAGTTCACTTCTTTATGTTCAACTTACATTTCCAGGAGAAGTCTGTAAATGGATGCAATTTTTTTACTAGAGCATGAGCTATTTGGAAAAGTTTGTTCAAACGTTGGACTTGTGCACTTTGTAGAGAAGAAAGAGCTTTGCTTGCCAAACTGGAACAAGCTGGTTGATGACTTGCTTTCTTCTAAGTTACATGCATGTGGCATGCGCTTCCATCATGCACTTTGATCAAATCGATTTTAAAGTTCTTACTGCCACTTACAAATGCTGACTGGCTATCTCCTAATGGTGATAACCTGCATTAATTGCAAAACATTTTCTTTTCTTCTGTGTCATACTGAAGCCAATTAAATCTCTATGTCCACTGGGGACAAAAAACATGTGCTCACCATTCTGCTTCATATGCTATGTTCCAAACTGCTTTCTCATCCACTGTTTTTACTTTTTGTGATTAGGGTTCTTTCCCAATGCCGTAGCACCACATTCTATTAAGAAATGTCTATAAAAAGAAAACAACAACAACTAAAAAACAATGCAAGAATATTCTGAAGAAAAACATGATGAAATCACACAGAAAAAAATCCCAGATACAATCACCACGTGTGCTGCATGCCATGCACCTGTATGTCTGTACTGTCACCTCCCTTGAAAAGAGCTAGGACTAGGAGCTTTGTCGAGGAGAAAGAGGTCCTCCGCATGCTCAGTGTGAAGCGAAGTTCGATCTCATGGGGTACTCTGGGCTGGGTCAGATGCAGTGCCACCTCATCCTTGAAGCTGCCGCCCCACCATGGATCTTGTTCAGGCTTGACCTTGGCATTCTGCAGCACTCATTTGGTCCTTTCCAGGTGTTTCACGGAATCATACGCACGTGACTTAGGACAATTGTGTGGTGCTTTGATCTGAACAATCCGGGTCGCTCAGTAATTGTATCTAAAAATCCAGTCATCCTCCTCCAAAAATTGGTGCTGCCCTGAGAAAAACACTACTGGCCAAACGGACCACCTGATTTGGGCGTATAGGTGGTCCAAATGATTTTCCACTAGTCCCATGCCAGCAGACCATCAGGAAATTCAAGCCCTGTTTGTATATATAAATGGATATTATATTCATTTATATAAATTAGATATCGGATATTTGTAAATCTATCATCAACATTCATATAAAGTAAATATGTCTTAACCATTCATAAAAACAAAGTAGCAGAAACTTGTAATGAGAAACGTGAAAAGTGAAAGAAATTCTTAATGACATTAGAATTCTATGCATCAAAGTTGCTTGACAAACATTGAATAGAGTGATTGCCAATTTATTGCCCCTTTCATGAATAAGCAGTGACTCAGGTTTTCTGAAAGTTTAGAAATTTATTTACCTTTGCATTAACTCTTGAAATTCAGACTCACTGTATCATGTCCTCATTATTTGGAAATGCCTACTCAAATCTGGTAACAACTGAATTAACACGTGTTTACTACCTCGTGTTAACTTCATTCACTCTAAGGTTGATGAAGGTAGAAGTTATTACCGTAATGTTCCTTCATTAAATATTTATCATGTAACTTTCATGTATAGTATTCTAATGTGCCATTAAGAAGTCCTTTCATTTTTCATCTGTCTTAATCTGACTGAATCATGTTTAACTTATAAATTGATGTAGCTGAAATTATATATTACTACTGTAATTGTAAAGGGTTAACCTTACACACTATTAGTTTCCATTTGTACAGGACTATTGCAAATGAAAATATTGCTTACAATTTTTCTGAATTGAGGCTGATTTTAGTTAAAGCAAAATTTAGCCAAACTGAAATGGCTGGGGTCAGTCTTAATACAATATCTAGTTCTTTAAGTTTTTCAGAATGGCTGCACTAAGAAATATTGAACCTGGATGCTTTAGAAATTGGCAATTTTTCATGGGTATCTCTTTTGTGTGTGTTTCTTTTTTTTTTCTCACAATTTTTTTGTTTTTTCACAAGTTTTTTGTTTTTGTTTTGAACTTGACAAGATAGATTTTTGAGATGTACACTTCCTCATCTTTTGAACTATGCCATCCCAAGTAGGATTTATATTTCAATGACCAATCCTTGTGGTTGATTTGTACACCTGTTTTTTTTTTCAGTTCTTTTAATTTTCTTTTCAGGGAATATAGTTGATGAGCTGTGTATTTAGAGTCCCAGTTAAATTTGTGTCCTGTGTTTTGAATGTGTACTTTATTCTGTTTGAAACATTTTTGATTGTTCTGTTTGAAACATTCTGTTTGAAACATTTTTGATTGTAGCTTTATGTTCCACTCACAGATCATAGTTTGTCACCCTGTGTGTTAGTTTTTTTTTTTTTTTTTTGTCTCCCTGTTTTGTAAAAATTCCGAAATAAAATACTCCACTTTTTAAATTTTTCCTGCAGCAAGCACTTTTTTTTGTAAATTTTCTGTCAGGGTCCAGTTGATGTTTCTTTAGTTTACAGTTTATGCCTCTGGTGCAAGTTTTACAAGAATTTTTTGATTTCTTTAAAGTAATTCAAGTAGTCCTTTTATGACAGGAAATCAGGCTATTAAAGATAATTTTTTTCAGTTCTCTTCCTTGTTTTTTGAAAAACTTACTTAACTACTTGAAGTCTATTAGTGTTTTCTGGTAAAATAACTTCTTTTTGGAATTGTTTTTTTGTTTTAATGAATAATTTAGTTTTTTCTATTTTTATTTGGAATTGTTTGCAACATCTGTTTTTTGTGTAAGAAGGAAGGTGAGAATTGCAATCCAAATTTAATTTTTCTTTGTTTGTTAGCTGGTTTTTGATCACACTTCTAATGAGGATAAAATCATGGTAATTGAGTTTTCAGTCATGTTATGGTGAATTTATGGGATTCATCAAGAATTGAAGTAATTCAGTATGTCCTTTGTAACATTGTTATCTTCAGCATCCACTGTAATAAAAATATCACCCACGAGACATTACAGACGTAAGAAAAAAAAAAAAGTTTCAGTTCTTTCTTTTAGCCTTCCAACAAAGTAATTTTTTAGCCATGGTACTAATAGAGATCCCATTGCAAGGCCAGAGGATTACTCATAGAATATTTTACCAAATGGGAGAAAAATTATTTTAAAAGCAAAAAGGAGGGTCTCATGAAGTTCTTTCTGCCAGTTCATTTTTGTTAAAGTCATAGAAGACATTTTTTTCTTTTCGCCACATCACCTGCTAAAAATAAGTCTATCCAAATCTTTGTTTGTATATATTGCAACTACATGAGTCAAATATCTCAGATTTAAATAGCCCTTACAAAACAGCCCCATCATCGCAGCCAATGCACAAAATAGCGCACTTCAAAAGAGTCCTGTCGAAACAAAATAATTGGATATATAATATGTGTAGGTGCATCTATTAAATTGCCAACTGAAATAAAAAGGGAAGAATGAAAACATTTTTTAGCAAAAAAATAAAAGAATTTAAACATTTTATTGTAAAAAAAAAATGATTACTAGTATAGTTGGTGTACAGTTCCTTGCTATTCATTAGCAGTATGTACTATACATAGATCATTATCAATCGATTGTGCAGCCTGTAGCACGGTTGTCCAAGTGAGTCTTCTGTCAATTTGTCCAAGTGGTTCCGGGTTCAAGTCCTGGTCAGGCGTGGATGTTGTGTTTGTCTTACAGCTCTGGCTCTCCCTCCCTTCCTTGGTACGAGTGGCTACAAATTAGAAATGTGCAACTGCTTATAGCCTGTTGAGTTGCTCATGGTGGTCATTAAATCCCCAAACAAAATATAAATTAATTAATTAATTAAAACCATTGCTGAATGAAGGTCTCTCCAAGTTTCTTCCACAACTGTCTGTCTTGAGCCAGTCTCCTCCATGCCACTCCAACATGCTTTCAGATTTCATCCATCCATTTTCCACATGGTCTTCTCAGTCTTTTCCTGTCCCTTGGTATCTAGTCTAATAAATAATCTGTCAGTGGTCAGTTCTATCAATATGTTCAACCTATTGCCATTTAAGAGTCTTTGCTTTGATCATGATCTGCTCTTGTCATTTCCCTGATCCATGTGTTCCTTTTTCAGTCTGTCTTAGTTACACCAAGTGTGTATCTTTCCACGCTTTTTAGATTTGTCTATAGCCTCTGTTTGTTTTACATTAGTCAAGGTCTATGTCTCTCTGCTCCATAAGTGAGAATTGGAAGTATGCATTGATAAAACACTTTTCTGTTAAGACACAATATTAAATGGCTCTTGAAAATTGCACTGTTTCTTCCAAATGCTCTTCAGCCAAGTTTTATACACCTATTAATTTCTTCTGCAATTTCACTGTTGCTTAATATCTGTTTTCCAAGATAAATATAGATGTCGGTTTCCTCCCGATTTCTCAAAGTTAAATTTTAAGCCCGCTTCGTTACTGTTGGCAGCAAGTTTGTGGACCATACTCTGTAGCTTTGAGGGAGTTCTTGTAAAAATGACATGGAATTGCACTTCTGTGTTACTAATAATGGCTGATATAGATTTGAAATTTTGTTAGTGAATATTTGATTTTGACTGGGAGCTGCCCCATGTTTTATTAGGCTTTTGTGTTTTCATGTCCTTTATGAACTGTGAGTAAACTAGTTGAAACCAGCTTTTTTGCATAAGTAATGCAACATGTGGATGCTCTTAAGATTAATAGTGACATGGTTGAAACTATCAGATTTTAGATTTTTTTTATTATATTTAATCAGTTAATGAAAAAAAGCTAAAAAAGGTTTGTTTAAAAATTTTTGAGATGTAAATTTTTAATTTTTATTTGTTGTTTTAATAAGTGTAAAGTAAGTTAGTTTACTCTGTTGTTGTTTTTTTAATAAATATACTTTATTTGATTTTTGAACTGAAAATTTTGTAAGATGTGTGATGTCATAAAGAAGGTAGCGCTTAACTAACTAAAATATCCAGTAAGTGAAGTTATTATGTTATGCTTAAATGTTAGGTCTAATCATTTATGTTTTGTTTATTTAGGTTGGTGACATGGTATCCGTAATTGACATGCCCCCACCAGATGAGTCAACATGGTGGAGAGGAAAGAAAGGCTATGAGGTAAAACATGTATTTTTTGAATAAAGATCATGTTGAGAATTGGCTTCCTAGTTTCTTAATTCAATTACTAATCAAAAACTTCTATTATGGGAATTCTTACTAAAAATGTTTTTTTTTTTTTTTTTTTTTTTTTTTTTGCGAATTTTCGAAGAAAACTCTTCTCCTTCAGGCTGTCTTTTATTTTCACTTTTTTCCCCGTCACTATCGTGGTTATGGTTAACCTTGACAGTCACGATTATTTTTCATCAAATCCTGCCAGATGTTAGGGGCAGTAATAATCCTCTGCACTCATTGATGACGAAATTCTGATTTTTCTCAATCTCTACAAAAAAAAAAAAAAAAAAATCAGAATTCCATCATCAATGACTGCAGAGGATTATTACTGCCTAACATCTGGCAGGATTTGATGAAAAATAACCGCAACTGTCAAGGTTAACCATAACCACGATAGTGACGGGGAAAAAAAGTGAAAACAGAAGACAGCCTGAAGGAGAAGAGTTTTCTCCGAAAATTTTCAATTAAAATAAAAAAAATTCCTAGTAAGAATTCCTATAATAGAAGTTTTTGATTAGTAAATGTATTTTTCTGTTATTTCTATGTGGGTCATACTGAAAGTAATGCCTGTATATTTGTGTACTTTGTAAGATATACAAATGGCACATTCCCATCTTATGAGCTATCTTCTCCATGATTAAGTGCTGCTGAAGCATGAATGTTGTGGTAAAACAAAAGAACAGTGATCAAATCCATCATAAAGTATTGTCAGACTGACCAAAGTGTGCAAGGCATGTGATGAGTGGACAATGAAAATCAGCAGTGTGTGAAAATGTGTGAAGTTTTCAGTTTTCTGAAAGAGTAACAGCCATCAAGGATAAACCATAAAGTGGGAGGCTGTCAGAAATGGCAACTGTAACGATGACTGACAGTGGACTGATGAATTGACATGCATGAGAGAGTTTGTTTGCATTACTGTGCATTTTGAGGCAAAGTAAGTGTTTTCAAGGATAATTGCAATATGCAAAAAAATGTAGATTCACTATTTGTAGACTTGTAATCTAGACATCTCTTTATGGAAATACCCAGAACTGAGAGGAGGCCCTCTCTGTGTTCTATGGAGATGCATTGCTCCAAATTGTGCTGGGTATGATTGCAAAAATCTGGTATCCTGCCAATGGCAATCACTGCAAAATGTAAGTAGTGATTGCACACATCCACACAGTGGGGATGACACATTCAACCATCCAACTCGTCATTCATGAGGATTTGGTCTGAAGAAAGGCCATAAGCAGCAGGTGCACAAGTTGCTTTCTTTCCATGCACAAAAGCACCTTTGGACACATCTTAGGACACTGGTGACTGAGAACCTTTGCTGAGGTATGGAAGGCATGTGAAGAATAATGCAAGTGCTTTGGTCTGCTAGTTCTCTGCTAAAACATTCTGAAGTGGCTGCTGAGATGAGCAATAATTCAACATCAGGGTTGTCAAAGCGAGCACCGCAGATAGTGGCATCACAGTATTTGAATGTTACAGATGATAAAAAATGGTGACATGGAACACAAACATAGTCAACATAGGTTTCATTGTGATACAGACATTATTTTGGGTTGCACTATTTTCTTCTTATTTGGTATTTGAAAGTGCTAACCTTTTTTATTTGAAAATATGTTTTGCCAATGGCATAACTTCTTTTATTGTTTATACATAATCACATTGTAACTCCAGGATGTCTTTCCTGCAAAGTATTGTTTTTCTTCTCAGTTTTATAAACTGTTATTTCTCTGCAGTGTCCTGACACTCATTTCCCTTTATCCATCTTCTGTTTTGTCCTGCTTCTAAATCCTTCATTTTCATGTATTTTAGTTTTCTATAAAAATCATCAACTTACATAAAAATTGTTGATTACTTCTAAATAAAAACATTCAGTGCATTTGAAATATGAGGGATACTTAATATAAATAAATTTTATAGGTCTGGTAAATAGACTGTAATTTATGTACAGGAATGAATGATACAGCAAAAGATGGACAGATCCTTCCTCTGTTTCTCATCATAGTGATCTTTAAGCATTTGTTCCACCATTGTGCCAGTGTTTCACTTCCCCATGTTAAGTTACACATTGCGCATAAAGGATCATGATAACACTTTACAATTGCCCAGAATGTCATCAAATGATCTGAACAGCACCAATGACATATCCAATGCTCCTGTAACATCTTGCACTTTAAGCCACTTACTGCCCTGAATCATTTGGTCAATGTTAGCATCTGTACTCTGGCAGTAGAGAGATGACTAGCTTATTCATCATGTACACACATATTGAATCACCAACACCACCTTCACATTATTTGCTTTGACATCATGCCTTCCTGATACACTTCCATAAGTCTGATGTTTATGTCTTTTCTCGACAAACCACATGCCCACTCGTACCAAAGAACAGCTCAAACTTTTCTTTTGACCACATCTCTAACAGTCACACATTTTCCATGATGTCCAATCTTGTACTGAGTTAAGCACTCTGAATGTCACAGTCTTTCTTTCAGTGGTAGCAGTGTATTAGTGCTCAGTTCAAACTCAGTTATAACAGCCCAAACACAAATTTTACCCAGCGACATAGAGCTCTGGCCCGAATGATCCCCAACAATACTGTGACTAACCTATTTAGGCATTAATGAAAGGAGGGGTGGGGAATTGCAGAAGGAGGAGGTAATGGTATTATCTCCTCCTTCTGCAATTAACTGATGTCTTTCTGAAGTGGGAAGAGACATCTATCTGTTTCTATAATATAGCCACACAATTTTCTTTGACCATTCATACGTACATACATATACACTGGCGGAAAGTGAAAAAAGAACACCAAGAAGGAGACGTCTGATACCAACGAAATTTATACAGCATAATAACGGAATACAAAGGATAATGTGATCAAAACATTATGGCAAAATACAGCTGTATTTGCTGGTAAACTGAAAAATAACATTTCCATGTAACATGGTTAGTACGAGGTTGAACCGCCATGAACTGCGTCACACTGTGCAATTCTGGCATGGAGTCTGTCGTACAGATGTTGGATGTAAGTTTTGGGGTATTGAGTTCCAAGCATCCTCAACCTGGACGCGTAAATCGGGGATAGCCGTGGAGACCGGATAAGTCGTTGTCCCATAAAATCCCACACGTGCTCAATGGGGGACAAATCCGGTGAACGTGCAGGCCATGGAAGTTGTCTCACACCCTGAAGTGCACGTTGCGTTGCACGTGACGTGTGTGGGCGTGCGTTATCTTGCTGGAAAACACCACGAAGGACCGACCTCACAAATGGCACAACAACGGGCTGAATGATGTTGTTGATGTAGGAGGTGCTGTTTAACGTACCCGGTACAAACACTAGTTGTGTACGGGAGTGATAGCTGATCGCTCACCACACCAGGAGACCAGGTGTAGGCCCTGTGTGTCGCTGGCAGATGCAAGAAGGGTGGAGACGCTCCCCTCTGTATCTGCGAACACGCATACTGCCATCGGAGGCTCGCAAGCAGAATCTGCTTTCATCGCTGAACACGACAGATCGTCATTGCGTTCTCCAGTGCAGACGTTGGCGACACCACTGCAGCCATTCCTGACGGTGGGCTGGAGTCAGAGGTACACATGCCAGAGGCACACATGCACGTAGTCCTGCATCCAGTAGACTGTTGCGGATTGTTTGCACAGTCACTTCAGGTGCAACTGCAGCTCTGATTTGCGTCGCAGTGGATGTTCTGCTTGACAATGCCGCTCTTCTTATGCGTCGATCGGTTCGCTCATCAGTCCGTCTGTGACTCCCGGTTCCACGTCTTCTCGTGTGGGAATGTTCCTCGTACCATCTACGCCACCATCATACCACCACCAATACTTCCCGTCCAATTCGCTCTGCAATACGACAATACGACCGGCCTCGGGGAGTCCGACTACATGACCTCGCTCAAAGTCCGATAACTGCTGAAATCGTACACGCCTTTCATGTCCAGGCATTGCAGCTTCTTCAGGGTCTTCGCACGTGTCTGTACGCCGACGACTGATTACATTCACTTCGCCGTACTCCTTAAATACCACCGACGATAATTTGAATATTATGCCGTGCTGTGGCGTAAGTGCTTACTGGTTGGTCCCGAAATTAACATCACACCTACGTAAACTCGACCCCATTAACATATGTAAATTTTATGATCGTCCGCCAATTCCTTCTTGGTGTTCTTTTTTCACTTTCCGCCAGTGTATATCATTAAGCTGTTCTCTGAGATTCAAAGGTTAGCTCCTCAAAGAAAGACCATCTACCAAGTAAACATTTACCTGGTGGAACTAAAATTTACTTACTGTTGGTGTATCAAATGTCTCCGTTTACCACGAGCTTTATTAACATCCATCACACGCTGCACACAAGACCTTTTGTACTTCATACTCATAATCTTTTCCTCATGCAGACATTCCTGAATCTGGTCCTCCCATGATTTCCTTGGCCTTCTTCTACATTTCTTTCTGTCACTTGGGCTGAATACATTCTCTTAGTAAGTACATACCTGCCAACTACTACAGAATGTCCGTAGTTTCTACGGATTTAGTTGTCTGACTACGGGACTACGGACATCGCTGTCGAAACTACGGATTCTACGAAATTTCATTTGGTTTAGATTTTTTCATTTTTCTAGTATTTCATGATATACATGTGGTTCTTAAGCAGATACGCGGTATTCCGCTTTTTCTAGGTCCTGTAGATCATCCTCGAAAGTAGTATTTAGTGTTTCAAAATTTTCTGAAACTGTAGTTAAACGGTGTGAAAAATTTTGCCGTAATCGCATTTTTTTTTTCTCCCGATGTTGCCTTTGTGTCCACTATTCTTGTTAAACATCATTTAATTGCATAAATGTTTGTATTTCAGCTTGAAACTGCGGGCAACAATTTGCGAAAAGGAACTTAGAACGCCGCGAAAAATTTCCCGTAATCTTCAGGCATGAGATTCGTCCGCGAATTTGAGGAATTCCGCCTTTTTCGTTATTATTTTGATCATTTACGAGATCAATACACAAGTGAAAAGAAATTGGGGGTGGGGTGTTAGCGTCGGAGAGCGGAATTCGATCTTTACGGAAGGTTTTTTTCTTGCAATGCTGCCCCTGTGTACTGCATAAATATTTGTATTTCATCTTGAAAATATGAGGGATAAATTCCTGAAAACGAAAGTGACAAAGTTGGAAAATTTGTAAAAATTGATGCATAGTGTTCAAAAGTGTTATTCTCAAAGTTACACCATTTATTTAAAATAGTTGAAGCTTTGGTATCATGTGCTCATGGTCCTCAGGCTGAAAGTTTTTTTCAGCATGCTAGAAGAAATTGTTATCAGAAGGAATAAAGAAAAGAAAGAAAATCAACAATAAAGAAATAGGGAGAGAAAGATATCAGCAGAAAAAAAAATATTAAGCAATGGATGCTGTGCAGCTGCAAGGTCAACAAAAAACAAACTGACAGTGGTGGTCCACAGTCTTGCTGTGTGTTTTGATTTTTCACCCAGTTAAAGCATCCTCCAGCTTCCCCCCCTTCTTTGGTTTATCTTGTCATAAACTACAATTTTAGAGGCAGTATGATCATAAGATGAGTGAAGGTTCGCACGCTGCATGTTCACTTGCTTGGATTTCCCATCTGTCAAGTGTTGTGGAATTCTTAACGCATCAGACTGATTTTTATTGGTGGAAGTTTCTAACTTAAATCTCGCAATGTTACGTATCATACCCTTGCCAACAGAGGAATCAACTTTGCGTTTCACGTGTGTTAAGTTTGTTTCATTAGAGTCCTTGTTTGTTGTAACGTTTTGTTGTGGTGCATATTTCTTTTTCACAAAGAGACGGATCGTTTCATAAAAAAGTCTTATGTATGCTGCGCAATAATACTAATTACTACTGACAAGGCTCTTGCCAATGTTGGCAGGTATGGTAAGTACTTCATCACTCATTCTTTCAACATGGCCAAGCCACTTAAGAATATTAATCTCCACCTTACTGACAACATTTTGCCTCACATTACACATCTGCAACACATCTTCATTCCTCAGGTGATCAAAGTGTGATTTGCCACAAACTCCCTGTAAGTAATGCATCTCCGCAGCGCACAAACGATTCCTATGTCTTTTCTGCAGTACCCAGGTTTCACTGCCATACATCAGTGTAGAAAGAATTGCACTTTCATACACAGCCATTTGGGACTTCCTTGAGAACCCATCATTCCTGTGAAATCCTCCTAAGGCATCTATGACTTTCAATGAAGAATTCATTCGCCTACTAATTTGCCATCTGATTTATTCTCTTTCTCTCAAACATACTTTCTAAATATACAAACTCATTCACCCGGTCAATCTTTGTGTCATTAAGAATTATCTTGAATTCAGTACTAACAATTCCTTGCTCAAAAACTATAACTTTGGTTTTTCCCTTATTTATACTCAGTTTGAATTTCATGGAAACTTCATACATCCAAGACAATATACTCTGCAACTCACTTTTTCTCTCTGCCAACAGGACCATATCATCAGCATACAGCAATCTGCATGCACGGATATCACCAAGACATACACCAGTATTATCTATTTTGGCATCACGCATGCATGCACCCATAAATATATTAAACAGCCAGGGTGACACTACACAGCCTTGTCTGACTCCTGCACTAATAGAAAACCATTTCGATAGAACACCATTCACTCGTACACATGCTCTACTGCCAGTGTACATGGCTTTCACACTATTAAGTAGATTCCCAGTAATGCCGTACTTATTCAGTACCTTCCACAGAAGAGTCCTGTTTACTTTGCCATAAGTTTTCTCTAAATCTGTGAAGGCAGCAAACACTTCTTTACCAACAGACTGATACTTTTCAATCATTATGTGTAATCTAAAAATTTTATTAGTGCAGCCCTTTACCCGGCATAAAACTACTCTGTACATCCCACACTTTCTCTGAAGTAAGACCTTTCACCTTATCAATAATGACCTTCCCAAACACTTTTCCTGGCACACTCAGCAAGCTGATACCATGATAGTTCTTACATTCAGTCTGATCACCTTTTCCCTTGTGCAAGGGAACAATGATAGCATCCTTCCAATCCCAAGGGACCATTCCTAACTCCCAACTTAACTGGCAAATTTCAGTTAACCAGTCAATCACAGAGTCACTGCCATACTTTAGCATTCAGCAGTTATGTCATCTACTCCTGAAGCCTTACCATTCTGAAGCAATTTTAGAGCTTTACACACCTCTTCTCTTGAGATCCCACCAGTGTTTCCATCTCTCACTGTGACATCATCTGCTTCTGCCTCAGAAATACCTTTGCTTTCATGATCTAATAAATCACAGAAGTACTCACTCCATCTTTCACTTAGGTCATTGGGCTCCCATATCATTTCTCTGACCATATTCTTTACACAATTTAGGATATTATTTCCCTTATTTTTCCTATGTCTTATGTACTTCCAGAAAGTTTTCTTATCTTTCCAATAAGCCAAATCGTGCCTTTTCTCCTTTTCCTTCTTATTTTTTGCCGTACTCTGGCGAACCAGCTTTGCTGCCTTACACTTCTTACAGCGATATTCATCCTCAGAAACTCTACTTGCAACATCCCCAGATATTCTTCCTTCTTTCATTTTACTGCTTCTTTAACCTCGCTGTTCCACCAAGAATCACCTATAAAGTTACCCACTCTTGCAATACCACAGACCTCTCAGTGGTAGTGACAACACAGTTCTTAAAACGTGTTCACTTCTTTCCTACATTCCTCTCGCATGCCTTCAATTCATTCAGACATTCCCTGAGTAAATCAGAGTAATGCTGATATTTTTCAGACAGCGTTTCAACCTTTATTCTTTTCATCACATGCATTTTCCCATACCTCCTCCTCCAACCAACATTTAGTTTCACCCGTGACACTAACAGGTGATGATCAGAGCCAAAATCTGTACCTCTCATCACATATGTATCAACAACTAAGTGTTTCAGATGCTGATCATAAACAACAAAATCAGTCACACTCTTTAATTGCAGAGTACGATTTTCCGAAGGTTATGTGTGGATATACTTGTGGTTGAAAAATGTATTACATACCCACAATCCATTTTCAATGCAGAGTTCAATTAATCTTTCACTATTATCATTTACACCAGGATCATTAAACTTACCCAAAACGTTATCAGAAATCCCATTCTGAACTCCTACTCTAGTATCGAAATCCCCTGCTATAATAACTTTCTCTTTAGCACCAAACTGGCTCAAAACAGCTTTTAGCTCATTCCAAAAATCTTCCTTCTTATCTGAGGGATCTGAATCACAAGGAGCGTACACTACAACAATTACTATTCTCTGAAGTTTCACTTTCAAATGAATTCTGAGAATGCTCTCACTAATGCAGCTGTAATGAATTAAGTTGTCCTTCATCTTTTCACTTAAAAGCACACCTACACGAGCCTGTCCTCTCACATTATTCAACACTCCAAACCACACATTCACCATTCCATTCATTTCTTCTATCCCAATTTCTTTCTTTTTAGTTTCACTTACACACAGCACATCCAACCTATACTTATTCATTTCTTGAATCACCTCATTTATCTTTCCATTTATACCTCTAGTGTTCCATACACAAATCTTACTCACTCAGCTGAGATCTCTTTCCCATATGTCAGTTTCCGTTTCCGTGGTGGACCATCCTTCTCAAGTATGGTAGGTCCATCATGTCCCACACTTGAGTCGTAAAAGTTCTGTCTTTGGGTCATAGAAATCATAAAAGTACGTCAGTGTGGGTGATCAGCCAACAGCTAATGGTTCCAGTTGATCTTTCCACCTGAGGATTCTGGAACAAAAACCCAGTGAATTCTGGTCTTTTCACCAATGTCACACAGAACTAGCTGGTACCTCTCCAAAATTTATAGAGGCCCTTGTTGCTGTTGTGTGTGCCATTGTTGCCCAGTTGTGCACCCTGAGGAGGCAAACCCATCTCTCACTAAGACTGCACACCTTGACCATTCATTTTCTCCTAAAATGCTTCAAGCAGCTGGACATCTGGCAAAATCAGATTGTGATGCAATCTATGTAGATGCTCAATAAAATTAGCAGGATGCCACCAATTGAGGGGAGGAGGTGAAATTTTGATGGCATGATATATACTATTTAGTTTCTACAGTTCCTGATGAAGCTTTTCTTTCTCTGCAGTAAACCACCAATGCATGGCCTATGGCATTTATCCCCCAAGTCTAGAAGAAATAGCCGTCCTCTGTCCCAGACCCAGTTGTTGAAGAATTTTTTTTTACCATAGGAAGTGTAATGAAAGTGTCATATATGCCAAGTCATACGAAATCACTGTTTAAAGAAAAAAAAAAAAGAAAAAGAAAATTCAGAGCCTGAGCTGTAGGAAATACACTGGCGGAAAGTGAAAAAAGAACACCAAGAAGGAGATGTCTGATACCAACGAAATTTATACAGCATAATAACGGAATACAGAGGATAACGTGATCAAAACATTATGGCAAAATACAGCTGTATTTGCTGGTAAACTGAAAAATAACATTTTCATGTAACATGGTTAGTACGAGGTTAAACCGCCATGAACTGCATCACACTGTGCAATTCTGGCATGGAGTCTGTCGTACAGATGTTGGATGTAAGTTTGGGATATTGAGTTCCAAGCATCTTGAACCTGGACGCGTAAATCGGGGATGGTCGGGGCTGGCCATGGAGACCGTATAAGTCGTTGTCCTATAAAATCCCACACGTGCTCAATGGGGGACAAATCCGGGGAACGTGCAGGCCATGGAAGTTGTCTCACACCCTGAAGTGCACGTTGCGTTGCACGTGACGTGTGTGGGCGTGCGTTATCTTGCTGGAAAACACCACGAAGGACCGACCTCACAAATGGCACAACAACGGGCTGAATGATGTTGTTGATGTAGGAGGTGCTGTTTAACGTACCCAGTACAAACACTAGTTGTGTACGGGAGTGATAGCTGATCGCTCACCACACCAGGAGACCAGGTGTAGGCCCTGTGTGTCGCTGGCGGATGCAAGAAGGGTGGAGACGCTCCCCTGTGCATCTGCGAACACGCATACGGCCATCGGAGGCTCCCAAGCAGAATCTGCTTTCATCGCTGAACACGACAGATCACCATTGCGTTCTCCAGTGCAGACGTTGGCAACACCACTGCAGCTGTTCCTGACGGTGGGCTGGAGTCAGAGGTACACATGCCAGAGGCACACGTGCACGTAGTCTTGCATCCAGTAGACAGTAGCACATTGTTCGCACAGTCACCTCAGGTGCGACGGCAGCTCAGATTTGCGTCGCAGTGGATGTTCTGCTTGACAATGGCACTCTTCTTATGCGTTGATCGGTCCGCTCATCAGTCCATCTGTGACTCCCGGTTCCACGTCTTCTCGTGTGGGAATGTTCCTCAGACCATCTACGCCACCATCGTACCACCACCGATACTTCCCGTCCAATTCGCTCCGCAATACGACGATACGACAACCCGGCCTCTGGGAGTCCGACTACACGACCTCGCTCAAAGTCCGATAACTGCTGAAATCGTACATGTCTTTCATGTCCAGGCATTGCAGCTTATTCAGGGTCTTCACACGTGTCCGTACACTGACGACTGATTACATTCACTTCGCCGTACTCCTTAAATACCACTGACGATAATTAGCATATTATGCAGTGCTGTGGCGTAAGCGCTCACCGGTTGGTCCTGAAATTAACATCACACCTACGTAAACTCAACCCAATTAACATATGTAAGTTTCATGATCATCCGCCAATTCCTTCTTGGTGTTCTTTTTTCACTTTCCGCCAGTGTATTATGCAGCCTGGCTTGAGCTCAGCTTCAGGCGTTTGGACTGAGTCTTGGCCCTTCTCAACACTGCTGTACATGTGCAACAGCTTACATTGCCACACAAGTGTTAGGACAATGTGGAGGAATGATATCACTAACTTTAAGTCCAAGTCTCATTTCTGTAAGTGCACTGCTGATTAAATATGAGACTTGGGAATTTATTTATTAAGCATCCCTCTTGTATATACACTGCTGGACAATTGCTAAGGACGGATCATAAACGGCTATATAGCGCACAAAAAGTAAGTGTGGTTGGATGCCAAGTGAAATAAAATAATGTCAGAATGCCAGGACATTACAAGAAAGACAATTTATTGTGCTCTGAAATCCAGATGGCTTTGGAACGTGTTCAAGGGACAAACAGGCCATTTTGTGCAGAATACGTAAACGTGAAAAAAATGCAATTACCGTCCGCAGGCGTTCCGGCGTAAGATGTCAATACGGGATATGGCCACCATGGAGGGCGATGCAAGATTCCACACGTCGTGTCATGCTTTGCACAACATTATCAAGCAGCTGTTGGGGTAATTTATCCCATTCCTCTGTCAGTGCACGGATGAGGGTGTCCTTGTTTATTGGAGGGCATTGGCGACCAGCAAGACTGCTCCCCAAAGCATCCCACACATTTTCAATGGGATTCAGATCTGGAGAACGTGCTGGCCATACGAGTCGTTGAATATCCTCGCTCTCAAGACACTCCTGGACAGCGACTGTTCGATGACATGTTGCGTTGTCGTCCATGAAAATGAATCTATCACCGACAGCACCCCCGGAACATGCGAACATGAGGTAGCAGAACATCATTAATGTATCGTTGGCCAGTCATAGTCCCAGTTGGAAGCACATAGAGGGACGTACGGCCATTAATCATGATGCCAGCCCATACCATGACACTACATGTCGGACATCGGTCCCTTTCCTGTATGTTTGCTGGACAATATGCAGTACCACTATCACGCCAGATCAGTTGTCGTCGACAATCAGACGATAGACTGTATCTACTCTCATCTGAGAAGAGGACAGAAGACCAGTCGTTATCAGTCCAATTGCGATGTTGATGGCACCATTGCAAACGGGCGGTACGGTGACGTCTGGACAATGGGATGCACACAACAGGACGGCGGGCGTATAGTCCTCCTTCATGAAAACGTCTGGCGACAGTTTTTCGGGAGATCCGCTTGCCAGTAGCAGCCATAAACTGATTTGCTACCTCACTAGCTGTGCTGCGCCGGTGTCTTTTTGTTGATAGCACTATGTATCGATCTTCTGCAGGTGTCGTACTGCGAACACGACCTCCCCCGTGACGTTTGCTACACTCTCCATTTGTTTGAAATGATTTCCAAATCCTTGAAACAACACTGTGGCTGACGCTGAACTCCCTGGCAGCATCTGTTATTTTTCGCCCTTCTTCAATCTTGCCAATAATACGGCCACGCGTAAAATCATCTAGGTGATGTCGGGAAGACATACTGAAAATTGCAAATTCGTCAATTGATTCTTTCCCTTTCAACTTTGCGTTTGAACAACAACGGTCAATACGCGTCAAATCCTTTATATCTCTTATCAGCGCTATGACGTCACGAACAAGTTCGGCAATCCAAAATTTGCATACGCACAACACGTCTTACTGTATCCCGCACTTATGCTAATTTCCATATTTTCCTGCCTTCCATTTTATGGTTGCTATCGTTGCTATTGTCATCCGTCCTTAGCAATTGTCCGGCAGTGTATCTACAGTTGGTTAGTTCTGTGCACATGTATACTTCTCAGAAGAAAAAAAATATCACTAAGCTGTTCTCTGAGATTCAGAGGTTAGCTTGCTCCACAGAGAAATACAAACTACCAGGTAAGTTTTACTTACTGTTGCGGTATTAAACTTCTCCATTTACAGTGATCTTGATGTACAACTCGGGCTTCGCTGATATCCATCACATGCCGTTTACAAGATCTTCTATACTTCATACTCTTAATCTTTTTCTCCTGCATACACTCCTGAATCCGATCCTTCCATGACTTCCTTATCAATTAATGATTCTGAAATACATATGTATACTTCTCAACATGATGAGATTAATTAATGATTCTGAAATGCATTATAATATCAAGATGGCTCATGAAATGTTATAACATTTAACTGTCCCATTACAAGTGTGCTACCAGAGCAAGGGCATTGAAAAGTTGTAAACCAATGCTGTGCTTCATGGAAACAATGGTAGGCAGAAAGGTCATTCCTTGAAAAATCACCCAGGGGTGGTTGCTGACACATTTTTAAGAAAATTAATTTCTTGTCCTTCTAGAAAGTCATATTTTGGGAGTTCAATCCTTTTTTTAATATTCATCATTTTGGATTTACAAGCCAAAATGGCCACTGTGGAGTGGGAAAATCACATCCAGACAGCCTTTTTGCTTTTTTTAACTATACAAAACTATAAATGGCAGAGCTCCAACTGGTCTCATTTTAAACAGCATAACAGGTCCATCTATAAAGGGAATATGTGAATATTGACTAAAACTTAATATAATGAGGAAAAGTTCTTAACTCAAGTTCAAGATTGAAATTGATTTTTTTTGTGTGTGGTTTTGATCCATTAACATTCTTATAGGGGATAAAAAAATGAAAAATAAAATGGTATTTGGCTTATTTTTAGCCTACAAGGAGTATTTTAAGCTGAAACAAATAACTATTGGCTCTATACAATGCCTTTATGCTAAAAAAAGGGGTCTGATATTACTGATTTTTCAAAAATCACGAAATTTGAAGCTCTGTATCTAAGAAGGGGAAAGTACAAAAATTCTAAAACTTTCACAATATTCTTCTGTGTGTCTACAGAGAAATGTAAAAATCCCTACTCTTTTTTTTAAATTATTATTGAGTACTTTGTTAGTTACAGAGAGTCAAAGTTGCAAAATATTTGCAAATTGTATTAATTCACTTAAAGGAGGGGTAATGATTGTACGTTTTTCAATTAAAAACTAAGAATTATGGTGTATGAAATAAATAAAACCAGATTAAAATAACAAAATGCATGACAAATGCAGTATTTTGATGTTAAAATGACTGAAAATTTTTAATTTGTACAGAAATTTTGTTTCAGCAACTGAACTGCAAATGTTTGGGCAAGATGTTGATAAAGTGAAAAATCAAAAGTTCAAAGGTAGTAATCAAGTGAAAATACCACAAACTTGAAAACATATGATCTGCAATCATGTACTTCTTATTTAATTTTGGTCTATTACTTTCATGTAACATAATTCTTGGTTTTTAATTGAAGAACATATAATCCTAACCCCTCATTTAAGTAAATTACGATTTGCAAATTTTTGCTTTGATTCTCTGTAACTAACAAAGTACTTTAAAAAACAGGTAGGGATTTTTAGATCTCTCTGTAGACACACTGAATAGTATTTTGTGGAAGTTTCAGATTTTTCACCCCTTCCTCTTTTTAGATACAGAGCTTCAAATTTTGTGAATTTTGAAAAATCGACAACTTCAGACCCCTCTTTTAGCATGAAGAGATGGATTGTAAAAGCCAATAGTTGTTTGTTTTGACTTAAAAAGTACTCTTTGTCAGCTAACAATGAGACAAATAACATGTTTTTTTGTTGATCTCCTATGAGAACTGGAATGGATCAAAAACTAAGGAAAATCAATTTCAATCTTTTATTTGAGTTTAGGATTTGTCCTCAATATATTGATTTTTAGTAAATATTTTATATATTCCCTTCATATATGGACCTATACTCTTTAAAATAAGACCAGTTGAAACTCTGCCATTCATGGTTTTTGTAGAATTAAAAAAGCAAAATGACTCTCTGGGTGTAATTTTTCCACTCCATAGTGACCATATTTGGTTTGCAAATCCAAAATGGCAGATGTTTTAAAAAAATAAACCCCTAAATTTGAACTCTCAAAATGACTTTCTATATGTACAAAAAAAAAAAAAAAAAAAAAAAAAAATGTGTGAGCAGCAACTTTTTTGTAAATTGGGTGATTTTTTTAAACACAAGTCTTCTAGTGAGGTGGATGCAGAATCATACACCATTTAGTGGTATGGCAGACAACAGACACTTGAGTGTTGAGGAGAAGCAGCTTAGTGGATGCCTGAAGGATATGCAGTGCACAGGTTTGCGAGCTCTTTTGGATAAAGATGCCACCCAGTCAACCACCGAATGGGCAATACAGTTAAGCAGGAATGAGTCGATCATGGTTTGATGGTTGCTTACAATGGGAAAGAATCAAAAATTAAATGCAACCTATTTGCGTAAGTACAACATCTGCTTGACCATAACACTCTGGAAACTTTTGCATGGATGTAATAATACCTTTTATTAAATATTTTAATTTAATTTTCTTGAAGCTTCCTTACCTGTTGCATGACTGGTTGGCAACATAAGTTTGCTATGTGCATAAAGAAAACTGTTTATACTTATGCTAATCTGATTTACTCATTGTAGGTGGGTTTTTTCCCATCTGAACGTGTTGAAGTCATTGGTGATAAAGTACCTCATAGTTTTAAAGTTTCATCAACAGCATCTACAAAGCCAGGTATTAACCCCATTTTGAGTTTTCATCATTTCTTTGGTGACTATATGCTAGAGTTGCATGAATTGTTTTGACTGTGTTTACCATTTTAATTTAAAACTTTGTAATTTTAGTTATGCTTTGCTTTGTTATGAAATGTGCATACTTGTTGTGAAGTAGAAAGCAGTTATGAGTAACTAATGGATTATCACACTTGTTACATTTAAGCAAAAAAGTTAACTGCAATAAAATATATGAAAATACAGATCTAGCAACCTATCTCACTTTGGATGTTTTCAGGCAATTATTAAGACCCTATCTAGGGTGAAAGTCTTCTGTATGATTTTTTTGTTGTAATGTAACTAACTTAAAAATTCATTTGCTGCTGTTGTTGTGAAATGTTCTACTCGTAAAATATGTGAATACTCATCATTATGTGATTCTTGTCCTTCCACATATGCTATTCATCCCTTTGAATTCTGTATTCCTGTACTTCCAATGAAAAGTGTTTCTGGTCCACAACAACATCGAAGCTGAGGGATTTAGTAATTATAGGTAGTGTGGCTTCTGTGTAAAGCTGTCCCCTTAGCCCTTTCTTCCACTCTTCAGAAAGGATGTTTTACTTTGTCAGGCTTTGCACTAGTTGTAAAGAATCTTGGAAATATGTGAAACCTACAGTAGTAGCCAAAATTGTGGAAACCTTTTGGAAATAGTGTATTTTTGAGACTTTTTTTGGAGTAATACCATAAAATTATATATCAATGGAAAGATAATTTCATCAAGAATGTAATACAGTAACTTTTATGAAAGATTTTGTATTAGAACAGCAGTTATGAAGAAGAAAAGTGAAACACATAGAAAAAATGAGATGTACAAAACTTCTCACCATGTCAGTTAATACACTGCTGGCCACCCAAAATGCAACACCAAGAAGGAAGCATCCGATTGGCCTGAAATTCGCAGCATGTGTCACCCGCGAGAGGACATTCAAACGATTGACATTGCAGGGCATATGCAACACATGTGCGTCCGGCACGCCACCTAGAAACTTAAGAAGGGTCAGCAGAAGGCAGGGTGTAAGTAGTGGAAGTGTGTTGTGCTGCCGGACCTGTGCGTGGGAAGCTTCCTAATGCCCCGTCGCAGAATACGGCAGTCATTCCAGCACGTTTTGGAGTTCGACAGAGGACGAATAGTGACTTATCGCGACAGCGGTTTATCATACTGAGACATCGGCACCCGTGTGGGACGACATCCAGCCACAGTGAGGCGAGTATAGATTCAGTGGGTGCAGGAGGGACGGACGGACCGACATGAGTGTTTGCCGTGGCCACGGCACACCACCGAATGAGAGGACCGGCATGTTGTGCTGCGGGTATTGACGGCTCGCACCGCCACATCACGAACATTAGCACAGGAATTAGGGTGTGTTGCACAACAACCTGTGTCAGCACGTACCGTTCGACGTCATCTGCTGTCGCATGGCGCCCATTGCTCCGATTACCATTGATGTTACACCACTGGCGAGTGTGGCGGCAGTGGGCCATTGAAGGCCGCACTTGGACTACAGGATGGCACAACATTGTATTCTCTGATGAATCTTGCTTCTGCCTGCAACACCACAATGGTCGGATCCGCGTGTGGTGGCACCACTGCGATAGACTATGACGCCTGCATTATGCATTGCCATACCGGTCCATCGCCTGGCGTTATTGTTTGGTGCGCAATTGGATATGACACCTGCTCCCCTCTGGTACGCATTGCCGGTACACTCAACAGCCACTACATCTCCAATGTTTTGGAGCCTGTAGTCCTCCCTTACCTGCAGGACCTGCCAGCGGCCACGTTTCAACAGGACAATGCGCACTTGCATGAGGCACGCATCGTGCAACAATTCTTCATGGCCCGCCAGTTCTCCTGATATGTCACCCATCAAACAGGTCTGGTCCCTGATTGGCAACCGAGTGGCCCGACAAGCACCACCCGCGGCTACGCCTGATAAACTGGCAACCTGGACCGACATACCCCAAGCCCACATCCAAAGCCTCTTTAGTTCAATGCCGCGGTGTGTAGCGGCGGTTATTGCCAGCCATGGGGGCCACACGAACTATTGATGTCTGCGTGTTCCGCAAGTCGCACGGGCCTGTAAGTTCAATCGTTTCATCTTTGTATCTGTTGTTATGTGTCCAGTAAATCTAGCTTTGCTATCTCGTGTCCTTCTTGGTGTTGCATTTTGGGTGGCCAGCAGTGTATTTAGTTAGGTAACCTTTAGCGCTAATTACGGCCTTACAACGCCTTCTCATGGAGTGAACCAAGTTTTTTAGTTCTGCAGCTGTTATAATGTGAAAGCAAGATTGAATTTTTGCTTCTATTAATTGGGTTTAATTGCTGGGTTGCTTCTGACTAACAAGTTTCTTTAGTCGGCTCCATAGATTTTCGATGGGGTTAAAGTCTGGGCTATTCCCAGGCCATTCCAGCAGTGGAATATGATTATCTTGAAACCATGTTTTGCATATAACAGCAACATGGCATGGAGCTGAATCCTGTTGAAATATAAATATTTCATTATCTTGGAAAAGATCACGTGAGGAAGGCTTCAGTTTGGGCTCAAGTATTTCATTAATGTATTTTTGGCCATTTATATTCCCATTAATCACGCAAATTATGCCCACACCATTTGATGTCATACAACCCCAGATCATAACACTAACTGGGTGTTTCACGGTACATGTAATCCAATCAGGATGCAAATCTTCTCCGATTCATCTCCTTACGTATTTTATGCCATCACTACCAAACAGGGAGATTTTAGTCTCATCACTCCAAATAATACTGTCCTATTGTTCCGCTGTCCAGTTAACATGGGTTTTTTTAGCCCAGTTTAATCTTTTCAAACTTTGTTTGAGAGAATACGTGGAATTCTAGCTTTTAGACGAAATTCCTGCAGTCTGCGCCGAACAGTCCTTGCCCTCAACTTCACATTGCATTGCGCCATTTCATCTTGTATACACCCAGATGATTTTCTTCTGTCACCTAGGCACAGTCTCTTAATTCTTCTATCATCATTTGCTGTTGTGCTCCGTTTCCTCTTTTTACCAGTCTGGTTTTGTAGTGACTGAGTATCCTTATACCTCTTCAAAAATTTAGAAATGCCACCTTTGGTTAAGTTTCCACCAATTTTTCTTCTAATTTCTTCATAACTGAAGCCTTGTTCACTTAATAATACTATTTTACATCGCTTTCTGGGTGACCAACTCTTTGCGTCATTTCTTTCATTTTATTACATTTTACAAGCTCACTAAATGAAGGAAACACACACACACACACACACACACACACACACCCCTACCTACCTACCTACCTTGGTAGCAATCACATAACACACTGACAAATGTCCTCCAAAATGCCCTCCTCTCAGCTCCAATACATGACATCAATAGCTTAATCCAACTGTGACCTGATTTGCTCATTGCCAAAACAAGATGACACCTAATTGGCTCTCTAAACACTCGTGTTCATTGGCTTAATTCAAATAAAGAAAAGCTACTTCATATCAACCTAAGCAAGTTGTGCTTCCTTTTTCTGGTTATTTGGCTATAACTTTTAATATAATGCAGATACTTGAACAAAACTTTATTGCATTACATTCTTGATAAAATTATCTTTCCATTGATGTATAATTTTATGGTATTGCTCCAAAAAAAAAAAAAAAAAAGACGTATTATGAGACATCAAACCTCAAAAACACTTTCCAACTGTAGGTTGAAAAAACGTATATGCTCCAGCTTTGTCCGTCTGTCTGTTCACACGATAACTAGTGTAAAAATGGTTTGATTTCGGTGAAATTTTAGTATGTGGTAGGAGGACACCCGGGGACGAACTGTTTTGAAAATGGGCGAAATGGGGTACAGGACATTGGTCAGGACATAGGAACGGGATACATTCCATCGCCTTTATGCTTCATAACTTTCGTAAAAATGCTTCGATTGCGACAAAACTTTATCATGTTGTTCCGGTGGTACTGTATACTGAACCGGTTCTGTTGAATATCATCGAAATGGCGTCAAAGGTCAGGGCACAGGAGCAAGATTTATTCCACAGCCATTATCTTCATAACTTGAGTAATAATCTCTGGTATGTTGGAAAGCATATCATAATCAGTGTATTGCATGATTTTACTAACTTGTTTTGGTTAGTTTCAATCACATGGACCTGGTATGTTTGGTGAGCTTGCTATGTATGGTTGAAGTATTACATAAGTTAGATACTGATTATTTTCATTATGTGGAAAATATGTTTAGCCACCATGAGAAAACAGTTTTTTCACCATCTTGAAGCACTTTTCAGAACTTCTCATTGTGCCCCATCTGCAGAACACTTTCTGTTTAAGTGTTTTATGAGTATTTTGATAGGTTCTTTTGGCCTCTCCCTTTATTTTTTTTATCAATGTGATTTTTGTGCTGGTTTCAATGCATCGAATTGTGCTACTGCTTCTCTTATGAATTTTTGTTACCATTCCATGTTTCCTATAAGATGGTTGTTTTATTTCTTTTTCCAATAAAAATACATAATATCTAAAGTATTATTTACCTGATATTGTCAACGTATTTTGCATGTTGTTGCTTCGTGAGGCACAAGCTCCCGGCCCGAGCAACAACATGCAAAATACTTTGACAATATCAGGTAAATAATACTTAAGATATTATGTTTTTTATCAAAAGCACGTTTATAGCATAAGACAGCCCTTAAGGTTGCCTCATGGATTGAATATTTCGTAATTCTTTTTCCAAAGTTTTTAAGCTATAACTTTTGGTCTCTTGTTTTTGTGAGTAACTTCCAACAAAAACAGAAGAGATAGCAACAAATTACATTGATGAACAAATGGTAGGCCAAACAAGCCCACCTTAACATGCACCAGTACTTAACAAACACTGATGCAAAGTAGCTTCTGCAGATGGGGCTCAGTGAAAATTTTGGAAAAGTGCATCAAGATAATAAGAAACTTTGTATTTTCATGTGTATAAACTATTTAAAGTGAATAATCATTATTTAACATGCATATATAGCACTTAACCTACACTGGCGTGCAAAAATTAAGGATGAGACAGTTTTTCGAATGTAACATCGTGCAGAAGTGCTCCACATCGACTCAAACCGTACCATAAGATCCCCAAGATGTAATAATATGGGACAAGTGAGCAAAACCACCCAAACAAGGAATCCAAAGGATACAAAGGCACTTTTAAAGGTGGCTTCAAGCACAACTGGACAGAAGACAGAAACATCCATGTGACAAGCGGCTGCCAAGAAAAACCCAGTCTTTAGTAGGGGATATGATCACCCCTGACTGCATTGCAGGATTTACAATGTCTGTCCATGCTGAGGACAAGGTTGTCAAGGAGCTGTTGAGGCATCGCAGCCCATTCCTCTTGTAGCGCCAATTGCAGCTGCGGAATTGTTGCTGGCGGCTGGTGACGTGCTGCCAAGCGTCTCCTGAGAAGGTCCCACACGTGTTCGATTGGATTTAGGTCCTGTGACTTTGCGGGCCAATCCATGCGTTGAATATCTTCACTCTCCAACAGCACTGCAACAGCCACTGTACAATGAGGTGTAGCGTTGTCGTCCATGAAGAGGAACTCGGGACACACAGCACCTCTAAACAGACGCACATGAGGCAGGAGAACCTCGGTACAATAGCGGACACCAGTGACTGAACCTCCTTGGAAGATGTGGAGGTCAGTACGGCTACCAAGCATGATACCGCCCCAAACGAGAACTCCCGCCACCTCCAAACCGGTCCCTTCCGATGATGTTGGAGGTGTGATTGCGTGTTTCCTGCTCTCTCCAGATGTGTATACGTCCAGAATCGCTCGTCAGACTAAATCGGCACTCATCCATAAAGAGAACTCGACCCCATTACTGATGTGTCCAGTTCTTGTGTTCCTGGCATCATAGAAACCGCTGTCTCCGATGAGCAGGCGTTAATGGCGCACACCGTACTGGTCGTCGTGCAAATAGACCACCTTTGTGCAGCCTCCTGGCCATGGTAAAACGTGATATCGAACGTCCAGTCGTCTGTTGCATGTGGCTTGCGATTTCTCCCTCTGTCTGCCATCTGTCTCTTCTCGCCTATAGGACAATATACCGGTCGTCCGCCGCCGTGGTTGCTCGTGGACGACCGCTGCTAAACTCTCGGACAGCTGTTCCTGTCGTTTGAAATGCTCTCCAAGCTCGTGCACCGATGCTGTGAGCAATCCCGAACTCCTCGGCCACTAGTCACACTTCAACCTTCTTCCAACTTCCCAATGACGCGACCTCAGGTAAAATCATCCAGATGTCGTCTACTGGATTGCCTGTTGGCCATATCACACAGTGGCAGCAACTCGACGTTGCTCAAACCGATGTACACCGTGCAATAGCTTTCACCGAATTGTTGAGCGTACACCGCCTGTGTGCTTTATACCTTTCCGACACTCCCCACCCCCCATGTCATGCTGCATATATGCGCATGCCCTACCGGACCCTAGTCTATCTCCTGAGTGGTCTTTCGGTCCATTCTGCCTGCTCGCTCCGCTGTTATGCTAATTTCCCCTCTTCGTCCTTAATTTTTGCACACCAGTGTATATGACCCATATGATGGAAACAAAACTGTAAAAGGACAATAGTCAAGGTATGTAATAACCTTCAGTAACAATAGGAATAATGCACCCAGTAAAGTACGTATGAAAAATAAGGTAACTGGGCATTTGTTAAAACATTTTAACTATTCTAATAGTAATTTCAATTTAAAAATATTTAGCTTGTGTTTTGTTTTAGTTGTTCTCTGTTTTTCATATCTTTCTGAGATACAGCTGTATCTATTACTTACTGTACCAATTGGTGTGGAGCCACATTTTACAGATGTCAATCAGCAATATTGCATCGTCATATCATGTGAACTTTAGCAAATTAGTATGCTTTAGATGCAAATTTCTGATGATACTTTTAACCAACAAGATAGGTTACATCCACTACATATTTCCTTGTTCTAAATTTTTTTTTTTATATTTCAGTTAGTCGTCCTATTGCATGTCTGACAGGTTTACTGTAAATTAGTGCAATCACATGCTTCATGCTAGTAGCTTTTATTCTTCCCCATGGTGATTTATTATTCCTGTTTCCTGTACCATTCTCTTTTACTCCACCAGTCTTGCTTTATACATTGTTTATGTCTTCAAGAATCAGCAGTAAAACTTCACTGTACAATAAGTCCTTGATTTATGTGAGAGTTACGAAAACCTCCCATAAATTAAAATGTCATTTAATGAATGCATACATACACTATATTGACAAAAGTCACCAGACACCTAGAAGAGAAACACAACCTAGCATTTATTCACATACATTAGTACGGTTTTGGTCCACTTTTGGCCTTAATGCATGCACTGACTCTTCGAGACATGCTTTAGACTAGGTTTTGGAACACAGCGATAGGTATGCACTTCCATTCAGTACATAATGCTGCCGCTAACTGTTGCTTAGTAGTAGGCCTTGGTTCCAAACTTCTTATGTGGTGCTCTAATTCATTCCATGGATGCTCTATGGGATTAAGATCAGGGCTCTGTCCTGGCCAATCCACACATGATAAGGAATTATCTTCAAACCACGCCATAGCAGTCTTTGCTTTATGCCTCGGTGCATTATCCTGTTGGTATGAACAAGGCTCGGTTCCACAGTAATATTTCTGTAAAGTTGGTAGAGCATAATTGTCCAGAATATCGAGGTAGACGTGCTGGTTAACAGGTTTGTTCACAATAACCAATGGGCCGGCCGGCACTATACCACGAAAAACACCCCCACAAGAGTGCACTGCCAGCTCCAAACTTGACCATAGGAACAGTACACTGTGGTAAATAGCGTTCCTCCGACTGCTGCCATACCCACACACTGCCATCAGACTGATGGATCGTGTATCTGGATTCATCAGTCCACAGGACCCATTTCCATTGATCTACGGTCCACGATAAATGTTCTTTACATCATGCTAAACGACGAGTGGTATTCTGAGTGTAGATAAAAGGCTCATGAGCAAGCAGCACCACCATGGTAACCCATGGAATGAAGTTCTGTGCGAATGGTACGTGTACATACCGAGGTTCCAACATTTTTACTCACCTGTAAACTGAGGTCTTGTTACAGCTAATCGACGGAGTACTGCACAAAACTCTCCTGAGGCTTCGACGTCCTCTGTCATTGATTTTCTTTGGTCTGCCGGTACAGTTTGCTGCTTCAGGCATGCCATGTGTCTTCCACTTATTCAGTACATCCAAAACTTGGGTATGTTTAAATGCCTCTTGGTTTCTCTTATGGACAACCCACTGATATAACACCCAACAATCTTTCCTTTCTCAAAGCCAGTTCTCTCCTGCCGCAATATTTTCACTCAACCTTACAGTGTGATATGATTGCAGTCAGCTGCAGGCTTGTTTTTATACCGTTTGCAGCTGTACCGCGCATCTTAACGATGCAGCGGATCCATTCATTTGCTTTTGAAGGGGTGTCCGATGACTTTTGTCAGTATAGTGTATATAGAGAAAACGGGGTTATGTTCAACAACATAGAATCTAATGGCTCAAGTACACTTTAACTACATTAAAATTATTTTAATGCATCCGGGTGCACATGGGTGCTTGAAAACCTGGAAAGTCCTTGAAAATCATGATTTCGTTTTCAAGTCCTGGAATATCCTGGAAAAATGGTGGTTTTTTTTTAAAAGCCGTCTTGAAAAGCCTTGAATTTCAAAATTAATGCTTAAAGTACATTTGAATATCTTTTAGCAAATCAGTGTTACCTCTCTTTTAGCACATCTTTTGTAAAAAAAGATTCTGCTTATGTCACCGGTTTGTCCGCCTGTCCATGCATGAACTGACAGATGACAAACAAACCGTTGATCTCTGCAACTGTTAGTCCAATTTGAATAATTCTTTTTTCATTGGGTAGCTTGAAATGTGCAAATGATGATCCTTGCATCTTTTTTTTTTTTTTTTATGATGCACAATTTTGTCACTAGAGGGCATAAATGCAGAAGATATTGAATTCAAAATAAATTTTATTTCATATAGTTGCTTCCAAACATCCGATGGAAAGAATTCTTTTGCTTTCGATTCCATTTATGAGGAAGACTATTTTAGATATAGTCACTTTTTCAAGTTACGCATAGATTTTCCGCTGGGGGCGTAAACTGAATTGCATTTTCCCCGATATCTCTGTTTTTAAAACTCTGATTTGAAAAATTCTTTCTGAACTGGATACAGCTCCTGATAGGAAATGTTTTGCATATAATTTCTAATTTTTGGTAAAGAATGGTTTGCAGCAAAATCTGAGCTTCTAAAATCGCGATTGAAAAAATTATTTCATGGACCAATGCCACTTACACCAATAAACATTTTCGGAATATTTTCTTCTTAAAATAATGCTAGGTTTCTCCACCAGGGGTCATAAGCGTATGTCTTATTTTTGTCAATATCTCTGCTTCTAAGAGTCAGATTTGAAAAATTCCTTTTTTGTCGGGTAGTGTTTCGAATGTGAAATGTTTTTCATATAATTTCAAAATTTTCAAGTAATTCATAGACTTTCCATTAGGGGGCATAAAGGTAAATTGCGCTTTCCCCAATATCTCTGCTTCTAAAACTCCAATTTGAAAAATTCTTTCTGTATGGGATACAGCTCCTGATGGGAAATGTTTTGCATATCATTTCTAATAGTTGGTAAAGAATGGTTTAGCCACCAGGGGTTGTAAGTGTTTATTTATGCTTCGATATATGTGCAGCTAAATCTGAGTTACTGAAAAAATTCTTTCATGGACTGACACCGCTCAACTCGATTTTTTTTTTATATTTGATTTTTTTCGCTCTGTGCTTCTGGGAGACGTATTTGAAAAATTATTTTTCCTTAGCATGACTATTTTTTGCCTATTTTTCTTTTCATGAATATTTTTTGCCTATTTTCAACTTTTCCATTATTCTCAATTCTTTTGCTAAAAGGAGTAGACTTACATCATGTTTCCTTCTATATTTCTTCTTTTAACTGATCAGATGTGTACTTTCCCCATTCTTAAATTCTGAATCTGTCCTTGCTTTATTTTATAATAATTTCAATTGTTTCCAATTATGGACTGATTACATGGGAAGATAGTGCAGAATAGTAATGCAGCTAAAATGACATTGAATTAATCATTTTCAGATTGAGGGAAAGGATTTCCTGGTAGGCCTTGTGTTAATTGAGCCACCATGATTCAGTTTTGCATTTCTGGGTAATTCTCCGTTAAAATCATTGAAAAGAAATGTAATGAGTAAAAAAGCACACTCATCCATTTACATCTTTCATCATTTTTATTACTTAAAACCATAATTACTTCAAAAAAGTAATTTGACCATGATACTGTAAAGCATAATAATTATCCTAGAATTTTTTTGTGTATGTCCTGGAATGTCCTTGAATCCCCCCCCTTAAAGTGTATGAACCCTGTGCATCAGAAATATGAACAAAAACATCGACAGAAATTTTTACTAAGACATATTAACACTTGCCAAGATCAGCAGTCAGTTAGGCTCTAGGAAATGATATTGTTGCTGTTGTGGCATATGTTTACATATAGGAAGAGGTGGGTGCAGAGTCATCTGGGTCAGAATCATTCAAATTAGGCGGGGTTACATCAGTGGAGAAACTTCTATGGGGACTTCAGTGGACAGCATCAGTACCAAAAGTGAAGTTGTTGAAGGTGATCCAAGTTCACTTCCAGGAAGGGGAAAGCATGATTGATGTAGATGATCCTTGTTCAGAAAAGGCAAAACAGGAGAGGCAGATTGTGGTATTGCACCATAGTGGTCTGTCTTGCCAGTTTTTGTTTCTGAGGATAGAATTCCTTGTAAGGCATATGGATGTTGTGAAGACAGTGCTTGAACTTCAGGTTTCTCTCAAAACTTGGGTCTTCAGTGTTATCCAATTGTGAAAATAATGATGCCAATCGCTTTACACTCCTCTCACTTGGAGAACTTCACTCTCCTCCTCATCCTTGTGTTCCTGGCTCATGTCTTTCAGATCATCAACATTAATAAACTTTATCACATCATTCTCTTCCATATCACAGAAGCTGTCTCCACTCCCCTTCCATCCAATCTCCACAATATTATGCACTCTTGCTTGGAGACCTTAGATAATCGTTTTTGACTTACTAGTAGTAATTACCAAAGAATAAAAGAAATGAATAAAAGTACAAAAACATTTTATTTTGTACCTGTATTTATTTTTTACAAATTTCTTATACTTTCTTTCCATGAGCTTGCTGATTACCCATGTTTTCATAAAAGCTTGGAAGTAAAATCCAGATATTTCATGAGCTTTTGATTTTAAAAGTATTCATGTTAAACAAGAATAGCTGTTCTTTTTTCTTTCCTTTCTTATGAACTATCATAATTGCATTTCAAATAAAACCTGCACAGAATCTTGTAGTTTAGATTTCCCTACTATTTATTTAATTTTCCTTCTGACGACAGGACAGAGGCAATACCTTTCTTTCAAGCCCTATCTCTTTAAGCTCAACTACCCAATATTTTCGTAAAGTTGATGCCGCTGTTTAGAAACTCCACTCAGTCTCTGCAGCTCGACCACTACTATTTCTATGATAAACAATATCTTACAATAATCCATTAAGACAGAGAAAATTTTTAAGCGCTTTATAAGTGTATGTTTAATCTAAAACACATTTTAAGTAATCAATTCTCTCATGGTTGAGTGGTTACAAAGATGGTTTTTTAGATCTCTTTACCTCCATGAAAATCTAAGTTTTTTAGTTTTTTTTTTTTTTTTCTAAAAATCCATGCACATTGAATTAAAGTTTACTTAATTCATTCCATTGCATTTCAGCTTCGTTTATAATTTGATGTAATCTAAAATCTTAAAAAAAGAACAAGATTCCACTAATGCTTTCCTATGGAAAATCACCTGCTTTGGCATGTGGAGAAAAGTCTTGCAATAACTGCGGGTGCTACTTTCACCATGGAAGCATATGAACCTGGCTTAACTTTGTTCGTGTGCCAAAAATAGGGGACACCTTCTCCTTTCAATTCCTACTTCCATGCTTACTTTGTAATTTAAGTGTTACTTCTACCAGTGATTGCAATATGGTCTCGTGGCTTTGGGAACATTATCTGACAACCTTAGAGTTACTTTGGTCAACTTCTGGAACCAGAAAGGCCACTACCATACAGGAAATAATGCTCTCTTGATCAAAGAGTGTTCTTGGTTGTATTTGTTTTTTGAGGTTCTTGAATGTTGGCAGAATGGTTAATTTTTAGGTACCTAATTTCATGTTATATATACACTGAAGAGCAATTGAATTAGAGATACCTGTCTAGTAACGTGTAGCACCACCTTTCGCCCTGATAACGGCGGCAATTCGTCTTGGAATGGACTCAACAACAAGACACTGTGGAAGCGTTGGGAAGTCATACGGATCCACGACCCCTAAACAAGCTCCCACAGTTCACGAAGATTTGATGGAGGGGGTCAGAGCCTCGAACATCTCTCTCGATGGCATCCCAAATGTGCTCGATGGGTTTCAGGTCAGGTGACCTAGCTGGCCAAGGAAGCGAGGTCACGTCGGTGGAGTGTTCATCCAACCATTCGGATACAATTCGGGAGTGATGGCACGGTGCATTGTCTTGTTGCAGGATGAGGTCCCCAGTGGGATGTTGAAGACGCACAAACGGGAGCAAATGGTCATCCAGGATATCCCGGTAGTGTTGACCTGTGAGAGATGATGTCACACGTAAAAAGGGTCCCATTTCAGTCCACGTAAACAGTTCCCAGACGAGAATGCTACCCCCACCAGCTTGAAAAGTACCCTGCTGGCAAGAAGGATCCATAGCTTCATGTGGTTTGCGCCATACTCGTATCCTGCCATCCGCATGTACCAACGTGAATCTTGACTCATCAGTCCAGGCAACATTTTTCCATATGTCTAGGGTCCAGTGGCAATGTTTTCGTGCCCATGCTAATCTTTGCACCTTGTGATGTGCTGTCAGCAGCGGTACCCTCGTGGGACGATGGCTTCTGTACCAAATAGTGAGGAAATTGTTCTGGATGGTGTGGCTGCTTACGCGTTTTTGTGCACCAGCGTTAAATTGCAAAGTGATTTCTTGCACTGTGGTCCGTCTATCCGCTGTTACAATGCGAGCCAGCCGACGATGACCCTGCTCATCCACACGCTGTTGTCCACGGCAGTTGGCTCTTGCAGAGATGGTTTTACCAGATTCGATGCACTCACGGTGCACCCGTGACACAGTGGCTTGTGAAAATCCCAGTGCCTGTACGACTTCCAAGATGGAGTGACCCATTCGTCGAGCCCCGACAATTTGCCCACGATCAAATGCGCTTAGATCCTTTGACTTGCCCATACTGCGTCCGACTCTTACTGATTCCCGTCGCATCACTCCTTATATTGTCGGATCGCTGCATATGTCATGTCGTTTCCGTTTACAGGCGCCCACAGCGCCACATTTGCATAACGTCAGCTGTCTCTAATTCAATTGCTCTTCAGTGTACATACAGTATATGTGCTTGTGTGTAATTTTATATGAATATTTGCTGAATTATTTTTTTTATTTTTATGGTGAAACATGATTGAAGCATAAGTTCACTTATGGAAATTGGTGGTAGTGTGTGTGTGTGTGTGTGTGTGTGTGTGTGTGTGTGTGTGTGTGTTGTGTTGTGTTGTGTTGTGTTGTGTTGTGTTGTGTTGTGTTGTGTTGTGTTGTGTGGAGGTTAAATCATTTACAGAAACACTGTAAAGTGAAAGGTTGATGTGCACATTATTCATTTCTTAAAAATAAGCTATGAGTGTAAAGTTAGAGTTAGGCAATAAATGACTTGGGCCCAATTTAATGTGTCAAGATGTAAAACTTAATCATTTCACAACACTCAGTTTCATAGTGCTGAATATATTTCAACTTTCTACCCGTTATTCTTGTAGTATTGGTGATAGGTGGTACGTTTAAAATTATTACAAAACCATAACAGAAAAAAACAATTAAAAAATTACCACGTAGATGAACAATTGCCAGGTCTCATCCTTCTTCTTTATGGTCCTTCCAATTGGTGAAAATGTTGTTAGTTAATAGCTGATAGTGCGTAACACGAAAATGTTCAACTTTCTCTGTAGAAGTTCTGCTGAATGAATGAAACATCGTTTTCATTGGTTGAATATGTAATGGACCAAACCTACCTTTGAATGAATAGGTATTGGACAAACAGCCCATTATAGTACAATTGTTGCAGACCAGTCATGTTTTAATGTGGATTGATGCATATGAAACATCTGTCAGCTTATGGTTGTTGCCTGAAAAAAAAAATTAGTCTTGTAGAAACATATTTCTTGACAAACGTAAATATTGCACTTACATGACTCAGAAAAATACACAATTTCTGGAAAAGAAGTGCAGTTGGAGACTAGAACACTCTTAAAGAATAATCTGATTTTAAAAAAATTGTGGATAATATTAAGACTGTAGAAATAAATAGTTAAGTTTAGGTTAAATCTGATTTCCTGTTCAAAAACATATGTTGTAAATAACTGTAAAGTTGAAATTGCTAATTTTAAATTAAAGATTTTAAATGTTTTGGATTTGCATATACTAATTCCAAGAAGAAAAACAGTTTTATGTCTAACTCACACACTTTGAAAGAGGAGCAGTAGTTGGCCTTTCTTTGAAAAGATAGATTATATTGTTCAGCTAATTGGCCAAGAGATGAGTGCAATGCTTCATTGTTGGATGAAGTGGGAAGAAAGTCACTCATGTGCAAGAGTACATAGTATCACAACTAGTATATTTGATGGATGACTTTTCTTAGATTGTACAGTTCACAGTCATTTTCTGATAGTATTCTGGTGAAGTGGATCTACCATGAACTGTTTGCTCCTTACTGCTATTTGCCATTGTGAGCATCCATGTTGGTTACATGCACAGGTCAGTGTGCAGCTGAAATTGCACTCAGTGATGTATGAGTATGAAGCTTAGAGCCATTTCCACTGCTATGTGAGTGGCAGAGGGAGCGAAAAAAAGAATATGCTACAAAGGGACATCCACACATCATGAACTTCCAGTTTCATTATTTAGGGAGCGATCAAGTGTGTCAAGAAAATGGCTCTCATGTTTGTGCAGGTCAGTGTGACCACCCATTATTACACTGGAGATGTCGTAAACTCAGTGGCCAAATATAATAATTTAAATATATTGTGAGAACATAATTTTCTGATTTCTATATTTGCCAGCATTTTGTCCTTTAATGGCTGTGAGGTCACAAGATTTGTCCCTTATTGAACATGACTCAAACTTCATTGGAAGATACCTGACCTCAAATTTAATTCCTACACTTTCGGTATCTCAGTTGAGAGCTCAAATGAAACATTCCTAGAATGACAAACTGCATGGTAACATGCAACAGATGCAGGCTGGAGTCAGAATTTGTATTATATATACAGGGTGTCTGAGAATTATTGGACACATTACAAAATTATATAAAACAAAACATTAAACAGATAGAAAGAAACTGGCTGTACTAACTTACAATGTAACTACACAAGTTAATAAATTTAGATGTGAGATCCCTTGGTTGATCGTAGTTCATCCAAGCGATACTCGATTTCATGTCATGTATTGGCAAGCATCTGAGGAGTTATGGAATTAATAGCGGCTGTGATACGCTGCTTCAGTTCCTGCAAATCAGTACAAGGCGTCTGATAGACATGATCCTTCACATAACCCCACATGAAATAATCCAATGGAGTTAGATCTGGAGAGCGAGGAGGCCGCGGAATGGGACCACCACGCCCAATCCTTTTTGGAAATGCTCATTTAGGCACTTACGTATGCACGTTGACCAATACGGAGGCGCACCGTCTTGTTTGGAAAACGACGTCATATCTTTTGATCTGTGGTATAGCAACATTTTCTAGCATATCCAAAGTAAATGTCACCATTTATGTTTTTTTGTTTTGTTTTTGCAGAAGAATAAAGGGCCAATCACTTCTCTTTTTGATAGGGTGCACCACACGTTAACTTTTGGAGAATCACGTTCCAGTTCAATAGCAGCATGAGGCAGTTCAATGCCCCATATCCTACAGTTGTGACGATTCACAATACCTGATACATGAAATGTGGATTCATCACTAAAAATTACAGTACTGAGAAAGTTTTGCCATTTCCACTCAATTCAGCATATCCACAGCGAAATCGTATCGCAGAGTGTGATCATTTACAGGCATCTTTTGCACTATTTGAATTTTATAAGCATGAAACTTTAATTTCTTGTGCAAGATATCGTGAACTGTCTATTTCAGAATGCACAGTTCTCTGCTTGCTTTACGAACAAATTTCCTGGGGCTTCGTCAGAAACTTTCATTATCTTGGTCAACCGTCTCAACGCTGACGCTAGGCCTACTGGCTCCTCCACAATGTTCCACATTGCCAGTTTCTTTAAACTCTTTCATCCACCACTTAATTGAATTCATTGGCGGAGGATTACAACCAAACTCTAAACGGCACTGTCTTTTAACTTTAATGACAGACTTTAATTCCGCAAGCCATAACACACACATCGCCTTCTGCTGTACGGGTGACATGACTACTGATTGCGCATTTCTCATACATTTCTCATCAGGCCACACCTAGCACCATCTATCGGATTATGGGAATAACAATTCTGCAAAACAAAAATATAGAAACCGTGTTAGGATATGTGACATAGAAAAACAGACAATGCTGATAGTTTTTTTCTACATAATTTTGTAATGTGCCCAATAATTCTCAGACACTCTGTATATCATCATCATTGTCAACCATTATCAATCCACTGCTGAACGAAAGTCTCTCCAAGTTTCTTCCACAACGGTCTGTCTTGTGCCAGTCTCCTCCATGTTACTCCCGCATATTTTCGAATTTCATCAACCCATCTTCCATGTGGTCTTCTTCTGGGTCTTTTCCTGTCCCTTGGAATCCAATATAAAATTTCGACTGTCCATCGATGGTCTGTCCTTCTGGCAGTATGTCTAACCCATTGCCATTTCAGGGATTTTACTCTGATCATGATGTCTTTCACTCTTGTTATTTTTCTGATCCATGCGTTCCTCTTCTTATCTCTTCTGGTTACACCAAGCATGCACCTCTCCATGCTCCTATGAGTTGTCTGCAGCCTTTGTATGTCTCTTTTAGTTAAGGTACATGTCTCTGTATCATACGTAAGCACTGGAAGGATGCATTGATCAAACACTTTTCTTTTAAGACATAATGGCATATATTGCTCTTAAAAATTATACTGTTTCTTCCAAAAGCTCTCCAGGCAAGTTTTATACGCCAATTAATTTCTTCATCAATGTGACCCTCACTTGATATCTGCTGTCCAAGATAAATGTAGGTATTGGTTATCTCCAGCTTTTCCCCATGAATCAATAAATCTTCTTTTTTTGTAAAAGCGTTGTACATCATTTTTGTCTTCTGAAAGTTCATTTTTAATCCCACTTCTTTACTCGTGTCAGCAAGTTCGTGGATCATACTCTGCAGCTCTGATGAGGTAGTTGCAAAAGTGACTATGTCATCAGCAAAACGAAGGTGAGTTAGATAATCTCCATTAATCTTTATCCTTTTGTTTTCCCAGTTCAGTGACATATATATCATCATCATCATCATCATCGTCAACCATTATCAATCCACTGCTGGACGAAGGTCTCCCCAAGTTTCCTCCACAACGGTCTGTCTTGTGCTAGTCTCCTCCATGTCACTCCCGCATATTTACGAATTTCATCCACCCATCTCCCATGTGGTCTTTTTCTGGGTCTTTTCCTGTCTCTTGGAATCCAATCTAAAATTTCGGCTGTGGTCTGTCCTTCTGGCAGTATGTCCAGCCCATTGCCATTTCAGGGATTTAACTCTGATCATGATGTCTTCCACTCTCGTCATTTTTCGGATCCACGAGTTCCTCTTCTTATCTCTCCTGGTTATACCAAGCATGCACCTCTCCATGCTGCTTTGAGTTGTCTGCAGCCTTTGTATGTCTCTTTTAGTTAAGGTCCACGTCTCTGCACCATACGTAAGCACTGGAAGGATGCATTGATCAAACACTTTTCTTTTAAGACATAATGGCATATTGCTCTTGAAAATTATGCTGTTTCTTCCAAAAGCTCTCCAGGCAAGTTTTGTACGCCGATTAATTTCTTCATCAATGTGACCCTCACTTGATATCTGCTGTCCAAGATAAACATACGTATCTGTTATCTCCAGTTTTTTCTCCATCAATCGATAAATCTTCATTTCTTGTAAAAGCATTGAACATCACTTTTGTCTTCTGAAAGTTCATTTTTAATCCCACTTCTTTACTCTTGTCAGCAAGTTCCTGAATCATACTCTGCAGCTCTGATGGGGTAGTTGCAAAAATGACTACGTCATCAGCAAAACGAAGGTGGGTTAGATAATCTCCATTAATCTTTATCCCTTTGTTTTCCCAGTTCAGTGATTGAAAGACATTTTCCAATGTGACATTAAAGAGCTTCGGAGATATGGTGTCACCTTGTCTCCACTCCCTTTCCAATTTTTACGTGTGTTGTATTTTCAAACAGCCGAATCTTTGCACTTGCATTTTCATAGATGTTATTAATAATATTAATGTATGCATCTTCAATACCGCAGGTTTTCAGAGCCATTGTAACTGCTGATGGTTTCACCGAATCAAGGCTTTTTCATAATCGATAAAAGCCATGCACAATGGAAGTTCATATTTCCTCGCTCTTTCAATTAGTTCTCTCAGCACGTGGATATGATCTATTGTGCTGTAGCCACTCCTGAATCCAGCTTGTTCTCTCGGTTGAGCCATGTCCAGTGTTACCTTCAAGCGGTGTGAAAGAACTTTAGTGAAGATTTTATAAACTACTGATAGGAGGCTGATAGGTCTGTAGTTTCCGAGATCCTCAATGTCACCTTTCTTATGTAGCAGGATCATTGTAGCGGTGTTCCAATCCTCAGGAATCTTTCCTTCATTAAGACATCGAGTGAAAATTTGGGCGAGTACTGTTTCGATTTCTCCACTTGCTTCTTGTATGATGTCTACAGTAATTCCATCTTCTCCTGGAGCTTTTCCTCGCTTCATGTTCTTGATTGCATGTGCAAATTCTGCTGGAAGGACTGGAGGAACTCTGGTACTGGTATCTTTCATGATGTCTGGAGTGCATATATCATCCCTTTCATATAATTTGGAGTAGAAATCTTTCACTCTTGTCAAAATTTCGCCTCTATTTCTTGTTACAGAACCATCTTCTTTTCTCAGTGCCATAATCTGTTTTCTTCCCTTACTGAGATGTCCCTTTGCTATCTTTAGGCTTTGGTTGTTTTCAATTGCTTTCCTCACTAGTTCACAGTTGAATTTCCTTACGTCTTCAGTGATACTTTTTCTTACTGTCTTGCATAGCTCTATATATTCCACTTTAGAAGTCACATCTTCTTTAGTTGTCCTCATCTCTCTTCTTTTTGCATCAACATTTTGGTTTTTCCTGATAATTTGTTCACATGCAACTTGTTCTTAGACCCAGCTAATTTTGTTGCTGTTTCCATAGAGCTTTGGTTACTTTTCTGTTAACTTCGGAGATGTCCACTTCTTCCGATGTTAGGCCTTCTAAAGCAGAGAACCTGTTCTTCAGTTCTAACTTGAAGGTATTATGGTGTTTTTTAAGGTTGGTTATGTCAATAGATTTTGTTTGTCTTATGAGCTTGCCACGTTCAAGTTTAGTGTTGAGGTGCATCTTACATCTCACCAATCTATGGTCACTACCTGTGTTGAACTTGTTTAGCACACTGCAGTCTTCTATGAGGAATTTTTTGTTACACATAATAAAATCAATTTCACTTGTCGTCCCATTTGGATGTCTCCATGTCCATTTCCTGTGTGGCTTTTTCTTGAAGAAGGAGTTCAAGATGAAAAACCCTTCTGCCTCTGCAAACTCAACGAGAGTATTTCCACGCTGGTTTCTGTTGCCATGACCGAATTTACCTACTGAAGTTTCATTCTGTTGCCGTTGCCCTATTTTTGCATTGAAATCTCCCATAATTATTTTCAAGTGCTGCTTACCTTTATTATTTAGATGACAAATTTCCTCATAAAATTCTTCAATTTCTTCTTCAGGATGACTTGTGGTGGGTGCATAAGTTTGAATAATCTGAGCCTGGTATCTTTTCGAGAGTTGGATAACAAGCCGTGCAGCTCTGTCAGAGGAACTTTCAACTTCTACAACTTTATTCTTCAGTTTCTTGTTTATTATAAATCCCACACCACTAGTTCTGCCAGTATCTGTCCCACGATAGTAGAAGAGATGTCCACTTTTCAGTTCGATGAGATCTTCTCCTTTTCTCCTTACCTTACTTAGCCCCACGATGTCCCACTTGATCCTTTGTAGTTCCTCTTCCAATTCAAGAAGCCTTGAATCAGAAGATAGGGAACGTCCATTGTACGTTGCCAAGGTCAGCATCAGATGGCAGCCTAGTCCGGTCCTCCGGGGGATTCTTAGCACCCTCTGCCTTCATGTCGCACTGGCCGCTGCCTTGGCCAGGTACATTCCAGCTGCCGGAGACTGAGGGCCAAGATTTAAGTTGTGGAATCATTTTGGAGGGGTTTGGCCATAACTCACCACGCTGGCCAAGCGGGTTGGTGAGTGTGGGATAGAATTTCCTCTAATCCCGATGGTATAGTTATACCGCTATGGGCGGTCGTCAGAGCCCCTTTGGTGGGAACAGGATGCACCACGAGAAGGCGGGGTTGACATTTGTCAAGGAGAGGCTGTGATGTTACGCATCACCTGACCTTACATCCCATATATATATATATAACATTGTAAATAACATAGAAAAATCATGCTACTACCAAACTTACCCTTGTTTTGAAAATCAAATTGTGCTAAGAGCTACAATATATATATATATATATCCAAGAGCAGAGTCAAAGACAAAAAAATTTTACTTACGGATTTAAAACCAAATTTGCAAAAAAACGTGAAGATCATGACGCGCAACGCAGCAGGTATGATTATTCAGAATTCACATACTATTAAGAAGAGACAGAATCAAAAACAATTTTTTAACAGGTACTAAAACTACAAAGAAAAGCTCATATACTAACAGGTATGAGCAAAAAGAAGATAAATTAAAAGCAACCTGAATGTAGAAAGTGTCGAGAATGCCGACACTTGGCTTTATCAAGGACTATCAAGGACCAGCAAAACTCTGCATTTTCTCACTTCCACAAAGACCTAGTTGGAAATGGGTTTTTGCAAAGCCATAGATGCAAGTTTTAAGCCCACAAAATTTATATATATATATATATACACACACACACTGATTTGCCACTTGACCACCTGACAGTTTTAGGCAAATGAGCTATGGCTGCATGCTGTTGCCGCCAGAGGGTGAGGCTAGTATAAAAAGGGAAAGCTTAGTGCTTGCGACAGTAGTAGAAGTGATTTTTGGGTGATGAGATGAGTAAAAAATGTGATTTGACGGACTTTCAACGTGGGATGATTGTAGGAGCTCGGAGCCATGGAGCGAGTATCACTGAAACCACCGCATTTGTGAGATGTTCCAGAACAGCTGTTGTTAAAGTGTTTAAAGACTGGACTGTCAGCCAAAAAACTGGATCTCTACGTGCAACATGTGGTCGTCATCGACTAGTGACTGCTCGGGCGGAATGGAGAGTGTCCAGACTGGTAACAGACAACAGGAGGGCAACAGTGCAGCAAATTACAGACCATCGTAATCAAGGATTCTCTCAAACGATCTCTGCACGCACTGTTCGCCGTACACTGCATCGGATGGGATATGGCAGCCGAAGGCCTGTTTGAACACCTTTGCTGTCTGCAGTTAACAAGAGAAAACATCTCCAGTTTGCACAGGAGCACAAGGATTGGACAGTCTATAATTGGAAACAAATTATGTGGTCCAATGAATCACGTTTTCAGTTGCACCATGGCGATGGCTGAGTGAGAATTTGGCGAAAACAGCACGAAAGCGTGGACCCCAAATGCATTGCTACAACCCTTCAAGCTGGTGGAGGCAATGTTATGGTTTGGGGAATGTTTTCCTGGCATGCTTTGGGCCCTTTAATTCGTGTTGATCAATGTCTGACTGGCAAATCATGTCTAAACATCGTTGCCGACCAAGTGCATCCTGTCATGTGGATGGTTTATCCCAATGGCGATGGCTACTTTCAACAAGATAATGCATCCTGCCGTAGTGCTCATAATGTACAGGATTGGTTCCAGGAACATGCCGGTGAGTTTACTTTGCTTAGGTGGCCCCCACAGTCTCCAGATCTCAACCCCATTGAGAATTTGTGAGATGAAGTTCAACGAGCCATCTGACAGCTGGATACACAACCCTGCAACCTCACACTCCTGGAAAGTGCTATTCATCAAGCATGGTCTCAGATTCCACAAACCACCTATCAACATCTCGTGGAGTCCATGCCATGAAGAATCGACGCAATATTAAAGGCGAAAGGTGTCCTAACGAAGTACTGAGGGGGTGGTCATGATAAAGTGGCCACTCAGTGTATATATTAGTCAGAAATGTGAAAGATGTAGAGAGAACATGATAATATTTATCATTATCTACTACAAAAACAGTTCTTCCAGTATGATATCTGGAAGTAGAGACATCGTGTCCAGAAGCAGACAGATAATGTGCATCAAAAACATTCAGTGAAATCTTAAACTCTGTAAAATTAGCCCTTGTCAAAGAGTCTTATCACTGAATATCATGTGCATGTGTTCAGTAGTGACAAATGAAGAACTTTTTGTCTCATTTATCTGTCACTGTTATTTTTACTTCATGAATATGCATTTACTTTATTAGTGTTACTGGTTTTAAGTGGCCTACTAGTAATTTGTGAGTACAATTTATTTTTTGTAATTACCTCACATATTGGACACATGTCCGATATTGTCTGGTTTAAATTAATGTATGTAATAACATATTTATGGGGAACTTACCATTTCATGGTCTTGCTCCCATTTGACATTTCCAGCACGTGATTTGTGAGCAGAATGTCGCTTTTCAAGGGGTAGTATGGAGCTCTTCACTTTTGTCAGCTGAAGTCATTCACTTTATTCATTCAATTCTTGGTTGTATAGGGCCTCCAACCCCCCACCAAAAAAAAAAAAAAAAAAAAAAAAAAAATAGGATGCCACAGCGACCAAGAGAATGAAGTTTCGATAGTGGATATTGCCTCGGGAGAATCACTCACTTGCTCTCAGGATACCGTGAGTAGCAGTCAGAATTTCCGTCCCCCCTGATGATGGCAGCGGGTTGCTACAGAAAGTGCTAGGGTTGGGATGTTGCTGAAGGTGTAGTGCGGCATGGGTGAGCTCTTTATGCGAAGCCATTTTACAGAAGTCATGAGATGTATGCAAGTTGAAGGCTGGAGTATAAAACATCGATGTAGTTAACCAAGGTGGAAACGTCTATTGTATATAGTGGGGTAATTGAGCAATTGTGGTTGTATATAGTGTATAATGAAATGTATGAATGTGTGTTATGTGTGTATGACGAAAAAAACTATGGTTTTTAAGTGTGATGTGTAAATAAGACTGCGAGCGTATCTAGCAAGCATTTTTGACGTGACTAAGTGTTGGTAAAAAAATGAAGTACTTGAAGATTACTACATGACGCCTTCAAAGGCAGGGGGGGGGGCACAAAAACCCTATACGACCAAGAATTGAATGAATAATAGAGTGAATGACTTCATTCAGTTGACAAAAGTGAAGAGGCTTGAAACAAGCGACATTCTGCTCACAAATCAGGTGCTGGTAATGTCAAATGGGAGCAAGACCATGAAATGGTAAGTTGCCCATAAATGTGAATTTAACTTTTTCTGTTAGAACATAGGGAGTGTTCTGTTTTAGACTAATTGTTCTCATTAAATAATTGAAAACTGCAATTAAATAAATAATTAAATCTTAGAAATATTTGTACATTAACACTTTTGCTTTATTTCAATTTTTAGTATTCCGAAAACATGGAAAATTGATAGCTTTTTTTCGATCCTTTCTTGTCTCTCGACCTTCTCGAAGAAAATTAAAGCAAAGTGGTATTCTGAAAGAGAGGGTCTTTGGGTGTGACCTTGGTGAACATCTTCTTAACACTGGAAGAGAAAGTATGTTTATAGGTCCTTTATAAATTTCTCTATCACGTCACCCATAAAATTAGAAAGGTTAACTGGTACTTAAAAGTGATGCATTGTTAAAGTCTATTTCTTTTTCTTCTTTTTAAATATCAGTTATCCAATGTATATCTTGTACTTCCTGCAAGGTTGATATGCTGCTGTGATGCTATTTTTGTAAATCAACAAATATGTCATTAAGCTGTTTTAAATTCTAGTTAGTGCCTGCATGGGATTAATTGAAATTCAGTTACCTCATTATTTGGTAGTACGTTACTGAAATTTGAAATTCATTCCTGTCTGCTATTTTTTGTGTTTAGTTATAAGAATTTTCAGCCCATTTTCCTTCATTTCCTTTACAAGTTTCACTGCAGCCAGAAGATATATTACCTTTGTTCTGTTCAGATTATTATTCTGTTCATCCATATATATATATATATATATTTCAGCAAGGACTGCCCACAATGCCATGTAATCCTATACACACATCTCTTTTGTATAATGTGCTTAGATAATCTTCTGCCTCTCTGCATATGAGTTAATTGTGGGGTGCAGTAGGAATGTAAGGTACTTCTGTTTTTAATACCTGTGGATAAGTTCAGTAAAGAAAGTAACTTTATGATGGATGATGAAATAAAAAACTTTAGTATCAACAGTTTGCTGTATGATGATGATTTGGTGTTAATATCTAAAAGTGTTAATAATATGTGCTTTAATCATAATCAGTGAGCTGGATTTTGGAAAAAAATTAAAATGAGGATAAACGTTGAGAAATATCTCTTAACTCCTGGAAATATGAATGGTGTGGTTGAGGGGAGACTTGTTGGAGAACAGGTAACAGATTTTAACTGTCTCTCTAGTAATTGGTGGATTAAGAAAACTTAATATGGAAACTTAATAAGCAGGATTAGCAAACAGAGAAAGTCTCGTTTCAGTCATGTAATAAACTTTTCACATAAAAAGTAATGGAAAAAGAAAGAAAGGCTGTATATATATTGCAACGTTTAACAGTAGAATTAGAATAACAGGGAAATTGTCATTTTAGTTTTGTGAAACTATTTTCACTAAAAAAAATTGGTCAAAGAAAAAAGCTTTCTATATACAGAGAGAGCATCATTTAGGCTACCTTCTTCTGGCTGTGTGAGAGTTGGATGTGAAGGTAAGGGCTTCATTAGGTTGTTAGATGTGACTGTTATGATGGTTACTAATGCAAATATTGGATCTGATTTGGCTCTTTGTTATGTAGAAGACAAAGTTAATGAAGACATAATTAGGAGATTTGGATGTGCACATAGTTCGGGTGAGGAAAAATTGCTGCAACAGGTGTTATAAAGCGGCTCGTCAAGAGGAAGTTTTGGAGCAAGATGGATTGAAAGTGTAAAATTGACCATTAGTGGTAGAAGTAGTGCTATGTTTGAGGCAGAAAATCTTGTGATTGATAGAGAAAGCGATGGTGTAGATAGTTAACATTGTTTTGTTTCTAATTCTATATTCTTATAGTTTGTATTTATGTGTTGTACTTCACCACACTGTTTTGTGTAGGCCAACAAAAGAGATAGTAATAGGATTTATTGCCAAACAGAGCTCTGTGCTTTAGGTGCCAAAAGGAAGGTATAATTTTCTATAAAAAAAAAAAAATGATGAAAATGACTACCAAAAGAGCCAACTGTTTCAGAGTGTTACATGTATGGGGAAGAAAAGAAAGTTTGTAACTTTGGGCTTATTTGATATAGATGGCAAAGCAGAGAAAGTCTCATATCAGTAACAATTATAATTAATAAAAAAATTTCGGTTGCTGTGTGTTGCTTAAACATGGAAAGAGCAATGTATTTGTTTATGTACTCATATTAGTAGTTTGATATTGAGGAACATTATGTTGAATCAAAAACCGATAATATGTTGATCTGTTGAATGAAGTAGTGTACAGGTAACTAGTCATGACAGTGTTAGTGGTGGTTACCATGAGGCACGGTAGACTGTATGTATTCATGTAATAAAAGTGCCGCTTTCCCTGAAATGTAGTGAAGTTGTAGTTGCACTGAAATTAATCAATAATTTCATTAAGCATAGTTGATTAGCAAGTGTCGTTTGATTGTTCAGAATAATTTAGATTGTGTAGGTTCTAAGGACAGATGTAAACCCATTATTGTGTCAATTTATGAGAAGTGGAACAGGAAGGATTGTAGTAACTGTTAAAGCATTTCATTAATTAGTGTTTGTTTCTAAGTTTACTGAAGCGTATCAAGTAAAAAGCTTGGAAAACTGGTGAAAAATTATCTAATCAAAACGTAGTTTGGCTTTAGGTTAGATAGATGATGCCATAGTAATATATTTATATTCAGTTGGCTCTCTAAAAAGTATCAAGAAGTAAGCCAGTGAGTGTATCTGATGTTTATTAGTGCTGAAAAGGAATCAAGAATATTTTGAAGAATAAAATCATACCCATTGTTTCAGACCAATGCCCATATTTCAAGATCATTTTCAGGGTTGCCAACTGCTATGCATTTTATAGAGCAACTGCAAAAATAGAATGGATCCACATACTGTGCATAATGAAAATGAAAAATTTCCACAACACGCTAATTGCCAAATGTCTCTGATTTAAACAGATTATGTCTAGTTTACGAACCCAGTGTCTGGGAATCTGACTGGGAATCTGATTTTTTAAGAAAACATGCAGTTCTTGGTGAAAATTTAATAATTAGTATTTTTTTTTTTTTTTTTTTTTTTTTTACTGCAATATGTTCCAGTTTCCTACCATTTCAGGCACTCCAAGTGCATGGAAAAGTGGACGTCTTCATGCTGCTTGCCCACCAGAAATTATTATACTAACAGGAACGAGCATGTTCTATAATTTTCAAAATTTTGAATATTTCTGATGAAACACCCTTTTTTCGTGTTTAGCTTTCTAAGTATGTTTGTATTTTTATATTTTTCTGATCATGTTCCTCATTTTTAATATGTTTAGTAGTAGTAAAAAGGAGTGACTTCATATTTTTAAAGATTTTTTTTTAATGAAATGCATGCTTTTCTATTTTTAACAGCCTCTTCTTTAAAAACAATCAGTAGAGCAAGCACAGCCCCCCACCCCCCGAGCGAAATTAAATTTTAAGAACAGTAATTTATCTGTCCATGATAGAATCTGAGCCTTTTTTGTGATCCATAAAATTGTTTCTTGGTAGAGTGAACAGTGCAGTACCAATTTTTGATATTTAATTTTGCTTAAAACGTGATTTCCTGTTCCTTAGTGAATAGTCACATCTTGCTGTATCAAGTGGCAAAGCAAGCATTTTTTCTTTTGTTTGAAATGAAATTAATATTTAAAAATGCCACAGCCCACTCACTGTGCAGAGAAAATGACTTAACAGGAAATGAAAGATGGCAACAGAGAGTTAAAGTTTTGATTTTTGTTAACAAATGGAAAAATACATGCTCTTTTTGTTGACGTAGCTAGAAATGACAATGCAATGGGAAACCATGCCTTTTCAAAGACATTAAAAAGTGACATTGCAATTTTGATAGTGAAATCTGTTATGGAAAACACAGTAACATGCTTTTCACAAACATGTGGCACTAACTTTTTGAGAAAAGCAAAATCTATAATTTCTGTGGCTCTCAGTGAAATTATACAGAAAATCAGTGTTTAGAAATATGTTTGGAAAATCAGTGTTAGAAATTATATTAGCAAAATCAGTGTTTAGAATTATGTTTGGAAAATCAGTGTTAGAAATATGTTAGCAAAATCCGTGTGTAGAAATACTTTTGAAAAAATCAGTGTTATTTGGTAATTCAGAGAGTTGTTAATTATAAATTTTTTTTGGAAAGATATTCCATTTTTATCTTTGTTAACCTGCTCTTGAAGTAACCCTGAAACTCCTGAAAGTTTCTGCGATTGCTTCTCATGGTCTTCCCACAATGTTGGCAACCCTGCATTTTTCAATGTGGATCAACTTCTTGTCATGGAGAAAAAGTGTTAAACAGGGACTGTCAGAGATCAACATTTAAGATACTTCATTTACCAGGAAATTCAGTTGATATTAATCATTATTAAGAATTTGTGGGAGCTATTATAGTAACATGTGACTGAAATGAAGCCTAAGAACTGCAGAATAATCATTAGGAACTGTTCATGTGTAGCCCAGGAAAATCTGAATGGGGCAGACTAAAAAATATGTAGCACAATGCCACAAAGATGTGAAACTCTGATAAAAGCTAAAGGACATCCTATATAAAATACTGAAACAGAGTCTGCTGTAAAGGTAGTGTGAAATGACATAAGTGCTACATTAATTTTGATTTTGAGATGTGTACTGAAGCACTTCACGTGATAAGTTCATTGTTATCAAACTATGATAGTAATAACTAAAGATATTTATATAATAAGAGCAGCTTGTGACACTAGTGCAAAATATTCATCCTCCCCCACTCCCCCAAAGGCAAATGTATCAACACCATTAATTAATTAATCAATCAATCAATCTGGAGTTCATGCATGCACTGTGTGTGTGTGTGTGTGTGTGTGTGTGTGTGTGTGTGTGTGTGTGTGTGTGGGGACTCAATCCACACTGGATTTTTTTTTTTTTTTTTTTGAGTCTCAGACATTCAAGTATGTAATGATATTAGGAAGTGGGAATTAATTTTTTTTTTCTTCAAGTGCTGCTCACATGTTTTATGGTATAAATTCATGCATGCACATAAGTTGAAAGAGACGCTCATGAAAGTAAATCAGTCTGCTTTTCATGCTTTGTAAGATGCTTAGATATTGTGGCTTTCTATGTTATTATATTGAAAAACAGTTTTTGTAGTGATAAAAATTATTAGGCAAAAGGAGTGAATGTGTGTGTGTTTGTATGAGTGAGTGAGAAGCTTGATTGAAGTGTTGTGGTTTATGGGACTGTGTCACTAATCCTCCACAGTGTCAAACCATGATATTCGTTGATGGTAGATGAATTGTTTCAGTGGAAATGCCTTGAAGTCTCTTAACTACTGATTACTGCGTATATTGACCTAGATGGTGTCTCATGTTGTCCATTAATTATTGCCTATAGATAAGATGTTAGTCCTAAAGAGGGCAAGTGTGTGTGTGTTTTAGTTTAGTGTGTGTCCTTTTTCATGGTTGTTTTTATGCTACATGATAAAATAGTAAAGAAGTTGCACTCTAATTTTAGTGATAAATGTTTTATTTAGTATGTTCATTTATAAGTTTTCATATCTACTGTTCTCTTAGTTCCACTGGTCCTTAAATGTTGTACTGAGTTTATTGAAGAATATGGAATTGTAGATGGCATATACAGGCTTTCTGGTGTTAACTCCAACATACAGCGTTTAAGGCAAGTATTGGCATATTCAGCTTATTCATTTTGACTTTGATGAAGTGTTTTGTGCCTCCTTTCCAATACTTTTTTGTGTAGAAGAAAAAATTATTTGGGCAGGGAGATTTCTTATTGTGGCTGGTTACATATTCCACATTTGCACCATGTCATATTAATTATAGCAAAATCCTGTATGTTGTAGCCTTTATTCCTTCATTCAATGAAGAAAAGGAAGCAGAATTTGCTTCTACTGGTGAAAATCGAGAATGTTAGATTCTTAACACTCAGATACTTGGAACTTAGTCATCCTGGTTGGTGTAATGGATAGCATACTCGAACAGAAATCGGGAGGTACAAGTTCGATTCTCGCTCCAGGAAAATGTACTTTAGATTATTAATTCAATTAAACTAGGAAGCCATTTCTCAATATGAGCTTTATTCAAAGTAATTTTCAAGTTTTCTGATGGGATTTAATGTTACATGACGAACAGTAAATACAGGCGATTCAGAGATGTCTGATTGCTGTGTTAATAATTCTGATGTAAAGTAATGTTTTATGTGCCCTGTGTAAAAATCAGTCTTGCAATTCCCAGTTTGCGAAGTATATCCTCTGGGTGATTGAGGTTATATAAAGCTGACAAGAAAAATGTAATAACAATTTTACATCGTGTAAAGTCAGGCATTAGCACATTTATTTAAAAACAATTTCCCTCACAAATGTTATGCCACATAGTAATTAAAATTAGTATCAAAGGGCTTTCAAACAACATCAAAATAAATTACATGCAAAAAGAAATGAACTCAATAATTTCATAGGTGTCTGATAATTATATATTTTTTAAAGAAAATATTAGAACCTTATACCTCTGAAAATATTGGGTTCCTCAATTATTTTTTTTACTGTGCAAGACAAGTCTACCAGATTTTCAGAAATTGGCTTTGGTTGAGGAACATTTCTAAGTTAATTGTTAATTTACAACTAAAATGGCCCTCAAGAAGAAGTAATGTTACACAACACAAATTATTGCATTTCTGCCATTCTGAAGAATAACTAATTTTGAATATGACAGATTTGTTTTATTGTTCAGGTTTAACGACCATCATGAGTAATTCACAGGTCTGTAAGCAGTCACCCATACCTAATTTGGGGCCACTGGTTCCAGGGAAGGGAGAGATCTATAGCTGTAAGACAAGCACACTACCCATGCATCACATGAGACTTAAACCTTGACCTACTTGGGCAAATGGTCAAATGAAAGTTTCAACCATTGTACCACCGTGGCATCTGCTTTACAAATTTCAGTCTGCATAGCTTATACTCAAAAGAAGGTGTAAATGTGTATTTTCAGGTATGTACAGTGGGATAAAGTTTCATCTGAACTTGACAAACAAACATACTTCAGGGGTACAAGTTGTCCTGATATTGCTGATATTTCTTTTTCATGTCCTTGAAAGTCCTTAGTTTTTTTTTCTATTTTACCCTGAAATTGCTGAAATTTTCAAAGAATAACAATTTACTTTTGAAATTTGACCTTTATTTTTTATTGAAAGCAGCTGTTATCAGTAGTAGTGAATGTAGTGAACTCATCCTGAGTTAGAATGTTATGACTACTACCGCAACCCTTCCCACTCCCTCTCCTCCGCAAGCAATAATAGGCAACAATCGCTCCTTCCACTGAAAATTTCAGCATTTCTAATGGCATTTTAAGGGCAACAAGTTAAAAAAAAAAAAAGCATTTCAGCATTTTTAAGGCATCAAGTATCAAGTTTAAAAAACAGTAAATGGTAGTGTTTCTCCAAATGTTTGAATAATTTTTTTATTTATTAAATCACTTACTTAAGGCTTTACCCAGATATATTCCTTTGGTTGTAGTTCCACTTGAAGAAATTTTGTTTAATCTTCCTTCCCTTGGAGTTCTTTTTGATTTTTACAGACGTTTCCAGCCTCTTGATGTTGGTCAAGGCCCGTTCTCAATGTATAGAAGGATTAACAAAAGTTTTGTTTTACTTCTGAAGAATTTGAATGTTGTTGCCAGGTTCCTCAAACTGATTCCAAGTTCCTCAAACTGTTGCCAGTTACCAAACTGAAACATTTTCACTGTGTATTTTGTAATTCTATTTTAACAAAAGGATTAACAAAAGTTTTGTTACTTCTGATAAATTTGAACGTTGTTGCCAGGTTCCTCATACTGATTCCAAGTTCCTCAAACTGTTGCCAGTTACCAAACTGAAATGTTTTCAATAGTGAAAATTAAGTGTATGGAGACAAGAAATCAGTTCATGTGAGCATCATGTTGACAACATTAAAATTCTTCAGAAGTAAACAAAACTTTTGTTAATCCTTCTATACATTGAGAATGGGCCTTGACAACATTCGTGACTGCCACGGAAATGACCTCAGGTTCGATCCCAGGCAAGTATGAATGCTCGATCCACTAAATATTCCGCCGTGCGTCGGATGGGCATGTTAAGCCGTCAGACCCCGGGTATTGGCCCCCAGTAACAAATAAGGGCGTCTTCCTCCCCCTTTCTACTTCGCTTCTGTGTCACTTTGCTATCGGGCACTCTAGCCAAAATCTCCTAGCTTCCTATTTCTAAAGGTTGTTTAAGACCTGGGGTACGACACTACCTTTCTAAAATCCTCTACATATGATCATATGATTGTCTGAAAAAATCAAAAAGAACTCAGAGGGAAGGAAGATTTAACAAGATTTCTTCAAATGGAACTAGGACAAAAAAATATATTATGCATAATTCAACAAACTGGATTCAAGTGAAAATTTCAGAATAACCTTATATGGTCAAGTTATGGCATCTATAAAAAAATCAGGAGATGCAAATATCTGTAAATAGGTCCAAGGTTGTTGGCATTAAAGATTCTGCTGGTGCATTCAAATTTGGTTCCTTATCAAACCATGTTAAAGCATATCGAACACTATCACATGATAACACATAGCTCAAAAGGGGCTTTTTTCAGAAAATCAAAAGAAAAAAAAAGATGCAATTCAGTTGAAGTTGTAAAGATGGAGTCCAATTGCATGGAAACTCTGTTCATTCCATTCCAATTACTAAAGAGCTCTTGAACAGTGTGAAGCAGTCCCATTTACTATGTGATTCACACTTAAAATAGCAAAAAGATAAAAGAGGGGGAGCAACCGAATGCAGAAGAAGAATCCATTGAAATATTAGAACTTTAAAAAAAATTACAGAATTTGAGGAATAGCTGATTTATTGAATGCAGAGAAGTCCTTGATGATTGAACAAGATACAGTGCACAAGCTCGTGATTGAAGCTTCAAAAAATTAACTGTGATATTAAAGAAAAATAAGGGAAATAATATGAGAGAAGTTAAGAGTTGCCCAGATGATGAGGTGTATAGGAAATCAGCAGCTAACAAAATCATAGAAATTTGCCAGTCAAAAAAGCAAAAAAAAAAAAAAAAAAAAAAAAGGCCACACTAAAATAAATTTATAGGTAAGGTTGCTTCACTACATTCAACTTATCCACAATTCTGTTCAACATCTGTGAGATCCTGTTCTGTATAATTTGAAAGTGGTGTAGTTTAAGAGTAAATATATTTTTTGAATTGGTCTGTTCTTATATTCACTTAAGTAGGGAAAAATATGGTCAGATAAAATAATTTTTTATGTGCAAAATTTCTGCATTCCAGATAACAACCATATGTGGCATATATTGATATCTTGAAATTAAAAAAAAAAAAAAACTTGTCTTAATTTTTTTTTTTTTTTTTTTTTTTATCATTCCTAGCTCTGCATACACAAACAAATTTGTAACTTCTGTAGTGAAGAATATCATTTTTAAAGTTGGTACATGTATTGATCATGATCAGTATTTGAGGAAGTGGTAAAAGGAAAGTTGAAGAAAATTATCTTTGGGAAATTCAGAGTCAACATTTAGTACTTCAGATTGGATTATCAACACAACTAAACAATATGGGTATGACACAAAAACTGTTAAAAAATTGATTTTTGAATACAAAAAGAAATTAAAGAAGTCCAGTCAAAAACATCCCAAAAAAGAAATACAAATTTTCAGGTTCTTTCTTTTATATTAGAGGAATTAGTGGGGAATTTTTTAGAGTTAATGATGAAACACAACATTATTTTTGGTCATTCTGTTCAGAACATTGGTGACTTGGTTATAGAGAAAAAATCTAACAGAAGTATACTACAATCAGCAGGTGTATATGAAATTCCTATAATTTCACAGAGTTCTGACAACCGCATATCTTACATTGGTAGCACAAAAAATAGATTAATATTACATCAACATTTAAAAAACTGGAACAAAAAAGAAGAAAAAACCGCACATATCCAACACTGCATTAATCACAAACAATATCCTGATTTCGAAAATATTAAATTACTAACTACCCACACAAACGAAAAAGAATTAAGGATCCCTGAAAGCGTTATGATCGAAAGAAAAGAAAAAAAAAGAAAGATAGTATATGCAATTTGCAAGACCCCACTACTATTGATACAACTTGGAAGTCACTTATAAAAAGAGAAAAAATGCATAAAAAAAAAGACAAAAAAAAAAGAGCATTACAAAAAATCACACCAAAGGACTAAAAAAATAATACAACAACAGTTTATTTACATACATACATACATACATATCACTAAGCTGTTCTCTGAGATTCAGAGGTTAGCTCCAAAAAGAAATACAAACTTCCAGATATTTTTACTTATTGTTGTCGTATCAAACTTCGCCATTTACAGCGATCTTGACATACAACTCGTGCTTACGCCGTTTAGAAAGTCCAGGTCGATTCCGTGGTGGACCGTCCTTCTCAAGTGTGGTAGGTCCACCATATCCCACACTTGAGTCATTCTTAATATTTCTTTTTGTTTTTTTAATCAAGTAAGTACATCAGTGTGGGGGATTAGCCCACAGCTGAGGGTTCCAGTTGGTCATTCAACCTAAGGATTCTGGAACAAAACCCAGTGAGTTGGGGTCTTTTCGCCAATGTCACACAGAACTAACTTGCACCTCTCCAAGATTCACGGAGGCCCTAGTTGCTGTTTAAAAGTTTATTTAAATAGATAGTAATAATCCAATATCCCTTTATAAAAATAAAGCAGAATATACTTACAACGAAGATACATACCAACCAATCCAATAGATGGTGGCACTTGTGGAGCAATCACCATACACGCCATGAAGACCGAAAACCTCCCTTCGTTTCCCCGACATGCAACTCCTGCGGCTACACACGCAAGAACCCTCGCATAGGTAACAGATGGCCTGAAGATAGTACTATAGGAGTACTGAAAGCGCTTGCCGTAATATCGTCGAAGAAGAGCTTTTTATGTGAGCCATGTGCCCCGACCCGATGAGTATAACTTTTTCCTTATACATGTTTTAATTAATATAAAAAATTTTAAATGTTTGATTGTACTATTGAATGAATGTTTTAACTGAAACTATTTTACTAACTTGTCTTATTTGTAAAACTTTCTAACTAACAAAAAAAAACTGTAACACAAACTTATAGCCTATCTCGGGACAGGAGCACATGCCTCACGGAGCAACAAACGTGCGAAATACTTTTTCAATAATAGGTAAAGAATACCTTTTGATATTATTTATTTATATACTTCAGATTGATTTCTTTTTTAAACCCACCTCTGACATTAAATGGAAAGCTATTTTGAAAACTTCCAAGTACCAGAAAAATTAACTTCCTAAGTTCACATGAAATAGAGGAATTACAAGCAATCTTAATACTGTTCAAAAAGTTCACAATGATTTTTTTTTTTTTTTTTCCTGGTAAGTTTTAGATCCTCACATAATAAATTTTTTTTATCCCAGATATCTTAACTTTTGGAGCATCTGAATTTTCTCAGCAGATCCAACAAGTTACTAAGCTTTAATTAATTAGTGGAAGTCAAGTAGAATTTTTTATAATTATTTTGTTTTTGGGAGTGATGAGTGCTGTGAACATCTAAGGCTATACATAGGTTAATCCTTACTAATGTAGAAAGCTACTGGCTCCAGGGAGGAGGGGAAAAAGCTAGTACCATCAGACAAACACCCCAGATGAGATGATCTGAAGATGCACCAGGCGTGTCAACACATTGTCCCACGCATATTAACTGAAGATCAGTTGGCCATACAGGTGGAAATGGCAGGCGATCTTGTAATATCCGCCGACCAAGCCCCACAATTTCTTAGAAGAATCATAACGGGTGATGAAAAATGGTGCTTTCTCTTCAACCCGTAGGCTAAGCAGGCATCAGCTATGTGGAAATTGCCATTGTCTCCATGCAAGCAGAAATTCTGCTGAGATCACAGCAAAGGCAACAACATGCTAGAGGTCTTCTTCAACATCCAGGGTATTGACCTATCAATCAAAAAAGCCAAACACTTACCTAAAAGCTCTTGGCTACTTTCTTGCTATACACTTCATGCATGTCAATTAGAACATCTTGTTATGTAGCTGGCTTTCAAAGCACTTGGGGATTATGTGTGGCGGGCTGAATGAGGTTGGTGTTTGCTGTAAGGTTTGTGCAGTGTGTGAGGCAGATGGAGCGCTGCATTGGTCACAGTTGACAACAGTTTGACTGCCATGGAATGTAAATAGTGTGATTATGTGCATAGTGGTTTTAATTGAGTGTATGAATGTGTTGTATATAGTGTACCTTAGAGTGGTTTTATGGAGAGTGTAAATTGTTGAGAGTACTATATATGAGTATTTATTGGGTTGGTGAATATGTGTTTTCGAAGTGAGTACCGTTTTTGAATTGTGAATTTTAAGGCCACGTTGCATATGGGGGAGTGAAAGAGGAATAAGAAAAAAAATAGGCTTAATGAAAGTTGACAACACTCACGTTATAGTGAGTATACACCTAGTGATGACGAGCTATGTTACATGTCAGACGGCAGACAGAAGTCAGCGTTTTTGTTCTGTGAAAAAACCAAAAAAAAAACCCCAATGTTTCAAGACCGGAAGAACGAATATAAAACAGCGCCCTATTAGCTGAAAGCTTCAACCTTTGAAAGCCAGCTACATAACAAGATGCTCTAATTGACGTGCATGAAGTGTATAGCAAGAAAGTAGCCAAGAGCTTTTAGGTAAGTGTTTGGCTTTTCTGATTGATAAGTCATTCATGACTTGCACGTAAATATGCGCACTTTGTTGGTATTTAATGCCTTTAGAGATGCAAATAATATGATCCAGGGTATTGAATTTATCCCTGAAGGATGCACTGTGAACAAAGAGCTCTGTCTGGACATCATGCAATGCCTACGTGAGTTGATATGTAAGAAGAGGTCTCAACTGTGAGGCGATCAATCACACACAGGTCACTCACTCCTGATTCGTGAGTTTCTCACCAAAACTACTGTTGTCCTCCCAAACCCACCTTATTCATCTGACCTCGCCCCCTGTGGCTTCCACCTCTTCCCTGAGTTGACACGTCGACTTCAGGGTCATCGGATTTCGAGCGTAGAAGAAGTGAAAAACCTATCATTGGTTGCGCTGAAACACATTGCAAATAATGGGTTCCAGAAATGCTTTGACAAACTCTACAGCTGCTGGCAGAAGTGTGCTGTTGCAAGAATATCTTATTTTGAAGTAGGATGTGTTTCAGCTTTGTAACTCTAACTATCTACACTACTGGCCACCCAAAATCCAACACCAAGAAGGAAGCATCCGCATAGCTGCCAAGTTGTACGAATCATCCGTACAATGTACAATTTTGACCGTATTGTACGATTGTACGGAATACTTGATAAATGTACGAATTTTCCTGAAAATGTTAAAAAGTAAAAATAACATGTAATTTCTGTGAGTGTGTGAAAATTTTATGCATGAAAAATGTTACTCATCCAGAGGTGCCGACTATTACGGATTGTCCGTAATTATTACGGTTAACGGGTCTCGACTGTCAGATTACGGAATTACGGACAGGTTGGAAGAATTACGGATTTCAGTGCGTTTTGGAGAATCTCAATTTTGTATCCTTTTTTGTTTTCCCTTTTAGTGCGACGCGGCCGATTCGTCGGCGTTCGATTTTGATCCGAGTATTTTCCGTATCAGACGGCAGTATCAGTGTCGATGATTATCAATCATATCGTTTTGATATGGAATCTCCATGAATCATATCGCGAAATAGCGATATTATCGAAAGAATCGTAATATGCCGTAAGAGTCGTATCGTGAAATAGTTTGCGCTTGCTATCGGGCTTCCCACGCGCTTTTCCGTGTGACGGGAGAAAGGCTACTTTAGCCAAAAGTTTTCCTACTTTAGTTGAGGCAGGGCTGTTCACTTGGCCTTGTTGGTGAATTACGTATAAAAACGTCGTACTATCGGAAATCACTTTTTCCAGGCCCGTTCGAAGGGCAATAACGCGCAACTCGTCGTAACCCATGGTGATGGCGGGTGTTTTTTTTTTTTTTTCTTTTTTGCGGACTTTCGCCGCGCGGCAAAACGTAAATGCGCTGTTTTATTACTAGAAGCTCTTCACATTATTCATTTCTTTTTTCCCAAACAGACACAATCGCAACACTCCGTGAATTACGAATCCTCCTCTTTTTCCAAACTAGTGTTAGCGAAGGATGACTTTTTTGACAGATTGTTCCTCAGACTAGCAGACGTGCTTTTTCCTACTGCGTGAAATGTTTTTGTAAGGTTATTTGAAATGGCTTGTTGTAGTGAAAGTTTGCCAAGTGATAGTAATGATTTTGAATCATCTGAGAGTGATATTGGCCAAGCAACATCAAGCCAGAAAACTAGCCACCGTGCCACGCACACAATATCTTCCGAAAGTGAAGATCTTGATAGTGAATCTTCACAGGTCATGAAAGCGAATGGGAGGATGTAATAGACTGCATACCTGCCAACTCTTCCGATTTTGGCAGAAGTCTTTCGTTTTTTTATACATTCTTCCGACCAAAACTCGCGTTCTTCTGCCGTTCGAAAAATTTCTGTGTTTTTGCAAAAAATAACCTGTTTTAATAATTTTTGTAAGTCAAAAAAAAAAAAAAAAAAAAAAGTTGAAAAGCGCAGCAATAACTTACTAGTCTTAATCAGTCAGGGCTGCCAAACCTGCGCCAATTACGCCAGCCCGCGCCAAAACATTGTTCTTCCACCATTCCGCTAAAAAATTGCGATTTTGACAAATCTGCGCTAATTTTGCGCCAAAAGTTAAAATTTACCGGTTATCGATATTTTGGCATAATCTTCGCCATTCGAAATCGATTCAGCGGTTAATTCGTACGTGACATTCTTCCGTGGATTCATGAGTCCCCCCCCCCTTTTTTTTTTTTGTCATTTTCGAGATCGATGCAAAAATGAAGAAATTCTCGGGTTATTAGTTAGGGAGGGGTTCGTATTCCGTCTGGGAACGTTGTTTTGTCTTTTTAAACGTTCAGAACGGAAGCTAAACGGAGTGCAGATCTTTCCCTTAATCGTATTTTTTCTCTCTCGCGATGTTGCTTCTGTTCAGTATTGTTAAATATAATTTCATTGCACAATTTTAGCTTGAAATTGTAGGCAACGATTTCCGAAAACGAAATTAGGCCGCCCGAAAATTTCCCCGTAGGAGTAATCAGTAGCCCACGTAGGACGAGATGATTGCCGAAGGCATATCCAGTCAAAAAACACGAAGATTATGTAAAATGAAAGACTCAATAAAAGCCTTTGGATAATTTTTTTGCAAAAAAGAATGAAAATAGTGTGATAAATGCTGAATTGCTGTTTACTACATTCGTTGTGGTGCATAACCTACCTATAGCAAGCTGTGATCATGCTGGTCCCTTGTTTCATGCTATATTCCCAGACTATGATATTGATGAAGCTGGATATCCTAGAGCAGATATGGCATGGAATGAAATATCTAAGATGAAGGATTCATCTGGCCTTCCCAAGTATTCTGCATTGCCAAAACTAATGTTGGCAATATTGACTATCCCTCACAGCAATTCCCCTACAGAGAAAATATTTAGTATAGTAAGGAAAAACCTCACAAATTACTGCCGAATAATGAGCACCAAAACATTAAGTGCCCTTCTTGTTAATGTACAGAAAAATAAAGCAATTTCCTCAGGTGAGCCGTGTTATAAAAAGAAGTTTTCTGAAAAAGAATATACCAGTCTGAAACCATCTTAACTGGAGCAGAAAGGATATTTATGTTCCTTTCATCAGACATTAATAAGGCATATTGTCTTTTTCTGGATTTTGTGATACCCACTTTTGAAAGTACAAATGTAACTTTGCAGTCAACAACTCCTAAAATCCACATCTTAAGATCACTGTTAATGGGCATGTTCAAAGATCTACTTGTTAAATTCATTAAACCACAGATTATTAAAAACTGTTCATTGTTGAAAATCAGATATAGTGACAAATGTAGTCAAAATGATGATTCTGAATTGCTGATAGGTAATGCTGCATCTAAGGTAATTAATGGTTTAAAGGCTTTAGAAAAACCAACATTTCACTCTGCTGTAAGAACATATTTTATCACTTGCTGTGACTACATTCTGCACAAATTCCCCTTCAATGATGAGTTTCTGAAACATGCACAGGTTGCTAACATTTCTTCTTTTGAAAACCAGGTGTTCACAGATGTTAAATATTTTATTAATAAATTTCCCAAAATGTTGCCTATTAAAGATGGAGAGAACCAAGAGGAAGCAATAGACAAGCTCCAGTCTGAATTTTGTACCCTTCAGATAGATGATTTGCCTGCAAATATTGTTAACGAAGAAGGAATTGATACGAAGTGGGCCCTTTTAAGTGAATTAAAGGCACTGGATGAAGGTTTGAAATATAACAGACTAGCAACAGTTATGCTATCTATCATAACCATTCCTCATGGAAATGCAGAATGTGAACTAATTTTTAGTCAAGTTAAAAAACAAGGACACAATTCCGCAGTTCATTGTCAGACTCCAACTTGCAGAATTTATTGATTGTGAAAAGTATGCAAAAAGGAAACTGCTATGAGCAAAAGTACGATAAAATATTCCTAAAAAAGGCAAAGTCTGCTGCATCTAACTTCCTGATGCACTAGCAGCCAAGTGTAGCTGTAATTCAATAATGAATATGATGTTGCAATGAAAAGTATATAAATTCATTTAAAAATTGTGTGAAAATTTTGATATTCCAGAATTCATTTATTGTATCTCATAACAATAAAAAAGTTACTTGTATATAAAATTGTGCCTTAGGTTCCAAAACACTATGCCCTAGATTCCCAGGCTATTTAAATTATTGGCCTGTGCGAAAAGGAAAAAAAGGTGCCCAGTCAGGCATCTAAATGAATTATTAAAAAAGCATTGTGAATTTGTTTTTATTTTTTTATTTTGTAAATATGTTCTTAAGCAGATAAAATGTGTAAGAGAAATATGAAGTGTTTGAATAGTAATCAAAATAGTTAAAAAACTTCAATACCTTGGAATCTCCACATAAGACGTTTTCATCATATGTTCCAAATGAATAGTAGGAATATTCTGTGTGATGAAAATTCTATTTGAACAAGAGAAAAAAAAAGGCTAAAGAATATTCTCATTTATGCTTTCCTACTTCAACTACTGTATGTTTGTGATTATTTCATTTGCCTAGAAAACAGGAAATATTTTGATTTTATGAATGTGCTAATATCAATGGCATTTATTTCAAATACCATTTCAGCACCATTTATTAAAAAGCTTCTAGATAAGCTACTGTGCATAGAAATAAATTTTTGGTGTAGGTACTTAAAATATTATAGCAGAAAATTCAGAATGCCCTTTTACAGCTTTTAGTTTTAAACATAATTTACCTATTCAGTAGGTAAATACTGTACTAATTTTAACGTTAAGAACTATACTAATTTGTACTAATTTTAATGAAGAATTGTACTAATTTCAACACTCGTAAGTTGGCAGGTATGCATCCGATTGGCCTGTAATTCGCAGCATGCATCACCCGCGAGAGGACATGCAAACGATTAGCATTGCAGCGCATATGTAAATCATGTGCGCCCGGCACGACACCGAGAAGCACTATAAGAAGGGTGCACAGAAGGTGGGGTGTAAGTAGTGGAAGTGTGTTGTGCTGCCGAACTTGTGCGTGGGAAGCTTCCTGATGCCTCGTCGCAGAATACGGCAGTCATTCCAGCACGTTTCGGAGTTCGACAGAGGATGAATAGTGGCTTATCGCGACAGCGGTTTATCATACCCAGACATCGGTGCCCGTGTGGAACGACATCCAGCCACAGTGAGGCGAGTATGGATTTGGTGGGTGCAAGAGGGACAGACAGACTGACGTGAGCGATTGCCGCAGCTGCGGCACACCACCAAGTGAGAGGACCAGCATGTTGTGCGGCGGGCATTGACGGCTCGCACCGCTGCATCACGAACGTTAGCGCAAGAATTAGGGTGTGTTGCGCAACAACCTGTGTCAGCACATACCGTTCGACGCTGTCTACAGGAGCGGGGACTTGTCGCACGGCAACCATTGCTCCAATTACCATTGACGTTACACCACCGGCGAGTGCGGCGGCAGTGGGCCATTGAACGCTGCACCTGGACTACGGAATGGCACGACATTGTGTTCTCCGACAAATCCTGCTTCTCCCTGCAACACCACAATGGTCGGATCTGCAGCGAGAGACTGTATGACGCCTGCATTATGCATCACCGTACCGGTCCGTCGCCTGGCATTATGGTTTGGGGCGCAATTGGATATGACACCCGCACCCCTCTGGTACGCATCGCCGGTACACTCAACAGCCACCGCAGCATCTCTGACGTTTTGGAGCCTGTAGTCCTCCTCCCTTACCTGCAAGACCTGCCAGCGGCCACATTTCAACAGGACAACGGGCGCGCGCACGTGGCATGCATCGTGCAACAATTCTTCATGGCTCACCAGGTGTCACTGCTGCCGTGGCCCGCCTGTTCTCCTGATATGTCTCCCATTGAACACGTGTGGTCACTGATCGGCAACCCAGTGGCCCTTCAAGCACCACCTGCGGCTACGCCTGATGAATTGTGGCAACGTCTGGAAGCAGCCTGGACCGACATACCCCAAGCCCACATGCAAAGCTCCTTTGTTCGATGCCGCGTCATGTAGTGGCCGTTATTGCCAGCCATGGGGGCCACACAAACTATGGATGTCTGCGTGTTCCGCAAGTCTCACGGGCCTGTAAGCTCAATCGTTTCTATCTGTTGTTATGTGTCCAGTAAATCTGGCTTTGCTATCTCGTGTCCTTCTTGGTGTTGCATTTTGGGTGGCCAGCAGTGTATATAGACTTATGGACCCAGTCTGGGAACTTTTGGATCCTACCTCATTTATGAAAGCTCACTGCTGTTCATCTTAGAATTTTTAAGGTGAATGGCCATCAGGAATTGTCATCTGTGGGCTGATCACCGAAAGTAATGCATTTCTTTTATTTTCAAGAAAGATACATAACAGCAAATAAGAAAGACATCACCATAGAATGAATGTAAGATTAGTGTATGATGTACCAGAAGAATAAAGGGAAAGATGATTCACATTATAGTTGTGCAGGAAGATTTTGTGTTTGCTTTTGAAAGTTAAGATTCAGAGGATATTCATACCTGCCAGGTTTTGCGGTTTAACCGTAAAATTTACGGAAACGTGACTTGTTTTGCAGTTTTACTGGCAAAATGTTAATTTTACGAATTTGGTGACTCTCCGAGATTTTTTTCTTTGTCTGATGTTTTGCACCCACTATTAAAACTTTTTTTTTTTTTGAAATTAATCCATTCAAAGTAAAGTGCCGATGTAAGTTACGAATAAGTTTTCAGTGACGTGTTTATTTGGGAACATTTTGCTGTAGTTTTCCCACATTTTAGGTTATTGTTTCGCCTTTTTTCAAACACTAGAACACCAACATGCTGGGCTTGTTTAACCTTGGACTTGGTCCCCCCCCCCTCTCTCTCTCTCTCTTGTGCGCACTCCGTTTCCCACCTTCTTTTCAGATAATGCATTGTTTGTCTCCCGAGTTGCAACTTCTCAGCAGGCCGCATGGGGTGTGTCTTGCATTGGAGAGGTGTTTTTATTCCTCCTAGTTCGAAATGCTATCTCAGAACATAGTTATCGTAGAAAAAAAAAAAATTCAAACGGATTTTAAATCTGTGGAATTTTTAAGCCCAGATCGATACCCAACATGATGAAATTAAGCAAAAACTGCCAGTTTTGTGAAATTAAAAATGCACTGAAGCATAGTTCCGTGACTTCTTCTCTGGCAATAAATTTGGCCTAATGAAAGAATGCTACTAAAAGAGGAAGTTAAAAAAAAAAGAAAAAAGTCCAATGTTCATTCGAGCCAGTGCTGCTCCAGCAATGATTTATTTTGCTGGTCCGTTAGTCATTAAGTTTTCTACGCTTTCCAACCGTGCTTTGTTCATCGCTCGATAACGTTCATAACAAGAAAGATGACACCGAATTTTCGGGTGTAATAAGCACGTCTTTTGAATCCGTTCTGACGCAAATTAAATTTATCAAAGTTATTCAAAGTGAATGGAACCAGTATAGAAAACTATAGATCTGACAAAAGAAAGAAGATTTTCAATCGGGTTTTTAATCCCTCAGCTATTGCTGTAAACGGAATCGTGAGCTTACGAACTCTTAGAAACAGAGATATCGACAAAAATAAGATGTGACTTTACGTCTCCTAGTGGGAAAACTATGCATTATTTTAGGAAGAAAGTATTCGCAAAAGGTTTTTCCATATGAGCGGTATCGGTCGAAGAAAAAAAAATTAGTCGATGTTTCAGGAGCCCAGATTTTGCAACAAATACTTCAGAAGCAGAAATTAACACTTTTATGACCCCTGGTGGCTAAACCATTCTTTACCAAACATTAGAAATTATGTGAAAAATATTTTCCAACAGGTCTTGTATGCGATACAGGAAGAATTTTCCAAATCAGAGCTTTAGGAGCAGAAATAACGCAGAAAACGGAATTTACCTTTGTGCCCCCTAGCGGAAAGTCAATGATTTACTTGAAAATTTTGAATTTATAGGAAAAACATTTCGCATTGGAAACACTATCCAACAAAGAAGGAATTTTTCAAATCATACTCTTAGAAGTAGAGATATTGACAAAAATAAGATATACATATACGCCCCCTGGCGTAGAAACCATGCATTTTTTCAAGAAGAAAATTTTCCTAAAATGTTTGTCGAAATGAGTAGTATAGGTCAACAAACGACTTTTTTTTCAATCGAGAATTTAGAAGCTCATATTTTGCTGCAAATACAACAGAAGCGGAAATTAAGACTTATGCCACCTGGTGGCCGAACCATTTCTTACAAAAATTAGAAAATATGTGCAAACGATTTCCCATCAGGAGCTGTATGCGGTGCAGAAAGACTTTTTCAAATCGGAGATTTAGAAGCAGAAATATAGGGGGAAATGCAATTTACTGCTATGCCCCCTAGCGGAAAGTCTATGAATTACTTGAAAATTTTGAAATTGTATGAAAAACGTGTCATGCGGAAAACACTATCCAACAAAGAAGGGATTTTTCAAATCGGACTCCTAGATGTAGAGATATTGACAAAAATAAGATATACATCTATGCCCCCTGGCGTAGAAACCATGCACTATTTTAAGAAGAAAATGTTTCTAAAAGGTTTGTCGACATGAGTAGTATCGGCCAACAAACGACATTTTTCTCAGTCGAGAATTTAGAAGCTCATATTTTGCTGCAAATACAACAGAAGCGGAAATTAAGATTTACGCCCCCTGGTGGCCAAACTGTTTTTTTTTTACAAAAATTAGAAATTATGTGCAAACGATTTCTCATCAGGAGCTGTATCCGGTGCAGAAAGAATTTTTCAAATCGGATATTTAGCAGCAGAGATATAGGGGTAAACGCAATTTACAGCTACGCTCCCTAGCGGAAAGTCTGAATTACTTGAAAATTTTGAAATTATATGATAAACATGTCATACGACAAACACTATCCAACAAAGAAGGAATTTTTCAAATCGGACTCCTAGAAGTAGAGATACTGACAAAAAAAACGATATACATCTACGCCCCTGGCAGAGAAACTGTGGAATATTTTAAATAGAAAATATTCCGAAAAGGTTTATCGATGTGAGTGGCATCAGTCCAGGAAAGAATTCTTTCAATCGATATTTTAGAAGCTCCGATTTAATGGCAAATACATCAGAAGCAAAAATTAGCACTTGCGCCCCCTGGTAGCCAAAGTATTCTTTACCAAAATTTTTAAATTATATGCAAAAATTTTCCTTCAGGAGATGTATACGCTGAAGAAAAAAATTTCAAATCGGAGTTTTAGAAGAAGAGTTATCGGGGAAAATGTAATTTACTTTTATGCCCCCTAGCGGGAAATCTCTGCGTAATTTGAAAAAGTAACTATATTTAAAATACTCTTCGACATAAATGGAATCGAATGATATATTTTTTTTAAATCGGATGTTTAGAAGCAAATATGTGAAATAAAATGTATTTTTGAATTCGACATCATCTGCATTTACGCCCTCTAGCGGCGAAATTGTACATCGCAAAAAAAAAAAAAAAAAAAAAAACGAAATAAAGGATCATCATTTGCATATTTCAAGCTTCCCAATGCAAAAAGAAATTTTCAAATCGGACTAATAGTTGCAGAGATATCGTTGGTACAGACTGACGGACGGACAAACCGATAACAGAAGCACGATCTTTTTTTACAAAAGACATGCTAAAAGTGTCTTGGCTTGATTCAAAGAAATTAATGTGTTGGGGTACCTACTAATTTGTCAAATCCCCATTGAAAATGGTCAAAGGTAAGGTCAAGACATTATTTTCAGTTGCTCTCTGCTTTCTATTTCTTTCAGTTGCTCTCTGCTTTCCTATTCATTTTTCCGCCCTTTTGCGCGATGACTTGCGTAAAATCAAAGCATGATTGGGATGAAGTTTGGGTATGCTGTTCAGCACCCATAGTGGACCTATCCTATTGCATTCACGGGGACAGTGAATGCAATAGGATAGGTCCACTAGGATAGATCCTCAGCATTCACGGAGCAGTGCAGTAGTACATGCGTGAGATTTGTTCGCTCGCGTTTTAGAATTTCGGCACAATATCTTCCGTGAAAATGACCGATTTGGATAGAATTTTAAATTATAAAACAACACGTTTGTGGTAGCTTTTTAATTTAGAAAGTAACAGGCACAAAAAACGTTCTAAAATAAAGCAAAAACTCGCAAAATATACAGTATAAATTAATTCATACTAAGCGATTCATAAAGAAAACAGTAAAGTATCATGAAGAACACTGTTGCTTTTGCAAACCCACACTTTTTTGTAGGTATGAAATTTTGGGCTTTTAGGAAACAATTCTGAATTTTAAAATATCTGGATTTTGATAGGACGAGTTTAATCTAGGGAGAGAGACTTTTTTTTTTTTTTTTATCTGTTTGAAAAAAAAATGCCATTGGCTTTGTAACTTCTATCAAACCGAATTGTGTGATATTTACAGATTTTCATTTTTTAAAACAGTGTATTCCGCATTTTGTCGTGTTAAGCCATTTTTTTTTTTTTTTTTTTTTTTTTTTTTGTGCAGAGGTATAAGATCGGAATTAAAATCCTGGCAAACATTTTGTGCCATGGCTACGCCGCAAAGGGAGCAGGGGACAAGATGGAGAGGATGTCACCAACGAAGTGGCTGTATCATTTCTCGTGACGCCTGATGTAAAAGACTTTTGGTTTTGTTCCGGCAGAACACATTGTGTTAGTTTACTGCAGGAGAGGGGGTAGTTCAGACGTTGATAAGCCCAGATTGTTTTTGTAAAGGAATAACTAGACTGGTGAAGCTCTATTCAGTAAGATGAGGGGGAGGGGGAGGACAGGAAGGGAAGACAGAACTATAAAATCAGTGCCATTTTGGAAGTATAAAGGATGCCGCTAAAGGGGTCGGATTTGGTAAAAGACAAGGCATCGATCCGCCTGTGAGGAATGATGGGGAGGGAGGGGAGGACCCCAGAGGATGACATTCGTAACTAAAACCTAAACCTTTGTTTCTAGATGAAAGAGCCTTTCAGTTGCTCTCTGTTTTCCTAGTTGAGCAGCTCGAATCGGATAACTCTGCAATCGGTATTTTTTTCCTCTTCAAATTGCAACTCTTTAAGCTGCTACTATTCTACTATAGCAGTTTTTACTTGCATTTTTTTTTCCGAGTGGTAATAAATTTTGTATTAGTGATTCGCTATGAGCAGCAATATAAAAGGAAAAAAAAAAGTACTATCAAACATTCCGCGATGCGTGTTCTACGGAATTCCTGTGTATTGCGAAATCTTCAAAAATGGAAAATATGCGTTTAGTGCTACGTGTCGATGCAATTTCAACATTTCGCATGGTGGAACGAAGGATATTATAAATCATATTTCTAGTGATAAGCATAAATATAATGTTGACTGCGTGGAAAAAAATATAACGAAATTGACTTCCTTTGTTAAAAGTTATAATGAACTGGATGTGATTCGTACAAAATGTTTGTTCACTTCATTTCTAGTTGAACATAATTTACCAGTTAGTGTCACTCAGTCACTCTTACTTATTTAATATTTTTTTTTCATTTGACTGTCTTATCGTCCGTGTCTCCGTAAGTTAAAAAGCCTAACATGAAAATGGTTCGTTTCTGAAAACATTTTATTATGTTTCATGACGGCGTGGGACACGATCCCATTGAACTGGTAGAACATCCTTCTCTTTAGATGCAAACTTCTGTAAAAGTAAATTTTGATCACTTTATAGATCATAATGATAGCATAGTAATGAGAAATTATGTATAGAATCTATTTTAATCGATATAAATGTGCCGATAAATTCAAACATCTGTAGTCACTTCAATTACAAGTTTATACTTGATTTGGGTAACATCGTTTTTAAATCGATATGCTCGGTACATTTAATCATATGCGCGACAAGTAATCTAATCGAATATACCGATTAAAATTTTCATCGAATATATCGATTAATTTTTTTTTACGGATTTCTGTTTCTGAAAGTTGGCAGGTATGGATATTAAGTGTTGTAGTGCAGGCTCCTTATGATTAAGTGAAATATGCTCACATGCTCCTCTGATAAGAAGGGTAATTTCTAGAGTAAGCTAAGAGTTATTTAGAGATGGCTTGGTGCTATAGAGAAAGTTTATTCTAATAGGGAATCTCTATGCTGGAGTAGGTGTTCAGGATGTGATATTTGATAATGGCCTGTGTAAGGTTTATGATCTGAGCTTGAATGACAGTGGTAAAAGATTAAGTTAAGTGAAATATGTATTGAGAATGGTTTGTAGGGCTCAAAAACGTTTTTCTGCAACAAGATATTCCACACTTAAGTGTGTGGAGTGTGTGAACACTGGGTTGGCAGATTGTAATAACAGACTTTGTCATTTATTATTAGAACATTGGTAACTTATATTCAGTTGTTGACATTTGTATAATGAGAGGTGCTGATTTTGTATCTGATTATTATTTTCTAGTGTCACAAGTGAAACTAAAATGTAGGATTGAGAAAAAGGAACAGAAATATACCTGCAATGATAAATGTTGAAAAGCTTTCTGACAAATGTCAGCATTATTCTGAGCTGCTCAGTGGAAGACTGAATGGATTGCATGTGTGTAATTCTGATCTGGAAAAGTAGTGGGCATGTGTTTAGTGTTGTAGTTTCATTGTTGATGAAAAGGTATGTGGTACTGTGAAAGTATTGTAAGTAGTAGCATTAAAAAGATGATGCTTAGTGGAATAGTTATGTTGGAAAAACTGTATAGCAACATACCTGGGTACTTTCCTAAACTAACGTTCCTGATGTGTAAAGCATAAAGTTGGATTATGGCTAAGTAAAATAATAATGGGGGGTATGGAATGGAAATGGCATTTTGGTAAGAAAACTGTACAGGAAATATCTGAAGGATGTAGAAAAAACAAGGAGAATTAAAGTTTAAAATTGCACGAGGACCAGGAATGGGAAAATGTAAACTGGGAGCCTCAGATATTAAGTGAAAAATAGAGTGAATACTGAACTTAAAATGAACAATTATTTTTGAGTTAAGGCAGATAAAATGCCACACAGAGAAAGAAACACTGCAGAAATATAAAGGAAACAGGAACCTAAAGCTCTAAAATTCTGCAGTATGGTAGATCTACTGCAGTAAGTGCCTTAATAGCTGAGATGTTGAAGTATGTTTTGATAATATTATTGAGTGAACAGCTGAAATGTGTTGAATGTTCAGAGTTAAGAATTCGTCCTCAGGACGGGAAGGAATGCTGTTATTTTTCTGTTATGTGATGGCAGAAGTAAGAAGACTGAAAGGAAGAATTATCGTGCAGTCAGCATACTGAGTGTACCAGAAAAAGTGTTTGGAAAGTTATCATTTACAAGAGATAAGGTGTGAAATTAGAGAGGGTGTGGAATATACAGAATGATTTTATGCTTGATAAGGGCTGTTTTAAATGAATCTTTGCATTACCTATGTTGACTGAAAAATGTCTGTCCATTAGTAAGGTCCTTGTTATGATAGAGTAAAAAACTTGTTTTTGTGGAAAGATCTGAAAAATTATGGGATTAGTTGCAATGTACCTATGGTTTTGTGAAATCTGTGTGCTGGCAGCAGAGCATGTGAAACTTTAGTAAGTAGTGTTTTTTTTTGTTTTTTTTTTTGGTTGGTTTGCCATTGCTGCAGGATTCAAACAAGGTTGTGTTGTGAGAGGTCTCCGTGGTTGTGTAATGTATTTGTGAATGCTTGCATGTGCATTGCCAAAGTAGACATTAGTACTTTTTAGGTCTTTCAGATTTCAGTGTATGCTGATGATATAGCCATGTTGTCTGAGAAAAAATGAGAACTGTGGAATATGATGTCTATTATGAAAGAAGTGTGCACATGAAATTCTGAGATACATAAATAAGAAAACAAAAAAGGTTATTAAATACACACATAACAGAAGTCATTGCTCTTTCCACGTTATTTTTAGTGTGAGAAAATATTAAAACTGAATACAAGAGCAGTCTGAATGGCTAGGTGAATGAGTTTTTGCACTTAGGAAGCTTGCTTGTTAACCTTAAATTGTGATGCTAATAGAAGAGTGAATATTTGGCTGGGTAAGTCATAACTCCTCACTGAGGATTTTGATGAAGTGATGAGTTATCAGAAAGATCCAGAGTGTGCCTGTGTGTGAACATGTTCAGTCGAACCTCTTTTAAATCACCAATATTTGTTTAATATGTTTTTCTGGCAGAAAAGCAAGGTTGATGGTACGAAGAGGGAATGTGACAATGGTGGCGATTCTTTAAAAATATTGGGTTTGGGATTTTTTTCCTGTAGTTGAGTGTTTTGGGGCAATCACTTTTAAATATTTCCCCTCTTGTAAAAAAAATTAGAGAAACAAGTAAAGTCTGAATTTTCTGAGCAATGCTTCGACAATAATGCATAATCTGGACCCGTTAAATATCACCACCATTGGTTGAGTGATAATTATGATACTAATTATTGAAAATTTCATTATTAGTGAGAAACTATAAAGCAATATATGAAACATTTCCATTGCCCAGCTGTACTCTGAATTGTTGAGCCTTTTTTGGAATATGTAATTTCATCTGTAATAACAATGTTTGGCTTTCATTTGTCCTGTCCTCAATACTTGGTCTTGTGCCAACTTAACATGTTCACCATTTTTTATTTTCTTTAATGAGTGTAATAAGATTTTTCCAAGCCCTTCCACTTACTGTTTTCATTTAGGATATCTCCCACTGTCCATCTACTTTAGTAAAAACATTTCTGAAATAAATTTGAAAAGGGGTTTGCAATAAACTTCTGGGATGAAAGATGATTTTTTCTTACTTGTACTTAAATTAAAATCTCTTTATGAACACTTGAGACAGTTTTCCCCATTGCTGCAGAATTCTGTCAAAAGCAATACTGAGATAAGCTGGAGTCACATGTGTAACAATTTCCTACACATGTGTGTCAGAATTCAGTAAATGTACTGAATGGGAAAATGCTGTCCGCTTGAAAAATGTGCGAGTGGGATTGGATTTATCCCATTTATGCAGAAGGTTAATTCGTAGGCATCTTGCTGCATTTTAGCAAAATGACTCAGAATTGAAGATAAGAAGAATATATTTTCTTATGTTGTCTTTTAGAACAAACATTTTGATCGCTAATGACTTACAGGCTGTATAATAAGACTGAACTTGAAATAAAATGAGGCCAACCTAAATGAGATGTTGTTATCTGTAGGGATATTTATTAAGGTGTCACAAAATTTATAAGGTATGGAAAATTCTGAAGTGAGATTTGATGCAGCACTTACCTACATTAATCAATTTTTTCTAATTTATAGGTTAGCTTTTGATGAAGATCGAGCAACTAATTTAGGAGATCCATCTGTAGCACAAGACGTACATTCTGTTGCATCTCTTCTGAAAATGTATTTTCGTGAGCTTCCAAATCCTCTGCTAACTTATCAACTGTACGACAAATTTGTTGTAAGTAACTTTTATTGTATGTGAAAGCTATACGTTTGGTCAATATTGTTATGTTACTAAGTTAATCAGAGATAAATGAAATGTAAATAATTTAATGGAGGAGTAAGATCCAGCAGCCATCCCAAGAAATAAGTCTCAGAGGATCATACTTCTGAACTAGGAAGAAGTCTTGCTTGGTGACATAAATTATATGACATAATTCTGATGTCTTTTGCATTTTGTATTGACATTCATGTACACAATCATTACATATTTTTTACTAGTAAATATCTTCTTTAGTTGTGTATCCCATTACCACCCATGAGTTTTCATCTTTGTAAGACATGTTTTTAAATAGCATTCCAAAAATGTCTTTGTGTTATATTTTTCTTCATTTTGTTATGTATGTAACCACATGCTTCTGCCAGTCTAGTATAGTTATCAGGCTTGTTCAATTCAGCTGTAGTTGGAGAAGTTCATAAAAATGGCAAAATGTTTCAGGCTGCAATCTGATTTACAGTAATGTGTGACAGCATGAAGATAATTAGGTGGTATTTTGCATTTGTATTTACAAAAATGGGGGTTTAAAAGCATTTTTCATTTAAATACTTGAAATGCTCATAGTTTTAAAACTATGTGTTTTAGAGTCGTTATAATTAGCTCTGAATTGGACTGTAATTTTTCATTCACATTTTATTTAAAACAAAAGAATAATTAAAAGATAATTTAAAAAAATTGTATTTTTTTAGTGTTTTGTGGAAGCATGTACACAACTATGTGCATTTTCTAAACAGATTAAAACATAGTTTTCATGTTTACTTTATGACGACTGTGCCTCACATTATATGCAGTTGAATATGTTCATGTGCGATAGAATTTTTCGGCCATTTTTGACGTTAGTGCCAATAAATGCATATATCACAGTCAAAAATATATATATTCTGTGATACTTGTGCCTTCTGGGTCAGACTTGATTTTTACTTCACTCGCTATTTGGATTTCCTCCCACCCATTCTTCAGTCTCTCTCAAGGAGAAACAGCTTTAATGTTTTGAAACTCATCTCTGTAATTCCATTTAGGAGAGGAGGAATCCAGCTGGGTCCCATTGCCCTTGGAATATAAAGGATTAATTTCTGCAGTTACTATGTTTTAATATCTCAGTTGGAGAGGGAGATACATGCACACACTCTTTTCACTTGCTTTCTGTAAACATGTTTAGTACTTTAGGCACTTTCATAATTTTTTGTATCTTTAAGTTATCATTTTGGCTACATTCTATCCATTGTTTCCTGGGGCATTCTTTAATCTGAATATCTAGAATCTCCCTGAACTGTGGTAGCAGAAGAAGTGAATGTTCAGTTTTCAACTCTTTCTTCATCGAAGCAGTTAAACTCATACTGCACGTAGGAATAAATTTTGTTTCTTTGAAAAATGCCAAAAGTTACATCGCATAAGTTTGCACTGACAAAATTGTGGATAAATACCAATGGAAAAGATTTTGGTGCTGAAGAAGGTATTGTGTTTTGTGTGCTGTGTAAAAAGAACATTCTGTGCATGAAAAAAAAAAAAAAAAATCACAAATTGAAATAGCATGCGAAAACTGCATCTCACATCATGGCAAACCATAAATAAGAGAAAAAAAAATCAATGATTATCCATACTATCACTGTTCAAAATGTCATCTTCATACATACATCATACTTATCAATAAGATGTTCTCTGAGATTTAGAGGTTAGCTTCTCAAAAGGAAGACCATCTCCCAAGTAAACATTTACCTGATGGAACAAAAATTCTTTGGGTCATAGAATTCATGAAAGTACATCAGTGTAGGTGATCATCCTACAGCTAGTGGTTGCAGTTGGTCATTCCACTTAAGGATTCTGGAACAAAACTCAGTGAGTTAGGGTCTTTTTGCCAGTGCCACACAGAACTCGCTGGCACCTCTCCAGAATTCATAGAGGCCCTTTGTTGCTGTTGTGTGTGCCTTCATCAAATGATCAAAAAAGGAAATTCCCTAGCAATTTATGTAATGCTGTAGTAAGTAGCAACATTCCATTCAAGGAAGTTCAGAAATCTTCAGTTAGTAGAAAAAAAAATGTCTCAGTCAACATATATATTCCCTATAAATCAACCAGAAGAACCTTCAAACCTTCACAACATCTACATGAACATTATTAAAGAAATTTGGCAATAATGTTGACAAGTGCATCTGGATGTAGAACCTTCACAGCAACATTTGTTAGTTTCCAAGGTGTTAGAAAAAGTAAATCACTGCACCATAGCAAGATTTGTGAATGATTTGTTGCAATTTCTATAACCAGACTTTGAATTGACCCCAGCTAAAAGAGTTTGTATTTTTATCATCAATGTATTGGGTTGTCGGAAAAGTCATGACATATTTTGGCACACAATGGTGGTTGGGCGGTTTTGGAAGTACTAAAGGCATGCGCAGCTTTGTTATCGCTATGGCATTTGACAGGTGCCAGTTCTAGCTGCAGCCTAAAAGAAATAGTGAGCAATTTGGTTGGTTTGCGGAGATTTGACATCAAGTTGAAGATAGAAGACCAAACTGTGCATTTTCGCCATATTTTACTTCCGTAAAGGGAAGAACGCGTGTCAAGCTTGTGAAAAGTTGCATAAAGTGTGCGGTGATAATGCTCTACAAGAACGTCAGTACCAGGGGTGGTTCGCAAAATTTCGTGCTGGTGATTTTGACATCAACGATGCTCCTCGGTCGGGGAGGCCCATTGAGGTTGATGACTACCGAATCAAGGCATTGATCGAGTCAAACCCCACGTTACACAACACGAGAGATTGAAGATACATTGCAAGTCCATCATTCAAGCGTTCACGAGCACCTGAAGAAGCTGGGATGCGTAAGCAAGCTCGATGTGTGGGTTCCTCATGAACTCAAAGAAGCTCAATTGATGGCGCGTATAAACATCTGCGATATGCTCATTAAACGTGAGGAAAATGATCCTTTTTTGAAGTGACTGATAACTGGTGACGAAAAGTGGATTGTGTACAACAATGTGCTGCTCAGACGGTCTCGGTCCCGGCGTGCTGCTTCGCCTCAAACGACATCCAAAGCAGACATTCATCATCGGAAGGTTCTGGTCTCAATGTGGTGGGATTTTTAAGGTGTTGTGTTTTTCTAGCTCCTACCACGGAACCCAACAATCAATTTGAATGTGTACTGTCAGCAATTGAACAGTTTGAACGAATCCATCATCTAGGAATGTCCAGAGCTCGTTCATCGTAAAGGTGTTGTGTTCCAACACAACACCTTTACGTTGAACGAGCTCTGGACACACGCACAAATTTGATCACCTGCCAAAAAATATTGGAGCTTGGGTGGGATGTGTTGCCACACCCAGCATACTCACCTGACCTTGTGCCGTCAGACTTCCACTTGTTTCGCTCTCTTCAACAGTCCTTGCGTGGTATAATGTTCAATTCAGATAAGGCTGTAAATCAGCACCTTGTACAGTTTTTCGCCACGAAAGACAGGTCCTTCTATGAACGAGGCATTCTGCAACTCACTGAAAGATGGCAAAAGGTTATTGAACAAAATGGGCATTATATCATTGATTGATCTTTGTTCTTTCTATCAATAAATGACCTTTGCTAAACATGGCTAAAATACGTCATGACTTTTCCAACAACCCAATAGTTTCTCACATGGCACTTCAGGTTTGCTCCTGATCTCGTGCGCATCACATGCTTTGTGCATGGTTTGCTCAGAGTTACAGAAGAAATCTGAGAGAACTATGACCAAGTCAACAAACAAAATTATCTGTTGTGTAAAATAAATGACTTTGAAAACATCACCTCTCATTCAAATTTACAGGAAAATGAATCCTGATTTCCTTTTTTTTTTTTTTTTTTTTTTTGCCTTTTTTGCCACATGTTCTGAGTTTTCATTTGTTTAAAGAGTTCAGTTGTTGTTTTTTCTTCATCAGTCTCATGTATAAATACCACAAATCAAGTACAGGTAATTTTTCCTATCCATGTATGCCATCTCTGAAAAGTAATCTCTTCATGGGTTTTTAAGAATTTGACAGGTTTGTTGTCCTCAGGGTTTCTCAGTGGAAAACCCTGATGAATTCACAACAAAATGCTGTAGTATTCATGTATTTCTCAGGTGTTGTGCTTTTGTGGAATAGAGAGTTTCTTATGTTTTTAGTCTTCTAGAGTGGAGAGAAGTTACAAAAGAATGTACTGAGATTATCATAATTTTTTCCAGAGCATTGTCATTGAGTTATGAATTTCTCCATTGAAAGTTAATAAAACAACAGCACAAAATGTGCATTCAATGCTGCTTGAGTTGATGCAGTGCAAACCACTGGAACCCCCTTTCCTCCACAAAGATACACCACTGCCACCATGGCAAAAAATCATACCCATATGTTATTAGAAAATTATTTGATTTCATCATATTAAATTTTATAATTATTTTTGTTAAACAATTTTTGCATTCAACTACTAAATAGATTTAAAAATTATTTTTCTGAGTTAGTGTCAAATGCCTAAAATTTGTTTACAAAGTGCAAATAAAAAAATGCTTTATATGTGTTCTGTCTTGCTTAAGTGTGAAATGTCTTAAACTTAACTTCAGCTGAATATTTGTTGTATAGTATGATGTTGTGTATTTGCTTTAAAATATAATTTCTTTATTTTCTAGAGTGCAGTGCAATCTGAAGAAGAAGTTAGACTATTAAAGATTAGAGATGTAGTCCAACAGCTTCCTCCTCCTCATTATCGTACCCTACAGTTCTTATTGGATCATTTAGCAAGGATAGCTTCCCATGGTAATCAGACTGGCATGACTCCAAAGAACATTGCCATCGTTTGGGCACCAAATCTTTTGAGGTAAAGGGCATGCTATCCAGACTTAGTAGAAATGGCAAATGTTTGTTACTGATAATTACTTGAAATTTCTTTGCATTCTAAGAGTGTTATTATCTAGTATTGTTTTTGCTTTAATATGGAGAATATGCTTTGTGTATTGAGTTTATGGTCAAGCAGTTGCCATAGATTCTTTCTGGGTGTGCAAAGAATTGTGTAATTTTTTCAGTTTTACAAGCAAGTGTATTTGTTTTGGTCATCATGTTCTCATGTAGCTAAATTCATCTGCAGTAGAACACCATAATTAGGACCATGACAATCACCTTGGATACTGGAAAACTCTGTTAATAGGGAGTTTGTCAAGAAGCAGTAGTAGTTTTTATTTACTTTTTGAGGTTAAAATAACAATAACTGTCTCATATTGCCTTCTGTTAAAATTGTGGAATCATACCATAGTTTTATAGGAGTAAATATAAAGAGTGCATTGAAAATGCTAAAAGCGTACATAAAATGAAGTTTAATTAAAACAGAATTTAAGGATATACCTTGTGTATACACAAAACATCAGTCCAAAACAGTACTGTGCATTAATGAAATATGAAAGAGAAATCATTTTAATAGTTTTTAGAGTGCACAAAATCCATATGGTATGTACTGTGTTTTGAAAAAATTAACTTTTTCTGTGAGAGTGAAGATATATGGTCTGCTGCTGTACAGTCATGCCAGTTCCTCAACAGAAGAAACATCAGGGTGTTGCATTAGGCATTCAAGAGCTATGGTTAGCACAGCTACCCCTTCTGGTTTACTAATTGCTGTGCTGCCTGGTGATATTTTCACCGTGGCATCCCAGTTCTATGACCTTGCTGGAGTGTAGCTTGGTTAACAGAGACCTTGGTTAGTGGAGGCATAGTTAATCAGGATTCTATTGTAGTTTTATGTTCTCATAATGCATCTATTTTTAAAATACCATGCATTCTTGTATTATCATATACTGCTTGACACAGAAAATGCCACACCAGGAAATATTTGTCAAAGTGCCATGTAAATTGGTGGGTATGTGTCAACAGTTAGGTTATGTTAATGATTGCAGTTATGAACTAGTCGCATGATAGATAAGGGAGATAAAAGGGCCAGCATTGCAAAGTTTGGTTGTCTTCACCTGGGCATGCGGTGCACTGCATCAGAATGATCTCAGTGGCAAAAGCATGTGTGAGGAGTGAAAGTGTCCTGGACGACATCATTGGAAATCGTACCAGCACACAGACACCTTTACCAGAGACTTGATCGTAGGGCTTTGTGTTGCTGGTTGGTCCCAGCATTACATTGAAGTGGAAACATATTTGATTTCAACAACAGTCACGCGAGCGGGCGACAGTGGTTGGAACAAGGTAATGTGTGTTGCCGTATTGGGACTCGTGCACATAAGCAGATGTCGAGTCGCCGCATTCAGTGACAAGCCATTGTAGCCACACAATCTACAGCAGACAACATTCTATGAGGTTTACAGGTAGCTATGGACCATGGGCGGATATTCGGGGTGTGTTAGGTTTTGCGGCACACACCCATACAGAGTTGTTGCAATTTATTTAACCTATACTATCGACATTACATTTTAGGACTTATTTTTAATAAAACATGCCAGAGTTTGTCCTAAGGTTTAAGTGGTGGCTAAGATTAATTCCCCCACACAATGTTTTCATTAAGAGTAGAAGGTTCGTTCATTTAGCATAATATCACATTTGTGCTAAAATCATTGGGTATGCAGTTTCCCAACAAGACATCTGACAGTTTTCAAGCAACTGTGATACAAGCGTTCCCTAGATGGCATTGCAGACCACGTTTTTATTTCCCTGTGGTTTCAAACATTACAGCTGATCTCTTAGGGTGTGCTAGCCAAATAGAGCACCACTTGCAATTCAATGTTGTGATACGGGTTGCTGTTACATTATGTTTTTGGGTAACAAAACTCACCAAAGTTTTTCCCAAGGCTTCATGTGGTGGCTAAAATTAATTTCCTTATATAATGTTTTCATAAAGTGGAGAAGGTTTGTTGTTTCATTGAGTAAACTAAACATAGTTTAGTAATATTCACATCCATAGGTGTGCTATTTGGCCAGTAAAAACCGGAGGCGTGTAAAGCAACTGTGATACTCTCCAGATGGTGCAGTATGTCATATTTCTATTTCTTTGTGGTTTCAACACAGAGGCTAAAAAATTTCCCAAGGTGTGCACACCTGAAAAAAAGCACTTCTTTTGATATGTTTGCATTTGGAATCGTGTGGAGTCGTAAATACAATTCAACGTTCTGCCATGAATTTCAGTTTTTCTGTCTTTTCGTCGCAGTGCGAATCAATGTGTTTATGAGCACAGATTTAAAAACATAATTTGAAGTTTTATTATCCCGATAGGATGGGATAACAAAAATTCATTCATTTTCTTTTATTCCACAACCGCTAAATTGAAAAAAAAATTACTTTTATATGCTCAAAATCAATGCATGAATTTTTCAGCTCGAGCAATGCATGAATTTTTCAGCTCGAGTTACATAGTAAAATTTTTGTGTGTTTTTTACCACGTAACTGCACACACCTACCTAAACGGGCATTCGACGCCACTGCTATGGACATCTCTGTATCAACACCGACTGTGAATCACAGATTGGCTGAGGCAGGTTTGCATTTTTGCCAGCCATTGCAATGACTGCTACTCACTGCAGGACATGATTGTACAAGGTTTTGGTGGCTCTGTATGAGACATTGGTGGACGAAATGGAACTATGTCATATTCAGTGATGAGTCTAGCTTCTGTCTCAGCATCAATGAGCACCAACTGAGAGTCTGGAGACAACATGATCTTGTGGGCTGATCTTGCTCCCATTTGTGAGCATCATATGCCTGCTCAGGCTGGTGTCATGATTAGGTGTGCTATCAGTTTTAACAGCCATTCACCACTCATATGAACAGTTGATATATCAGTGAGGTTCTGTGGCCTGTTATGTGGCTCTTATCTCCATAATGTTCTTGATGCTCTGTGTCAGTAAGATAATGCCCACCTGCACACTGCCAACATCGGCAGATAGTGCCTTCAAGGTGTTCCGGTGCTGCCCTGGCCATCACGGTCCTCAGAATTCTCCCTAATAGAGAGCACGTGGGATGTCATTGGCTGACAACTTAATGCCTCTGTATGTCTTCCTTGCAGTGTCAGTGAATTGTCAACATTAGTCAACAAAACATGGTCAGTAGTATCTCGGAACACCATTCAGGGACTTTCCACTTGATGCCACTCCATGTTGCCAAAGAGTTGGTAGGTTATGTGACTGCCCTGCATGGCTGTCATATGACCTACTAGCTTAGGCCATATTCTACTGTCTCCTTGTCCATCACATTCATGTGATCCCTCAGAAATTAAATGACTGCTTTCCCACCTACTTGTCTACGTTTGTTGTAAGTTTTGTCTTATTTTGTGTATTCCTTCATGGTGTGTTATTTTCTATGTTCAGCAGTTTATTTTGGAAAAAAATTGCTGAAGTAGTTTCTGTAATTGTTCATGTAAATTTTGGTAATAAACTACTAAAAAGAAACAAAAACAAAATATGAAATATTATCATTACAGTTGTGTTGAATAATGTAACTAAAACATGTTACATTATTCATAGTTATAATTTTATTTGCTTTGGAGAAGCAGCATTAAAAAAAAACTGAAAGAAAAAAGTGTATATGCAGTGACATTTGTAGAAAAGATATTAATAGATTTAATATCTGTCAGGGCTTGAAAAAAATACCCCCCCCCCCTCCCGATGCCTGGGGCATGTACATCATTGGCCTGGGCAGGTAAATAAATAGTCCAGCTGTCTGGTCCAGGCAACTGAATTTAAAAATGAAGTTCGGAATAGAATTTCTTACTACAAGAAAAAAAGTCAATCGTTGTATGTCGTGTTTCTTTTCACTGCTAATGACTGAAAGTTGTATTATTGTTATGGAGTGCCAAGAACAGAAGAATATCATTTCTTTAATTATATTATGTTCTAGGTCCAGAAATTGCAACCATATGTAGTTTTGCTCCAAATGTTGTTTATAGTCAGCGATAGGATATGTGCCTATGATGGAACTAGGTTCCAGTGTTTAGTGGAAAGGGCGAAAACTTCAACAAAAGAACATGACAGAATCAGTAAATTTCTCAAATATCAATTTCATCATCATACCATTTCATACCAATTTCAGCATCATCATCATCTTAAAACTTGAGATACACGCATTTGTGCATTGAATATTTTGAATACAGACCTTTAAAGCAGAAATGCAAAATGTAAAAAAAGTTCATATTTTTTAATTAAAAAAAAATGAGATGTTCTTATTTGTTATCTTAAAAGATAAATTTTCCTGGTCATCCTGCTTTTACTACCTGGACAGGTAAAATAATTTCTGCATATGCCCAGCTGGGCAAGTAACACTTTTCACATATTTTTCAAGCCCTATATCTGTACTTGGGGGGTGGCACTGGCACAGTGTAGCATTTTTCTGATAAGAAGAATTACATTCATCATCTTAAAACTGGAGATACACGCATTTGTGCATTGAAATTTGCAACTATAAAAGAAATTGTCAGAAAACTTGTAAATCATACTATCTTAGAGCAGGAATCTGCCTTTTCGATCCAGGTATACCAACTAGAATGAGCTTAGCTTGTGAAGATTCTTTCCCCACTGAATGATTTGAAAAGTTCTTCAAATGAATGACAGTTACAGATGGTATTTTTGTGTCAAAAGCTAGCACATTGAGTTAATATGGTGGTGGTGAAATCAAATTTGTTTGCATTATATTTGAGTTGAGAGATGGAAGTGGTAGAGATCAGAGTTGTCTAGGGAACTAAAACATAAAATACAAGGCAAAATGGGGTCCCCCAATAATCTACATAAAAATAAATGGGATTTCACTTTAGTTAATTGAAAGTTCTAGATTTGTATACATAATGTTAAGGAAATGCAGGTTCATAAGTATGGGATTTAACCACAAGTTAATAATATAAACAATAAATAGAAGAAAGTAGTTGCTGCAAGAAAAAATGCTGCAAGTGGCACAATTAATTGTACATACGTACATACCATTAAGTTATTCTCTGTGATTCATTGGTATACCTGACTAGAATTTTCTTACACTGTTGCTATATCAAACGTCTCCATTTACAGTGATTTCGGAACACAGCTTGAGCTTCACTGACATCCATCATGTGTCTACTTCATGCTAATAATCTTTTTCTCATGCATACATTCCTAAATCTGGTCCTCCCATGATTTCCTTTGCTTTCCTGTAACTTTCTTTCCTGCCTCTTGGGCTATAAATTCTCTTAGTAAGCATCTCATCAGTCATTCTTTCAACATGGCCAAACCACCTAAGAATATTAGTCCCCACTTTACTAACAACTTTTTACCTCACATAACACATCTGCAACTCATCTTTGATCCTTACATGATCAGAGAGTGTCTTGCCACAAACCCCCCATTAAGTAACACATCTCTCCAGCACATAAACAAACAGTACCCAGGTTTCACTGCTGTACATCAGAGTAGAAAAAATTACACTTCCATATACTAGGTTTCACTTTCAAGGTATGATCCTTAATAGTAGTAATAAGAAAAAGGAATTGGATGACAGAGAAAATTGTGGTCTTAATGAATGAAAGAGGAAAATAAAGCACAAATAAAGCATTAGTAGAATCCATGATATTCTCTTATCACACGTTGGTTTGTGTTATGGAACTGTAAATGGTGGAACATTTCAATAGTTGATTTCTACTTTCCTCATCCATGGAATGAAATACATAGAATGGACCATGTGGTGTTAGCATCAGTTGTTGACAGATTTTAAAATGGCTTTCCAAATAATGGAGATCTGAAAAGGTGCGTCCACATTGCAAGTGTTAGGGGTAAGGTATATTTCAATGCTTTCATGATACCTAAGGGCATTCCGATTACTGATACATTTTGCGTTTTGCCAATCAGGAAATGCGGACATTTCACTGACAGTTGTTAAAATTGAAAGGGAGGTGGAAGGGTTGCCTTTCTTAACATCAGCGATATGTTCCACCAATCGCCGGTTGATGCTGTAGTAAGTACTAACGATGTTGTGGGTGATGTCCGTAGAAGTGTTTAGAGGGATAGAATAGACGCCTTGTAAATCCGGGGGTTTATTGGAATCTCTGTCTTTAAGAATGAGGTTAAGAAGATGTGCAGGTGGTTTAATTGCAATCCTGTTACCAAAAGATTTGAAAATTGAGCCTACTTTATGTGTGAAGGACCAGCTTAAAGGCATTAGTGTGAACAAACTGAAGGGGGGGGGGGGGTTGCGTTTCATTCCACGACTGAGGAAAATAGAAATCATCTACTGAAATGTTCCACCATTTACAGTTCCATAACGTAACCAATGTGTGATAAGAGAATATTAAGGATTCTTCTGATTTTTCGCGTGTTACGTGCTTCACTGCCAAATCCTTCTCACTATGACAAATAAAGCACATGTGGAAAAGGGCATGTATGAATAATTGGTTAGACAAATGAAGGGCAGGTAGAGTGAGAAGAAAAATAAATGACCCATATTAATGTATATTTAGAAGTTTAAAGGTTGGACCAGAGAGGAAAACAGAATCAAGAAAAAAATACAATAAAATCAGGGAATTGAGCAAATGGCAACAACAAAAATAATCTCAGCAATATAATTGATGAAATGACAAAAAACAGAGCCACCATCACAACAACAACATAAAACAAATATCAGGAAGTGCATAAAGGTAAAAATGAGAATCTCTTGTAGCCAATATGGAAAGCTAGAAAGATTGAGTTAGTGCTTAAAGAACCAAATGAGAGGATTGGGAACTTCTTTGAACAGTAGATAGTGATCCTAACAATGCTAAGTTCATATATGTAAAAATTCTTTGCACAGTACAGAATTGACTTACCTGAGAGATCTCAAAACTGTGTGCATACAGAAATATTATGCTGTCATCTTCCACTTCTTATTCAGTATGCTTTAATGAACTTTGATTTCCCCCAAGCTTCTTATTCAGTATGCTTTAATGAACTTTGCAAGAAATGCCAATTAAGAAGATGCAATAGTAATTGTTGTAATATCTTATGTTTATGTACTTGTAAATTACATACCTGCCAGGTGTTCTGATTTTCCTGTATTTGTTCCGTTTTTTTTAGTCTTGTTCTGGAAATCTGATTTTTGGCCAAAATAGTCTGATTTTTCATCTCCATAAGGCTTGCGTTTTTTAAAATGCAAATCTGCATTTTTTCCTTCCAGAGTTTCTCTCCATTTCTCTTTCATTCATATCCAGCGTCTTTAACTTCCTGATATAGCTGTAGCCAATGCTGTCGATCAATTTTCATAGCCAAAGTTGGCTGCGCTGCCTGTAGCTGCATCACGGAGATGGAAGACCCCTCCTCTTCTTTGCGACTTCTCTTTGGATCTTATTTGTAACCGTGGGAAAGAATTCCTTCACTGTTTTGCTTGCTATCTGCTGGCGGGATGCTGTTTACAGTATATCATTGTATTGTGTTGTTTGAGATCACCCTTTTGTTCCTTTCCCATCATCATTCAGAAATATGTTAAAGGTACGTAGAATGCAGAGTTATTTAAATAGGTATTCACAAGAGTTTGATTTTGTTAAAAAATCAGATAAAGGAACTTCTTATGCATTTTTGCTGTGTTTGCAACTGTGATATAAACATAGCACATGGTGGTAAAAGTGATATTGTTGCTCATGCTAAAACAGCGAAACATGTTTCATCATATAATGATAGCTTGAAAAAAATGCTGAAAATGACAGATTTGTGTCTATTGCTTCAGATATGCAAGTTCTTAGAGCAGAAATGTTGTTTACTGGTTTTTTGCTTGAACATAACATCCCATTAGCTGCTGCAGATCACACAACGAAGTTATTACCTGCAGTGTTCCCGAATTCACCAGAAGTAAAAAAGTACTCGTCTGAAAGAACTAAAACAGGCCACCTGGTTCAAAAAATTGCTAATCACTCGACGCAATGGATTACTAACATTTTAAAAATAGCCCATTTTCAATTGCTACTGATGGGAGCAGTGACATGGACTACCAAATGTATCCCTTAGTAGTTACATTTTTTGATAAAGAAGCAGGCCAATTAAAATGTACTCTCTTTTCTTTGCCAATTTTAACAGCTGGTGGTACTGGGAAAAATATTGCTGAATTCTCAACGCATGATATCCAGTGGAAAAATTGCTTATCACTATCGTGTGACATGCAAATGTCATGATTGGAAAAAACAATGGAGTGGGTGCACATCTAGAAGGAACAACATTCCAATTTGTTTGTTTTCGGTTGCCTGTGTCATCTAGTAAACATAGCTGCTGAAAAAGGAGCAGGAACTTTGCCTATTTCTTTTGATGATCTGTTAATATATATATATATTTTTTATTTTCATAGAAGTGTGAAACATGTAAGCTTGCTTTTAAAAATTCCAAATAATGAACAGCAATGAGGAGAAAAAAATTCAAAAACATTGCATTACTAGATGGCTATCGTTGGGGAAGTGTATCAGTCGCCTTCTTGAGTAATCGAAAAGTCTGCTGTTATATTTTAAAGAAGAATGTCCGAATGCAAATGATAAGAGGAGCATTGATTTTTCTCCAAGACTTGTTGCTTTCAATATTCCAAAGGTGCATAAACAGCAGGTAACGGAAGACGTATGATCAGATGCTGATAACAGAAAAAATAAATGTAAATCAGAGGCATGTTTATCTTCAAAGTGTTCAAAAAAATTAAAACAAGATCTACAGTTGGATAATAGAAAACAAAATATGAAAAAACCAATAGTTGTTAAAAGTGCTACTTCCAAAAAATGTGTATTAAAAAGAGAAGAAAGAATTTTTCTCTCTTTAAGTTCCAGTTTGTTTCACTCTTTAGCATTTTTTGTAAAAAATATCATTAATGTTTTTGAAAAGTACAACATATTACAATGTGAAGAACCCAGAGTTCACAAATTCAAAGCAGAACTTATAAATCAAATTATTTTACTGAGTTAAGCAGATTTGTAAAAATATCTGTTATTAATAGCTCACAGTCTGCTTTGTTTCATTTGAGATCTATGAAAATCAGAAAAAGATGAGGACTTAGTTGTTGGTTCTGAAACTGCTGAATCCCTTAAAGAACTGTCACAAGATGAGTTGAAAGAGTTTTATGCCCATGTGAGAAAATACTATTGTGTGTCCTGTAATTATATAATTGCAAATTTTCCATATCGTTCAGAATTGTTAGAGCATGCTGAAATTGCTGACATTTCTAAAAGAGCAAGCAACAAATTTTCACCTCTGAAGTACTTTGTTGAAAAATATCCATCTTTACTTCTTAACAAATGTGGAGAAACAGATTTCAATGCAACTGATGAACTTGAAGATGAATTCTTGAATTTTCAACTTAAAAAACTGCCAGAGCATTTGTTAACAATAGAATGAGCAGATCAGCAGTGGGCATTTCTTTCTAAAGAAAAAGGACCTCTCGGAAAGCTCAAATATGAAGGACTTTCTAAAGTGATGCTTGGAATTTTAACTTTTCCCCATAGCAATGCTGCCTGTGAAAGGATATTTAGTTTGCTATGTTACAATAATACAAACTTTAGAAGTTCCTTAAAACCATCTACATTGCAAGCAATCTTAATTGCAAAATCAAGAATGACTAAACCATGTTACAATCAGCACTATGAGGATAACTTTCTAAAAAAAGCTATATCAGCTACAACTGTAGCACTTAGTAAAAATAATTAAATTATTCTATTTCGTTGTTGAGAATGTTAATAAGCTCAATATATGTGAGTATCAGTTTATTTACCATTTAAGGCTTAAATAATTGCATTATGTGTTGCATTAGTGTGCCCAAAAATCGTTATTTTTTCCCTTGCACAATGTGTTCCTATTTTTTTTTTTTTTTTCTGATATGTTGGCAGCTGTGAAATTAGTTCAATTGACTGACTTATTTATATGCAGTTCTTGAACAAAAGTACTTTCCCATGCTGTGTTATGGATTCCATGTAACCAAAGAACTTACATTGTCCCACTGTGCTTAACTGTTTTCAGCGTTTGTACATCTCCTAGAATTTAAGAAATCTTTAAATTGGCCTTTCCCTCCTTGTTTCCTTTGAGTCTCTTGAAAAAGTCAAAGGTAATTTTGACTCCTGAAAATGATTCTACTTCAGACTTTTTTTTTTTATTCTTGTTATTGCTCATTTAGCAGTAGCAGACAAGAAGTGAGCTTTTTCATATATGCATTCCCCCATCCCCTTCCTGAAATTCACACTTTTCCTTCATCTGCTGGAAGTTATTTTAAGTTTACTTTTCCCATCTGTCATGCAATCGCTTCTCCTGATGGGATGAGCATCAGGCAGGATTAGATAATCTCTGACATGTGCTTTGGCATTTCTTCTGAGAGGACCCAGACACTTCCCAAGTGTTATGAATTCTTCCTAGTTAACTAAGGAAATTATTGGTTGCTACTGAGTACGAGAAGCCAAACATACTACAGAAATCTCAGTGACATAATATTATTCAACTTCTGTGTAAAGTTTATGTTTTCAAGTTTCCAACATTTATTAAACATTTTTGAGGACATTTTTGGGATTGTTTATTGGATGTTTTAAATGTCATGACATTTCTTTGATGTTATTTCCATATTTTTCATACATCTTTGTATGTTCACTGGCTGAAAATGTTGGAACTGCCACAACAGGAATGAAGGTGATCCGTGACTTGGAATTTTGAAAAAAAAAATTTTGCTGAGCTATGTTTCTTTCTTCCTTTTTTCATTTTTTTTTTTTTTTTCTCTTCTCTTCTCCATTTCTCGTCCTGACTATATTATATTTTTCTGATCATGGTGCTTGTTTTGAATATCTTTGGTTATAGTGAAAAAGAATGACTTCATATGTTTTAAGAAAATTTTTCTAATTAATTGCATGTTTTCCTATTTCTAACAGTCACTTCTTCAAAACTAATCAGTAGAGCAAGCATTCCCCTTCCTTCCCCTTTTAAAAGCAAAATTAAATTTCAAAGTCAGAACTTAATCTGTCTATGATGGAATGTGAATCATTTCTGTGACCTGTAGAATTGTTTTCACTGCAGAGTGAACAAAGCAGTACCAATTTTTGATATTTAATATTGCTTAAAATGTGTGTTTTCCCAATCCTTAGTCATTTCTTGCTACATCAACGGACAGAGCAGGCATTTTCCCTTTTGTTGAAAGTGAAATTAATATTAAAAAACAGCATTGCATGCTCACTGTGCAAAGAAAACAACTTTGCAGGGAACGACAGACTGCAATGGAGAGTTGAAGTGCTGATTTCGAGCAGCACTTCAACTTTGCATTTTTTTTTGTAAACAAAATTAAAAATACTTGCTCTTTTTGTCTGTTGATATAGAAAGAGGTGACTAAGCAATGGAAACCATGCATTTTCAGAGGAATGAAACTTAAAAAGTTCTGATTTTGTTATCAACTCCTGGAAAATTCCTTAATTGGACTTCCAAAAATCAGTATGACCCTTTCATTTTGATTAAAGGTCACTGATTCATTGGCCACCATGTTTCATGTGAAAATTATGGTTGGCAAACGTATCATCCATTGGTTTGGAGCTGATGTGGCCCCTATATCAGACCTTGGATAATAATCATATTGGTATGAGCAATGTCTTTGATCAGTCATGTTCAGAGACATTGCATTGTGAAACTGTATTGCTTGAATCATATCATTAAACAGTAATGTCAGTGGTCATTGCCATTATATGAGTAACAGTTATGTCATAGGGAAGCTTGAATTCTGTACATTGTGCCTTCAGTTTTTCCTGACTGACAGAAATTTTTTTTTTTTTTTTTTTTTTTTTTTTTTTTTTTTTTGCCCAAGTTTTCCCTACTTATTGGGGTTGTATTTTTTGTTCACATTGTGGCTGAATTACATAGTGGTGAACTGACTTGCTTTTGCTTTTAAGAGATTCTGTTGCTTTGTATTGTGTTTATGCATAGTGTGTTGAAGTTTTCTGCACTTAAAGTATGCAATGCTATATTTGAATATATATTCAAAATTAATGCAATTCCAAATAAAATAGGTCAAAGGAAGTAGAAAATGGTGGTGTTGGCGCTCTTCATGTTGTTGGTGTGCAGGCAGTTCTTACTGAATATCTAATTAGGTATGCAGAATTGATATTTGATGAGAAGATGCCTATCTGCCCAAGTGGGACACAAGAAGAAAGTAAGTTGTTTTGGAAGCAGTTGTTCTGTTATGAATTCAGAAATTCTGCTGAGATGTCATGTACTATATAAGCACAGGTGTTAGTAAAGCAGGGTACCACACTTTTTAAGTGTAGGATACTTTGTTTAGTGCTTAGTAAGTTTAACTGTGTGTTAAGGGAGGCAGTTTAAAAAGAGGAATGACTTATATTTGACATGCCTAGGTTTCTAGTTGCAGGCACTCTGATTTCTTCAATTTAGGAGGAGCATTAATATGTTCTAACAAATATATTGTAGAACTTTATTCTCAATAACAATATCACACCCATATGTATTTACTATATATAAATGACATATGTTGATAGTACAGAAGAAACTATTACCTACCTGTTCATTACCTTCACCGATGTATAACACTTTTGTCACAAGATGGACTCTGAGTTAGCATCTTTTTAACACACTGAACAGACTTGTTCATGCTCAGAGGTATACAGAAGAAATACAGATATATTACAGTAAAATTTTCTGTTAGTGACTTATTGACTTAATAGTTGCAGAGTACACCACACTCATTTGCAATCTTGATTTAACATGAGAAAGGGAGAATCACTAAAATCAAAACTTGTATTCTGATGCATTTGTAAAAATGTAAGGATCTAGCATTTTTAATTCATTTATAAAGAAAGCTATTGCCGAGTTAAATGTCGAAGAGACTAATTATGATCCAACAAATAGAATTATAAGAAAGATAGCTAACATAAAAAATCATGGCCATTTACCATCTAATATAAAAAATAGAGCCATTCCACCTGTGGGAGCATCTATCTTAGGCATTTTTAGCAAAATCAAAACACATAAAGATGAAGAACATTTAAGACCAATAGTGAATGAAACTGTTGCACCAACTATCTTCCTTGAGAAAGAACTATTTAAACACTTAAAGCAATACTATAATCAACATGAATATACGATTAACAGCTCTGTTGAAGTTATTAAAAAGATCAAAGAAATCAAAACAACAGAATTTATTATGATTAGTTTGGATGTTGTTTCTCTGTATCCAAATACTCCAGTTTACGAATCAATTAAACTATTAGATCAGAAGTTAAAAGATCGGGAAATACCCGACTCACAAAGAATCGGTATTATCCAAGCAGTTAAACTTGTAGCTGATAATAACTACTTCACATATGATAAGAAAATCTATAGACAAAAACAAGGTGCACCAATGGGAAATAGTATTACATTTCCCATTGGTTCCTGGTCTTCTTGCTGAAATAGCATACAAGACATTGAAAATAAATCTATTAAACCACTCAATGAAAATAAGTTATTAATATATTTGAGATATGTTGATGATATCCTTATCTTCTGGCAGCAATCTGAAAAAGACCTTGATGAATTCATACAAAAATACAATAGCTTTTACCCATCAATACAGGTTACTATGGAAAAAGAAATAAACAGACAACTACATTTTTTATACATTTCTTTATTTAGAAACAACAATAAAATTGAATATGCAGTCTATAAACCAACATTTATTTCAGCAATTATTCCGATTGATTCCAGCCACCCATGGAAATACAAAAGATCAGCATTACAATTTTATATTAGAAGAGCTTTAATCCACCCAAGTAATAGAACTAAAGAAATCACAGAAATTAACTGGATAACCGAAACAGCTAAGAAGTTTGGATACAGAAAAAAGATAATTGAAGAAATACTTGAAAATACGAAAAAATCTGTTAATAACAACAGTAAACCCAAGATAGAAATGACATTTGCTAGTAAATTCCCTTGCATTCCACCACTAACGAATATCTTAAAGAAAGAATGCGCGAAAGAAAAAACGATACTTGCCGAGACAGTTATAGATAATGAAATCATTTTGACAACAGGAAATGAAAAAAGATCAATACTCGATAAAGCAGGAGTATATTGTATACCAACAAGATACTCTACGGAAACAATGGAAATTGAAGAAAATAATAAAATATACATAGGAAGTACTAAAAGAAGATTTAGGACCCGATTAAGAGAACATATGTCTAACTGGAACAAAAAAGAAAACAAAACATCATTAATTCAACATTGCATTGAAAAAGAGGCAGTCCCAGATTGGACAGAAGCAAAATTAATAACGTCACATGAAACAAAAGCCCAAATTTTAACATCGGAAGCAGTGATGATTGAAAAAACCAGGGAGACAAATTGTAATTATAACAACCCTATGGACCTTCCATACGCTTGAAGATACCTCATAGAGCAAGAAAAAAGGAAAGAAAAAGAAAAAAAAAACAGAATAGAAATAAGAATAAACAGTATAAAAACAACACATCATATACATATCACTAAGCTGTTCTCTGAGATTCAGAGGTTAGCTCCAAAAAGAAATACAAACTACCAGAAATTTTTACTTATTGTTGTCGTATCAAACTTCTCCATTTACAGCGATCTTGACATACAACTCGTGCTTCACTAATATCCATTACACGCCGTACACAAGATCTTTTATACTTCATACTCATAATCTTTTTCTCATGCAGACACTCCTGAATCTGATCCACCCATGTCTTTCCTTGGCCTTCCTCTGCCTTTCCTTCCTGCCACTTGGGCTGAAAAGATTTTCTTAGTAAGCATTTCATCACTCATTCTTTCAACATGGCCAAACCACCAAAGCATATTGGTCTCCACCTTGCTAACAACATTTTGCTTCACATCACACAACTGCAATACATCTTCATTTCTCACACAATCATATCGTGTCTTGCCACAAACCCCACGTAAGTAACGCATTTCTCCAGCACACAAACGACTCCTATGTTTCTTCTGCAGTACCCAGGTTTCACTACCATACATCAGAGTAGGAACAATTACACTTTCAAACACAGCCATGCGGAAAACCTCCCAGAGCAGCTATGACTTTCAAAGAAGAATTCACTCGCCTACTGATTTCACCATCCAACTTGTTCTCTCTGTCAAACATGCTTCCTAAATACACAAACTCACTCACCTGGTCAATCACAGTGCCATTTATACTTACATTACATTCAGTGCTACCTGTTCCTCTCTCAAACACCATAACTTTGGTTTTTCCCTTATTTATACTCAGTTTGAATTTCATGCAAACTTCGTGCATCCGAGTCAACATACTCTGCAACTCACTTTTGCTCTCTGCCAACAGGACAGTGTCATCAGCATACAGCAATCTGCACACACGGATATCACCAAGACATAAACCACTATTATCTATTTTGGCATCACGCATGCATGCATCCATAAATATATTAAACAGCCATGGTGACATTACACAACCTTGTCTAACTCCTGCACCAATGGAAAACCATTTTGATAAAACACCATTCACTCGTACACAAGCTCTACTACCAGCATACATGGCTTTTACACTATTAAGTAGATTCCCAGTAACACCATATTCATTCAATACCTTCCACAAAAGTGTCCTATTCACTTGGTCATAAGCTTTCTCTAAATCTATGAAGGCAGTAAAAACTTTCTTCCCAACAGCCAGATACTTTTCAATCATCATGCGTAATGCAAAAATCTGGTTAGTGCAGCCTTTACCAGGCATAAAACCACTCTGAACATCCCACACTTTCAATGATGTAAGAACCCGTACTTTTTCAATAACAACCTTACCAAACACTTTCCCTGGCACACTCAGTAGGCTAATACTACGATAGTTCTTGCATTCAGTCTGATCACCTTTTTCCTTATACAAGGGAACAATGTTAGCATCCTTCCAATCCCGAGGGACCATTCCTAACTCCCAGCACAACTGGCAAAATTCAGTTAACCAGTCAATTATAGAGTCACCACCATATTTCAACATCTCTACAGTTATGCCATCAACTCCCAGAGCCTTACCATTCTGAAGAGATTTTAGAGCTTTACACACTTCTTCTCTTGAGATTCCTCCTGTGCTTTCATCCCTCATTGTGACATCATCTGCATCTGTCTCAGAATCATCTTTGCTTTCCTGAACTAATAACTCACAGAAGTATTCACCCCATCTGTCACTTAACTCATTGGGCTCCCATATCATTTCCCCAATCTCATTCTTCACACAACTTACAACTTTGTTTCCCCTATTTTTCCTGAGTCTCGTGTACTTCCAGAAGGACTTTCTATCTTTCCAAAAAGCCAGTTCATGCCTTTCCACTTTCTCTTTCCTATCTTTTGCCTTACTGTGGCGAACCAGCTTAGCAGCTTCGTGCTTCTTACAGCGATATTCATCCACAGAGACTCTACCTTGCAACATCCCCACATAGGCTTCCTTCTTTCTTTTTACTGCCTCATCAATCTCACTATTCCACCAAGCATCACCTCTATTGTTACCCACTATTGTGGTGCCACAGACCTCTTTAGCAGCAATAACAACACAGTTCTTTAAACATTTCCACTTCTTTTCTACATCCCTTTCACCAGACTTCAGATCCTTCAGTCGTTCTCTGAGTAAGTCAGAATACCGCTGATGATCTTCAAGGAGCCTATCAACCTTTATTCTTTCTATCCTGTGCCTCTTCCTATTCCTTTTCCTCCAACCAGCGTTAAGTTTCACTCGCGACACTACCAAGTAATGATCAGAACCAACATCCACACCTCTTATCACATGGGTGTCAACAACTAAGTGTTTCAAACGCTGATCGTAAACAACAAAATCTATCACACTCTTTTGACCAAGAGTACCATTTTCCCAAGTATATGTGTGTATATACTTGTGGTTGAAAAATGTATTAGATACACACAAATCATTCTCAAGGCAGAGTTCAATTAATCTTTCACCATTATCATTCACACAAGGATCATTAAACTTACCCAGAACATTGTCAGAAATTGCATTCTGCACACCTTCTCTAGCATTGAAATCCCCTGCTATTATAACTTTTTCTTTAGCACCAAACTGGCTCAAAACAGCTTTCAACTCATTCCAGAAATCTTCTTTCTTATCAGAAGGTTGCGAGTCTCAAGGAGCATACACTACAACAATTACAATTCTCTGAAGTTTCACTTTCAAACGAATCCAGAGAATTCTCTCACTTATGCAACTATAGTGAATCAAGTTGTTCTTCATCTTTTCACTTAAAATCACACCTACACCAGCCTGTCCTCTCATATTATCCAATACTCCAGACCACACACTCACCGTGCCATTCACTTCTTCTACCCCAATTTCCTTCTTTTTGGTTTCATTTACACACAGCACATCCAGTCTATACTTATTCATCTCCTCAATCACCTCACTCATCTTGCCATTTATACCTCTAGTATTCCATACACCAATCTTACATTCACTCAGCCGAGATCGCTTTCTCATACGCCGTTTAGAAAGTCCAGGTCGATTCCGTGGTGGACCGTCTTTCTCAAGTGTGGTAAGTCCACCATATCCCACACTTGAGTCATTCTTAATATTTCTTTTTGTCTTTTTAATCAGGAAAGTACATCAGTGTGGGGGATTAGCCCACAGCTGAGGGTTCCAGTTGGTCATTCAACCTAAGGATTCTGGAACAAAACCCAGTGAGTTGAGGTCTTTTCGCCAATGTCACACAGAACTAGCTTGCACCTCTCCAAAATTCACAGAGGCCTTAGTTGCTGTTGTGTGTGCCATTGTTACCATGGAGCACCCCGAGAAGGCAAACCCATCGCTCACTACGACCGCCCTGGCGATACCGGAGGATTTAGAATTGTGAACAAATTCGGACGTATGCAATCAGAAACGCACAACATGAGATGTGCAATCAAACCAAAATCCGAATGCGCTAAGGTTCTGCCAACGTGGAACTTTTGACTCTGCTAGTGGATTATAGATGGATGGCCAAGAAACAACATGAATGATGAGAAATACATCATTTTCGCCCACAGAAGAAGATAATGAAAAGATAGTTGAAACTAGTCTGGGATTTTGGCGCTGCTGGAAATGAGGACCGAACTTTGATCGATATAGGTTATTTCTTACCAGATTAACTACCCTTCAACATAAGGTTTGGAATGTTTAATAGTTTTAATGTTCTTAAATATCATCTTTTAAATGACGACTCAAAAAGAGCGATACTCACTTACTGCTTTTACCTTACCATTTGGAAACAAAATATTGAATAATAGGATTAAATATCAAGCCTGAACTTTACCCTTCAATACGAATGATTTTACTGCATCACTGTTCGTGTGAAAGAGACTATGTTTACCATTGGAAACGTGATGGACGTGGTTTCGTCTCAATAGGACTACAAAGGACCCTTCAATATCCCGGAATGCTTCATGACCAAATGTGAGTAACTTTCTTAACCTCCTATTATTGATTTATATCTATTTATTATAAACTCTATAGCATGTTATGATTATAACCCTTTATCAGACAAAGGTGTTTCCCGCAACACTTCAACAATAATACAACGTGAGAAACAGTAAACAGTACAACAACTGAGTTGTTGACATGAATCTATATTTTCAACTTTTTTAGGAAATAATCCACAGATTATAGAACAAAAATTACTGTAGTTTATTTCTGTTAGCCAAACAGTTTTCTCCAAATTTTCCAGTCACATCTTGAATTCCATTTCTATTACTGCTTCCAATTAAACTGTTGAAATGCCCGTGAAAAAGAATCTTTTCCTGCTGTCTAGTTTTAATCACTACATTTAAATTCTCAAAAAAAAAAGGGGGGGGGTTGCTTCTTTATAACTGAATTCCTCTTGTGGTCCACTCATCACAACTTTTATTTGTGCTGTTGGTCTATTGTTCACAACAATTTATAATTTTTTGCTATCTAGTTTAAAAGGAGCCCACATAATTCAGTGATTGTTTCCAGTTAACTAAAGTGTCAGCTATTGACTTTTCAAAGTGCTACAGCCATACCAGTTTATTACTGACCATCCTAACTGTAGAATGAATCATGTAACATGTGTGACCAAGGTGAATACAAAATGTGGTAGACATTGCAAATGTCTACCACATTTTTATTGAATTTAATTTTACCTCAATCTCCATTTATTCGTTGTACATTATATACGTAAGCTATATTTCTTCAAATGCACCTGGTATTTTGTGTTTTTCTGTACAGCTTCTAATAAGTGCTGCAGGTATTTACTTGTTTCACCATATTCTGTGTTGTTCAACAAATAATTACAATAATTTTCGTCATATAATCCACATATTATCTGCTAAAAAAGTTAAACATTTAGGTTCTGCAGATTATACACAGATGCAGATAATATGCCGATTTAAAAAATAAATAAAATGTTTTTGTGGCACTTTGATAAAAAAAAATCAGGGTAATTATGCCGAAGAGGGGCAATAATTGGAAAAGGAACTCTCTTGGAAAAAATTTTCTGAGTTCAGAAGTTTGTACGGAGTGGAGAGGAGGGAGAAGGGGTGGGCTCCACATAATGAAAGATCGGGGACGTTGTGTTCAGATAACGCTGAGTGCTTGTGCTCTCTCTTTGTCAACCAGCCAATGAAAATGCGCGCACAGCGTTTGCTGCGTGAACCTATATATATATATATATATATGCATGCCTTCTTTCAAACTTCTTGTTCTGTATCTTGTGCGGCCTTGTATTTAGTTCGTCTTTCACCGTTTTGACCGTTGTCTTTGCTGCTGATATTTTCCTTCTTTTCTATTTATGATACCTTCTAAAAGGAGACGTTTCTGTTACACTGCCAAATTTAGACTTAATTCGGCAGTATAACTGAAATGTTACCCGAGTTTACCAAGTGGGGCGCATAATTGGGAGAGAGGTCAGAAAACTAGCTCGCAGTGACATGCGAAAAGCCATGGTCTAAAATGTAAACAAACATGTTGGTAAACTCCATGGAGCCGCCCCGGTGGCACAGTGGTCTAAGCGATGGCCTCTGATCATTCGTCCGTAAGGGGCCTGGGTTCGAATCCCGGTGAGGCATGGCTGTTTGTGTTTGTCTTACGGCACTGGCTCTCTCCCTTCCCTGGAACCAGTGACCCTAAATTAGGGACGGGCGACTGCTTATAGCCCATTGAGTTGCTCACGGTGGTCGTTAAACCTCCAATCAAAAAAAAAAAAAAAAAAACCATGGAAGAATTCATGCAAGTCCAGTCCTCTTTATTACTAACCTGTGTGTAAGCTGACTCCCCAACTTTGAAAGCAGGATTTCTTCCAAAAATGTTTGACCAGTGTTTCATCATTGGCAAGGTGTAATGCAATTCTCTAGAGCTGTATTGGCGTGATTAAATTTTGAGCTGTATGGATGCCACACCGGTAAGCTTTATTTGTGTCCGAAGATAAAATTATAAAAAAAGTAACCTTTAAAAAGAATTTTTTTTTTAATAAGATCAGTTTTTTCTTACTTCAGACTGTTGGGTCATTATGTGAGTAACATTTCTGTCAGAAATTCCCCTTCCGGATCAATGTTTATAATGTGTGGATTATGCAGCGATTTTTGTTTTTTTCTGAATGTCATGGTCCGCAGATCATACGAAGGTAAAAAAAAAAAAAAAGTGTGAATACCAGGGTCTCCGGATTGTACACTGGTGCGGATAATACAATGAAAAATACTGTACATAAATCAATAAAGGAAGAAATATTCCTCTTATACCTGGGAAATCGATAGAATATTCAAAGCAAACATAATATAAATTCTGCATTTGCTTGTAACACTTACTGGTCATCCATGTAACCACACCTCTCAGAAAACTTGAAAATTTCATCTCCCTAGAGCGGGAAATCTAACCTGCATCTCCCGATTTCTGTTCGAGTATGCTAACAGAGTATGAACAGAAATTGGGAGATGCGGATTCGATTCCCACTCCAGGGCAATGACATTTTCAAGTTTTCTGAGAGGTGTGGTTACATGGATGACCAGTAAGTGTTACAAGCAAATGCAGAATTTATATTATGTTTGCTTTAAATATTCTACAGTACTTAATTTGTGCTTGCAGTGGCCTTCAAAGTATTAAGTTTTCATTTTTACTATGGTATGGCTCTCTTACTATCATGTATTCATCCTAAAAAAGTGGTGAAGATAGCAAAGGATGTCAACAGGGCCACAAGCCTTGGGATTGTTCTAAAATTTCTTTCAGTAATGCCAATGTCATTAGCATTGTGTGGCAGGTGGTTCTGTAATGGTGAGCCTATTTGTTTCTTATGTCAAGCTCCAGTAAACAAACAAACTGCTTTACAGTGTCTTTGATAATATTCTGTACTTTGACCATCTGCACCAAACTCTGATTTTCATAAAATGCTGTGAACTTGTGTGATGAGCAGGCTTGTTCCCTGAATGCCGTAATTAATGAGTTTGGTCATTAAGGGCCATTTAGTGGAACTGGATTTCGATAGTGAAATAAGTTTGATCCAGCACTGCATTGTTGTTACCAGCAAAGAACTTAAGTCAACGACAGCAGTCTAGTCTGGTAGTCTGATGGGTAAGTGGACTCATACGTCACATGAATGTGATACTTGTGTAGAATTAGTTGTTTAGCCAGACCTGTTTATAATCTGGGGTTGCCTGGAATTCCAGGTTTTTGTCACATTCCAAACCCAGAAATCAGGGTTTTTAGATATTAAAAGAATTTGAGATTCCTTGGTCATTTTCATTTCTAAAAATGTTACGAAATGAAAACTAAAAGTTCTCATGAGTTCCATTTTTTGGGGGAATTATGTACAGTGTTTGATTGAAAACACTGCATTTCCATGTGGGTGGTGAATGTAAACCATTTGTGACACTTAGAGAGGTTGTTTTTTTGTTTTTTTTTTGAACAGCCTGCTGAAAGGAAAGTTTTTTTCATCATTTTGAAAGTTGCATCTATATCAAATAATTCGATTATATTATATTCAGTTAATCCAATGGGCTACATTTAGAAATTTAATAGAAACCACTGTAGGCTTCCAGTAGAATTGATTTCCACAAACTGCTCAATTAATATATAATCATCATCATCATCATTGTCAACCATTATCAATCCACTGCTGGACGAAGGTCTCCCCAAGTTTCCTCCACAACGGTCTGTCTTGTGCCAGTCTCCTCCATGTCACCCCTGCATACTTTCGAATTTCATCCACCCATCTCCCATGTGGTCTTCTTCTGGGTCTTTTCCTGTCCCTTGGAATCCAATCTAAAATTTCGGCTGTCCATCGATGATCTGTCCTTCTGGCAGTATGTCCAGCCCATTGCCATTTCAGGGATTTAACTCTGATCATGATGTCTTCCACTCTTGTCATTTTTCGGATCCACGAGTTCCTCTTCTTATCTCTCCTGGTTACACCAAGTATGCACCTCTCCATGCTACTTTGAGTTGTCTGCAGCCTTTGTATGTCTCTTTTAGTTAAGGTCCACGTCTCTGCACCATACGTAAGCACTGGAAGGATGCATTGATCAAACACTTTTCTTTTAAGACATAATGGCATATTGCTCTTGAAAATTATGCTGTTTCTTCCAAAAGCTCTCCAGGCAAGTTTTGTACGCCGATTAATTTCTTCATCAATGTGACCCTCACTTGATATCTGCTGTCCAAGATAAACGTACGTGTCTGTTATCTCCAGCTTTTCTCCATCAATCGATAAATCTTCATTTCTTGTAAAAGCATTGAACATCACTTTTGTCTTCTGAAAGTTCATTTTTAATCCCACTTCTTTACTCTTGTCAGCAAGTTCCTGGATCATACTCTGCAGCTCTGATGGGGTAGTTGCAAAAATGACTACGTCATCAGCCAAACGAAGGTGGGTTAGATAATCTCCATTAATCTTTATCCCCTTGTTTTCCCAGCTCAGCGACTGAAAAACACCCTCCAATGTGGCATTAAAGAGCTTCGGAGATATGGTGTCACCTTGTCTCACTCCCTTTCCAATTTTTACGTGTGTTGTATTTTCAAACAGCCTAATCTTTGCACTTGCATTTTCATAGATGTTATTAATAATATTAATGTATGCATCTTCAATACCGCAGGTTTTCAGAGCCATTGTAACTGCTGATGGTTTCACCGAATCAAAGGCTTTTTCATAATCTATAAAAGCCATGCACAATGGAAGTTCATATTCCCTCGCTCTTTCAATTAGTTCTCTCAGCACGTGGATATGATCTATTGTGCTGTAGCCACTCCTGAATCCAGCTTGTTCTCTCGGTTGAGCCATGTCCAGTGTTACCTTCAAGCGGTCTGAAAGAACTTTAGTGAAGATTTTATAAACTACTGATAGGAGGCTGATAGGTCTGTAGTTTCCGAGATCCTCAATGTCACCTTTCTTATGTAGCAGGATCATTGTAGCGGTGTTCCAATCCTCAGGAATCTTTCCTTCATTAAGGCATCGAGTGAAAATTTGGGCGAGTACTGTTTCGATTTCTCCACTTGCTTCTTGTATGATGTCTACAGTTATTCCATCTTCTCCTGGAGCTTTTCCCCGCTTCATGTTCTTGATTGCATGTGCAACTTCTGCTGGAAGGAACTGGAGGAACTCTGGTACTGGTATCTTTCATGATATCTGGAGTGCATGTATCATCCCTTTCATATAATTTGGAGTAGAAATCTTTCGCTCTTGACAAAATTTCGCCTCTATTTCTTGTTACAGAACCATCTTCTTTTCTCAGTGCCATAATCTGTTTTCTTCCCTTACTGAGATGTCCCTTTGCTATCTTTAGGCTTTGGTTGTTTTCAATTGCTTTCCTCACTAGTTCACAGTTGAATTTTCTTACGTCTTCAGTGATACTTTTTCTTACTGTCTTGCATAGCTCTATATATAATCTGTAATATATAATATACATACATATTACTAAAGTGTTCTATGAGATTCAGAAGTTAGCTCCACAAAGGAATATAATCCACCAGATAAATGTTTAACTGATTATTTACTTATTGTAGCCAAATTAAATGTCTCCATTTACAGCGATCTTGGCAACCAGCTCGAGCTTCACTGGCATCCATCACACGACGTGCACAAGATAATCTGTACTTCATACTCATAATCTTTTTCTCATGCATACACTCCTGAATCTGGTCCTCCCATGATTTCCGTGGCCTTCCTCTACTTTTCTTTCCTGACAATTGGGCTGAAAATTTTTTCTTAGTAAGCATCTCATCACTCATTCTTTCAACATGGCCAGACCACCTAAGAATATTAGTCTGCTTTTTGCCTCGCATTACACATCTGCAACACATATTTGTTTCCTCACATGATCAGAGAGTGTCTTGCCACAAACCCCTGTAAGAACCGCACCTCTCACCTCTCCTGTACACAAATGGCTCCTATGTCTCTTCTGCAATACCCAGCTTTCACTGTCGTACATCAGAGTAGGAACAATTAAACGTTCATACACACCCCTTGGAATTCTTTTAAAAACCCATCATTCCTGTAAAAACCTCCCAAAGCAGCTATGACTTCCAATGAAGAACTCACTCACCTACTAATTTCACCACCTAATTTCTTCTCTTTGTCAAACATGCTTCTTAAATACACAAACTAGTTCACCTGGTCAATCACTTTGCCATTTAGACTTACTTATCTTGCATTCAGTACTTAAAAGTTTCTTGCTCAAAAACCATAACTTTGGTTTTTCCCTTATTTATACTCAGTTTGACTTTGTACAAACTTCGTACATCCGGGACAACATACTCTGCAACTCACCTTTGCTCTCTGCCAACAGGACTGTGCCATCAGTATACAGCAATCTGCACACACACAGATATTACCAAGACATAAACCAGTATTGTCCATTTTGACGTGACGCATGCACGCATCCATAAATATATTAAGCAGCCATGATGACATTACGCAACCTGGTCTGACTCCTGTACCAATAGAAAACCATTTTGATATAACACCATTCACTCATACAAGCTCTACAGCATACATGGCTTTCACACTATTAAGTAGATTCCCAGTAATACTATATTTAGTCAGCACCTTCCACAGAAGTACCCTATTTACTCAGTCATAAGATTTCTTTAAATCTATGAAGGCAGCATACACTTTTTTACCGGATAGACGGATACTTTTCGATCATCATGTGTAATGCAAAAATATGGGTAGTACAGCCCTTACCGGACATAAAAATCACTCTGAACATCCCACACTTTCTCTGATGTAAGACCTCGTGGTTTATCAATAATCAACTTTCCAAATACTTTCCCTGGCACACTCAGCAAGCTAATACCACAATAGTTCTTGCATTCAGTCTGATCACCTTTTCCCTTATACAAGGGAACAATGACAGCATCCCTCCAATCCTGAGGGAGCATTCCTAACTCCCAGCACAACTGTGTGAATTTCAGTTAACCAGTAAATTTCAGAGTCACCACCATATTTTAACATCTCAGTAGTTATGCCATCTGCTCCCAGAGCCTTACCATTCTGAAGAGATTTTAGGCTATACACACCTCTTCTCTAGAGATCCCTCTTGTGCTTCCATCTCTCACCGTGTCCTCAACTGCTTCTGCCTCAGAATCGCATTTGCTTTTATGATCTGATAACTCACAGAAGTATTCACTCCATCTTTCACTTAACTCATTGCGTTCCGATATCATTTCTTCGATTCTATTCTTCACACAACTTGACACTTTATTTCTCCTATTTTTTTATAATGTGTGAAATTTGGCCTCAAAAATGCAATGTGTGAAGGATTTGTAGCACACTGAAAGAATATTTGTTACAAGGAAAGATGTGAAGTTAAACTGCATAGGCACTAGTCATCTATTTGTTTTATAGATACACTATTTACCAACAAGTAATTGGACACCCCTGCAATCGACGATATCTGCGGTCCTGATACACGTTTAGGCCATTGCCGTTAAATATCGCGTGGGAAACAACAACGCAACCAGTCGCATGCAAGATGCCATGCAGTTCGGAGCTCTCTGATTTCGAGAAAGGTGTAATCGTCGGGTATCACAGAAATGGTCGATCCATACATGACATATCCAGCGAGTTGAAGTACCCAAAATCGACAGTGGCCTACATGATTGACAAGTGGAAGATGAGAAGTGACTGTCGGAATGTGCCCCAACCCGGCAGACCCACAAAACTGGGAGTTAGAGACCGACGGGTGCTGGCCAGAGAAATTCAGAAGAACTGCACCAAATCTGATGGGCCACATCTGCGAGGAGTTTCAACAGGCATCCGGGAGTGTTCTTTCAATGAATACCATCTGTAAGGAAGCACATCTGCTCGGTTATCATGGACGTGCTGCCACCCACAAGCCTTTGATCACCAAGTCCAATAGCGCTGCTCAGCTAACGTGGTGCAAAGAACGTCGACAGTGGACTGTTGAACAGTGGAAACAGGTTCTCTGGAGCGACGAATCAAGGTTCACCCTCTACCATTCGGATGGCAGGGTCTGGGTTTGGCGTCTGCCTGGAGAACGCCTCCTACCGGAATGTATTGTGCCAACTGTGAAGTTCGGCGGCGGGGGAATTATGCTATGGGGGTGTTTCTCTTGGTATGGCATGGGACTCTTGGTCGCAATTCCTGTTAGACTCAACGCCGAGACCTACTGCACCATTTTGGATGACCATGCGCTTCCTACGTTGTGGCAGTTTTACAGGGTGGACCCATGTTACTTTTAGGATGACAATGCCACCTGTCATGTTGCGAGGTCCACCATGGCTTGGTATGGTGACAATGGGATTTATCGAATGGATTGGCCTGCGCAGAGCCTGGACCTTAACCCTATCGAGCACCTCTGGGACGAGTTGGAGCGTCGACTTAAGGGGTCCGAAATCGGTGAAGGAACTGACCTGTCTTTTCCAAGCCGAGTGGAAGAAAATACCACTAGCCGTCGTACAACGCCTGGTTGAGAGTATGCCCCGTAGAGTCGCAGTTGTAATCGCCGCTCATGGAGGCTCCACCAGCTATTTGAAGGTGAATAAACTTTTTTTTCCCTTTGCTATCACAGGTGTCCAATTACTTGTTGGTAGATAGTGTAGTTAATAACATGTGTAATATATAAATACTCATAATATGCACTATATACAGTATATGTATTGGCACTGAACTCAGAGGTTCAGGGTTTCTCATGTCACCTCACAATCACTCCTGACTATCTAATGACATGTTCTTCTGTTGTAATAGTGTTCTCAGCACTTTGAAGGGGGATTGCAACAAACTGGGCATCACATCTTCCAGTGAGACATCAAGTAGGACCTTTTCTTGAAAAGCTGTTCAACACAGTTCAGATAATTTGTTACCAAAACAATCTTGGGTAATAATATTCTTTGTGAGTCAGAATGATTTTACTTGATCCACAGACTGCCCTGTTATGTTCTGTGGCACAACTCACTGATACACTTCTGTTTTCTGTACCATTAATTGCTTTAATGATTTTAAGTTATAGCTCTCTGCTGAAGGCCAATCAGATTCATCTAATGACATTATTAAAACATGATACATGCAGCATACAGACTGAGAATGAGGGTTGTTTTTTAAAATAGACACCTTGTGTATGACAATAAAAAAAAAATTGTGTAATGATTATTTTTTTTTTAGGTACTTCTCTTCGTGCTCGTCCCAAATCATTAGCCATTTCAACTCCTACTAAACTCTTATCTTTAGAAGAAGCAAGAGCACGGGCGCTTTCAACACATTTACCTTTAACTCAGCAAAAGTATATTGAAGTGGGTGGAGGCCCTGAGAAACTTCCATCAAAATACCATACTGTTATTGATCTTCCTGCTGGGTAAGTTTTTAGCTCTTCTGGTTGAAATATATATTTAACGTAATCCGTTCCTAATTAGTAGCTTTTCTGTTTCCATTCTTGTGTTACAAATTGGTATCCAATACAGTTTTGTGGATCAATATATTCACCTCACTGTCTTTAAATTAATGTGCTTAACATTAATATACACTTTCGAAGGTTACTAATCTTTCCTAAAAACAGCTCAGGAGTTCCACTTCTTATCAATACATTTTCAGCATATATACCACACTTCTGTCTTCTGTCTGTGGTTTGAGGAAATAAATCTTCTCATAACAGTTTTTACCATAAACTTCAATTTTGAAACGACAACCCAGGTATTAAATTCACTGGTCTCATATTGGTACGTTTTCATTCATATTTCAATACCTCACTGCCTCCCATATAATCTCACATGCCAAACATCCCTTCTTGCTAAAAACCATTAAAAAAAAAACCCCAACAACAACAACAAAAAAAACCACTCAAATACCTAAACAAGACACACACAAAACAAACACACTAACCCTAAAATACATGCAGCAGTTTAAAAGGCTTATTATATTTCTAAAACCTAACCTTCTGTTAAAAACAATTAGCTACGTATATACAATTCATCTTTATTCCTCTGTATATTCACATTTTAGCTCAAACATCCAAACACAATACATCCAGGAATGACAACATATTAAACCAAGCGTCCGTATCCTCTCCCCACGAGGCGCAACATCCTATTCAATCACTCTCAACCATTTCTATGGTCATGTCAAATAGATCATAGAAATGGTTGAAAGTGCATAAAGTCAAACAGAACAACATCTATGCTGTCAATCAGAATGGCATCTACGTAAACGTAGATGCCATTCTGTCTTAATAGAGAAAAATAGGCACAGATTATGTAATTTTAATGATCCCAGCAGCTTAACAGAAAATTGAAAATAATTAATAAGAATTGAAAAGCCTAAAAGAAGAGAAAAAAGGAAAGGGGGGGAAATGACAGAGTTATCGAATAGATGGCGCCAAAGAAACTAATCGAGGAGGACATAGAAGATGCAATGTGATGACCAGAATAGTCATTTGGTTGGAGGCAGTAGGTGTCATTGGAATTGCTGAACTTCCTGAAGACGACCATAGAAATAGCTGAAAGTGCTCGAAGAGGATGCTGTCTCCTCGTGGCGAGAAGATATGAACATTTGGTTTAATATGTTGTCGTTCCTGGATGTATTGTGTTTGGATGTACGAGCTAAAACGTGAATATACAGGAGAAAAAGGGCGTATTGTATATATGTAGCTAATTGTTTTTAACAGAAGGTTAGGTTTTAGAAACGTATAAATAAACCTTTAAAAATGCTGCATGTGTTTTAGGATTAGCATGCTTATTTAGTGTGTGCCTTGTTTGGGTATTTGAGTGGTTTTTTTTTTTTTTTTGTTTTTTTTTTAATTGGCTTTCTACAAGAAGGGATAATGGCATGCAAGATTATATGAAAGGCAGTGAGGTATTGAAATATGAATGAAGACTTACCAATATGAGATTGGTGAATTTAATACCTGGGTTGTCGTTTAAAAATTGGAGTTTACGGTGAAAATTATTATGAGAAGATTCATTTCCTTCAACCGTAGATGGAAAACAGAAGAGTGGTATACATCTAGAAGTGTATCTCCCGAGCCATTTTAAGAAAGGCGACTAACCTTCAAAAGTGTATATTATTTTCATTGTTTTAACTTTATTATTTGTTTAGTCTTGTCAGGCAGTATCCTCTTGATGTCAGGCAGTATCCTCTTGTGTTGTACCACTTGTTTTTCCAGACAGCACAGTTGTTCATAAATGAGATGCTTACCAACTGCATAATATACCATAATGTTCACAGTTTGTGAGAGTGAGTGAGTGAGTGAGTCCGTCCGTCCATACATTTTTTTATTTCTCAAGAGCAAGTACTGTAGTGTTAAGAACATACCCCCCCCCCCCCACACACACACAATACAGCATAAGATTTTAAAGTGTCAAACAGGAAAAAAAATTATTAGTTTTATGATACAAAAATTTTGGGAGAATGCTATACAGTATGGGGATAATATGTTAAATGTAGGAACCTTGAATCATACCTTCAATGCATTCATGTTTTCTTTAGTTATATTACTTTTTGAAGAATTTAATAGATTCTGAGAGAGAGGGTAAGAGGAGGATATAGCATATCTATGAACAGTTCCTGAAATTGTGTTGTATCTATGTGTGCAACAATTTGATATCTTGCAAAATTGCACCAGTCCACAAGAACTGAAGATTTTTCTTCTTCCATTCTGTGCATAACTTTATATGTGATTATCTATTCTGTAAGTGCTTCATATTTTCATTGTGTTGAATTTGTTTAAATCTTCCTTTTTTTCATTGGTACCATTTAGTTATTATTTCTAAACAAAGTGTGACTAGTGTGTTCAAGCTAAGGTTTTAATCTGTTTTTCTTTCTGGCCATTTGTATAAAAATTGAGATGTTTTCATGTTGGATAAATTGATGTTGATTGAATTAACATTCCTTGCCTTTGTAATAGATTGGTTGGTCTTTTTGCTACCGGTTGTGTTAGATGTTTGGACTCCATGTTTGTGTCTTTGCTCCCAGACAAGATATTGAAATGAAACAAAAACAAAATATAGCCCAGAATGTGAAATTTGATTGTATACCTCATTTACCCCTCATAGTCTCCCTCTCGTTAGGCCTCAACTGCAGAACAAGTTGTTCTATCCCATCTCGGTAGAATGCTTCACGCTGTTTTTTTAATCATTTTCCCAAAGAAGCTTGAACTTCTTTGTTTTAATACATGTGAAATGAATCTCTTTGAAATGTTTCTTGAGTGCTACAAACAACTAGAAGTCAGATGGTACCAAATCTGGGCTGTAGGTAGTATGTAGAACAACTTCAAATTTAATTCTGTATATTGCTGCTGAAATTGCAGCTCTGGTGTGGGGTCTAGCGTTATCATATTGATGAAGCATGGGCCTTTCTCCTGATGAACACAATTGTTTCTTTGTTTCAGCCTCTTCAGGGTGTTCATGTAAGTCTTGGAGTTGATTTTCATCCATCGACTTCTTGCCGAATGATGCCCCTGTAATCTCAGAAAGTGGTTAGCATGCATTTTCCTGTTAAAGGCTGAGTCTTGATTTTTTTTTCTTTCTGGGAGAAACGGGGTGACGGTATTCAAGTGACTATTTTTTTCAATTCAAAGTCATAATGATGCAACCAACTTTCATCACCTGTGACGATGCAGTACAGAAAATCATAAACATCACTTTCAAAGTAATCAAGTAATTGTTGGCATGCTTAAGCCTTGCTTTCTTTATTTTGGGAGTAAGCTGATGTGGCATTCATTAAGCACACAGTTTCTTGTAAGGGACATTCCTTGTCAAATTGTCCAGGCCATGTCACCCACCGACTCGGATTTGAACGAAACTCCGCTGGTAGGCATACCTAATATAAAGTAATGGAAAAATCGTAAGTTTTCTTTTTTTACACCTCATATAGTTTTTAATATACAGTGTTCCAAAATTTAGCTGAGCACTCCCTTTGGTAGCAGTTCAGTAACATGCCACTTTTTACAAAACTTGGTGCAACTGCTATTCTAGTGAATTTCAGAGGACAAAACTCGAGGAGTTCATGGAAAAGGGTCCACAGACCTCAGAACCATTTCAATTTTACTAGAAACTATAGATAAATAAGTGCCACCTAGTGGTGAAGTGAAAAAGTACCAAAACATTTAGCTGTTTTATATCAAGCTCTGTAGCTCTATCATGATGAAGCTGATTTTTCTTTTATACTGATTTTTGACACATCCTGTAACTTATTCAGGAAAAGAAAAAAAAAATGGTGGGTATCAGTGTACTTTCACAGATGAGTAAAATTATCTCATTAAAATTTTTTTTTCTTTTAAATTCTGATCCACCTACTTGGATGTTTAGGAAAGTTACCATGTATGTTTACCTAACAATCCTATGTCTCAGCTTTTTACCCCCCCCCCCATAACCTCCAAGATACAGCACTTAAAAGTTAGGCCTAACAACTGTTTCATCATCAAATTCACTCATTTCAAGCTTCTGTGTGTGAGAGACTTGACATCAATTGAATAAATGTGTTGAGTATGTCACATTTTCTGTTCTGAACAATAAGAACTATAATTTTTTCAAACAAATAAAAAAATAACAGGATTGGAAATTAATATTTATACATACTATATGGTTACCAGCTGTGCTGGTCAGAGCAGCACAGCATGAAAGTGAAGGTATAAGTGAGATGGTAATTTAATACTACTATAAGAATCTGTTTTAAAGTACCAAACACTGGAGGAAATTAATACTGGCATTGGCAGTACTGATTGTTCTCCTAAAAACCACCTAGTGGTGAAGTGGAAAATTATCACCTCGGTGGCACAGAGTTCTAAGCGATGGCTTCTGATCATTCGTCCAAGATGGGTCCAAGTTTGAATCCTGGTGAGGCAGGGATGTTGTGTTTGCCTTACGGCGCTGGCTCTTTCCCCTCCCTGGGAACAGTAACCCTAAATTTAAATTAAGGATGGTGACTGCTTATAGCCCACTTGAGTTGCTCATTGTGGTCGTTAAACCTTCAATTAAGAAAAAAAAAAAAAAAGTGGAAAATTACTGTAATATTTTCCTACCCTATACCAACCAATTCCACTTAGTAGTTCTCAATTCTGAGCTATTATATAGCTCTAATTATTGTACTATTCTCTTTTACGTGCGATATTTCAAAGTAACTTGTACAGAAAACTAGCGGATAATGCTTACCTTGGCATTCCTTTCTAGCGACGGGAACATTTCACGCACGTGTTTTTCGGTCTTTGTTGAGGTTATTGTCCTAAAGTCCGTTGTATGCGATGACTGGCTTTACTTCTCACACTTTTCGCTGGGTATACTCATTGGATCTTTGCCTTAGGATTCAAACATCAATTTTTACCGTTCTTTATACTCGAAATTTTCGCCCATACTCTGGGCATCTTCACGAGCGTGGCGACTTTACCACCGATGTTCGTGGTTAACTTCGCGCTAATGGAGTCCGATACTTCTTGTTGCCATTCGTCGGAAAAACTTTCCTGGATATATTTCGTTATCAAGCCCGGCTGGCGCCATCTATGTTTCGTTAAGAACACTTTTTTTTCCCCGTATTTTTTTTTTATTATTATTTTTTTAAATTTTCTTCTCCTATCCTGGTTTTCTTGTCTTTTTTTGCCTGTTTTTCTTTTGTTGTTGTTTTTCTTGTCTTATTAGTTCTTTCCACAGGCCCGATAATGTGCTAGGGTCGTTCTGGTTACATACCCTTGCTTTATTTTTGTAGATTAATATTGCTTCTTCCCTCCTCATTTGCCTTTCCGATTTTTTATTCTTTTTTAGCATTTTAATTTCATCGAACTTTGGGAATGTCCGGTTTTCCAAGCAGAATTGCACTAAAGCAGTTTTGGCTTCTTTTTTTTGCCAGTTAGATATGTGTTGTTTAAGTCTTTTTTTAATCTGTTTATCGTACTTCCAATGTACGATATTGGGGGTATGTGTGCTATTGGAATTTCGTAGGTTCCTGATTCTTCTAGCATTTTTTCCTCTGTTTTTTTGTTGACAGTCATACTTTTCACGGTGTGCACTGAGCTTCCTAGTTGTAAGTCATATTTAGCACAGTGCCTATTGATTTCTTTACTCACTCCTTCCAGGTATGGGAAAGCTCCAATGTATTTCAATTTTTATTTCTCATCTTCCTTTGGTTGTGCACTTCTTGGCCTTCTTTACTCTGAGTCATATGCTTTTTACTCTTGTGTATCCATTTATTAATTAGCAAGCTTTTTATTTCATTAGTTCTGATCCACCGGTTCAGATGTTTAAAGAAGTTGGCACATGCATTTACCTAATAGAGCTACAAATACAGTCAGTGGGTATCTAGTGACAGAATAGAACTAATAAAACAAAGTTAAACAATGGATGATTTATTCAAATGCAGGTGGTAAAAGTGGAAAAACTTAACCCATAGTCATATATTGTAAAGGAACAGTCAAAAAGTTTCTAAAGGAACTAAAAGAGAAGCTTGTGTCTGACACTGCAATTATTCTCATGGATTTCAGTGAGAATTATTTATTTCTTATACAAGATGAAGAACAGGGATATCATTGGAACATCTCTCACTCATGCACAGTTCACCCAGTTATTGTCTACATCAGAGCCGAGACACAGTTGTGTGAAATCTTCAGTCACTGTTTCTTATCTGATGATCTTGACCATGATGTTTGAATGGTATACAAAATCCAACAAGGAACAACACAATATATTAAAAATAAATCTACAGTTGTTGTTAAAGTTCACTATTTTAAAAATGGGTGGTGCTGCTCAATACAAAAATCGCAACAGCTTTATAAATTTATGTAAGCATAAAAATGATTTTGCTACATCTGCATCATGGTCATTTTTTGCAACTAGCCGTGACAAGTCACCTTGTGATGTCATTGGTGCATAACCAGAAATTTCTTAAGGGGGTAGGGAAGTCCATGGATTTGGTTCATTGGTGAAAGCCTTATATATCCATATACGTGTATATCGCTTTAGATTTGTACATAATCCACCCTCAAGGGGAGGGCCCTGACCCGAAACCCCTGCCTTCCCCCTGGCTACGCCTCTGGATGGCATTGGTGGTACAATGAAACGAACTGTAAGCGAAGCAAGCCTGCAATGGCCTTTAGCAGATCAGATCACAAAAGCAGTAGATGTTTATAATTTTTGTATAGAAAAACGTAAAAAACAGTTTCACTTCATATCGAAATCTGAAGTTGAAACTGCGAAATAATCCACAGGAACGTTTTTTTTTAAAACAAAAGTTGTATCAGGTACCAGAAGCTTCCACCACTTTTGTCCACATTCATCAAACATAATAGCGATGAAAAGAATAAGTGCAGATGAAAAGTACAGTTTGATATTTGACTTAAAAGGTGGCAATGATTCCAAAACTTTGCCACAGGTGTACACATAGTGTTATGCAGCATGTACCTATGACAATAACTGCTTTGTTTTTTTGTTTTTTTTTGGTATGGTTACCAGCATTGAAAAGGAAGAAGGTGATGCAAAAATTAAATTTATGGATCCACATGGTCCTGCTACATCATTTTAATGGCCAACTCATGATGATATTTGCTATGTGCCTCTTCAGCATGTACTGTGTACAGTGCAACCCCCCATTGACAACGAGTATGGAGAGAACATATTACAGTACAATTCAGAAAATCCGCTTAACTTGGTTCCAGAGGTTGTGTAGATTGTAGAATTTTGCGGATTTTAGAGAACCTGTGTGTGTTTACTAGTACAGTAGAGTCTCGAAAACTTGGCCTAATGTGGACCGAAGGATGGCCAAGTTTGTGAAAATGCCGGGTTATCGGGAATGGGGTTAAAAAGAATAAGTAAGAGTGTTTTCTCAGAAAATACAGTGTATACTGTACTGTACTTGTATGTATTGGTTGCTTGAGAATACAACAGAGAATATAAACTGCCCGAATACCCTTAAACAAAGGAAATGTACATACTTTATGAAGGCATAGAATAGAGCCTTTACTACATGAAAATGAAAATTAATGAATATGTACACAATGTACAGTAATTTACCTGATATGTAAGACAGACCTCAGAAAAAACTGGCTACTTTTTGTTAAAGAAATGCGTAATGTCTTGTTGTTTTCCGCACTGCACTCTGCGTTTTGCTGCTTCATCACGAAGACAACGAAGGAACAGTAAGTCCATTACCGACGTACCTTGTTGTTCAAAATACTGAAAGGCAGTTTCGACAGCCTTTAGTCCCTCACTATGTGTTATTCTAGGGGCTTGTACGGTGGAGTTCTCAACGTCTTCATAATTTTCCGGCATTTCTTCTGTAACTGTGACAGCAGCAATAATTGATCGGACATAATGTCTTGCTCGGTATCATTGTGGAACCACTTTTCGACGTCATTTTCATCGGCTTTTGCTCATCCAGGAACTCTTTTCAGGAGGTCGAGTAAGTTTACATTTTCTGCATCTTCATGTTCAACGAACTCATTTCCCTCGTTATCAAGGAGTTTTCGCCACGAAAGAACTAATGTTAAGGACTCTAACTCGTTCCAGGCGTCCGCCACCCATCCAACAACATCCAATAGGTTAATTTTCTTTAAGTTCTGGATAAGACCTTGACCATCATCGTTTGCACAAAGAAAGGAGGATAACAGCTTGCGCCTATATTTTCTCTTGAGACTAACAAAAACGCCTTGGTCCATTGGCTGGCCTAACGCTGTGACATTGGGTGGTAAAAACATTGCTCGTGTGTCCCCATTTTTTAATTCTTCCATGTCTGGGTGCTAAGACGCGTTGTCCAAAATCAGAATAGACTTCCTTGGCAGGTTTTTAGATTTTAAAAAGTGCTGAACCGATGGAACAAATACTTCATGGAACCATTCTTTGAAAATTGCACAGCTCATCCAGGCATGTGACTGGTTTCGGGACCAAACGGAAAGTTTATCCATTTCAATGTGCTTAAACGCATGTGGTTTCTTTGATTTTCCTATGAGACCAAGTTTTAATTTGTGGTCACCTGTTGCATTACTGCATGCTAGGATTGTTACCCTCTCCTTGCTCCTTTTAAAACCTGGGGCTGACTGTTTTTCCTTGAAAGCAAGACTTTTCGCTGGTAACAGTTCATAATTTAACCCTGTTTCATCACAATTGTACAATTGCTCCCTGGTCAAATTTTCAACTTCGATAAATTTCTGCAAGTTTTCCTTAAACTGAGACAGACACTCCGTGTCCCCAGATAGTTTTTCCCCAGAAATACTAAGCTGCCGGACTCCATAGCGTTTCTTCCAAAGATCAAGCCAGCCAGTGCTTGCGACAAATTTAGGATCGTTGTCTTTTTTTAATGCTTGATAAAATTTCAAGGCCTTCTCTTGCACGATTTGCCCACTAATTGGGATGCCCTTCTCTCTTGTTTGGCGAAACCAAATGTAAAGTGCTTCATTTACCTCATTAAACTCACTTTCCTTCATACTTTTCCTTTCTTTCAATGTTTCTGTACACATTCTCTTAACACACCACGACTCGATTTCCGTCCGCTTCTTCTTCCAGTCTCCAATCGTACTTTTGCCAACTCCCAAGTCCTTAGCCACTGCACTGACACTTTCTCCCTTATCCAGTCTCTTTAATGCCCCCAACTTTTGCTCCATAGTCAAGTTCACTTGTTTTCTTTTAAAGGAAGATGCCATCGCAGAGTACTACTCTCTAGCACCCACAAACTTTGAAACAGCTCTGAACAATACAGTACACTCACTCACATCGAGTTACGCAACGCGATTAAGAAATCGACTAACCCTGGCAAAGGCTGCAGGTAGACTGAACAGCTGAGCGCGCGCCGGCGAGAAAAAGGAATGCGGGAAGAGGGAGACACACGCACACGGGCAATGACCTTGAACGGGTTTGCACGCACACGGGTTTATTTCGCCTTGCCAGGGTCTGGCCGAGTTATCCGGACTGCCGGGTTATTGAGTGCCGAGTTTTCGAGACTCTACTGTACATACATACTGTATAATACTAGTTCAAATAGGATGGTATGTATGTACGAGTTATATGCTTTCATTTGTTTAATAATTATTAAAATTAATTAGTAATATGTATTTAATACTGTAATTAGTGGTATTTGGAATTTATATAGATATACAGTATTTAATAAGTAAGTAAAATATAGGGAACAAATTCATAATACAGTACTGTATTAATTAATTGAATTTTTATTTACCAAATACTGTATATGTCAATCAAACATTCTGGCTGGCAAACATTCCATCAGTGGTCAATTGTTTTAAATTTGGTTTCTCTCATTGAAGTTTTTCCTGGTCTATAAATCATCATTATTTCCTGTGCTGAAACACATTTCTGCTGTTCTAAAAAAATAATGTATTGTTCTTCCAACAAAATTCCATCACCTAAGGATATTTTTTTGGTAGTTTAGAATCCTCGCTGTCAGTGTCTGAATCACCTGCATCAGGATTAATCACACTAGCTATTATTTCATCATCAGTCATCATTTGGACTTCTCTTGTCTGAAGATTCCATCCATTCAACTATATCTTCTCTAAACGCATTCATCATTGACACATTTGCTTGTTTGGCATATGCTAGAAGCTGCGTAGCCTTTGATTTGGCCTAAACTCGTAATCCTTGGGTTCTGAGTCAATAAATATTGATGCTGGCTATAACTTATGCCATGCATTTATCAGAGTAGAACGTTTCACATTGTTCCATGAACCTGCTATCAGTCCTTCATTGTGAAATCTTTAATGAACGTTTTGATTGTTTGAAACAATTTATCAGAGTTCAACAGTTTCCTTAGGAATTCTCCTTTGTAGTCGCACTTTCAACTGTTAACTAGGCTTTGTTCCATGGGTTGAATTAATAAAGTTGTGTTTGGGGGTAAGAACATAACTGTAATATTATTTGAAGTTAAATCTTCAGGATGTGCCCTGCAGTTGTCCCATACCAACAAAATTTTACAGTCTAAAGCAAGTCCGACCTCCACACAGTGCTTTCTGGCGTCTTTAACAAAGTGATTATTGAACCAGTCTGTAGCGAGTTTTTTGGTCATCCATGATTTTTTATTACTGCAATAGATCACAGGTAAGGCCTTTAAGCCCTTCAAAGCCCTAGGACAAGCACTTTTTCCAATCACAAATGGCATACATTTATGATTTCCAGAGGCATTGGAACAAAGAGCACCTGTTACTCTTTCTTTGCTTTCCTTAACACCGGAAGGTCCTACTTCACAGCACACACTAGAGTATGTCTTGGTAGACAATACCAGACAAGCCCAGTTTTATCCATGTTATAAATTTGATCAGGAGAAAGAGCTTCCTCCTGGACAAATTTGGCATACACATCCAGAAATTTTTCTGCAGCTACCTTATCTGCCAATTCTTGCTCCCCTCAGGATTTCAAGTAAGGAATTCCATGTCTTTGTTTGAAGCAGGATAGCCATCCAACTGAAAAATTTCAAGACTCATCAATCTTCAGTTGCTGATGAAATAGCTTGGCTTTTTCACACAAGAGTGGACCTATAATTGGCATACCATCATTATTACGCCTTTACCGAAACCACTCGTAAACAACAGCATCGAGGTTGGAGTTTCTAGCTTCATGCATCATTTTACGATCAGCAATTTCAGAATTGCTATCACTTATTGCATAGAATTGCAATATCTTGTCTTAGTTTTTCTTAATGTCGTACATAGTCCGAACAGCAATACCAAAAATCTCCACAACATGCTTTGGTGCACTGCCATTATCAAGTTTTTGCAACGTCCACTTTCTGCTGAATCATTAAACAGCTGTGCTTTCTCATCACTCCTGCCATTTTCTTAAATTTCCAAACAATTATTCAATAAATTTCACCTTAAGACGTGAAACAAGACATAAAAAAACAGATTCTCACAGCACATGTACCAGAAAAAAATATAAACATGCAATGCTAAGTTGCCATATTGCCCGCTTGATATGTGCTTTATTTGAACTTCAATCTCTCAATACTGTACCATCATTTTTGACCAAAAAAAAAAAAAATTATATCATTAGTAATATTTTTCAAATAGAGAAAACACATAAAAAAAGATTTTAAAAACCTTTAAAAAGATCTTAAACATCTTTTTTTATGTCAGCTGGAAAAACAATTTCAATTTCTTGAAACCTTTTTTTTTTTTTTTACCCGTCTGTTAACTGCAACTGTGACCGGTGTTCGAATCCATGCAGATTTTAGGCAATTGCGGATTTTAGGAAGTGCGGGTTTTCAGAATTGTACTGTACTTTTCTGAAATAGATATGCACTTAGTTCAGTCCAAGTGGTCCTTACCACAAGGAAATTCATTATATAAAAAAACTATTTTGGTCACAAAGCATTTCCCATTAATATTAATGGTAATAATTGTTACTTTTATGTATATATAAATATTAATTTCTAGTTTTGTTATTTTTTAATCATTTGTAAAATGATTGCTTTTAATGTTCAGAACAGAAAATGTCGGCATGTTCAACAATTTATTCAATTGATGCTAAGTCTCACACATGCGGAAGCTTGAAATGGGGGAAAATTAAATAACAATTCATCGTGCATTAAACATTATTCCAGTGAGAAAAAGCTTTCATGGCACAATATTTTTATTATAAATGTCTGTACTAAGAAAATTAACATTTTATATAGCACAGCAACGTACGAGATCTTTCAAGGCACCAAGTGCTACATCGTCAGGTACTTCAGTTGAAGTACCTTGAAGTACCTGATGTTATGAATAGATTTTGCTGATGCATGTAATTAATGGTTATCTTTATGCTGATATTAAAATTGGGTTAAATATTGAAATTTAGGTGAAAATTAAAATTTTGTGAGATGGGTGGATGCATTTTGAAACAAAAAGTAAATTCAATCAATTTAAGGCCATGATAAATAAAATGCAATGCAACACTGGTATTAGGACATTCCAAAAGTTATTGAAAGTTTGCATTGTTTGAATTTACGATGAGTTGTGGCACCTGCAAGTGTAAAATAAGTAATTATTGTGTACATTGTATACCATCCATTTTTTAGTGTTCACAAATTTGGTACACATGTAAACAATTACTTATTTTATACTTGCAGGTGTCACAACTCATCGTAAATTCAAACAATGCAAATTTTCAATAATAACTTTTGGAATGTCCTAATATCAGTGTTGCATTGCATTTTATTTTTATTTTTATTTATCATGGCCTTAAATTGATTGAATTTACTTTTTGTTTCAAAATGCATCCACCCATCTCCCAAAATTTTAATTTTCACCTAAATTCAATATTTAACCCAATTTTAATATCAGCATAAAGATAACTATTAATTGCATGCATTAGCAAAATCTATTTATAACATCAGGTACTTCAAGGTACTTCAACTGAAGTACCTGACGATGGAGCACTTTGATGCCTTGAAAGATTTCGTACATTACTGTGCTATATAAAATGTTAATTTTCTTAGTACAGGCATTTATAATAAAAATATTATCGTGCTATGAAGGTTTTTTCTCACTGGAATAATGGGTGAATTTGCCAATAAAACAGTTATTAGGCCTAACTTTTGAGTGCTATATCTTGGTGTTGGGGGGGGGGGGTATGAGACTTAGAGTGTTAGGTAAACATACATGCTAGTTTTCCTGAACATCCAAGTGGGTGGATCAGAATTAAAAAAATATATATAATTTTAAAAAAATGGCTGAATTGTCAGAGGAAACCCGACATGCATTACAGATAATTTTATTTACCTGTGAAAGTACACTGATACCCACCATTTTTTTTATCCTGAATAAGTTACAGGATGTGTCAAGGATCAGTAGAAAAATCAGTTCCATTATGCTGGAGCAATACTCTACAGACCCTGATATAAAATAGCTAAATTTTATGGTACTTCTTCACAGGGTGGGAAATTAGAAAAATATCCTAGGAGCAAAATGGCTCCTATAGCTGAAATTCTAGGAGCCGTTCCTTGCTGGGCTCCCTCAGGCAGCCCAGCAAGGAATCGGCTCCGGCGGTAGCACATTCCCCACCTTGTTCAACTATGGAACTAGAAAAAAAAAAAAATCGGAAAGCTATCTTCACGAATTCTTAATAAAACTGGCTGAAATTTTTATACACAGGATAAGCAGATAATAGAAGCCCACCCTGAAAATTTCATGTGAATCGGTAAAATACTTTCTTAATTACCCACGAATTTTGTTATTAAGTACCGTATTTTTCAGCATATAATCCGCAGACGGCAAAATTCAGCATGATAGAAAAAACGTCGGTGTATAATCTGCAGACAAAATTCATAGTAAAAGTTAAAAAAAAAAAAAACCCAGATATGTAATCCACAACAGAGTTTTACAATATATAGTACAAAAAAGTAATCGCCAATATTTTCACCAACACTTTTTTCCCCATCGCCAAAACGACTTCTTTTCGCAAATTGCAAAGAATGCGATCGGCAGCGCGACCCCTCCATATTTATAAGGCGTAGGCGCACAATTTCATTTTTTAATTGAAGGTTTAACGACCACCGTAAGCAACTCAATGGGCTATAAGCACTCTCCCGTCCCGAATTTAGCTCCACTGATTCCAGAGAAGAAGGAGAGCCAGTGCCATAAGACAAAACACAAAATTTTGTTAGTGACCTGATCTCCCGTTACGCCATTTTTGGATTTCTTCAGAAATCCGGAATTTTCATAAATCTGGCACTCGTCTGGTCCCGTCGATGCCGGATTTTCGAGGTTTTACTGTATAAATATACTTTCTTTCCATTTAATGAGTTGAAAAAACTTATAAAATCGTGAAATTTTTTGAAAATTTAAAAAAGTTAGTTACAATACCCCACAACTTTCAAACGGTTGTGATATGTATTTTTAATTTCTGTGGCAATCGCGCTGTAACTCTGAGTAATGTTTAAAATTACATCAACAACTGAAACACTGGTTTTCAGATCGTAAATAATTTGTAATGGTGTCGAAGTTCTCCAGTCTTGGAGCTGAAAGGAAAATAAACAAGTGGGGTTGGAAATTCGGGAAGAGTGTGTGTGTGTGGGGGGGGGGACATCACGGGTCAGAGCGGCACGTCTCAATGTTTTATGGAATGGAAACCGCACTCCGCTATTCAAGGTCAATGCGCTTTGCTGAAGGCAATGTTTCCTCCTCTTAACTTTTACAAAGCAGCAATCCCTTCCCAGAGAGGAAATGTCTACACACATACACACAGACATTTTTGCCAAAGCCAAGGGGCAAGGGAGATATGTTGATAGAGTGACACTGCATGTTATCGTCAAACACGTGGCGGCATTCTTAAAGCTTCATTTTGAATTTTGAAGTTTACGGGGGGGGGGGGCTCTGTATTATCCGCACCGTCATATAATCGGCAGTGTCTAGAATTTAAACTTTTAGGAACAGATAATCCGCGGATTATGTGCCGGAAAATACGGCACTTATATGCACAACAAATTCTTAAAAAAATTTCCATGCCTAGTTTAAAAAGTATTTAACCAATTTAGGAGCAGTTTGGAGGGCCTTTCGTATCAATGATTTATGGTGTTTGTAAAAAATTCTACCAGTTACGTGGAAAATTCACATAGATATTTGTTTTTGTTTTTTTGACAGGCTGTTTAGTTAGAATGGCAGGAAATGCCAAACACCCCAATCTCCCATGCTGATACTCCTCCTTAATGGCTGCTCTTCTTGTCTCCCCTCTCCTCCGCCCACACTCTACCTCTGAAGCTGATTTCTCCCCGTCCCTTTCTTAAGGTTGCTCCCCTTCCCCACCCCCAGTAGTGCCATCAAAGGTCACAGTAGCACGCACCTGCATTCCTCACGGGACTTTTACGTACACTCCCCTAGTTCAGCACATGCTAGCAGCGAGGTTAAACTTATTTCTCCCTACCCCAATATACTTTTAACCACACACCACTGGGAACTTTTTAAAAAAAGAAACATAAATACTGCGTTTGAAAATTACTACGTGCGCATGTTAAAAAAGAAAAATCAAAAATTTATGCAGTCGCGAATTGGCTCCCAGGTTTAAAATACTGGTCGCAAAACGTAAAATTGTGGTCGCATTTTGCTCCTGGCAACCGCTAATTTCCCACCCTGCTTCTTCACTTCACCACTAGGTGGTGCTTATTTATCTAGCATTTCCAGTAAAATTGAAGTGGTTTTGCTATCTGTGAAACCTTTTCTAAGAACTCAAGTTCTGTCCTCTTAAATTCACTAGAGTGGCATGTTGCTTGCTGCACCACTACCGAAAGGAGTGCTTAGCTAAATTTTGGAACTCTATATTTTAAAAATATAGGGTGAAAAAAACTAAGACTTAGGATTTTTTGATAACTTTATCAGGTATACCTCCTACCAGCTGAGTTTCATTCAAATCCCAGTCGGTGGATGACATTTTGCAAAAAAATTGGATGATTTGACGTAGAATGACTCTTAACTCAGATCTGCAATGATTTCATTTCAACTAACTAAAACAATGTGTAACTTTTCTGCTGTGGTCCTGTGACTAATTTGTTGATTTTCTTGACTTTTTGCCTATTAAATTCTAAGGTTACAGTGATAAGCCCAGTCTGTGACTGACTGTCCAGGTCTGAATTTCTGCCACCATGCCTTAATTTTCTTACCCAACAATGTACAGTACTTATATCAGCAGTATCATAACCATAAAAAGCCAATAATGGCCAATAAATTTTAATAGGAGTTTCATTTTTGTGAATCAAAAATTTGATAATGCTTGCTGTTTCATGCACTTTGACATAGTTGAAAATGAATCACCCATTTTGACCTAATTTGCAGCACTGCAAACTGAAGCTCATAGAACAACAAACAAGTTGGAAAAAGCTCCCTTTCAAGGTCTCAGGAGGACAAAACTTTCTAAACACCTCTTGTAGGAGTTTTGTTTTTTTCCCTTTAACCTAAGTGAGAACCACAAATCTTGAGTGGGATCTTAATTTGCTAATGTTTTGTCTGTAATGCATTCTGTAGGAAGTATTTAACTATGAGATTTGAACCCTTTATTACACTGCTCTAAGAAAGAAATGTCCTCTTCTTTTTATATGGAATTTCAGTGTTTTGAGGTTATGAAAAGAAATACAGGGATAATTTTTATTATAAATTGTAGTTCAGAATTTAATTTGAAATAGTTTCTGACAGTGTTTGCAAGTTTAACGAAGAACATGGAATTCCTATCTTAAAATGTGTATGTACAGGGGTTGGACAGAATAATGTGAACACTTAGGAAAAGATGGTTTTACGTATCTATTAGAGTGTGGGACCACGTTTGGCTTTCAAAACGATCTGAATCCTCCTTGGAATGGATGCATACAAATCCTGGGTGGTGGTTAGTGGGATGTTACACCATTTTTTATGCAGAAACTGATCCAGGTCCTTGAGAGATGCAGGAGGAGGATAACAGGAGCCTACTCTTTTTTCCAACGCAGACTATAGTGGGTCGAGGATGTTTAAGTTTGATGATTGGGGAGGCCAAGGAAGGCGTGAAAGTTCATCATCATGCTTTTCAAACCATAATTGGACATTATGAGCTCTGTGAATTGGGATGTTACCATCTTGATTGATGGCATCCCCTGCAGAAAACAATGCCTGAGCCATTGGGTGAACCTGTCGGCCAAAATGGTTTCATACATCCTGCCAGTCATCCGTCCTTTCAAGGTGATCAGGGTACCTGCTGAAAACCATGATATGACTGCCCAGAGCATGACAGAATCACTACCATGCTGTACTGTTGGGAGCAGACAGTCTGGGTTGTACATTTCAGATGGTGTTCTCTGCACATAAGCACGTCCTGTGATGGGGAATAGTGTGAATGTGGATTCATCCGACCACATACACGCTTCCATGCATTGGCAGTCCACGTTGTATGCTCCTGGCTCCACTGTCGTCACTACTGTGCATTCACCAGAGTCACCAGAGGATTTGCAGTAGCAGCTCTGCCATGAATATCCTGTTTATGTAGTTCCCTGTGCACTGTTTTTGTTGATAATGGGGTCTGGAGATGCAGATTGAACTCTGCACTAATTTTCGGAACTGTGGTCTTCTCATTATGGGTAACAATGCTCTTTGATGCTCTCCTGTCTCTATCAGTCAGAGTTGTTTTCCGGCTCTCTTGTATTTTGCAGACGGGGTTTTGCCACAAACACAGTATGCTGTCATAATGCTAGACACAGTAGCTCTCGATACCCCCACTATCCTGGTGACTATTGTCACAGAGGCACCAACAGTTAGCCCTGTTATGTTGCTCATTGCTTAGTCACCCAGAAAGAAACTTTACATGACACTTTAAATTCCCTTAAACATGACCTTGAGGTTCTAAACAAAGCTATTACAACCAAGAAGTGGTGGATACCTTTACGCATTGTGACATATGCAGCTATATTAAAAGTCATGTCTCTGAGCATGGTGTTCCCATTATTCTGTCCAACCCCTGTATGTGAGAGATAAAAGAAATAGAAAAAGAAACTTGGTACATGTGTAAGACACTTTTTTGTTAAAATGTATGTGTAAGAGAGAAGAGAAATTTTTACATGCATAAAGACACTTAGCACTTACGCAAACAGGAACTGATTGTGACTGCAAAAATATCTTGTATGCTATATGCAAGTAGTAATTGTTTAGATAGTAACCAGAATGTGTTGCACATGTTTGTGTGTTCTATAGCTATAGTTTTGAAGTTGTCATAGGTGTGTGATTTTTTTACTCATCGTCTTTGAAAAGAATTTTAATTTCTAGCAGTAATCATAGTTCTTGTAATCTTGGAGAGAAAATGACCAGAAACAAAATCACATGAGGGAATAAGAAGAGTTCTTTATTTAAAATATGTTAAGCAGCATATCAATTGATTGTTTACCAAAATTTTGTTCAGCTTTGAAGAAAAGAGCAGTTCATCCTCATAAATCCTTTAGTTCATCATATAAAAATTTAAAGAGGAATTTTTAAGGGGGTAAAACAGCATTTTTTCATAAAAGAAAGTTGAAAGAGATCATGATGAAGCAGTTATCAGTTTAGCATATGGAATATTAAAAAAAATAAGTAGAAAGATGAATTGTGATTAATTGAGGGAGAGAAAGACAAGGCAGGTTGGCTGCAGAAGGAGAACAAAGCGATACAAGTGAGATTTTAAGTGAAAGGACAAAAAAATATGGTTGATTGCATTTGTGTTTTAAATTGTGTAAGAAAGAGAAATATGTAATTCACTTGAAAATGGAGTTTCAATGAATTGGAGTTGTAGTAGTTTTGTATTACTTGTTGGTTGGTTGGTCTTTGGAGTTTAATAGCACAAGGGCTTAAGCAGGCGAAACAGCACCGCCACTTGTGTTTCTTAAGCATCTGATAAGAGAGATTATTTTGGCGATAAGCTAAGAGTTGTTTTGAAGTCAATGTTACAGCAGACAGAACTCAGTTCTACAATATGCATTCCAAAAGAGATTTCTAAGAATGATCTGAGTGGGAGTGACAAAGGAGAAAGGTTTTTAGTTCTGAGACATTTTCACATTTTTTTTCAGCTGCAAGAAAAGAATATCCACAACTATATCTGGGAGCATAACACACTGATGTAGAACAGCATAGTTATTAATTTTGGCATTGATCATCAGCATCTTGTAACATTTAGTTGCTGACATTTGTGTGATGAGTGATTATATTGGTGGATCTGATTATTATCTTTTAGTACTACAAATAGAACTGAATGTGAGAGGAAGTAAGAGGAACAGGACTAGTTATGTAACAAAAAGAGTAAAAGTTAAGCAGGTTTGTAAGAGCTATTTTGTCAGTGTTGCTGGAGAGATGCGTGATACTACAAAGCTGATGCTTGGAAAAATAGTGAAATTAAAAAAGTTGTGGAGCAAAAGAAAGAGACTTACCTAGGTGTACTGCAAGCCTGTCTGGATGCATTTCTCAGGATAAATGTAGATCTAAAAATTATTAAACAGCAAAGTTGGTTCATCAGAGTAATGCCTTGTAGAATATTGGGGCTAATAGAACAGAGTAGTCTCTATGGAAAGATTAAAAAACTTTTCTGGAAGAAAGTGAGGTTTGAAGGGGGTAGTCAAATTTTAAATTGTGTGGGATGAATGAATAGACTCATAATCTCTTAGAGCCTAGGTGAGTTAAGAGAAAGATGGCTTAAGTGCTTGTACTGTGTGTTTTTAGAATATAAAAACAAAGATGGTTTTTTAGTAAAAGCAAAACATATACACTGAAGAGCAATTGAATTAGAAACACCTGTCTAGTAACGTGTAGCACCACCTTTCGCCCTGATGAAGGCAGCGATTCGTCTCTGCATGGACTCGACAAGACACCGGAAGCGTTGGGAAGCCATACAGATTCAAAACCTCTGAACAAGCTGCCACAGTTCATGAAGATTTGATGGAGGGGGTCAGAGCCTCGAACATCTCTCTTGATGGCATCCCAGATGTGCTCGATGGGATTGAGGTCAGGTGACCTAGCTGGCCAAGGAAGCGAGATCACGTCGGTGGAGTGTTCATCCAACCATTCGGATACAATTTGAGAACGATGGCACGGTGCATTGTCTTGTTGCAGGATGAGGTCCCCAGTGGGATGTTGAGGACGCACAAATGGGAGCAAATGGTCGTCCAGGATATTCCGGTAACGTTGACCTGTGAGGGACGATGTCACGCGTACCAGGGGTCCCATTTCAGTCCACGTAAACAGTCCCCATACGAGAATGCCACCCCCACCAGCTTGAAGAGTACCCTGCTGGCAAGAAGGATCCATCGCTTCATGTGGTTTGTTCCGTACTCGTATCCTTCCGTCCGCATGTACCAACGTGAATCTCGGCTCATCAGTCCAGGCAACATTTTCCCACATGTCTAGGGTCCAGTGGCGATGTTCCAGCGCCCATGCTAATCTTTGCATGCTGTGATGTGCGGTCAGCAGCGGTACCCTCGTGGGACGATGGCTTCTGTGCCCCATAGCGAGGAGATGGTTCTGGATGGTGTGGCTGCATACACGTTTTTGTGCACCAGCGTTAAATTGCCAAGTGGTTTCTTGCACTGTGGCCTGTCTATCCGCTGATACAATGCGAGCTAACTGATGATGACTCTGCTCATCCACATGCTGTTGTCCACGGCAGTTGGCCTTTGCAGGGATGGTTTTACCGGATTCGATGTACTCATGGTGCACCCATGACACAGTGGCTTGTGAAAATCCGAGTGCCTTGCACGACTTTCGAGATGGAATGACTCATTCGTCGGGCCCTGACAATTTGCCCGCGATCAAATGCTCTTAGATCCTTCGTCTTACCCATACTGCGTCCGATTCTTACTGATTCCCGTCGCATCACTGCTTATATTGTCGGATCGCTGCATACGTCATGCCGTTTCCGTTTACAGGGCCGCCCACAGCGCCACATTTGCATAACGCCAGCGGTCTCTAATTCAATTGCTGTTCAGTTTAGAGAGAGGAGTTAGTAAACATTGCAGAGATCTTATGAGAATAACATTATGAAATCCCTGCCAAGTGGTAGCCTTTCTTCAGTAGGTTTCAAAACAGTTGTTTATGAGTTTGAAAAATCCTGATGCAAGAGCCATGTTTGGCCAAACAGCACCAAAAAATATGACAAATATATGAGGTGTGATATAAAAAATTATCCAGACCGGTTGCATAAATTTGGAATTGTGCAACACAGCAGGAAGCAGTTTGGCACAGGTTGAATTTGGAACTTACTATGTATGTGCCTTGAGTCATGTCTTCCCTTATCTTCATCCTCCTCCTTTTTTTTTGGGGGGGGGGGGGTGATATATATATATTTTTTAATCATGAAGGAATCATGCATTATTAATATGCTCTGTCAGGCCAGACAATCAACAAGGAGTACTACTGTTATGTTTTGTGGTGTTTTAAGGGCACACTTTGTTGCAAAAGGCAGGTATTGCATGAGAGTGGTGAGTGGCAACTCCACCATGGCAACTCCACCATGGCAACATGTCTGCCCGTGCATCACAACTTGTGCAGCAGTTTCTTGCTAAGCACCACACTGCACAGGTCCAACAGCCATCCCTTTCACCAGATCTCACTTCTTGTGACTTTTTTCTCTTCTCAAAAATCAACATATTGAAAAGATACAGCAGAATACAATGAAACAGCTGTTCATTATTTCAGAAGATAACTTCAAAAAATGCTTTGAGCAGTGACAACAGCGCTGGGCTAAATGTAGGGCTTTGGAATAGGACTAATTTAAAGCCAATTAAGTTTCAAATTTGTAAATCTTCTACTTTTTTTTTTTTAAATAAATCCAGTCTGGATACTTTTTTTTTTTTTATCACACCTTGTATATAAACATCATCATGGGGATGCCAACCCCAAACCAACTGGAAGAGACAACTTATTCTGTGTGGCTGAAGTTCAATGTTGAAGTATGCATGGTAGTAGTTTAAAGTAAATAACTGAAATCTGTCAAATGTATTGGGTGCGTGCAAAAGTTCTACCCGTTTTTGTAATAGATGCAAATTGCGATCTCATTCGTAACAGAAATCATGGATGGTGTAACATGGCATGCGATAAGCAGCACATTAGACATCGTTTACTGTACGAGTTTGATGAAGGCAGTACTGCAGCCGCGACTTGCCACAACATCTGTCAAGTGTATGGGGAGGATGCAGTTGATGATAGCACATGTCGCTGTTGGTTTTGGAAATTCCGGGACGGAGACAAAAGCTGTAAAGATTAACCACATCCTGAATGTCCATCCGTGGTTTCTGACGAGGATGTGGACCAAGCCATAGCAAATGACCCACATTCAACAGTTCAAGAATCAGCGGAAACATTATTGGTGCCGTCCCGATGGCGCAGTGATCTAAGCGATGGTTTCTGATCATTCGTCCGAGATGGGTCTGGGTTTGAATCCCGGTGAGGCATGGATGTTGTGTTTGTCTTACGGCACCGGCTATCTCCCTTCCCTGGAACCAGTGGCCCTAAATTATGGACGGGCGACTGCTTATAGCCTATTGAGTTGCTCACGGTGGTCGTTAAACACTCAAACAAACAACAACAACAAAAAAGCGTTGTTACGAAGAACAACAGTCAAAAGATAGATGCATGTGCTTGGATTCATCACCAAGTTCAATAACTGGGTTCCACACAAGCTATCTTCAAAGCAACGAGATAAGAGAATCTGTACCTGTGTTTCTTTGCTTTCTCGTCACAGATACGAACCGTTTTAGGGACAAATTGCAGCGGGTGATGAGAAATGGGTACTGTACCATAATCTAAAGCATCGATGGACTGTGTGCCAAGGTACAGAGCCTGCTCCATTGACCTCAAAAGGAGGACTGCATCCCAACAAGGTTTTGTTGATTGTTTGGTGGGATGTCCAGGGAATAATCCACTGGGAGGTGTTGGCACCTAACCGAACGAAAAATGCTGACCTCTACTGCTAACAGTTTGACAGATTGTGAGAACAACTGGCATCGAAGTGGCCAGCACTTGTCAATCGCAAAGGCGTGAACCTTCATCATGATAATACCAGACCTCATGCTGCTTTAATCACTCAGCAAATACGTAGTGCAATCAAAAAGTTCCAAGACAAGGTACATAGCGCACCAACAGATGGTAGTATGTTGCGAGTGGCGTCATTCTGTGAACATCTGGAGCTGTGCTACACGATATTTGGTGACCACGTGAAGAACACAGCTGTGATTTCGGTATGTACTGCAAACTAAAGCAGCAAGTGAACATCAAATTCTGCGTCAAACTAAGCAAATCAGGAACGGAGACGCATGAAATGTTGCGGCAGGCTTATGGCAATGAAGCAATGAGTTGTGTGAGGTGTTTTGAGTGGCACTTGCTTTTCAAGAGCGGCAGAATGGCACTGGAAGACAACAAGAGGTCAGGGCGACCATCCACAAGCAAAACTCCGGAAAATGTGGACATTCGTGGGGTTGTGCACCGTGAATTAGTCTCCCAAGGCCAGACCGTCGCCGCCCTTTTTTACTACCATGTTCTGCGGCGTCTTAGCGAGGACATTTGCCGCAAATGACCTGAAATGTGGCGCAGGGGCGATTTCTTGCTCCATCACGACAATGCAGCAGCTCACAGAGCGTTAGCAACACACCAGTTTCGTAGCCCCAACAGCATGACTACCCTTCCTCACCCTCCTTACTGGCCGGATTTGGCCCCCTGCTACTTCTTTCTGTTCCCGAAGATGAAGCTCAAGGGTCACCATTTTGAAACCGTGGACGAGATCCAGCGTAAATCGCAAATGGTACTTGACACGATTTGTGAACAGGACTTCCAGGGAGCATTCCAACAGTGGCTAAAACGCTGACAGCGGTGTATCGCTGCCCAAGGTGACTACTTTGAGGGACATCATAGCCAGACTTAAGTAACGTAACTACTTTGTTTGCCTAGTCTCGGAACTTTTTGATCGGACCTCGTATTACGGGACTTTGGTTGGGAAGTGTTTGTTACCTCACCCGGCGTATTCCCCTTACCTGGCACCCATGAACTACCACCTTTTTCGATCATTACAAAACGCCTTCACTCTCCAAACCTTCGATGATGTGGACGATGTGAAAACGGCATTACATGACTTTTTTTTACTCTTAACACACAGGAGTTCCTCCGGCATGGGATTCACCTACTCATAGACAGATGGCAAAAGGTCAGTCATACAGAATGATGGCAATTATGTGAAATCCTAGGTATATTATTCGTTGTGTTCTCCTTTTTCCTTTGTAGCCTACAAAACGGGTAGAACTTATGCACACACTCAATATTAAGAGTTGGGTTTTAACTCTGATTTAAGGGGTGGGTGTTATCATTTTCTTTCATATAAGGGCAAAGGTGAAAAGACTTTTTCATACCAGGAAAAGTATTCCAAAAGGTTATCACCCATACATGGCTTGACATCAGAGAAAGTGTGGGAAGTAAAGAAGGTTTCTTCTGGGTGCCGTATTTAGAGCTGTGTTAACTGAATCATTGCTGCTTGCATTACTTATGTTGATTTAAAACTGTTGGCAAGGAAATTAAAGTTGCAATTGTACAATAGAAAAGAACATGTACAATAGAATAAATGTTTTCTACCATTACAAAAGTACTGCCATTTTACTCACAACATCTTGAACTTCATGCATTAGTGAGACTATTCTCAGTCTTCTTTGAAGTTAATATTCAATATATATTTTTCCTTTTTAGCACGTCTTTTCTAAAAAGATCATGCTTATGTTTCCTGTTTGTTTGTCTGTCCGTCCATCTGTGGACACTATATCTGTGCAACTATTAGTCCGATTTCAAAAATTCTTTTTGCATTAGAAAGCTTGAAGTGTGCGAATGATGGTCCTTTATTTCGTTTTTTTTTTTTATATGATGCACAATTTCGCTGCTATGGGGCATATAAAGGCAGATGATGTTGAATTCAAAATACATTTTATTCCATATATCTGCTTCTAAACATCTGATTGAATAAATTCTTTTACCTTTCGATTCTATTTATGTCGAAGACCATTTTAGGTGTAGTCACTTTTTCAAGTTACGCATAGATTTTCCGCTAGGGGCGTAAAAGTACATTGCATTTCCCCCGATATCTTTGCTTTTTAAAGTCCGATTTGAAAAAAATTTTCTGCAACGTATACAGCTCCTGATAGGAAACTCTTTAAATATAATTTCTAATTTTTGGTACAAAATAGTTTGGCCACCAGGAGGGGCAAGTGTTGATTTGTGCTTCTGATGCATTTGCAGCAAAATTTGAGCTCCTAAGATCTCAATCGAAAATTTTTTTCCATGGAGCGATAGCATTCACGTCCATAAACCTTTCTAAAATATTTTCTTCTTAAAATAATGTGTGGTTTCTCTTCCAGGGTGCGTAGATACATAACTTATTTTTGTCAATATCTCTGCTTCTAGTGGTCCAGTTTGAAAAATTTCTTCTTTGTTGGATAGAGTTTCTGGTATGAAATGATTTTCATATAATTTCAAAATTTTCAAGTAATTCATATACTTTCCGCTAGAAGGATTAGAACAAAATTATGTTTTCCTCGATAACTCGGCTTTTAAAATTCCGATTTGAAAAAATCTTTCTGCGCCAGATACAACTCCTGATGGTAAATGCTTTGCATTTAATTTCTAATATTTGGTAATGAATGGTTTGGCCACCAGGGGGCATAAGTGTTAATTTCTGCTTCAGGTGCATTTGCAGCAAAATCTGAGTTCCTAAAATCTCCATTGAAAAAATTATTCCGTGGACCGGTACCACTCATCTCAATAAAACTTTAAGGAATATTTTCTTCTTAAAATAATGCATGGTTTCTCCGCCAGGGGGCGTAGATGTACACTTATTTTTTTTAAATATATCCCTGCTTCTAAGAGTCCAATTTGAAAAATTCCTTCTTTGTTGGATAGTGCTTCCCATGAAAAATGTTTTTCATATAATTTCAAAAAATTTTAAGCAATTCATAGACTTTCCGCTAGGGGGTGTAAAGGTAAATTGCATTTCCTTCGATATCTCTGCTTCTAAAACTCCGATTTGAAAAATTCTTCCTGTATTGCATGCAGCTCCTGATGGGAAATGTTTTGAATATAATTTCCAATATTTGGCACAGAATGGTTTGGCCACCAGGGAGCGTAAGTGTTAATTTCTGCTTCTGATATATTTGCAGCAAAATCTGAGCTCCTGAAAACTAGATTGAAATAATTCTTTCGTGGACCAATATTGCTCACATCGAAAAACCTTTCAAGAATGCTTTCTTCTTAAAATAATGCCTGGTTTTTCCGCCAGGGGGAGCTTATTTTTGTACATAGCTCTGCTTCTAGGAGTCTGATTTGAAAAATCCTTTCTTTGTTGGAGGTCATTTCCGCTCCTAAATGTTTCTCATATAATTTCAAATTTTTCTTAACGCTCAAGTCTGCCACCAGAGGGCACAACTTCATGTTTTCGTTTACAGCAACGTATTCGGTACTAAAAACTCGATTGAAAAACTTTTTTCTTTGGTCAGATACTACTAACTAAGCGAACTCGGTGTGCATATTTTCTTCCCGAAATAATGCACTATTTCCCTGCTAGAGGCCACAAAAGCTTAATCTGTTTTTATCAATGTCTCTGCTTCTACATGTCCAATTAAAAAAATTCTTTCAACACCAGATACCATTTACTTTGTAAAACACTTTAAGCTAGTATATGAGGAATTCACATTTCTGTCGGTAGGTGGTGTTTGTGTATTTCAGTTTGTAGCTGTATCACAGCTTCTAAAAACACTATTGAGAAATTTCTTTTTCAGTGTATGCCACTCACTACAATAGTGATGTGGAACATTATCTTCTTAATAATTCAAAGATTTTCTGGTAGGTGTGTAAAGATCGAAACTTTTTTTTGCTATCTCTGCTTTCATATTTGAAAAGCTCTTTTTCTTTTAGCATAGCTTTTTCCAGAAAAATATTTCTCGCCTATTTTCAACTTTTCCATTATGCAAAATTCTTCCGGAAGCAGATGTAGATTATATCATGTTTCCTTTTCTGTATTTCTTCTTTTAACTGTTTGATTTGAAAATCTCTTCATCTCTGATACCTTCCTTGGGCTATGAGAAATTTTTTGTGCTCCATTTGTTAATTTTCGTAATATGCTTTTTAGCTGCTGGTGGAACTAAGTAGATGTTTCTATTTGTGGTTGTTCTTTTGATTGTAGAAACCGGTTGATTGTTTTTCTAACCGGTTCCATTGATTTTGAGTAACTCTGATAAATTTAATCCGTGTCAGAATGGATTCAAAAGACATGCTCATTACAACTGAAAATTCAGTGTCATATTTCTTCAGGTATACAGGTGGAAGAAATATTCTTCTCATAATACATGACAAACACGTTATGATAATTAACACAGCAATCAGACATCGCTAAATTGACTGTAAATTACTGTTTCACACGTGAATTCAATCACTTCAGAAAACTTAAAAATTTTCATCGCCGTGGAGCGGGAATCGAACCCGCATCTCCCGATTATTGGTCAAGCATGCTATCCGTTTCACCACCCACGGCAGCGAATTCGGAAGTATCTGAGTGTGTTAAGAGCCTCGAAATATTCTCCGACCACATTCTTAATCAATGCAGATTCTGCTGCCATCTAACATTGCTAAGTAAATCTTCAGTTGTTCAGGTATACAGAGTGGAAGAAATGTTCTCCTCATAATATGTGGCAAATGTGTCATGATAATTAATACAGCAATCAGACATCGCTAAATTGATTGTAATTACTGTTTCACACGTGAATACAATCACATCAGAAAACATGAAAATTTCATGAGATCTTAATCAATCTTAATCAATGCAGATTCTGCTGCAAACTTGAAAATTTTGCAGTAGAATCTGCATTGATTAAGAACGCAGTCAGAGAATATTCCGAAGCTCTTAACACTCAGATACTTGCGAATTCGCTTTCGTGGGTGGTGCAACGAATAGCATTCTCGAACGGTAATCAGGAGATGCAGGCTCGATTCCCACTCCACGGCGATGAAATTTTAAAGTTTTCTGATGTGATTGTATCCATCTGTGAAACAGTAATTACAGTCACTTTAGCGATGTCTGATTGCTGTATTAATTATCACGCCATATTTCTTGTTGTATTGGCTTGTCATTTTGTCCAATATTCAGAACTTTACCAATGATGAAAAAGTTAACACTTCTATCAAATTGTGACATATTGTCCGTACGATATGTCAGAATTTGATGGGGTGTATGAAGGCTATGTGTGCTGACAGTAGAGTCTGTGCATTAATTAGTAAATGGTGTTTTTATCCATTTGTTTTTACCATTAGTGTTTACAAGAGTCAGACAAGTGCATGTTATGTCTTCATGGTTGTTCAGGATATCAGGATGCATCGATGTGTGATTCCACATTTCACAATACTAGTTTGTTTTGGGGGTGACATGTGTGCAAGTTGTGTTTTATGGTGATAATACAGTTCTGTTGTATGAGAGTAAAAGTGAGCTGCAGGGTTAGACACAGTGTGCTCGTTAAATAATGAGATTGATTTTTTATATGACAGCCCTTTGTGAACAAAAGTAACAAACTTGTTTATAGTTTTAACTGCTAGAGTGTGTTGTTATAGCAGGAGCAACTTTCAAGGCAGGTGACGCAGCAGTTTTTGTATGGCCACCATGGACGCAAGAGTGTGCAAGTGGAGTGTGCCAGAAGTTGCGCAATGGCACAAAGAGCTGGGATAACATTTTACTGTAAGTTAAGGAAAACTGCCATGAAAGTGTACCAAGACCTAAAAAAAGTTATGGCGATGACTGTCTGAGCCATGCACAGGTGTTCTACTGGTTTTTAACATTTAATGATGAGAGAAAGTCCTTCGAGGATGAACCATACACAGGACATCGAGTTTCTGCATGGTCTAATGAAAATGTGGTGAAGGCTAGCGAAATTGTTGCCTTCAACAGATGAATAACCACTAGGCTACTCTCTAAACAGCTTCATGTCGATAAGGAAACAGTCAGGGTAATCTTAGAAAAAGATCTCATAAGAGGAAGATTTGTTTAAGGTTTGTGCTGCATATTTTGACACACAAACAGAGAGTGCACCGGGTTGCATGTTGTCAAGTCAAAATTTCATCCATGCAGTTAATCAAGAGAGTGATTTGTTGCAAAGAATTGTTACCAGTGATGAAAGTTTGTTTCAGTTTGATCCTGAAACAAAATGCCAGAGCATGGAATGGTGTGGAACGTCTTCTCCCTGTCAGAAGAAAGTCCCATTGCAAAAATCATGTGTCAGTACAATGGTCATTGTTTTTTTACCCACTCCAAATTTGTTCCTGAGGGCACCACAGTTAACAGTCAGTATTATTTAATAACAATGCAACGACTTATGCCTGCATTCAACGTGTCAGGAAAGAACTTTTCCACAAAAACAATTGGTTTCTGCACATTGTGCTCTTCGTGTGAAGCAGTTTTGGCTCTGAAGTTGATCTATGTGATTGAACATCCACCCTACTCGCCAGATTTGGCTCCCGCAGATTTCTTCCTCTTTCCAAAGGTAAATTTGCCTTGAGAGGGTAGCCCTTCAGCGAAATTGAGGACATCCAACGAGGTATGACCAACAGACTAAAGGAAGTTCCAGTTCAGGACTTCCGCCGTGCCTGAGACTAAAGAAGGTTCCAGTTCAGGACTTTGAGGAGATTATTTTGAATCTGTAGAGAGATTATTTTTGAATCTGTAGGGAGATTATTTGGAATCTGTAAGTGGCAATTCAAAATATAGTTTGTTGTTTTGATATAATAATTTTTGTCTCATTATTTAATGGGCATACTGTGTAAACCCGGGATGAACAAAGCATGTGGGAAATTCAAACTGAGTATGAGGGAAAGCCAAAGTCTTTTTTTGTAAGGAGATGTCAATATTGGAAGCAAGTCAGTATGAACTGTGCACAGTTATACCAGGTAGGTAAGTCTGTGTTTGAAGGGCATATATGACAGAAGAAACAGCTTAAGTAATGAAATTAGTTGATGAGTGAATTCATCTTTGAAAATCTTACTGCTTCGGAGGGATTTCAGCAGAATGATTTGTTGTCAAACACTTGTGTGCTAATAATATATTTTCAATTATTTTATAAGAATTTTAAAAATTAAGGAGCTCTTGCTATCTACTGTGTAAGATAAATATGTTTGAGGAGCTAACCTTTGAATTTCAGTGAGCAGCTTAATGACATGAAGACAATGGCTATTTTCCTGAGCAAACTTAACTTGATTTTTTGTTTTGGAAAGATAATAGTACATTTTGTGATTTGTGTTGAGAATTTTCACAATCAGAAATTTAATATCATCTGTAAAGGATAATTAACATTCAACGTATGTGTGCTTGTGTTAATGTTGTATTTTTTTTTTTTTTTTTTTTTGCTTTTCAGAATGGTGTTTAAAATCATCTGATGAAGTTGTTTTCCAAAAGTAAAATTTTTTATTCTTCTCATACAGGAAGCTTTCTTGTACAAAACTGAAAAAATCTCCTTCTGGTTGGAAATCTTTCTTCTCTCGAGGCTGGTACTCAGGGAGTGCAAGAGATAAAAGCAGACCGAGGAATTCTCGTAAAGCAAGCACAGCATCTCTACCCCATACCTCAATGCATATGCAGGTAAAAAGAGCTGTGAATAGTTTGTTGTTGTTTTTCCCTTCACTTCATGATTTCTGCATTTCAGATGTGTGTGATGAATTTTTGAAGGGGGGGTGGTATGTATATTATAACAAGCCAAGTGTGATTCTTCAAAAAAGGTTGAGTAGGTTTCTCTTGCAGAAACTGCTGTAATGAGGGTGTGCACATAACTTAACTTTAATTTTACTATTACTAAAAAATCCAAAAATAGACTGCGAGGATTGCCAGCACATAAAATACAATTTCAATTTAGTCACTTAAACATAATTTCTGAAGTTGCACCGTGACTTTAGACAGCTTACTGCGACCAACTTTGCAATTTTTAACAGATCGCACTGTCCAATCATTAATTTAGTAGCAGTAACTAGCATGTCCACACACGCGCGCGCACGCACGCACGCACGCGCACACACACACACACACACACACACACACACACACACACACACACACACACACGCACGCACACACACACACACTAAATAAAAATGATACATCAGGAAGTCTTTCACACTGTAAGCGGTTTGTTTTTTACAAACTGGCATTTTTACTCCCCTGTACGGTGATACCAGACTGAAGGCTGGCTACTCACCACACATGCAGATACAGTAGTTTGTTTTTCACTCCCACGATCAGAGAGGGTAGATGGGGAGGGGCAAGTAGAGTAGTTCCACTCTTGCTCTTTGACTTTTAGCAACAGTTCTGATGCAAGAGGAATAACCTCAATAACTTCATCTCTTGCCACTTGATAGGGTTTTCAATACAGGCTTTCATTCTCTGCACAATCCAAGACTAAACCAGGCCATCTGAAGTTCACCAGGCTTTCATTCTCTGCACAATCCAAGACTGAACCAGGCCATCTGAAGTAGGTAGTGTCCACTGATCCTTCAGAATTGCTGACCTCGAAACATTCTGCTCTGTATCGCAGTTTTATGGCACTTGGATACTGCCAGACCTTAATCGCAATTTGGGAAGCAACTGAATTCTTCATGCTTCCACTTCAGCTCACACGAAATCTTGCAAATGCTTTTTGGTCCCCCTCCCCCCCCCCCCAAAGGAAAAAACTGGAGACCCAAAATGCAGGGGTCTCAAGTTTCCCCCTACTTTCACGTCTTTAATCGACAGGAAATTTATGAGCCTGTTTTGCCGAACTGCATTCATTTCTTATAAATCAGTCCTGTAAATGGTGTCTCCAAATCCTTGTTTAGTCTAGGAGCCTGTCATCATCTGCTGAATTTCGATAACGCTGTTGTGTTGGACACCCCACACAGCAAACAAAGAACTGTCTGTGTGGTCCTTCCTTCACTTTGGGAACCTCTTTTCCTTTCTCAGAAACACAACCAAACCCCACGAATTAATTAAACAGTTAATTAATAGGCTTGATTGGCAAAAATAACAAGGCAGAATTCGCATAAATATTTTCATGAATTAATTTATTATCTATTCACATTTGCTTATTTGAAGTTGTTAGGATTAGTGACGCACAAATTATAAATACACACTATGGAAACAGAGGGACAAACTAAAGTTTAAAAAAGCAACATTTAATATTGCTTACCTACATAATCCAATACAGGGTTTTTGAGCCTTTGACAAATAATTACGTCTATTGTTAACTGCCCATTTCACACAGTCCATCTGTGTCATTCTGGGCCCTCTCTATAGTTTGTGGGTAGCTACTTTAGAATGTTAACCCATCTGTTGAAATAATCCTCCTTCTCATGCAAAGCACTTGTGCATAAACCAACTTAGGCTTCTACAAAAGAAATGCTTGTCTCAGATATAATATCTACAATACTAACCACGTGATTTGTACTTCTACTGGAAAGAGTCATGGTGTAACAACGCTCATTCCTTTCTGCCTCTTTGCTAATATATTTGCAATCCAGCAAGAGTCATCACATATTCATTTGATTTGATCAGTTGCTGACCAGATACTGTCAGTTCCGCTTTATTTTGTTACGTCTCTGAGGAAACTGATTTGGTTCAATACCCATAATCACACTGACCCACATGCGGAAAGGAGAGTCCAGACTTTCTTGAAAAGTAGAAAAACAAGGAGTTTAATGTAATTTACTCTGGCTTAGACATATGTCATGGATGTTTGAATGGGAGGCTTGCTGATTCCAGTATCCATCCATCTTACCGACTTGAACTCCTTCATGTGCTTTAGCTCATCTATCCCCACAGTTCTGTAACAAGACTTATGGCATGATCAGCGCGAAAACCTAAGGCTTCTAAAACCTCCCATTTGCTCTCATGCTCCCAGACCCTCTGTCCTCTCTCCAGGACAAAATCCATCTGCCTCATATACACATTCTTAATTCAAGAATATCTCCACTCCCAATGCTAAATGTGTTTTGGAGTTCAAGCCTAACTAGTGTTTTGGCTATGTGTAAACGTGCCTGCAAGTGTGTGCCTCCATTCACCCACACTGAAGAGTTAATCCCTGCCACACAGGTACACTAATTTTGACATTCTTATCTGAACGACTCCATCAACAAAGGAATCCCACATGGGAATGAACATATTAATACATGTTTATGATTATCATTTCTGAACTGGGGTTAGAGAATCTTACACATGGAATACCATGTTGCCTTGGAAATGCACTAAACTTCTGTAACATATCCTGTAAATTTATCCCTTCCTATTATTTGCACCTATGCAATGTTATTTTATTTGCCACTGTGCATAGCTACAATTAGTTCCAACTTATGCATAGCTGCAGAAAATCCCCTGATTTAATAGGATTTCTAGCTGTGAACTCTGTCAATTTAATCAGAAAATTTCTGATTTCTGCATCTTTTCCTGATTTTCTGACTCCATGCCATTTTCTGTCGGTTTTTAATGTCATTTACTATATCCCCAAAACCTTGGTAAAAGCATCTTTTTTGTTGTTGTTATTTTTCCCTATGCAATAGCAGGGTGCCTATGATAATGAAACCCAGGAAGATATGGAAAGGTCACAAAGTGAGAATAGGCCACATTTCTAGTGGGGAAGTGATTTCCTGCATTTTGAATTTTTGTGGAAAGGTTATGCTCATTTTATTTCATTACCTGATTATATTCTTCATTGTTAATATTTTTCTGAACATGTTCCACATTTCTTTATTTTTCAGTAATAGTGCAAAAGAGCAATTTCATATTTTTAAAGAGTTTTTACTAATGAAATATACGTTTTCCTGTTTCTAACTGTATCTTCTTCAAAACCAATGAACAGAGCAAGCATTTTTGCTCTCCCCCATTTTTAAGTAAAATTATATTTCAAAATCGACACTTAATCTAAATCCATGATGAAATTGGTGCAATATTTCAGTGACCTGCAAATTTGTTTTGTAGGCAGAGTTAGCAACAGCAGTGCAGAGTTTTAAAATTTTATTTCATTAAAATGCATGTTTTTGCATTCTTTTGCCCTTTCTAGCAAAAGAAAAAAGCAAACATTTCTCCTTTTGTTTAAAGCAAAATCAAAGTTTAAACTGTGCTGCCTGCTCAGTTTGTACAGAAAATGGATTTATAGTAATGAAAGATGTCAATGGATACTTCTGATTTTAGAATTGCATTTCTTTTCCAACAAAAGAAAAAAATACTTGCTTTTTTTTGTTTCTTGATATAGAAAGAAGTGGCTGAGGACTGGAAAAGCATGCATTTTAAGTGAAATTCAATTTCAAAAATCAGGCATATCATTCAACTCTGTCATGAAAATAATTTAACAGGTCACGGAAATGGTACCAATTCCATCATGGATGGATTAATTATTGATTTTGATATTTAACTGTACTTTGAAATAAAAGCAAAAATAATTGCTAGGTAAAGCTGTCAAGACTAATTCCATCAATTATGACTTTTCTGCACACAAATGCAAAGTGAGGGAAAGTATTCAGCTAAGTGAGAAAAAAACAAAAAAAAAAAAAAACATTTGAACCTCGTTTACATTTCAATGAATTTGACATGCTGGTAAAAAAAAATAATAACAAAATCACATTGTTGGACAAGAAATGTATCTAAATCACTCGCATCCAAAAGTTCTGGCAAAAGTGAAATCATGCGCATCTCTTCCATTGAAACAGCACTGAGTTTCATCACAAAAGGTAGGATTTGTTTTATTGTAACTGTGATTGTTTTTTATATAAATTATATGACAACATCTAACATTTGTACATTTTCCCCACATTAACATGAAAGAATTGCACTAGTTTCTAACTCTGTTCATACACATGGAAGATACTTGGAAAATTTCCCTGTTTTTGACCCTTCGAGGTTTGCAGCTATAGGATTATGTTCGTTTTTTTAACCCAGTGTCCAGAAATCTAATTTCTTGAGAAAATGTCTGATTTTTATTGTAATTTTAATAAGTTCTTCATCTTTTCTCTTCTTTTTTTCTTTTTGTGGTAATATGTTTCCTGTTCTACTATTACAGCCATTCACAAGTGCTACAGGTTCTCCATAGTCACTACAGGAATCATTGTACAGTGCAAAAAGCACTGAATATACTATGGAAATTGAAAATATCTGCAAAGTAATGTTATTCAACATCTGTGTAAAATTTATTTTCATGTTTCCAATATTCAAACAATTATTAAGTTCTTTTTAGAAGGGGAGGGGGGGGGTATGAGGATCTTTTTAATATCATGACATTTCTTTTATGTTTTTATCAGTATTTTGGACATCTTTATGCCATTTGCCATTCAAAAATTATTTTCTAGTGGAGATAAGAATTTTCCATGATTTTTTGGAATTTGGAATTTTTCTGACCAAACTTTGTTTCTCCACCCCTTATTTCTTTTGCTAATTACATTCTTAGTTTTTATTTATTTTTTGGATCAAGTTCTTATTTTTAATACCTTTGATAACAGTGAAAAAAAAAACAAAAAAACTGCATATTTTATAAGAATTGTAATGCTATTTTCACTGTATTCCATGTAACCACTTCCTTCAGAAAACTTGAAATTTACATTGTCCTGGAACGGGAAACGAACTTGCACCTCCTGATTTCCGGTCAAGCATACTAGCCATTACACTACCCAGGACAAGGAAATTCCAAGCAACTGAACATAGATATTTGAGAACCTTCAGATTTGCGCTAGTCTAAGCTATTCCTGCCCCATCATAGCGTCTCATGACCTTTTCTCACATCAATGGTCGGATGTAGGTCACAAATTCCAGTGATCAAAGTATGTCATATACAATTGGGAAACGAATTTCCCCGAAGAAATAATTCTTCATAAATACATGGTAGGCATTGTAATGCTATTATTGGCATATTTTCACTGTATTCCAGGTAACCACCCTATGTAGTGTAATGACTAGCCTGCTCGACCGGAAATTGGGAGGTGCGGTTTTATTTCCTGCCCCAGGACAATGTAATTTTCAAGTTTTGTGAAGGAAGTGGTTACATGGAATACAGTGAAAACATGCCAATAATAACATTACAATGCCTACCATGTATTTATGAAGAATTATTTCTTCAGGAAATTCATTTCCCAATTGTATATGACGTTTTATAATTGTTTTTTTGTTTTTTTTAATGAAATGTGTGTTTTCCTATTTCTAACAGTATCTTCTTCAAAACTAATCGGAAGAGCAAACATTTTTGCCCCTTTCTCTTTTTTTAAAGCGAAACTAAATTTCAGAACTGGTATTTAATATGTCCTTGGTGATTTCCATGACCCATAAAATTATTTTTATGACAGAGTGAACATTTTGTTACTGATATTTGATATTTAATTTCACTGAAAATGTGTGGGCAAGCATGTTTTCTTTTGTTTAACCTTTTATGCAGCTAACCTGACTTCAACTCTTCCACATGCTAATAACCCTCATGGTTACAAGCAGGCAGAACTTGCTGCCCCTGGATGCTGCTTCGTGAGCACAAATGAGCTTATCTTGTGGTATCTAAAGCTATCCTGAACTCTTGCTTGCATGAGAACATAAGAGAAAGTCAGACCTGCCAACTGTTACGATTTTATTGTATTTAGCACGAATAAATTGTGCTGCAGTACGCTAATACGATTTTGCAGCCAAAAATACGAATTTTTTTTAATAGTCTTTTCCCCCATTTTTTCCCTTTTCAGACAACGCCTTGTAGCAGAATCGCTGCGACGGGCGACGTGTGTCACTGATTTATTTTGGTCCTGCAGACAAAAACGACATCCCCAGAACCCTCGTTAAACCATCGTGCAGACTCCCTATCATACAGTAGATCCAAGTTTTCTGTCTTTCAAAATTTCCAAAAACGGAAGTTAGGCGTTGTGAGGATTTCTTCTGTAATCATCATTTTTTTCTCGTTTGTACTCATCCCCGTACCAGAATCGCGCCGACAGCCGACGTACATAGCAGATTTATTTTGTACTCATCCCCGTAGAAGAATCGCGGCGACGTACATTGCAGGTTTATTTTGGACTTGTCCCCGTTGAAGAATCGCGGCGACAGTCGGTGTACATCGCAGATTTATGTTGTATTCATCCCCGTGGAGGAATCGTGGCGACGTACATCGCAGGTTTATTTTGTCCTCATCCCCATTGAAGAATCACTGCGACGGCCAACGTACATTGCAGATTTATTTTGTACTCGTCCCCGCAGAAGAATTGTGGCGACGTACATCGCAGGTTTATTTTGTACTCATCTCCGTAGCAGAATCGGGGCGATAGCCGACGTACATCGCAGATTTATTTTGTACACACTCCCGTAGGAGAATCGCGATGACTGCCGACGTACATTGCAGATTCATTTTCTACTAATCCTTGTAGCAGATTCGCGGCGACGTCTGATGCACATCGCAGATTGATTTTGGTCGTGCAGACAAAAATGCCATCCCCAGACGAGAACCCAATTAAACCATCTTGATATATAGGGACAAGATGCAAGTTTTCCGCCTCTCAGTGTTTCCGAAAACGGAAGTTAGGCGGGGTGAGGATTTCTCCCGTAATCGTAATTTTTTTCTAATAATTAACAACATAAACGTGTTTGCTGATTAGGTTTAATTAGCTTCTCAATAAAATTGTGATGTTTTAGGAAAAAATCCCTACATTCTCATCATCAAGAATCTATATAGCTGAAATAGGCTTCAAAAATTATCAGCATGAGTTGTGTTATGATTTTTCTATCTGAGTGTTATTTTGAGAGGTTGGCAGCTCTGGAAAATGCTTTGTGCAGAACAAACAAACTACTCTCATTCAACGAATTTGTTAGTTTCTGTTGAAACATCATAAAGGTCACTAGATATGTGAGCTTTCTTTCTGTTCTCCCCTTTTTCTCAGGCTTACGATAAATTGCGTTTGTCTTTTCTGTCTGTTTGCTCATAAAAGGAGGATATAAGAAGATATTTAGACATTTGCTTGATATTTCAATTTTCAGTGCATTCACATTGTATCATCATCATCAACCATTATCAATCCACTGCTGGACGAAGGTCTCCCCAAGTTTTCTCCACAACGCTCTGTCTTGTGCCAGTCTCCTCCGTGTCACTCCCGCATACTTTAGAATTTCATCCACCCATCTCCCATGTGGTCTTCTTCTTGGTCTTTTCCTGTTCCTTACAATCCAATCTAAAATTTCGGCTGTCCATCGATGGTCTGTTCTTCTGGCAGTATGTCCAGCCCATTGCCATTTCAGGGATTTTACTCTGATCATGATGTCTTCCACTCTTGTCATTTTTCGGATCCACGAGTTCCTCTTCTTATCTCTCCTGGTTACACCAAGCATGCGCCTCTCCATGCTACTTTGAGTTGTCTGCAGCCTTTGTATGTCTCTTTTAGTTAAAGGTCTACGCCTCTGCACCATACGTAAGCACTGGAAGGATGCATTGATCAAACACTTTTCTTTTAAGACATAATGGCATATTGCTCTTCAAAATTATGCTGTTTCTTCCAAAAGCTCTCCAGGCAAGTTTTGTACGCCGATTAATTTCTTCATCAATGTGACCCTCACTTGATATCTGCTGCCCAAGATAAACGTACGTTTCTGTTATCTCCAGCTTTTCTCCATCAATCGATAAATCTTCATTTCTTGTAAAAGCATTGAACATCACTTTTGTCTTCTGACAGTTCATTTTTAATCCCACTTCTTTACTCTTGTCAGCAAGTTCCTGGATCATACTCTGCAGCTTTGATAGGGTAGTTGCAAAAATGACTATGTCATCAGCAAAATGAAGGTAAGTTAGATAATCTCCATTAATCTTTATCCCTTTGTTTTTCCAGTTCAGTGATTGAAAGACATTTTCCAATGTCGTATTAAAGAGCTTTGGAGATATGGTGTCACCTTGTCTCACTCCCTTTCCCATTTTTATGTGTGTTGTATTTTCAAACAGCCGAATCTTTGCACTTGCATTTTCATAGATGTTATTAATAATATTAATGTATGCATCTTCAATACCTGCTGATGGTTTCCCCGAATCAAAGGCTTTTTCATAATCGATAAAAGCCATGCACAATGAAAGTTCCTATTCCCTCGCTCTTTCAATTAGTTCTTTCAGTACGTGGATATGATCTATTGTGCTGTAGCCACTCCTGAATCCAGCTTGTTCTCTCGGTTGAGCCATGTCCAGTGTTACCTTCAAGCGGTGTGAAAGAACTTTAGTGAAGATTTTATAAACCACTGATAGGAGGCTGATAGGTCTGTAGTTCCTGAGATCCTCAATGTCATCTTTTTTATGTAGCAGGATCATTGTAGCGTTGTTCCAATACTCAGGAATCTTCCCTTCATTAAGGCATCGAGTGAAAATTTGGGCGAGTACTGTTTCGATTTCTCTACTTGCTTCTTGTGTGATGTCTACAGTAATTCCATCTTCTCTTGGAGCTTTCCCCCGCTTCATGTTCTTGATTTTGCATGTGCAACTTCTGCTGGGAGGACTGGAAGAACTCTGGTACTGGTACCTTTCATGATGTCTGGAGTACATGTATCATCCCTTTCATATAATTTGGAGTAGAAATCTTTCACTCTTGTCGAAATTTTGCCTCTATTTCTTGTTACAGAACCATCTTCTTTTCTCAGTGCCATAATCCAGTGATGGAAAGTTTGCACCAATTTCATTATCTTGCGCCAAACTGCTACAAATTACGAAAAAATGTAATATTTGCACCCAACTGCGCCGAAACGGCAATCCACAGCAAAATTTGCCGAGGGAAAACATTGTTTTCATGGCAAAAAAAGCAGTTTTAAACTTCGAATCGAATGCCGCTTTTTAAGGTCTACGTGTAATTTGGTGAATACTACGCTTAATCAACACGGTACAGCCAATCCCAAAATTTCGGAATGTTTTTCACCTACCTTCTAATTCGTTGTTTCTTTGGCAAAAGTGACGAAAAAACAACGATTTTTGCAATGTAAGAAATTAAATTGTTTTTGCTTATGGAGGAGGAGTTTTGTTGTAATCATGTGGTATGTAGGAGAAACGATGCTGTACGTTATGAAATCATAAAGATTGTTTACTGATAGTTTGGTGGTCTTTCAGAGTGCTGTGCAATTGAGATTGTTTATATGTTGTTCCCTGCTCTTTGGGATAGCGCAGTTATTTCATACAGCGTAGGGTCAGTCATTAGCTATTTTGTTGACACGGAGGACGACTGAAAATGGCTCTCCCGTGGCAGGATAGTTTCTAAAGGATTCATAGGTATTCAGAGATGTCAACTTTTACGGATTTTCACTCCATCTTACGGTTTTACGGAAAAGCCATCGCAAGATCCCTGCACACAATTTCTATTGTTTTACCGTCTTTTGGAAAAAAAAACGCACTTTACAGATAGTCCCTCATGCGCCTTCGATGTTCTGACTCCCCCGCCAACTAAGGCAGAGTTTGTCACGTGATTCCCCATACAGCCATTTGAGAGTACCATGCGCAAAAGTCGAGAGGGAACTCAGCTCAGCGCCTTTTACCAACTCTCTACATAGATTGCATTTGCATGTGGCTTTGTGCTTGTGAAAATTTCAGTGCAAACATTTTAACCCTTTCCACTCGACTGTCGGGTGACCGGTGGTATCCCGACATAACAAAATCACTGAATAGCTCACCCGCCACTCCGATAACGCCTCTATAGCTCGCATGTTGGTGGTCGCGAGACATTTCTTTTTCATCAAATAGGTCGGGTGTCAGTCGCCACACTGATTACGCCCCTATAGCTCGCATGTCGGGGCTCGCGAGAGTTTCTTTTTCACAAGGAAAAGAAACGTCATCTGTGTGTCGGGTATCACCCGCCATGCCGATGACGTCGCCTCGCATGTCGGCACTCGTGAGGAATTTCGTTTTCACCGAATAGCTTGCATGTCCGGTGTTATCCGCGACGCATATGACGCCTCTATAGCTCGGCTGTCGGCGCTCGCAAGAAATTTCTTTTTCGCCGAATAGGCCGGGTGTCATCCGCCACATCTATGACGCCTCTATAGTTAGTATGTCGGGGCTTGCGAGACATTTCTTTTCGCCGAATATCTCGTGTGTCGGGTGTCACCTTTCATGCCAATGATGCCTCTATAGCTCGTGGGTCGAAGCTTGCAAGACATTTCTTTTTCGCCGAATATCACACGTGTCGGGTGGCACCCTCCATGTCGATGACACCTCAATAGCTTGCATGTCGGTTCTCGCGAGACATTTCTTTTTCGTCGAATAGGTCGGGTGTCACTCACCATGCTGATGACGCCCCTAGAGCTCGCATGTCGGGGCTTGCGAGACGTTTCTTTTCACTGGATAAAGAAGAAGAAACGTCATCTGCGTGTTGGGTGTCACCCACCATGCCGATGACACCTCTATGGCTCGCATGTCTGCGCTCGCGAGACATTTCGTTTTCGCCGAATAGCTTGCGTTTCGTGTGTCATTCGCCGTGCTCATTACGCCTTTGTAGCTCGTGTTGTCGGGGCTTGCGAGACATTTCTTTTTTGCCGAATATTGCACGTGTCGGTGGCACCCTCCATGCCGATGGCGTCTTTATAGCTCGCATGTCGACGCTCGCTAGACATTTCTTTTGCCAAACAGGTCGGCCGCCACATGCCTCTATAGCTCGTATGTTGGGGCTGGTGAGCTAAAGTTGAGCTTTCACTGCTAAGTTGTGGCCTCTACTGCAGAAAAGAAAAAAACAAGAAAGATGACACCGAATTTTTGGGTGTAATAAGCACGTCGTTTGAATCCGTTCTGACGCAAATTAAATTTATCAAAGCTATTCAAAGGCAGTGGAACTGGTATGGAAAACAATAGTATCTGACGGAAGAAAGAAGTTTTTCAATTGGATCTTTAATCCCTCAGATATTGGTGTAAACAGAATCTTGAGCTTACGAACTCTTAGAAACAGAGTTATCGACAAAAATAAGATGTGACTTTACGTCCCGTGGTGGGAAAACCATGCATTATTTTAGGAAGAAAGTATTCTCAAAAGGTTTATCCATATGAGCGGTATCGGTCCAAGAAAAAAAAATTTAGTAGAGTTTTCAGCAGCCCAGATTTTGCAACAAATACATCAGAATCAGAAATTAACACTTATGATCCCTGGTGGCCAAACCATTCTTTACAAAACATTAGAAATTATTTGAAAAATATTTTCCATCAGGTCTTGTATACGATACAGGAAGAATTTTTCAAATCGGAGTTTTAGGAGCAGAAAACGCAATTTACCTTTATGCGCCCTAGCAGAAAGTCTTAAATGATTTACGTGAAAATTTTGAATTTATAGGGAAAACATTTCGCATCGGAAACACTATCCAACAACGAAGGAATTTTTCAAATTGAACTTTAAGAAGTACAGATATTGACAAAAATAAGATATACATCTACGCCCCTGGCATAGAAACCATGCATTATTTCAAGAAGAAAGTGTTCCTAAAAGGTTTGTCGACATGAGTAGCATCGGTCAACAAAAACTTTTTTTCAATCGAGATTTTAGAAGCTCATATTTTGCTGCAAATACATCAGAAACGGAAATTAAAATTTACGCCCTGGTGGCCAAACCATTTTTTTTACAACAATTAGAAATTATGTGCAAACGATTTCCCATCAGGAGCTGTATCTGGTTCAGAAAGAATTTTTCAAATCGGAGATTTAGAAGCAGAGATATAGGAAGAAACGCAATTTATCTTTACGCCCCCTAGCGGAAAGTCTATGAATTACTTGAAAATTTTGAAATTATAGGAAGCACATGTCATACTGGAAACACTATCCAACGAAAAAGGAATTTTTCAAATCGAATCCCTAGACGTAGAGATATTGACAAAAATAAGATATACATCTACGCCCCTGGCGTAGAAACCCTGCATTATTTTAAGAACAAAATGTTCCTAAAAGGTTTGCCGACATGAGTAGTATCGGTCTACAAACGACGTTTTTAATCGAGAATTTAGAAGCTCTTATTTTGCTGCAAATACATCAGAAGCAAAAATTAAGATTTACGCCCCCTTGTTGCCAAACAATTTATTTACAAAAATTAGAAATTATGTGCAAACGATTTCCTATCAGGAGCTGTATCCGGTTCAGAAAGAATTTTTCAAATCGGAGGTTTAGAAGCAGAGCTATAGGGCGAAACACAATTTATCTTTACGCCCCGTAGCGGAAAGTCTATGAATTACTTGAAAATTTTTGAAATTTTATGAAAAACATGTCACACCGAAAACACTATCCAACAAAGAAGGAATTTTTCAAATCGGGCTCCTAGAATTAGAGATATTGACAAAAATAAGATATACATCTACGCCTCCTGGCGGAGAAACTGTGAGATATTTTAGGAAGAAAATATTCCGAAAAGGTTTATCGATGTGAGTGGCATCAGTCCACGAAAGAATTTTTTCAATCGCTATTTTAGAAGCTCAGATTTTATGGTAAATACATCAGAAGCAAAAATTAACTCTTACGCCCCTGGTAGCCAAAGTATTCTTTACCAAAAATTCGAAATTATATGCAAAAGATTTTCCATTAGGAGATGTATCCGCTGAAAAAAGATTTTTCAAATTGGAGTTTTAGGAGAAGAGTTATCGGAAAAAATGTAATTTACTTTTACGCCCCCTAGCGGAAAATCTATGCGTAATTTGAAAATGAAACTATATCTAAAACACTCTTCGACATAAATGGAATCGAAAGATAAAAGAATTTTTTTCAATCGGATGTTTAGAAGCAAATATGTGGATTAAAACGTAATTTTGAATTAGACATCACCTGCATTTACGCCCCCTAGTGGCAAAATTGTGCATCGTAAAAACAAAAACAAAATAAAGGATCATCATTCGCATATTTCAAGCTTTCGCATGCGAAAAGAATTTTTCAAATCGGACTATTAGTTGCAGAGATACCGTGGGCACAGACGGATGGACGGACAAACCGATAACAGAAGCACGATCTTTTTTTACAAAAGACGTGCTAAAAATGCGAGTTCTGTGTGAGTATGGAGTGAAAAGTTATTTGAGTGGAAAGGGTTAATTTAGATTAAAACGAAACGAAACGTAGCAGTGAAACAGCTATGACAACAAAAAGATTGAACTCATATAAAACTTATCGTCAAGTGTATCGCAGTATGTATGGTAAAGAATGGCCTTTTTATGAAGCACCTAAAGTTTTGTTGAATCACGTTTTATAAGCCATGTGGCTATGATTTTAGCCTGTCGCAAGGCGGCTGTGATGATTGTAGGAGTCATGCGTAGAGTAAGAAGCACAAAGATCATGTCAAAAGATTAATGGGGGGGGGACTCCTCTTGCTGAATGCTGAAAGCAAAATCGTAATGACGTCTCTCTCTCTCTCTCTCTCTCTCTCTCTCTCTCTCTCTCTCTCTCTCTCTCTCTCTCTGATTATATTTTTATTTTTGATGTTTTTTTGTCATATTCCTCTTTTTTAATATCTTCGGTAATAGTGAAAAGGAGCGACTTTGTTTTCGTTTTTTTTTTAAAGAATTTTTTATAACGAAAATGCATGTTACCCTATTTCTAATACAAACTTCTTCAAAGCTAATCAATAGAGCAATCGTTTTTGCCACTTTCCCTTTTATTAAATGAAATTAAATTTCTAGATCGGTATTTAATCCGTCCGTGGTGGAATCCGCACTGTTTGCATGTCCCGTAAAATTGTTTCACGGCAGAGTGAGCAACGCAGTATCGTTTTTTCACTTTCCATAAAATTCGTGTTTTTCCAGTTCTTAGTTACTTCTTACTTATACATGATATTATTTTCGTGGATTCGCGGAAGTCCGTTTTTTATTTATTTTTATTTTTTTATCATCAATTGGGCCATTCTCGAGATCGATGTAAAACTGAAAAGAAGCTGTTTTCTGTGGGGGAGGGAAGTGGTGTTTTCCGTCTGGGTACGGTATTTCATCTTTTACAACTTTCGAAAACGGAAGTTAAGCGGATTGAAGATTTTCCCCAATAATCCTAATTTATTTTTCGCGCGGTGTTTCTCTCTCTCTCTCTCTCTCTCTCTCTTTCTCTGCTTGATTATATTTTTATTTTTGATGTTATTTTGTCATATTCCTCGTTTTTAATATCTTTGGTAATAGTGAAAAAAGCGACTTCGTTTTTGTTTTTTTTAAAGAATTTTTTTTAATGAAAATGCATGTTACCCTATTTCTAATACAAACTTCTTCAAAGCTAATCAATAGAGCAATCGTTTTCGCCCCTTTCCCTTTTATTAAAAGAAATTAAATTTCTAGATCAGTATTTAATCCGTCCGTGGTGGAATCCACGCCGTTTGCGTGTCCCGTAAAATTGTTTCACAGTAGAGTGAGCAATGCAGTATCGCTTTTTCACTTTCTATAAAATTCTTTTTTTCCAGTTCTTTTTATTTATTTTTATATCTTACTCATATGTTCCCTCTACCCTGTGTTGTTGTTAAATGTCAGTAATTTTATACTTTGGATGCAGTGATGGGCTCCAGTTTAATATTTACATAAATGAATTTCAGTGAATCCCAAAAACATGTACTTTTAAGTTAAACAAATTCAGTGCCCTCTCGAAAATAATAAAGGCATTATTGAGTTGTTTTCCTGGCTCTCAATTGGAAAATTCCTTTAGTATGATGGGGGATGTACATGATAAAGAATCCAGCAACATGAAAATGGAAACATTTTCATGTGTTCAAACCATGAAATATAAGCTACTGAATCAGGATAAGTCGGCCTTGGATTTTTTTTAAAATGATTATTTGCATGACACTGTAAATAGAGATTTATGCCAAAATATGAAATCATCATATTCAGAATATAAGAAAGAATTACAAGATAAGGAAGAAGAAATGAAAAGATGAAAGGAGCCAAATATCTCTAATAACTTATGCAGCAAATTAAAACCAAATGAATTGGTTCAAGAGAAAGAAAACTCTAGCCAGCTAATTCATAAAAGAAGGTTAGAACAAATTGTTAGACAGAAACAACTTAAGAAAATGAAATTTCATTAGTTGTGAATGACTTTTATTATTTATCTACAAAATGTCTTAACGTTTTCACAAGCATGTTATCATATTTCTTCATTAATAATTTTGTGTCAAATCAAGAATGAACATTTATTCTTCACCAAACTTTTATTACTTATCAACAAACATGTCTGAAGTTTTTCAAACCTTCAAGATTTCATTTCCATACCACATTGTTATCTGATTAATTTCCTCATTTGATTAAAGACATTGTTCTGTACTAAGGTGAGCGATTTTCTATGTGTATGACCTCATCAGCAATTTTCCCCCTTATATTGTACTATATATTTTTCTTGAAACAAAATACATACATTAAATCTATTAAGTTGGCAGGCATGTGACCAATACCTAAATATCATGGTTGTATACATTAGAGAGTGAAATGCAAGATTCAACACTTTGTAACTCCCCTCCGCATGTGGAAGTTCAGCTTTTCTTATCACTGCCCCATTTCATGCCTGTTGCATATGTGTGTGTATTTCAATGCAAGATGTTTTAAATTTAAGTAGGGTGCATCTATTTCCAAAACATTTTTTGCTTAAGAGTTTGTTCTGTCTACTAATATTTTACCTGCTCTAAACAATGTTTTCTTACACCAAAAATGTATTTTATCTGCTCCAAAAATGTGTTTCACCTGCTCCAAAAACACATTTTGCTGCCCCAAAAATGTATTTTACCTGCTCTAAAAATATATTTTACTTGCTCCAAAAATGCATTTTGTTGCTCCAAAAATGCATTTTGTTGCTCCAAAAATGTATTTCACCTGCTCCAAAAATGCATTTTGCTGCTCTAAAAATGTATTTTACCTGCTCCAAAAATACATTTTGCTGCTCCAAAAATGTATTTTACCTGCTCCAAAAATGGTTTTGCAACTTTCCATCACTGCATAATCTGTTTTCTTTCCTTACTGAAATGTCCCTTAGCTATCTTTCGGCTTTGGTTGTTTTCAATCGCTTTCCTCACTAGTTCACAGTTGAATTTCCTTTCGTCTTCAGTGATACTTTTTCGTACTGTCTTGCATAGCTCTATATATTCCACTTTGGAAGTCACATCTTCTTTAGTTGTCCTCATCTCTCTTCTTTTTTGCATCAACATTTTGGTTTTTCCTGATAATTTGTTCACATGCAACTTGTTCTTAGACCCAGCTAATTTTGTTGCTGTTTCCATAAGAGCTTTGGTTGCTTTTCTGTTAGCTTCAGAAATATCCACTTCTTCTGATGTTAGGCCTTCTAACGCAGAGAATCTGTTCTTCAGTTCCAACTTGAAGGTATTATGGTGTTTTTTAAGGTTGGTTATGCCAATACATTTTGCTTGTCTTATGAGCTTGCCACGTTCGAGTTTAGTGTTGAGGTGCATCTTACATCTCACCAATCTATGGTCACTGCCTGTGTTGAACTTGTTTAGCACACTGCAGTCTTCTATGACGAATTTTTTGTTACACATAATAAAATCAATTTCACTTGTCCCATTTGGATGTCTCCATGTCCATTTCCTGTGTGGCTTTTTCTTGAAAAAGGAGTTCAAGATGAAAACCCTTCTGCCTCTGCAAACTCAACGAGAGTATTTCCACTCTGGTTTCTGTTGCCGTGACCGAATTTACCTACTGAAGTTTCATTTTGTTGCCGTTGCCCTATTTTTGTATTGAAATCTCCCATAAGTATCTTCAAGTGCTGCTTACCTTTATTATTTAGATAACGAATTTCCTCATAAAATTCTTCAATTTCTTCTTCAGGATGACTTGTGGTGGGTGCATAAGTTTGAATAATCTGAGCCTTGTTTCTTCTCGAGAGTTGGATAACGAGTCGTGCAGCTCTGTCAGAGGAAACATATTGTATATTCCATATCAAATGGAAATGCAAAAACACAGTGAGAAGAATTGGCAGGAAAACACGTAACACACAAAACATTAAAATAATTCTTGATATCGTAATGACACGCGTAAGTTACGTTGAAAAATTAAGAGCGGGGCGTTTCGGTAGCGACTTCTACCTTCATCAGCCACGGAATGAGACACGTGGTAAAAGCGTCAGTTGTAGCCAGATTTCAAAATCGCTTTCCAAATAATAGGGATGTTAAAAGGTGCGTCAGTATTTGCAGGTGTTAAGGGTAAGGTAGATTTCAATCCTTTCGCGGTATCTGAGGGCATGCCGATTGCTAAACAGGGTGATTCGCTTAACATTGTGCCAATCGGGAGCCGCAGACATATCGCTGATGGTTAAAATTGAAAGGGAGGTGGAAGGGCTACCTTTCTTAACATCAGCGATATGCTCCATCAAACGCCGGTTTATGCTGCAGTAAGTACTACCAATATAGTGGCAGGGATCGCATTCCTCCTAAAATTCCTAAAATTCCTAATATTTTGTGACCCTCCTTAAATTCCTAAAATTAGACCTAAAATTTGCTATTCATCCTAAAATTTTCGTAAGCTTATTTTTATTAAAAACACAACCGTTATTAACGCCAATAAATTTACCATTACGGTAAGGTAAAAAGACCTGTTATTGTAGAAACACAGCCTATATGCTGTGCTGCTGAAGGAGGGAAAAATGACGCCATCGAGATGCACTTGCTTCGGGGCGGGCGTTCCATTTTTTTGCCTTCTAACAGTTTTCGAGAGTAACAAGAGATCTAAGGGAAAAGGGGAGGGGTCATTTTCACCCCTGGTTTTGCGCTTTGCAGACGAACTCCGTGGCACACAGAAGATCGTACTTTATTTTTGTACATGCCTTGTGGAACCTCCTCTTTCTGCTGATGTTTTGTTATTGTAAACCGCAGGTGGGTGGAAGCAAAGAGGAAACATGTGGTCTCCTTCCGTAACCTCCGGTAATGACGATGGGATGGTAGCTGAGTATTATCTTGGCAGGCAGTAGAGCACGTGATCATTGACCTTCGATCATGCGTCGGCGACAGCGACCTTCGATGCGCAATATATCTCGGCTCCGACTCGCTTTGACTGAACTTGCGTGAGATGCGTATGATAGTTTCTGGTTTTACGTCTTTTATGGTGTTCTCTGTGCTGTGTGCAGGTTCAGTTCTCTAGTGGTGACCTGCTTTTTTTTTTTTTTTTTTTTTTTTTTCATATCTTCTGACATCCTCGCAGCCAAATTTCGGGAAGTTGTCTGGTTTTGCAATATTGGAACGTGTTTTTGTACTTCCCTTTCATTTTCTGGTTAGTAATACAAGTGTTTAAGATGCCTAAATCCAAAACGAAATTTCAAGATGCGTGGCTGTAAAGAATTGGACGGAGTGAAGTTGAAAGAATGGTGTTCTGCAACTGAAACAATATTTTCTGCTAAGTGTATATTGTGTTCAGAAATTTTCAACATTTCTAATAGTGGCTTTTCACAAGTAAAAGCGCATCATAAAGGAAAAAAACATTTGCAGAAATTTCAAAGTAAATTTCAAAATAAGTCCATCCTGAAAGCCTTTGGAGAACGGGATCTTCAGCCCAAAACAAATATTAGTGAAGTACTGAGTCATGATTTACAGTTGGCTAAAGCTTGAAGCATTATGGGCCATGAAAGTTGCTAAGGACAATATGTCTTTTGTTTCATGCACTGAAACAGTTGAACTTTTGAAAGAAATGTTTCCTGATTCTGCTATTGCAGCCAAAATGCAACTTAAAGAAAAAAAGTTGCTTATGTGATATCACATGGATTGTCAAAATATTTTGAAGAGGATTTGAAAAAAGACATTGCATCTAGTAGCCCAGGAAAGGTTACTATAGCATTTGATGAAACTACAAATACACAAGTGAAACGGCAGTTGGATGTGTATCTCAGGTACTGGTCTTCAGAAATAAATTCAGTTTCTTGCCGATACCTAACAAGCGTTTTTCTGGGTCATGCAACAGCAGATATTTTGCTAAAAGAAATTCTTGATGTGTTATCATCCTTCAATATTTCGTTGAACAGAATTATTTGTGTATCCATGGACAGCCCAAATGTAAATAAGTGCTTTTTACGCAAATTCAATGAAGTTGTAAAACAAGAAACAGGCCAGAAATCTTTGGAACTAGGTTTTTGCAACCTGCATGTTGTTAGTAATGCATTTAAAATTTTTTTGACAAGCTTAAATATAGATTTTGACGAATTTGCTACTGATATGCATTACTTTTAAAGAGTAGTGCTGCAAGACGAGAGGATTATAAATCTGTCGAGGATATAACATTGGTCACTGCCAAATTTCTTTGCGTCATGTCAGCAACAGATGGTTAACCGTTGGTTCTGTAGCCCAGAGGCTCTTGGATCAATGGCTAAATATTACAGAATATTTTTTAAACTTCTTGCCATCTCAAAAAATATTTGAAAAACAACTGCGCAATTCGGCAAGGTATAAAAGAATTCACTGTTTCCTGAAAAATGAGCTTACTCCTTGCTATTTAGCATTAATTTCATTTTCACACCAAAATTTTGAAAAGTTTTCATTATGTTATCAGAGTGAAGAACCAAAAATACACCAGTTATATTCTGATTTAAATACTTTAATGAGGAATGTTATGGGTCAGTTTATCCAAGATGATGTTATAGCAGGGAAATTTGGAGAAGACCTAAAGAATGTAGATTTTGAAAACAAAAATTCATGGAAAAAACTAGGGAGTTAGAAGTTGGTATGAAGACAAAAAATCTCCTCAGGAATGTTCAGGAAACCAGGCAGAAATTATTTCTCTTAGATGTAAGATCATCACTAATTGCAACCACAAAATATTTAAAGTCAAATTTGCCATTCTGCAATCAAAAGCTAAGAGACATAGAAGTTTTAAAGGTAAAAGAACCAAAGAAAGAGTCAACTCAACTTTCAGTCACTGAAGGACTTTCGGAAATAACCAGAATTTCAAGTGTTTTGCATCTTTCTGAGGAACAAATTGATAGAGTAAGAGAAGAGTGGAAACTTTTAAATTGCGATAAGCCAACTCTAGATGAACTAGTGAAATTTTCAGAGGAAGGGCATATTGCAGTGCGGATTGATCATTACTGGCGTAATATATTTAGTATTAAAGACTCTAGCGGAAAAGAAAAATACTCAAATCTTGCTAAACTCATAAAGTCAATTTTAGTTTTACCTCATGGTAATGCTGATGCAGAAAGGGGATTTTTCGGTTAACACTGCTCTGTTAAGGAAGGACAAGGCTAACTTAAAAGACTCAACTATAACATCATTAAGAATAGTTAAAGGGGCCATTAAACACTATGGATGTGTAAGTAAAGTTCCCATAACAAGAAATTTGTTAAATAGTGTTTGTGATTCACATAAATTTTATAAAGAGTATGTTGATAAGCTGAAGGAAGAAGAATCAAAAAAGGTAAAAGAAAGGAAGCAGAAAGAGAGGAAAATAAGGAAAAGCAGCTAGAGAAAAAAAGAAAAGCTGAGTTTGATGACAAAATAAAAGAAAATGATGCAGAAATAAATAGACTTAAAAACGATAAAGAAGCCTCCCTAGCAATAATTCAAGAGGGAACAGAAAGAATGAGAAAAGCTGTAGAAAAACAAAATACTGTTGAAATAGCAGTTGCCTCTAACTTGATCATACAAGGTTCAGCTGAAATAAAGAAAACTGAAAGTAAATTAGTTGTGGTAGAAGCAGAAAAAGATAGGCTAATCAGGAAAAGGTTAAAACAATAATATGAAAAAAGTAATTCAGTGAACAATTGTACATAGTTCTTGGTTTTCAATTACCTTTTTAGGATATTATAATTTAATGTGAAACCTGAAAACTTTACTGTGAAAATCGTGAATTGCTTCTGGTTCAACAGCATATTAATGTTCAAAGTGAAACTTGAATGTGGTAAATATACTTGAATATGATAATAACACATGAAAAGATAAGAACTGAACATTAGAAGTAAATCATACTTAAACTTTAGACATTAGACGTTATGCAAAAAATTTGGGTGTTAACTTCGACCATATATACTAATGGACTGCACATTGGCAATAGCTGCATCAAAGCCGCCATGGCTCAAACATTGGGCACGTCATCATCAGACTCCAAATTTCGTGTAAAAATGCTGTTATGATTACTAATTTACGTGCAGAACTTCAGTGTTTTCGGTGTATTATGTGAATGCGCCTCATATATAATGAAAACTCTTCAGGTAAGTTTACTTATGAGCTATATACATGCATGATCGGGTTGTTTACATTTTGTGATTTATAATGTGATGAACATTTGCGAAGAATTTGGAACATGCATTCCATTTTTTTTTCTTAAGTTACTATATTTTTATATCAATAGCTGCAAGTTTCTGGTTAAGTAATTGAACTTTATTGACTTAGGTATTTAATTCGTTTCTTACCCATGAAAAATCATAGAACTTTCTTTACTATATCGCTCAGAGCAACCATAAGCACAGCAGGTGTAACCCATCTTTTTGACTGTTGTCATGTGATTTTATGTTGGAGCCAGAAATTTTGATGTCATGCGCAGTCTATCAGTATATATGGTTGAAGGGTGTGAAGCAAACTCTTTACAATGTATACAAAGTTGTTTTACTAGATGTATACAAATATACATCTAGTTTTTTATTGAAATACACTCCTAAAATTTTCCTAAAATTTTTCTAAAAATTCCTAAAATTCCTACCTAAAATTTTCCAGAAGTATGCTATGATCCCTGTAGTGGGTAACGCCTGTGGAAGTGTTGATAGGGATAGAGTAGACACCTTGTAAATCTAGGAGTTTATTGAGATCTCTGTCCTTAAGGATGAGTTTGAGAAGATGTGGAGGTGGTTTGACTGCAATCCTGTAGCCAAAAGACTTGAAAATAGAGCAAACTTTATGAGTGAAGGACAGGCTCAAGGGCAAAGTGCTAACAAACTGATGGGTGATGGAAGGTTCAGGCAGTAAACTAGATCTATTCTGTGATTCAAAACTCTGGATTAGTCTGTGTAATAAGAGGGTTGGAAAGCCATGCAATTTGCCAATGTTGATGATGTTCTGATATTCTAGTTGAAGAGCAGAATGGCTGTTGCAAATAAGGTTGGCCCGGTGAATGTATGACTTAAGAGCAGACAGTTTGTATTTTCCAAAAGTGCGAGAATAGTAAGGGATGATATTATGGGTGGCAGAAGGTTTCCTGTAAACAGAGAGGCCAAGTGAGAAATCTGGGTTGATGTTGATATCCAGAAAACTAATATTATTGTCAATCTGTTCTTGAGAGGAAAATTTTATATGCAGGAATTTTGAAGTTATGGAGGACATGAGTTCAAACAGAGAGTGTTTTTGGTGTGGCCAAATAATGAAGATTTCGTCCACATACCTTAACCAAATGGTGGGTTTTAAGAGGGATGGGGCAACAATTAATGTTTCAATATTCTGCAAATAAATTTCAGCAAGTAATGGGAAAGAGGGGAGCCCATAGGTACACCTTGTTTTTGTTGGTAATAGATACCATTGTATACAAAACAGGAATACTTTTCCAATGAATCAAAACAGTCATAAAGATATTTGATCAGTTCTCCAGGAAGTTCTTGGTGCTCCATTAGTTTTTTGACCATGAGCATGTAGGCATCAAAAAAAGGAACAGAAGGAAACAATGAATCCACGTCAAAGGTGTACAGGAAATCTTGACGATTGATGGAAGAAGGGAGTTTCTGGATAAAGTCCTTGGTTGATACAACAGAATAAGGATGATTTCTTGTCAGAACTTTGCAACATTTGACCAATTGCCTTTCAAGATTGACTGCAGGAGAAAAGGTGTTTTCAATTAATGGCCTAATGGGATGTCCAACTTTATGTAGCTTGATCTGTAAGAACAACCTGGGAGTATGAAAATAAGCTTGGGGGGGGGGGAGATGTCTCCTAAGAAAGATTTCAGATAAGTTTTTTTTTTTTTAGAAAGCTTACTAACAGATTTAGCTTTACATAGTTTTCCAGTGTTGTCAGCCTTGAGTCTTATGCAATTGGTTTTTTCCAGGAAATCAGCCACTTTGTTGTCCAAAGAATTCTTTTGGATAAAGACAGAACATCCTGCTTTGTCTGCTTTGCAAGCTTCAAGATTATTACAGAATTCATTTAATGCAAAAACACATCTGCTGTTTTGTTTAGAGTTGGCAGAAGTACTGTACTGAACAAATGACTAAATCAAGGTGTTCTAGTTCATTTTAGACAAAGTGCAGAATGATAGGGTGGATAAGAAAAAACTGAGGTTTTGAAATAAAAAGAAATCTTACTGGAAGTACATAAGATGTAGAAATTAAAAAAAAAGTTCAACATTTTATGAGCAATAGGAAAGGAGAAATAATTGGGAGCCTAATGAAGATTGGAGAATATGTCTGGCAGTTATTAGAAACTGAAAGCAAAGATGATTTGGAGTAGAAGGAGATTTTTGAAGATTTGGTGAATGACTGCAAGACTTAACTCTTTCAGTGATACTTTCTTACCAGCTTTGGTTTAATATTGGTATTTAAATCCAATTAAACTTTGATCAAGTGATTGCTAGTTAGCTGCACTAGTAATAATGCTCACTAGACACTGTGAACGCAATTCGTTTGTAGCCTGCAAAGCTGTTACCCACTATGAAAATAACATCATAGAATACAACATAATTTATCTTTGTTATCATTATTAGTATTTTATATTTTTTATCGATTCATAAAGCATTAAAGACAGAAAACAAATCTACCTTTCTGTTTTTTTTTTTTTTTTTTTTTTTTTGATGAGATTCCAAGCACATGCTTCTTGCGGTGGTCTGCCACTGACCAGCAGTAGCATTAATGCAATGAGATGTATAGTTACACTTAGTTTCCTGTTTATCCTTGCTGATTTGTAAGTTTTATTTGCTTCATTCCATACAAAACTGACATGCTTAGTTTGTACCACCAAAAAGAAAATATTTTAGTCCTTTGTTACCAACTCTATTTCAGTTTTCTTTCAAGTGCAAGTACAAAATATGTATTTGGTTTCATCTTGGTTAACTCTTTCAAATCCTACAATATTTTGTCTTGAATATATTTGGAAAGTCTCATAGTTGTTTCCCCTGACTTTTTCATCAGTTTTAGTTCTTTTGAATATCACTGAGGTGGTTTTTTTTTTTCCTTTTGTCAAATATGCTTTATAAATTGATTGTACTGCTTGAGGCATTTTATGTGAAATTGTGTATGAAGTTTAGCATTTTTATGTCTGCTTAATTGGTTCATTCTTCTTTATATGTATGTATATATATATATATATATATATATATATATTGTAAAAAACGGGACACTGTCATTTACAAATACCAGATACTTGAAATGTGTTTACTTAAAAACAGTTTTTCTGTTTTAGGAAAAAAATGAAACTGATGGAGATGCTTCGTACAGTGGTTATTCAAAAAAACTTAGAACTGTGAAAAGTGCTGAATCTCTTATTCATTGTTTGAAAGAAGCAGGTCATATCATAATGGAGGATGAGAAATTGAGTAAGTTGTGCTTCACTGTTTGCCTTAGTGCTGCTATTTACTACTATTGTCATTACTTCTATTATCTACAGAAGCTAGTGTACTGGGGAAAGGCAGTTTTGAAGAATACTTTTGTATTTTGATTTTATTGTTCCTCTTTCAGAACACATGTAATTTTTTGTGAGAGAGGGGATTAATAACTCACACTAGCATCTAATGCTATGAGGAGTTAATTACTTGTCTGTTATTTAGAGCTACTGGCTCCAGGAAAGGGAGAGAATCAACGGCATAGGACAAACACATTACCATGATTAAATGTGAGCCCTACTAGAGCAGCACACATCTAATATATTTACAATGTGGTTATATTTTCTTTTCCCCGGTGATCTGGCTACAGAATTCGTCCTTGTTTTGCCAATTTTAACTGAAAATATTTAAGTAAAAGCATAGATACTTCTGAGTAAGAGGGTTATGGTTTCTCCCACATGCCCCCTCCCTGAATTTTTCTTTTCTTTTGAGAATTTTTTCATGAAAGTACCATGTCAGACATTATTTAAATAACTGGAACAAAATTCCATGAGAATATCAAAATCTAAAGTTGTGCACAGCATTTCCTCTTGTTATCAGCATTTGCCATCTGCAGTGAAAAGGCATTACATTTTTCCAACTTGTAGATATGCTAACCAAATGTATGTCAAAAAGAAATAAGGAATTAGAAAGTTTAATTTATTGGCCTTACTCAGAGATATTTTTAAGTTTTCTTTAGATGAAGAAATCACTTACCTCTCCTATGAGTATTTTTTGTTTGTTTGTAAGGAATGAAAATACTCAGTGGGGGAAAAGATAAGTGACTTCATCAACTAAAGAAAACTTAAGAATCAGAAATGTGTAATGAGTGCAGTTCAGTTCTTTTAGTAACATATTTTTTCACAAATGGAATTCAGGCTATGCAAAATAAGATGTGTATGCATCTGTTGGTTGCATTGTAACATTTGGTTCAACAGCTAGTTTTACCTGATGGTCTGTGAAGTAACAGTTTGGTGTTTAATTATTCACTTGAAGTTCATCGTGCAGAATCCCAGAGGTGACTGTTTGCATCTTGATCATGATTTAAATTTCTGCAGTTGGTTTATTTGGTCTTTTCAGTAGGTTTATTTTAACTCCAGTTGTCGAGGTAATGGATGAGGAGCAATGATGTGCTCCACTGTCTTTTCTTATATGCATGAGATAGATTCAAAAAGTTTGCCAGAATCATTCCCATCTATGGGAATGAAAAATCATGCAGATAATTTTTTGGTTTCAGAGACTGACAGCACCCATGATATTGTCTAATGGTAAGTAGTGCCATCCCATTTCCTGTCTGTGTTGAGCACCAGTAGTCTCTTTGTTTACTGTGCATTTAGTAACATCACAGTTGAAAATGTGTGCAACTGAGTAATGTGCAAACACCAAATTTTGTGTTTTGCTTCAAAAATAACCATCAGAGACAGCAAGCATACAGTGAAATGGCAATAAAGAAATTGCAAGTTTAAACGTGGTGGCATATGTGTTTCTGTGATGGTCATGTGAGTGCTGAAGAAGTATGTGAATAACTATTTATCTCTTCAACTGCAGAAAAGATTGAGCATGTATGCAACACTATCTGATGTAAGAATGAAAGAAATACGGGATTACGCCATATAATACAAATTTTGAAGATGACAATCCGTTTTTTGGCGTAAATGTGACAAGGATGGTAAGTCAGATAATATCCGAAAACTTGAAAATTTTCATCGTCCTGGAGCGGGACTCGAACCCGCGTCTCCCAGAAAACGCCTAGGTATGCTAACCACTACACCACCCAGAACGACCAAGTTTCAAGTTTCCGATCAATTTGAATTTAACCATCACAGGATTCGCTAGTCGAAGCAACCGGCATTCATGTTTAGCGAATCTGGAGGTTAATAATCCTATCCCGTGATTGCCCGGAGAAGCAGATAAAGCATGAAAGAAATACGGGATTACGCCATATAATACAAATTTTGAAGATGACAATCCGTTTTTTGGCGTAAATGTGACAAGGATGGTAAGTCAGATAATATCCGAAAACTTGAAAATTTTCATCGTCCTGGAGCGGGACTCGAATCCTTGTCACATTTACGCCAAAAAACGGATTGTCATCTTCAAAAACTATCTGATGTGTTTGCAGCATCTCCAAGGGGTGCTGTGTTAATGTTGTGTCCTGTTTGCTGTGCAGCAGTGATGACATAAATCATTCCTTCTTGAGACTTCATTCATCATTCAGGTAAAAGAATAATTCGTGAATTATTGTTCAAACAAACAAACGACCATTCAGTTTCCAGATTGTCAGTCACTACACACACTGAATAAATCATTCATTATGGGGATTTTGTATTTATCACCAAAGCTGTTTCAAAGCCATGGGTCTTTTTGGCAAACTTCCCAAAAGAGCACAAGCTGTTCACCATTCACAATGAATTATTTGCCATGAACCTGTTCATGGCGGAAGATTCGGGCACAGAATTCAAATAAATAGCATTCACGTGTCATTCTCATTCTTAAGTTTCACCATTATTGCCTAGCTGACTACTGGTTGCTCACTATGTAATCGTTGACACTCATTAATTCTTAACATTACTTTTCTTATTGGGAATCCGTTTTTGAACTCATGTGAGAGGAATAAAGTTAAACATTCAAAGTGTGCCTCAACAGCAACAGAGTGATTGATCATTAACAGAGGTGAGAGCAAACCATTCACCATTCGTGGTGAAGTACAGTAGAGCATCGAAAATCTGAAACATCAAAAATCCGAACAATCTTCCCTCTACTTTTTTTTTTTTTTTTTTTGTGGTGGAGAGTTTTTAAGTATAGTCCATTCATTTTACCTTGGCACTTGATGATAATATTAGGTGTGCAACTTAATTCTCGGTCACAGGCATGAGACCTTGACAGCAAATCGAATACGTACCTAATCAGGGAAATAATCCCCATCGTGTTGGATACATTTGAGCCATCGGTCGGAGGGAGCTGCTGAATGCCACTGCGGAAAAAAAGAGGGCTATTTCGAGTTGATAAAGTCATCAATACTTGTGAGCACCTCCTTGACAGAAGTGAAGTGCGTATCACTCAGGTGATGTTGCAGGAAGCGAAAGAGGTGATAATCCGATGGGGCGAAGTCTGGAGAAAACACCGGGTGGGACAAAATCTTCCATCCCAGGTCGATGATCGTGTTTAAAGTCGTTTTTGTGGTGTGACGACGCGCGTTATCCTGAAGCTACAGGACCAACCTTCTGCCCTTGCCGGTGTATGGCCTTTTCGCCTCCATTACATTACTCACACGAAAGAGTTGCTGACAATAACGCTCAGCATTGACCATTTCACCAGGTTTGAGCAACTCATAGTGTACGACACCGCGCTGATCCTACCATATGCACAGCAACAACTCCCCGGCATGGATATTCGGTTTGGCGGTGCTGGTGGTAGGCTGACCTGGATAAACTCACGATTTGTGCCACTTAGGATTATCGTAGAGGATCCACTTCTCATCACAGGTCAAATTCTTGTGGAGGAAATCCTCCTGGAATCTGGAGAGCAAGGACACAGCAACATCGTAGCACCTAGATTTGTTCGCAGCTGTGAGTTGGTGGGGCACTCAACGGCCCTTTTTGTGAATCAGTCCAAGCTTGTGCAGGCGCTTTGCAATGGCTTGTCGTGTTACTCCAAGTTTCTGGGCAAGCCCTGACTGGGTGCGACAGGGATTCGCGTCCAACAGTTGTTCCAGTTCCTCATCGTCAACTTTCTATGTCTGTCCCAGATGTTCTTCATCACGGAGATCGACATTTCCCTGCTTAAACCGCTGGAATCACTTCTTACACATACTGTAGGACAAAGCAGCACAGATCATTTGCTGGGCTTACGTGGCACTTTTTTCAGCTGAAACGCGAACAGGGGCGCCTCAAATGTTGTTTCTCGAACAACATTGCTTTCACCGTCAACTTTCGTGCCTTCTGTCACTAGAGCTGTGAGCGGTTACGGTTGCCTGGAAAACTGTTGAATGGCACTGCAATCAGCCATTACCGCACACAGCTATTTGCATTTGCCGACATTCTATGATCGCTTGTGGTTAGGGGCTGAGAATTAAGTTGCACACCAAATAGAATCACCTCATTTTGGGGGTGCAAGCATTTTGGGGGCGATGTGTCGAAGGTGGAAGTGTCTTCTAATACTCATAGACAAAAGGCAAAAACGCTATGATTTTACGACCCATTACCACGGCAGTACCACCCCCTTTTTTCATCCCTCAGCCCCATTGTTCACTGTGAGCCGAGAGGAAAGTTACCCCCCTACTCAACATAAAGTACACCCCTTGGCAATCGGAACCAGCTTGTAATGATTGATAAGTTTTGGAACTTGTACTTTATGTTTAAAAATTTCACAGCAGTAGTAAAAATGGTAAATTTGTTTCATATTGCATAATAACACAAAAAAAATCTTGTGTTATGTAGTTTTTTTCTTTTCTTTTGTATACAGCTGCTTATTTTTGGTACATGTATTTGGATAATGTAATGTAGAAATGTTAGTGTATTTGTATTTTTTACATGCTCGATAATCCGAACTACCAGTGGTCCCAATTAGTTCAGATTTTCGACCCTGTATTATAATTCATTGTAAACTAATCATTCATGAATGGTCCATCACTACTGTGGAGGCCAACAGTATCTCAGTGCTATCATTACTACACCTTATTGTGGTACATAATTTTGTTGCCCATTCAGAGATGGTGTATTATCAAAAGCTTGTGAAGAATATGATAAGTATTTTTTTGAGTCACCAAAGGAACACAACAAACTACATGAATCAAATCAATTGTGACCAAGTACACTAATGCAAATTGTTTCTGCTGCCAAGTTTTTTTTTTTTTTTTTTTTTTTTGTAATGGGTGCATGGGGACTCTTTGTGAAAGATTAAACAACACAGTATCATATGCAACTCCATTTCTTTTGAGATTACATGTGTGAAAATTGGTAACTTTGTTCTCGGGAAACATCTTGAAGAGTTATTGTACATATTTGTCAACTATATAGTTGATATATTGTGTACTGTTTCTCACGTTATATGAACGTTATAGTGCTCGCGGGAAACATTCGCTCTTTGTCTAACATAGAGCCCATATTGTTTAATGCAACCTGATATTATAAAATTAAGGTAAAAGATTTTATATAAATGAAAACAATTACTCACGTTTTGTTTTCATGGAGTATTCAGGAACATTGAGCATTATTCTACGATATTCCAAGATTTCTTGAATTCGTCGAAATCACTTCAAGCAGTCACATTGTGATGATTTTAGGCTTGTCTAGTTTCAATAGTTGGGCAACTCTTCTTCCTATTGTCTTGTGATTCCAACATTGAAATGTCTAAAACAATGAACTATTGAATGGTTTAACCTTCAATTTGAAGGGGAATCAATTTAGTAAAATATTCAGTCGTAAAGCATTCCTAGACTTCGTTTTCACTTGATACGTTAAAAAATTGATAAGCCGGTATTCTATTTCAGTGAGTTGTACTTCTGAAAATGGCATTTAAAAACTTAAAAATATTGAACAATCAAACCTTTAAGTTGAAGGGAAGTCGATCATGTACGAAATATTTGTCTTGACAATAGTTTGAACATCGTTTCCCGCTGCACAAACTAGTTTCGACTATCATTTTTGCAGTCATCTTCTGTGGGCTGAATGATGTGTTTCTCATCGCGCTCGTTGTACATCGGCCTGCTATCTCACATTCAGCTGGATGACTCAAAAGTTCCACGTCGACCGAATCTTTCTGCGCATAAAACTAAAGGCGCATTCAGCCTTTAGTTTTATTGCGCATTCTACGTGACGTATGTGCAAGTTCTTGATTGGAACGTCTTACTTTGCTCCTGATTTCAAATTATCTGGTGTCGCCATCTCCGTACGTCAATAATTGACTCTGTATTTGTCTTGTTCTTATATCTTTTATTTTGGATGGTTTTTTTTTTTTTTTTTTTTGTTCTTTCCTCTTTTCTTGTTCAATGAGATATCTCCATGCATATGGAAGGTTCATTGGTTCGTTGTAATTACAATTTCTTTCTCTAGTTTTTTTTTTTTATCATAACTGTTTCTGATGTTAAAATTTTAAAATTTGGGCCTTAGTTTTATGCAATGTTATTAATTTAGCTTCTGGCCAATCTGGGATTGCCTCATTAACATCAGAAGCAGTTATGATCGAAAAAACTAGAGAAAGAAATTGTAATTACCATGAACCAATGAACCTTCCATATGCATGGAGATATCTCATTGATCAAGAAAAGAGGAAAGAAAAAAACAGCCAAAATAAAAGATATAAGAACAGGACTACAGGGTCAATTGACGTATGGAAGATGGCAATACCAGATAATTTGAAATCGGGAGCAAAGTGAGACGTTCCAATCAGGAACTTGTACGTACGTGACGTAGAATACGCAATAAAACTAAAAATGTGTATGCGCAGAAAGATTCGGTCGACGTGGAACTTTCGAGTCATCCAGCTGAATGTGAGATAGTAGGCCGATGTACAACAAGCGCGATGAGAAACACATCGTTTAGCCCACAGAAGACTACTACAAAAATGATAGTCAAAACTAATTTGGTAATGTTTGTGCAGCGGGAAACGATGTTCAAACTATTGTCAAGACAAATATTCCGTACATGATCGACTTCCCTTCAACTTAAAGGTTTGATTGTTCAATATTTTTAAGCTTTTAAATGTAATTTTTAGAGGTACAACTCACTGAAATTGAATACTGGTTTATCAATTTTTTAACGTATCAAGTGAAAACGAAGTCTAGGAATGCTTTATGACTGAATATTTTACCAAATTGATTCCCCTTCAAATTGAAGGTTAAGCCATTCAATTGTTCATTGTTTTATACATTTCAATGTTGGAATCACAAGACCATAGGAAGAAGAGTTGTCCAACTATTGAAACTAGACAAACCTAAAATCGTCACGAAGGGACTGCATGAAGTGATTTCGACGAATTCAAGAAATCTTGGAATATAGCAGAATAATGCTCAATGTTCCTGAATACTTCATGAAAACAAAATGTGAGTAATTGTTTTCATTCATATAATAGTTTTTACCGTAATTTTATAATATCAGGTTGCATTCAACAATATGGACCCGATGTTAGACAAAGAGGGAATGTTTTCCATGAGCACTATAACATTCATATAATGTGAAAAACAGTACACAATATATCAACTATATAGTTGACAAATATGTACAATAATGATTATAACCACGTAATAAAGTTCAACACTAAAATGTGTTTGAAGAATTGATTGGATCTTGAAAGAGGTGCTGGGATTGCGCAATATGGAAAGAAGCTTCAAGATCAAACAATTGATGTGTGTGAGGACATTATCTAGGAAAATATATTATACAGGATTAATAATTAAAAAAAACATTGCAGTGATTTTTCATTAAACTACAGACCTTGTTTATATTGAGTAATTTTCATTTTTATGTCTGTTATATGTGGATTTAGAATAAAACAAAATGTTAAGACTCACTGATATTTGCACACATGCACTATAGATGTCACTGGATATGAACTGGAATAATTTGTTACAGTGAATTTAAATCTCCAGAACACTGATAATGGGTACTTTATTAGGTAAAGTTATAGAGTGGCAGTAATGACTTGGTACTTTTGCATAAAAGGAAAGAGGAGAATATCCTCTTTTCTTTTTATGTAGTTATGTCCATGTGCCAAATTATTATTGTTTTCCAGCTGTTTGTAACTTCTTAGGCACAATCCAGTCTTTGGGATCATTCATTTGGTCATCCACATAGCAAATTAAAGAATTTTTCTCTGATTTTTTAGGGAATTTTCCTTAATGCAATGCATGTTTTGCTATTTTGTGCAGTCTCTCCTTCAAAATAAATCAATGTATCTTGCAATTTTCCCCTCCTCATCCCAATTTTTTAAAGTGAAATTAAATTTCCAACTCGGTGCTTAATCTGTCCATGAGGGAACAGGCGCCATTTCCTTGACCTATAAAATCGTTGTCATGGCAGAATGAGTTACAGCAATCCTGATTTCTGGAATTAATTTAATTTAAATGCATGTTTTGCCATTCCTTAGTCACCTCTTGCTATGTCAAAGAACAGAGTCAGCGTTATGTCATTTTCTTGATGAAAAGTAAAAAATGCCACTAGCTACTCATTGTGCAAAGAAAACAACTGCATATCAAAATGTACTGCGGCCAACAGTTGAAGTTCCGCTTTTGAACTTTAATTTCTTGTCAAACAAATGGAAAAATGCTCATGCATTTTATTTCTTAAAAAGGTGACTAAGGAGTGGGGAAACATTCATTTTCAGTGAAATGAAAGTTTAAAATGCAACATTGCCATTTCTAACTCTTCTATAAAAACAACAGCATGGTTCATGAAAATGCCCCCCCCTTTTTTTTTCTATAGAGCTGTAAAGTTGGGGGTGGTGGGGTGTGGGGGTGGTGGTAATGTTATGTATTTGTATTCCTTACCACATTGACTGATAAAACCCAACACTTGACATTGAGTGTGTCTCAATTTTCAGTCTTGGCTTGAGCACCTTAGTGGTGTCCATGTTATTCTGAAAAAATGCTCTCAGTGTGCTGCTATACAGGTTCCTATCGAATATAACTTGCAATTCTTTGTATTTTGAAAGGCTGTAAACGTTGTGCCACCTAAGTTTGACCCATCCTTACACCAGAACATATGTTAACCTTTGAACAGCAATACTCCCAGGCCATGCTTCTTGGTCTCACTGATGCGTACCATATTTAGGTTGAAATTTCCTAATTCCTAAGCTAATTTACTTCATTACATTGTGGTGTAATGTCAAATTTGCCAATTTTTCAAGTAACACAAATTTTGTTAATTATGGTTTGTTGAAATCATAATTAGCATTGAATAAAAAAACATACTAATCTGAAAAAGTGCAGTTATTTGTTGTGTACTTAGTGCTCACTGTAGTTCGACATGTTGTTTTCCATCTCGGAAGCTTTTGGTATGCATTAAATGAAGAAATTTATTTTGTATATAGTAGGAAGGCAAAGTTAATGTTTTAGTTATAAGGAAATGAGTAAAAAATCATGTTGGGTTACTAAAACTTTATCATGTGAAAATTAATAGTGTTACATAAAATCATTTTACATATCTCAGTTTTTTAAAAAACCATGTATTTTTATTTCCGTTTTAGATTTCAGTCCAGTTATTTTTTGAGCACAATCTAATTTAACAAGTGCATTTGAAATAAATCAGTTCTGCCTCTTGTCTTCAAAGAATCTTCTTAATGTTGAAAGACACTGATTTGCATCTTTAATTGAGTTGGTGTCTTTAACATTAAGGTTTGCCACAATTGAATCCCAGTCTGAAAAAATGGGAAGGGAATTCTCACACAACTCGCAAGTGGCGGTACATCAAGTTTGTTTTGTGTTGGAAAAGGCAGGTTGATGCAGTAATATATATAGGCAGTTGCCAAGGATGTGGTGATACATCAGGGGACCAAGGGATGCTTTATATAGGAAAGGTCTGTTCAGACCAAATGGGTGGTGGTGTACAAGGATGGTGGTAAAATGAGGGGTGGTACATTGAGGTTTGACTGTATTTTTTTCCACAAACAACATGAACGCAGGAATAAGGAAAGACCACCATATCTGTTCATCTTCTAAGTAAATAAAAGGCTGCTTATCATGTGGTTGTATCAGGTTCCTGAAGGATGTGATGGTTGCAACAGTGGTCCTAGTGTCATTCAGCTGTTAGCACAAGGCTGAACAGCTTCACATGGGCACAGTCATGCAGTTGCTGAGCTTAAGTGTCCCTCAAACTAGTCATCTGGTTAGTGTTATAGCCCTACTTATTCATCTGCCTGCACTTGACAGTACATTTTTGTTAGTGCATTGACAGGGAGATGGGGTAGGATACTGGGTGGTATGTGTGGATAGTTCCTGAGAGTGTGGGTTTCCTTCCATTTTGAGTTCCTATTAGGCTTCTGTGGAGCATCTACAGTGAAAAGTCCTTTCACAACTACCAAGTAAATATGAAGGAATCAAAATAAGATGAAGAAATAGAAACAGTTCAACCTAAATACATTAGGCACCCCCCCCCCCGCCTCTCACACACACGCACTGCAAGTCAATTATTGTACTTTGTAAAAGACAGTTGAACATGAATCCAAATGCAGGTTTGATGGCTTAATAAAATCAAGTCCCCAGTCAACAAAATGTGTGGTTTATTCAGGGCCTGATTGCCACTTAGGTGTGTAGGTCCTGGGCCCCTTGTTAATTTTTTTCTTCTAGCAATGACCTAATCATTATTGAACTTCTTTTAATTATTATTTCACCATTATTGTATCATTGCCACCTTATTATTACTGTGAAAGTAGTATTTTATGTAGGGTTTTGTTACACTCCCTTCAGTCAGTCTCCAATACTTTCATTAAAGTAGCAGTTTCAATTTTCACAAAACCCTTTGTTTCTTTTCTGAAATTGTTGCCTTAGAAATCACAATCAGTTTTACTTAAGAATTTATTACAAATTCTAATATTATTAAAAGTTATTATTGCAATCAATAGGCTATTAATCAAATTTTATGACTTTCAAATTCTATGACTTTGAAAAACAATAAAAAATTTGCTGTATATGGATGAAATATGAAACAGCTCCTTCATTTGATTCAAAGGCTAATTATAAGGATTTATAAATAAGTAAAGGTAAATGTGTAGTTTTTACTGTCCTAAATAATTTGGCTCAAAATTTTGAGAAAAAAAAAATACTTATTTTAAAGATTTTTTTATTATAAAACTTACCTGCAAGCACAAGGATGTGAAGGAACGCCACAATCCTCCCCCCAGCACTGTGGCAACATCATCCATTGCTCCACTGAAAGATAGTGTCGTGATTTTTTTTTTCACTTTTGTAATCCTGTTAGAAACTGAATTTTAATGCCCTTTCTAAGGACAATAATGATAAATCTACAACTCTTTTTTCAAAGCAGACCAGACTGCTGTAAGATGCAAAGTTTTTTTTGCCATGTCTCATAGTTTTCCATCCATAAAACGGCTGCTACATTTTGTGTTAGGCCAGGCTTGCTGCAGCATTCGTTCACAACCTCCTGCTTATAAGTAAGTTTTACGGTAAATTTCTTAAAGATGTGTTGTAAAGCTGGAACTTTTTTTGCCATTTTCAATAAATTATGTACTTTAAAATATAGTAAAACGCTGATTATCCGGGGCTCAATTATCCGTGGGGTTGGATTAACCAGGATCCTCTACAAATTTCATCTTTTTATCTTTTTTAAATTCTCTATGCAAGTGAATTTGTTAAATAACAAAGACATTACTGCATATTTTAAATAACATTGCAGCATATTTAAACAATATTGCATCATCCTTATAGCAGAACTTATTCCCTTTCTGTCACCAGAGTACACAGTCAAGTAAGTGTATTACAAATTTAATGTAGTCCCTTTTGTCTGTTAAACATTACAAAAGCTTGTTCATGTACTCCTTTTGTGTAGCCAAATTTATTTATCATTTCAACCCCTAAAATGTTGGGAAGGAGTTTTTTTTTATCAATGGAAAATAAATTGGAGATTATTAAAAGAGATGAATGCATTTCATCACTTGTAGCTGGATTTGGTATTAGCTGGTAAACTAACAGCTGTAGAAACATTACTTAAATTCATGGAAAGCCAAGATGATGTTGATTACTGATGGTGTAAGTAAAAAAACTAAGAAATGATTTGCAACGGTAACTATGTTCATAATCGACAGACTCCTCAAATGAAAATTTATTGTTATTTATTCTTGACTAAACACACAACTAAGACACTATCGAAAGTTGACGGATATATAATAAATATAGAACGAATGAGTTATTGTTAACAACGAACTTTGCTTTCTATTTAGTCTGTTTTAAACAGTCTTACCATAATTAATATTTCACACAAAAGCACCCTGTTGTACATAAAGAGCCTTTATATGTATAATGCAGGGAAGGAAATATACTTTCCAATTTTACTCATTATACTTTTATGAGACAGCAAAGTTGAAAATGATTGAAACTTCACAATGTTGACATTAAAAAGCATGTCAATTTTGCTAACCCAACAACCAAATATAAAGAATCTTCTTATCTTTTTTATACCAGCACATCAGTCCTAGATTACTCGCAGATGTGGTAAGTAGGGATATTAAACTTATTGCCTTTTAAATACATCATTAATTTAATATTAGCTTAAAAAAATTACAGCAGATTTGTGTTAAACAGTATAGTTTGAATTTATCTGGTGCCATTTTGATTTATAACCAAAATCTGCAGAATTGCACTTTTTATTGCTATGCTGCTCTGTTCTTCCATTTTCTATTGCATTGATGTTTGAAATAGGTATCTAACCAGTGTTAGACTGTAAAACACATCTGCTAACAAATTAAAGGTTTGACGAAATGTGTGTATGAGTAGTTTACAAGTAAAAATTCATTTAAATCTAACTAAAACAGGCAAATTTGTCAAAACATCGTTGGAAATTTAATTTGTTAATATGATTGCAATAAAATGCAGGCAGTGGAGAATTAGAAATGAAAAGGGTTACTGTACTTTTTTTAAACATTACATTCATTCTTTATTATTAGTCTTTCATTATATAAACCTGTTGTAGTTTGTATATATAATCATTTCTAGAGCATACTTATTCTGCTAGTGCAGTATATAAATCGTCAAATGCCATCATGCTGATAAAATAAACTACTGTTTATGAAAATTGCAACACCATGAAGGAATGATGGTAATCACATGAAATTTACAGGATATGCAGAGCAGAGTCATTGCGCATGTCTTGGCCCGGCAGCGCCGCCTGAACGGTCGAGTGAGGGGTATAAAAGAGAGGGCTGTTTAGGATACACACCAGTAGTGCATCATGGACAGCGAGTTGTGAAAGTGTTTCCAGGATTCAATGATGCTGTAGTGACAACGAAGGGCGCAATATCACCATACGACAGAGTTTGAACAGGGACAAATGATTGGTCTGCATGAAGGTGCATTTTCGTACTGTGACATTATGGCTCAGACTGGACATAACGCCATGACAGTGATGTGCGTGTGGTGGCAGAGAACCGAGGAGAACCAGGTGCATCGACAATCTGCTAGTGGGCCGAGAGACGTGATGACACCGCGGGATGACTGACACCTCGTCCGCGTGGCAGTGATGAACCGTTCCACATATTCGCAAGTGTTAGCACAACAGTGGAGCACTGCAACAGGTGTGGCATTGTCTGCCTCCACAGTTCGACCCGTCTGCTGCACAGAGGACTGGTTGCACGCATCCCTTTGCGGCAGATTCCTTTGACCCTGAACCATGGACACCTCAGGCTGCAATGGGGTTTTCAATGCAGACAATGGCGTGCTGATGGACAACATGTGTTTTCGAATGAGTCCCGATTCAACTTGGACTACCATGATGACCCCATACACATTAGACGGTATTGTGGTGAGCGCCTTCTTCCAGCATGCGTTGTCGAGCGTCATACAGGCCGAACGTCAAGTGTAATGGTGTGGGGTGCCATTGGGTAACATTCGCAATCTCGGCTACTATGACTTGAGGGCAATATCACCAGCGACCGCTACATCAGGGAAGTTGTACAGGCAGAAGTCATACCCTTCCTTCGTAGCACTTCAGCTGCTATATTCCAGCAGGACAATGCCTGACCTCATGTTGCCAGGAATGTTCAAGCCCTCTTCGCAGCACAGCAGATACCGCTTCTTCCCTGGCCTGCACGTTCACCAGACATGTCGCCTATTGAACATGTCTGGGATATGGTCACTTGGCAACTGGCCCATCAAAGTCCACTAGTGGTCAGTACCAATGATCTGTGGCTGTGTATACATGCTGCCTGGCAAGCAATTACCCAGGGCACCATCCAACGCCTTTTCGATTCAATGCCAACCTGTCTCGAAGCTCTTATTGCAGCTCACAGAGGCTTCACAAAATACTTATTTTTAAAGGTAAAAATTGTTGTATTGTTCCGAAAATTAAATCACTTATGTACAGTCATATCAGTAATGTTTGGTATAAATTTCATTCGAATCACATGGTTCCTCCTTCTTGGTGTTGCAATCTTCACAAACAGTAGTGTATGAAAAAATATTGAAAGGAATCACCTGCTCATCCAATATATTGTTTTTTTTTACAACAGATAATCACATTGATTAACATAATTATGTTCTATAACAAAATATAAAGTGAATTGTTCACTGTTGAGCCAAAGAATAAAGTAAATCCGTTCAAAGTGCAAATTATATGTTCTATCCATATACTGTATATATGTGTGTGTGTGTGTGTGTGTGTGTGTGTGTGTGTGTGTGTGTGTGTGTGTGTGTGTGTGTGTGTGTGTGTGTGTTTTCTATCGTTTTAAACAGTTTAGTCTGGTTTTCAATTATTTGAGCAGTCACTATTTAGTCACAAAAAAAAAAAAAAAAGGTCACTTTTATCACTTTTTTCTCCGAAAAAGTTGCTTTTCTCACTACTTTTTACAATGAAGTCTGTGCTGAGGTCTGCATAGAACGAATGAGTTATTGTTAACAACGAACTTTGCTTTCTATTTAGTCTGTTTTAAACAGTCTTACCATAATTAATATTCCTTTGGCACTTCACGGAAAAACACTTTGTATATTGCCTCGAGAATCCTTTTAGATGATGATAATACATGTACTCTTTTAGAGCACTTTTGTAAGAACAACAAATATCGTGTTCGCACACAGCGAAGGGATGCCATCATCTCTTCTCAACAATTGTTCAGGGTCGTGATACCATAATTCCTTGCAACGCACCACTTGCTGGCTGCTCGGCATCAACGCAAACATAAACAAACTTGCAGCAGGTGTCCGATGAAAAAATAAAAGAAATGAGCAAAGGACGCTAACATCCAACAATTACATTGAAGTTTTACAAATTCGCGGACATATAAGAATATGAAAAACAAGCAAAAATCATGTACTTCCTATTGAAATAAGATTTAAAATGTTCAGTTTTGTATTTACATACCACAAGCATTTTTGTGTTTTTATAAGATTTTTTATGTATTTATCCCAAATAAAACATAATTTGGATTAACCATGTTTTTCAATTATCCAGGTTCTAGCATCCCCCAATTACCACTGTTAAGTGACATTTTACTGTATGTATATCTTCTGTTCTTGAAATTCTTGGCCGAGTAATTTAGGACACTAAACTGCACCTCAACCTAAATAGATATACACATCTCATGCCATGTTTATCATGTGACTTCCCCAATGCTTGTACATTGGTAAAAGATTTTGTTTTGATGGGGGCCTTACCGTTTTCCTGATCTTGGTCCCCTAGGTCTTAGTCAGGCTCTGTGTTTAACACAGCATGTAGTTTTTGGATTTCTTTACACTGTGTTCTGTATCAATATAATATCACATTTGATTGAACTATTCTGCCTTGTACTATTCACAGATTCGATTCCTATAAGTATTTACACATTAGTGCTAGTGGCAGTTGCTGTGAGTTGTTCTGTATTCTTCTTGGGTTTTTATCCATTGAATGCTAATGAGCTACTTTGTATATTTCAGGTAACAGCCCAAAGACACCTCAGCCAGTTTCTATGGATTCATCATATTGCTTTGACACACCTTGTTCTGTTTTTCCAAGATCGCCAAGTTTACAAAGGCATACACGCTCCAGCTCTCATGAATCTTACTTTGAAAACAGTAGTGACATGGCTGTTGAGGATGACAGTAGTATATATTATTTTGTAAAAGAACAGATGCAAAAATTACAGCAGGAGGCTGAATCATCATTATGGACTACTGTTGATGATTGTAAAAGGAAAGAACCTAATGAGATGGACAGCTATTCAAAATACACTGACAGCAGTGAAACTGATGTGACAGGTTTAGGCCTTTCAGTAGTACAAGGTCCTATAGATCATTATGATTCAGAGAAAGTTATACGCAAGCAAAAATTTTGTGCCATAGATGGTGATCCTGCTGTTGCAAAGGTTCAGAGACTTAGCTGGATGAACAGTGAAGGTTCGAGTGACAAGGTATGTCTACAACGTGATAATGAAGACAGAAATATTGTGTCCTCTTCTGATCTTCATAGTGCAAAGGATGCAGAAAACCAGAGTTCATTTGTTCTTACTGAGGAGAGTGATGTTTTTTCAAGTAGTTCTGTTTTAACAGAAAATTTTCCATGGCTCCAGCCATCACAACCATTATCACATGTCTGTAAGCTTGTTGACCAGCCTAGTGCCTATGACTCGGATCTGAGTGATTTACTTGACAAGCGATACTCTTTCATGTCATCATCCGATAATGAAGTGGATTCTAGTTCAAAAGTAGTGGTTGAAAGGTATGGTAATGCAGAAACTGTTCTTGTGGAAGTTCATGCTACTCAAGATAGTTCCTCAGAAACTGAAAGTATTCTAGATGAAGGTTGTGATGAGGTGAGCAAGAATTATGAAGTTCTTGACAGAAGTATGGAAGAAACAATCACTCATTCTTACCCACAGGAATCGTCAAGCACGTGTGAGTATAAAGGGAGTGATGTAAATGATGATTGCTGGGATGAGTCTTTTAAAGATGGGCTTTCTGACATTCCATGTAGTACCATGATACTAACTATGAGTGTTTCCCACTCAGCAGACAAGGCAGATGATAACTTTGATAGGGGGACTACAGTGGAATCTATGGATGAAGATGAACTTACAGGGGAAGAAAAGGAAAGTTCTGTTGACTCCGACAGTGTACAAGATGTACCAAGCAAACATTTGTCAGTGTCATCAGTGGCTTGTGAGGATTTAACCATTAGCAAAGAGACTTTGCCTGAAAGTGATAGAACTGCAAATTTGTCTGTGGGCCTAGAATTTATTGATAATTCTGAATCATTAACTAGTGATCCTGATGTTTTTCCAGTTTCAGCAGAATCTCTTTCAAAGGTGCATCAGGAAAGTACAGCACCTGAAGAAAAACCTAAGAAAAGTATATATGTGAAGTTAAAAGATGATGAAGTTTCATGTACAGAAAATGAAATAACTCAAAAGGATAAGCATTTGTCTGATAATATTGAGATAAGTTCTGCAAGAGCCAAATCTGCTTCTTGTGAAACTGTGACAAAAGCCTTGCCTTCTGCTGTATGTCGCCCAGAGCGATCAAGTATCTCAGAAATACATTCACTGAGAACTAAAATAGAAACTATTCCCTTGCACAGAAAGAGGCAAATACTCAACATTCCTACCCCATCATCTCCTGTTGAAGAAGTAAGGAAAAAATTCGAGTTGCGTGCTACCAGCCAGAAGAAAAACACCATACACGAACAACCTTTATCTGATAACAAATTACAGATGAACAGTAAGGAGTTTCCTGCTAAACTAAATCGAAGACACACTGAAGTCTTTGAAGTTCAGCATTCGGCAACTGAGACTCCTGAAAATATAAAAAGAAAATCAGATGGTATTTTAAGTGCCAAAGCAGAAACTGTTCCTAACAAGCGACACTCTGAGCCTCTCTCTACTTCTTCAAAAAACATCGCAGGAAGAGTAAATTCTTCATTGCTTTCATATTCCCAAACCACACCTTATCCTCAGAAAGTTTCAGAAAATAAAAATTTGTCTGATAGTTCAAGTGTGAAAAGTAAGCCTTCACTTCCCAGCCTTTATACTCAGATGAAAGTTCGGAAGCTGCAGTCCTTACAAGGTGAATCTCCCACTCGTGTTGATGTTGACCCATGGTCAGACCCCATATTAGACGTGCAAGATGATTATCATCCTGTTGTTTGTTTTCCTGAACTTGCTAAAAGTAATGAGCTGTCAGTACCAGAAATACAGCCTGATAGTGCTACTGTTAGTGAAAATGTTGATTCATCTTTGTTGTATCTTAGCCAGAATGAAGCGATCTCTAATGCCGCTGGTCCAGAAGAGGGTTTTGAAATGATGAATTCAAGTGACTTGTCTGAAAATATCAGCTTAAAAGATCAAGAGGAAAAAAGTATTCAAGCCAGAAATTTTCAGGAGCAAAACTCCTCTGAAATGAGTAAGACAGAGACTCACGAAAAGAATAAAACAACCTCTGAAGCAGAAGTTAAAACAATGGCTACCAAAGACTGTGGTGAAGATGAAGCTATTAGGAGAGAGAGAATCAACAGAATAAAAGAGGAAAGAAGAGCTCAGTTACGAGAAAAGCTCAAACCTCAGAGCTTTCGCTTGGAAGCTGAAGAGAAGGAAAAATTCAAACAAAATTCAGATTTCGTAAAGACCACACGCGACAAACTGTGGCAGCATGTATGTTTGACTCATCTGAGTGTTTATCTGGAGAACTAAAAGATCCCATTAAATGTGAGGATACATGTGAAACAGAGAAAAGCTCAGTGGTCAGTGAGAGTTTTGTAGGCGAAATTGAAAACACTGGTGATTCTCCTAAAGGATGTGAAATTAAACCTGATGAATACTCCGTTGGGCAGTCTAACACATTTTCTACCTGTGATAAGAAAGCAAAATCGAGTGCAGGTAATAAAGGTACTGAAAATGTATTTGGGAGTCAGTCAAATAATGGAGAGACTGTTTTGGTTCCAAAAAAACTTGCTAAATCTGACAACACATTTGGTGTTTCTGGATCTGTAGATCTTAATAGCACTAAGCGGACACCAGGAATTTCTGTACCTCTGGCTGTCAGTCCTGTTCGTGAATCAAATTATGGATCCCTAGATGTAAAGGATAGAGTTGCCATGTTTGAACGCACGAAGGACAAAGAACTATGTAGGGTTGGCCCAAATGGTAAATTTCCTCAGAAACAGAGTGCTTCATCACTTGTCAGATAAGGCAGGGAACTGGAAAACTTTGTACCAATTTAGATTTATACAAGCATACATTTTTTTAAAGTATCTTTTTGTAAATATAATTTTTAGATTTAACATGAAACATTTTGTAAGGACATTTAACACATGAGAAGCCAATTATGTGTTTGCTAAATTTCAAGCCAGTTTTTTTTTTAACATCTTCATTCCAGTCATGCAAGTGGTTGCATCTAATGCTGTGATAAAAAAAAAAAAAGGAAAAAAATCTTAGTATAACACTTGCCATGTTTGTTGTATAATTTCACATATTTTCACCATGTGTGCCTTTTTGACTAATGCAATTGTTTTTTGAGTCATTTTAAGAGGAACAAAGTGTTTACAATAGCGTTACTTTGTATTAATAGCTTTCAAGCATTCAACTCTTTTCGATCTGTTATTTAAAAAGTTCAACTGAAGTATCGACAATGTGCGTGCTCGATATGAATGGTATGCTTGTTTGCATGAAATGTTTGGTTGTATGTGGAAAAAAATTATATTTTGTAAAGTTCATTGGATATATTTATAGTGTGACAAAGCAAATTTGTATATTTTGTCAGATTTTTATATTAAAATGTTTATGACATCACTGAATTGTTTTGCAGTTTGTTTGCTGTGCAAATGTTTCATGTGTATATGCATTTCTGTCTCATTTGTTGAAAATTTTCATTAGTTTCAGTGATGTGTGAAATCATTATGTATTTATGTGAATGCACAAATTTGTACAGATCTGATAATTTTTTTATTGTTTGCTTACAACAGAAAAAAAAAACTGTTCAGTGTAATGTGGTTTTGTGTGGTTTTGTTGTGTTTTATCATTCATTTCTGTATTTATTGAAATAACAGTAAGAGAGCACACACATCCTGAGTAAATCAAAATTTTAGTAAGGTAATAATATAAATTAGAACTGCATAATGTATTTCTCAGTATGCCAAGATGTTGTCTTGTGCAAGAGTTCTTAATATGTTATATAATATATTTTTGGATATTCTTTGAATTTAATATATAAGGAAATTCATTATTAAGTGAGCATGGGTAAAATTTTTTTGTTAAATTCCAAAACACTGCTTTAAGTTTTTTTTTCACTTTTTAGTTCTTTAATGTTAGTATTATATATTAATGTTAAGAATAGTTACACATTTTGAGAATCTTCAAATACAAGGTGACACACTTTTTTATTTTTATTTTTTTTTTCCATCATAGAAAACTTGAAGTAAACTTTCAAATTCATGCATGAATTTAAATGAATTAGAAAAAAGTCAGAGCCCTATTAATGCATTTTAAGATTTCAATAAAGAAATATTTCAAATCTTGGTAATTGACTTCCATTTACATTTTTTGTTTGGTAAAGGAAAATTCTTTTGGGAGGTGATGTCTGTTTCAGAATCATGTTGTGGTATGGTAGACAAATGCTTGGGATGACTGAATGAAGTAAGCAGTGAAATATAAGTTAAATAGAAATTAACAAAAAAAAAATAATCAGATGTCAGAGTAAGCAAGTAATGATAAACCACACAACAAATCAGTCTTCTAAATTATGGAGTGTTTTTTTGTTTTGTTTTTTAATTCAGTTTAGAACTGCCAGATGGGAGGGGGAATGGTAAACAAAAGTGAAGAACTCTGGTTTGTTGCTATCAGCAGAAAAACAAAAACTACCCAAAAAGAAAAGACCATTAAAAGTTATACTGGGGAAACAATAGGGAATGATTTGTCATGTGGGGTGGGGGATGAATATTAGAGCCAGTGAGACCTAGCAGGTAAAATACAGCATGGTTTTGCCCTAATTTTGGGGAAATTATTAAAAAGTAACTACACCATTTACAGATATAAATAATTGCTGTTTGAAAGATAAACACCTACAGTTTTTCTATGATACAAACTAATATGTTCTGTATGCACCCCCTTAGTTTCATGGAAGATGTCCAACCTGTACTTAATTTCCTGTCGTGTCCATTGTACAGTCTGCTCCTTTTGGTTCTTTAAATCAATGTTCTGTGTACAACAAATCCAAGTAAAAAGAAAAAATCCCATGGAGTTATATCAGGTGAATGGGCTGGCCATGGAATTGAGCCATTTTGGCCAATCCTGAATCCTGGGAGCACAATATCCAAGTAGTTGCAAGCACTTGTTACCTGCGTGGAGGAGCTCCGTCTTGATGAAAGATGACATCTTATGTTTAGGTACAGCACAATTTTGTAGCATGCATAGCTAAGATACTTGTATTTGTTTTCATAGATTTCTTCATGCAGAAAAAAGAACCAATAATGTGGTTGTGCATAGCCCACTCCCAACATTAACACTGGGGCTGTCACGAGTATGTGAGATGTGCATTTTCTGAACCTCATATGTGCACATTACATTTATTAACAGCTGTTGATATATGAAATGTTGACTCAACACTAAAGGGCACACATTCGAGGAAGTGTTTATTTATCTAGGCAATTACAGGAAAATTCGAACTTGCAAGGTTTATTGTTTTCCAAGTGTTAAACAATCATAACTTAGTATACAGCAGCAGTCTTATGCAAAACTTGCAGCATTGTTGTCTGTTGCAGTCCCAGGTATGCAGTAGCTTATTGGGTTGACTTCCTCAGGCTTTGGGAAGGTGCTTTCCATACTTGTTCCACACCGTCTTCTGAAACACTGGGACATCCACTTCTTGACTTATTCAACACACACCCGGTTTCTAGAAATTTATTTTTCCAGTGCTTAATTCTTTTCGCATCTGATGGATTCTTATCGAAAATGTACAGACATTTCTTTGTGCTTAAATTACTGATTTCATTTCAAAATACTATGCCACACAAATCGCTTTTATTTGCACATTTGCCATTGTAGCTATGAACAGGAAGAAGAACAAGTGCCATTCACATGCAATGGTAGACTACAAAACATCAGAAGTTTATCTTTCAAACACCGCAAATCTTATTTCTGTGAGTGATGTAGTTATTTTTTATTACTTTTCTAAAAATAGGGCAAGACTTTTGAACCACCCTGTAGAATCAATGGACCAAGAAGAGACAGAGAGTGTATAGAAATTAGTAGACAAAGTATACTCATACTTTTAATCTTTCTCAAAGTAAAAGGTACAGATTTAATTTCAGTTGTTTCTCAATCTTTCAATTCAGATTAATGTATCCATTTTTTATTTTTTTTTGTGAAACACTGAAGTTTGATTCATTTATTGGCATGAATAGAAAATTCAGTTGCAAGCAAGTGTGTAGAAGAAAATTAATAAACATATATTTAATACATTAGAATTAGATGACTAAAATCATAGAAAGTCGGAAAGTATTTTAAAACTTTATTTATTTATGTTAATCTGCAAAGAAAATAGCATTATTCTGATGTAAGAATGAGAAAACAATAGCAACACACTTATGTTAACGATGAAGTTGTCACTCATCAGTAGAATTCACAAATGGTCGAATGGTTGCAGTCTGATTCATAAAAACTAAAGTGGAATGAAAGAATAAAATGTTCATACCATCAGAATTGCTGTAAATTCCTTGAAGCAAAAAACAGCTGAAGAACTAAAATGGCTATGCATTTCAATATAACATATCTTCAGTCCAACGTTGACAGTACATGTATCGAAAGGCATAGCCATTTCAGTTCTTTGGCTGTTTTTTGCTTCAAGGAGTTTCTGGCAATTTTAATGGTTTTAAACATTTTAGTCTTTCCACTTAAGTTTCTATGAATCAGACTGCAACCATTCGACCATTGTGGATTCTATTGATGAGTGGTAACTTCATTAACATAAGTGTGTTGCTGTTGTCTTCTTGTTCTTACATCAAAATAAATCTGTTTTCTTCAGATTAACGTGCATAAAGTTTTAAAGGCCTTTTTGACTTAGTGATTTTAGTAATTTAAGCCTAACATGTTAGTCATTTAGGCATGTTTTAAGGCGTGACCTTGTTCTCACAAACAGAGCATATATTTGTAATAATCAACATTTTATTTTTATAATTTGATAAGCAGTTTGAAACTATCTGGCACCAGTATAATAAAGAATGACAGCTGTTTTAATGATTATGGTTTTGCTGTATTTTTTTAAAGAAAAATGCATTAAGGAAAAAAAAAAAGCTGCAGTATAATTGCATATATTGAAAAAAATTGAGATGCATACTGTATCACAATTTTATTAAAAAATTTTCTAAAAAGTGAACAGTTTCAATTGTGTTACTCAAAAGTTGAGGTTAGTTCCAACATTCTAGTAGGGCATTGTTTATTTTTATTTGGTGTATTATAGTTCATTCTCTTCATTTGTTTTCCTCTTGTTCCATAGCTCAGAGCGAATTGAGGTTTTATCTTTTGTTTTCTTTTGAAAGGTTAAGACAGGCATGCCTAATTTATATCCCAGTGACAATATTAGAAATATATGGCAGGGCACTATAATATAGCTGATATTAATATACATGTTACTATCCTGGTAGTCTTTATCCAACTATTTCATGCTGAGCTATCAGAAGTATTTAATTGATTAGACTTGTTGACAATTTCATTTAAGCATTAGTGGTAAGTTTTGTGCACATGTGAATTTTGCACTTTTTTTGTAGAGGGGAATAAACAATGTAAAATCACTATTGTTATGCATTGGTTTTAAATCCATAGCATCTCACATGGTTTTTACTTCATAAAATCCCACTACTCATATGTAAATGGGTGTATGTACTGGGAGAGAGATATTCTCTTGTCTGAACATATCTTTTGTACATCTGAGACAGTGAAAAATGAAGAAGTAAAAAATTACCTTTGTTAGGGTAAAAACCCCTTGCATTATTTTTAGCTGCTCACTTTGCAGCTGCTCTGATGATGCTAAGATCCCTGTTTACCTGTGCAGTCAAGTCTCCTTTGCTAATTTTCTCATCCCATAAGCAAAGCACAAAATCTGAAGAAAGTGGTTAAAAATTGTTATTAACTGTGTGTGTGTGTGTGTGTGTGTGTGTGTGTGTGTGTGTGTGTGTGTGTGTGTGTGTGTGTGTGTGTGTGTCTCTGAGGCATGAGTGGTATTTCTCACAGCAGTCCTGATTTTTTTTTTTTTTTTTTGCTATGTAATTAAGTAATAAAAGATAAAAAAAAAGAAGTGATGAAAACTATAATTTGAAGGATCTACTTATGCAGTATTCCCTATTTTGTTTCTTCTCTTCATTATTATTGTTGATAAATGCAGTGTCTTAAGGGGGTGCCAAAGTTTCTTTTACCTGATAATAAGTTTAGACATAGATAAGAACCAGTAGTCATTTAAACATGAAATGATACAAACACTTGTTCAGAAGTTATACTGCCTGTTTTTCAGGGTCATGGTCTTGTTGCTGCTTGTACTGATTATGAGTTCCAGTTATGTTCTAGTTGTAACCTTCATCAGATCAGTGTTTGTCAACTCTGTGTTAGATCCAATATGATCCTTATAGGAATTGAAGAGGATCATTCTTGTGCTTGTAAGGAGTGAGTGGTTTCTGATCTCATTATTTAAAAGTTGAAGCTATTTCGAATATGCTAGTTGAAGTTGAAATTTTTAATAAGATTGATTTTTACTTTTGTACTTACTCAGATTTCTATATTTTGGTCCAATCTGTGTTTGATCAATTAGTGTCAGAATAACTGCAATAGATGCAGTGTATAGAAGTTATTTAAGTTGTATGCTGCAAAAGGTACAAACATACTCTTTTTCAAATGTTTTCATAAACTTTAGATCATTTTTTCAGTCGTGTTCAATTCATTACAGAACATTGGTCTTTTTTTTTCTCTCTCTCTTTTTTTCCCCCCGATCTCCCGGGGGTGCAGTGGTCAGGAGTTCCTTTGGGCTTGTGAACTGCCTGTGTCCGTTTCATTGGTTTTGTGTGTAGTACTGCATCTTCTGTTTTAGTTTGTTGTCTTTCTCAGGTATTTCTGTTTCTGGTTCTTCAGAATTATACATAAATATTCTTTTTGTTACACATAATATCTTGAACTATATTTTGCTCGATTGTTTTGCATTCAGTCCATGTCTCCCCATCAGTTGTGCAATATTAAGATAAAAATGTGCATTAAGTTTCAATAGTATCATGTGTAATTAAATTGTAAATGTATTTCACGAAGTAATTGTTTTTAACAGAATTATTTCGTTCTGATTCTGCATTGTACAGTGAAATTCAGGGTTAAGTTACAAAAAGATATTTAGCATTGTTTATTGTTTATAAACTTGAATCTTTTTATATTTTACTTTCTACCAAATGTTTTAAGTATTCTGTTTCTTGTTCTTTTTTGTTTGTTTTTAAAATGAAAAAATATAGAGAGATGCAGAAAAATCAAGTATTGTTACAACAGTTGGTTTGATACACATACATTTTTAATATGACATTCAGTTTCTGGAGAGGAATGAAATATGTCAGCTCTGGTGGTGAATGAATTTCAGGTTTAGTAGTCCTAGGTGAATAGCAATCATAGTTACATTGATACTCAAAGCAACAACCACAGAAACTAGTTAACAGACAATAACTGACAAAGTAATAAACATAAGGAAAGGAACTTTTTACGTATGCTGTGTATTACGATGTTTCACACTTGTGAACACAAAAGAACTATCAAAACAACCAGTGAAATAAAGCATGAAACAATATTACACAAATCAGCAAAGAAAAAAAAAGTATCACAGTCTTCAATACGGAATGTGATCACCATAGGTGAACCTTCACACTGCTGAACTATGCTCTGAATGAGAGTGCCTATCCAAGGTTAAGTGCCATTCTTCCAGAAAGGCACATGGAAAGTCTTGTAGAGTGTAGATCTGTTGAAAGAGGAGAGTGAGCAGCAATTAATTGACCTAAAGTGTCCCAAACATACTCAATTGGATTTATATCTGGTGCCATCCAATCCATATGTGAAATATCTTTGCTTTCAAGATATTCATTGGCCAGCAAAGACCTATGAGGTAGGGTGTAGTCATCCATTAACAGGAATTTCTGACCACTGCACCCCTAAAGAGACAAATGTTAAGGATCTAGGATCTTGTGTTTATATCAGACAGCTGTTATTCATGTAATAATCATGGGAAACACTGACTGTCAGTGTTTCCCATGATTATTACACAAAGAGGTAAATGACTGTTTATTCACAGATTCCAGCCCAAACCATTATTCCACCACCTTCAAAATGATTCAGTTACTGAATATTCGTTGGCTGATGTCATGTCCCACATTCTTGCCACATAAATGTTCTCTGAGATTCTGGTTGCCAACAGAATCTGCTCTTATTGAAAAAGAGTATGAGTGCAACTACTCGTCTTGCATACAGACCACTATTATACAATCTTCAGTATACTGTATGCTGGGATATGGCCTACCCAGTTGCTGCAGAGAGCATCTGAACCAATTGATGTGCTGTGTTGCTTGGATTGCACCCAGTGGTTAACACCAGTAAGTGGTCCTACCAAACAAAAGTGACCCTCCAATGTCCTTGCCCAGGTCTTCCTGAGATGTTTTCAGTGTCCTGAAATCCAGAGGCAGCAGACAATGAATCAGTTCACATTTAACCATCTGGCCACTTCATCTTGGGGCTGTTCTGTTTCTAATCTCCCTGTAGCTCTCCACCATAATGAATCAGCTAAATTAATTCTCTGAGACAATGATGTCTTATCACTGCACCTGACAGCGCAAACCCCTAAGATTGCCCATGTGTTGTACTCTAGTTGGGTATATGTGGAATCCACTTGTGTGAGGCATATGCAACTTTTGCTGTTCTGTGGCTTCCTATAGCACTGTTCATTTATTGGCCACAGCATTTGCTGCTTTACGTAACTGGCTTTTTTGTGTACTATTTTCATATGATTTTGGGACAGGGTTCTTCTGTTAATTAGGCTTTTGTGGTTGCTTTAGGTTTGAGTGCCAGTGTATGTTATTATTCAATGTATCTCCACATTGTATTCTTTATGTCCATAAAATCATTATGGGTGAGCTCAGAGTGACATTTTTTACTGTGAATAAGTAGTCTATATTGTTTTAGGGCTGGCACATTTGAGGCTGTAACTCCACTCCACCTTTTTAATGTTAGTCAATGTGAGTAAGAAAAAGTGCTTATAATATTTTGTCTTATGATATATCTGTTGATAAAACTGCATATGGTAGTCAAATCCAAAAGAATCATTTTCCTTCAGAAAGTGCTAATCATGAAAGTTATTCATGCATTATCAAATTTCTTTGATGCAAAGTTATTCCACCCAGTGGCATGAATGAACATTCGGTATTTTGGTATTTGTCATATGGTATTTCATCTTCATAAAAGTTGCTGTGGAAAAATTATCTGCACTGGATCCTGGAACTGTAGTCAAAACTTCCTGTGCATTTTTGATGTAGTAAAGTGCTGAGCTTAACTGGGGAGTCCAAGAGCAGGTTTGTACTTGGTGTGATATCTACCCTTCTAAAAATCTTATCTGAGAATTCTTTTTGCATTTGATAGCTATTGTATCAATATTTTTTATGTTTTTTTTTCATTTTCCTCTAATGAAAACAATTTTGTTGCTAGTAAGTTTACGTTTTATGTGATGTCTTGGCTCTTGACTGAGGTAGAAAAATTCATTTAATTTGCAATATGGAGAGACTCTGTTTTCATGCTAGACTTCCTTGTAGACATCAAGGAGAGAAAAACTCATATAGTATAACTTGCAGCAATGATTTTTCTGCATTTCATTAATTTGTACTTAGAGTAAAATGATGCAATTATTGAAGAAAAGGATAACTGCCATAACTTCAGAAATGAAATCAAGTATGGGAACTTTTGCAGTAATATGACTGCTAGAAAATGTATGTTATTTGTATTTTCTTTTACTAATGTGCATGTATTACCAAAAAATTGTGATTTACTGGATAAATCAGTTTGACCTTTTCAAGTTTGTATACTTAGATTTAGTGTATTGGACAGAAAGTGTGCCTTTGTTACTGTAAATTACACATGCCAAGGGAACAAAATTTCTGCTTACTAACCCTTAATAATTTATGAAACTCAGCAGAGAGAGAGAGAGCGAGAGAGAGAGAGAGATGTTCAGTTCGATTTCGACATATTCAGATGAAGAAACATCATTACACACATGACACTTATGCATTTCCCCTAACAATTTGTATTAATGCAATTATTTTGTTATTGTGTCCCGCATTATTTGTTAAAAACCTGTTTGGTCATGAGCAGCAGGGCGATCTTTAAATTTCACTACAGCTGTGCCATCAGTAATGATATTTTATATCACAAGAAAAAAAATATGCAGAAACAAAAGTCCTTAAAAGTTGTGCACCAGGAACTTCAAAAAACAAAGATTTTTTTTTTTATTTGTATAGCGTATAGTGAGTATGTATGTTAAGTATTTGTGGAATTTATTGAATTCAGGCTGTTCATAAAAAAACACCAGAGAGAAGATATCTCAAGGTGGTGTGATGTAACAAAATGTGTTCATTTTTTGCTCCTGTCAAGGTGATAAGGGTGATTAAGGAAAACCATCTATGAATATATGCTTTGTAAGTATAAGGAGGATTTTTTCCATCATATTTATTATAGTAAGTATTTGACCAGATCAAACCAGGGAGAAGACAAATATTTAATTTATATTAGCTTTTTATTATCCCTCAGTTGGGATATTTGATTGCCAAGACTCACCATTTGATTGTTTTGTAAAACACTGCAGTAACATCAAAAGTAAATGTAATACAAGAAGTTTAGTTTCTCAGCAAAAATTGCTTCACTGTAGTCGGGTGGGTGAGTTGCCAGATGCATGTATCATTAAATTCATAAATTTACATCTTCCCTTATCATGGTTCGTTCACTCCTTGAAAACCTTGAAAAGTCCTTGAATAAAAAAAGTTCATTTTCAAGTCCTTTGAAAGTACTTGAAAAAGTTTAAGGCTCTGTAAATAGTACTTGAAAAAAATGTTTTGTTTGTTAAGTAATAATATGAAAGAGCATGTGTAAAATAATAATTGTTTGTGCTAAAAAGTTGTATATGAGATTTCTGTGTAGTTCCAATAAAAGCACCAAGCTGATCAAATAGCGCAGAACTTGTGTTGAACCCAGGGGAGTGTGTGGACAGCTGGTACCTTGGCTATATCATCACTACAGAGTAAAGCATCAGCCATGTGAGTAAAATAAGTGGAATGATGTATTGACAAATTGTGAAGGGCGTCTGCTTACTGGGGTTAGGGACGCGTTCTTGCTAGAGTGTGAAACTTCCAGGAATTACTTGTGCTTCCTTCGTTGACCCTTTCTTCTCCTGGCTGCATCAAAAATAAAAGGTTAAAACAAACAAAATAAGTGTTATACTAGCTGATGAATACGAAAATAATGTACCCTTTCAAAATATTCAGCAAGATAAAATGATTTCGAAAAATACCAAATCAGAGGGGCAATTCAAAGCTAATGAAATAAACGAACTGTGGGCAAGGGTTAATGGCAGGTCATTGAAGGTGTGCCAGCCCCAGCTAAGATTAATGGTCTGAACTTACTAAAATACCTATTTACTGACTGACCGACAGTATACATATATGATAATTTGGGTTTAAAAGTCCTTGAAAAGTGCTTGCATTTATTTTGTTTGGAAGAGTACGAACCTTGCTTATGTATTTACTTCATATGTATCTCCAATATTTGTTAAAGCAGAGTTTGGTGAATATGAATGTAAACATTGAAATTTCGTCCAGAGGACGATGACAAAGTATTGCTGTTGGGAAGCAGTGTGGGGTTGTTCAAACCATCATTCACACAGAATTGGTAAAGAATTATTACCATCACCCCTCTGCTACCAGAATCGAAAGTGTAACTCCCAACTGTGCAACTGAATCGCTTTCCAGCCGTAAAGTGCAATTGCTTTGTTTGTTGTGGCCAGTTTGTGAAATAAAATGAGTGGAAGTAATGTAAATTGATAGAATTTTGGTAGGTGGGTTGATGGTCACAGTTTTTTTTTATTCTTGTGGGGTTGTTTCATTTGGGGTTTGACAACCACTGAGAGCATCTAAGGTTATAAGCAGTCTCCCCAAATTTAGAGCCAGTTCCTTAGGACAAACACGCTGTCTGTACTCTATGTGGGGCTGGATTATGGGCTCAGTTCGTATGGTTAGCCTTAAGCGCTGCAGTTAAAGCGTGTTGCACATGAAGGAAACCGCGGGGCAGGGGCTTATATAATCGAATAGTGGACAGAAAAGCACAATGATTGAATGTGTGAGAAGTAATTGGATTGGCTAGTGCGAGGCAGCAAACCAGTCAGTGTGACTACACAGTACAATGCTGGAATCAGCTGACAATTTTCCAACTAGAGAAGGTACCAGCTCTTGCTGCTGTGTGTTATATAGGCTCTATGTGCATACTGCAGATTTTTAATTAAATCCTTTTATGTATAGAAGGTCTATTGAATGGTGAAAGCTATAGCGATATAATTGAGGATTACTTTCACATGTTGCTGTGCATTGTTTCCTGCCAGACATGTTTCCAATGCAGCCTGCCTTGATTTTTTCATACAAGATTGAAAATTTATTTTCATTCCGATGATGTTCTATTTTCTCCTCTATACTCGCCAGATTTGAATACCGTAAAACATTTTTGGAACAACTGGAAGAAGCTATTAAAACTGCTTGATCGAATACCCGGCCACCAGTACTGCAATAGAGTATTCCCAGCGGTTTTTTTATTTATTTATTTTTTTTTATTGAAGGTTTAATGACCGGCCTGAGCAATTCGGTGGGCTATCAGCAGTCGCCCGTCCTTCATTTAGTGCCACTGTCGTAGGACAAATACAGCATCCATGTCTCACCAGGATTCGAACCCTGACCCATCTCGAGTGAGTGCTCAGAAGCCAGCACTTAAGACCACTGCCCTATCTGGGCGACCCCAACGGTCTGTTTACCAGGGTGTTCGATGACTAATTCCTATGGTTCTGCGGTGCAATGATAGCATAGCACGTTATTAGGTAAGTGGCCATTGGTTGCTTAGTGTTGGGTTCTTTTTTTTTTTTTATATCAGACCTAAAAAGAAAAGTGATTTCTTAGCAATTGAAAAACTTCAGGATTAGGATTATGAACTTAGATTCTCTCTCTCGTTTTTTACCCCAAAATAAATGTGAAAAGTTACTTTTTTTTTAACTGCATTTGGTAAATAATTCGTTTTATAATTCGTTTTGTGTTTGCCAATGTCATTTTTTTCTATTAAGTTCTTTTTTTTGGGGGGGGAGGGGATAACTTGTTAATATTCACAGTTTAAATTGTAATTAGCAAGTTATTTCGTGTGTTCTTCCATCCAGTGTAACGGTAAAATTTTAATACATTGAAGAGGTACAGTATGTTATTGGTTAAGTAATGCCACAACAGTACTTTTTGAACAGGCGTTTTCCAGAACTCAGACCATGGCAGATATTACGTGATACGAACGTGTGCCTTATTATGTTTTGTGAAGGGGATTAGAAGTCAGCTATAGAAAAACAACTGAACCCGATTATGTTTCGCATGCGTGCGTGTTCTCTGCAGCAGCTACACATTTTGTCGAGAAAAAATCTGCCGCAACGTATTTAAAAAAAAAAATCCTAGTAGCTGCACAGAAAAAAATTGTGAAACCATTTTTGGTGCTCTTGCCAGTGTGCCGCGTAGAATTGAACTCCTGGAAAATAAGTGCTTGGATTCAAGTCTGAGATATCGGAATGGTCTGAGACCTCTGGCCGTGCGTCCAAACTGTCCCGGATGAGGCACGAGAGGTGTTTCCATAGCGCTGGCTGTGTCCCTTCCTTGGAACAGGTGGCAGTAAATTAGAGGCACACTTATAACCCTCAGGGGTTGCTCATGGTCGTTAATACAAAAAATAATAGCCCGCCACGTATGTAAATAAAGAAGCCAATGGTTTCAGGGAAAATATAGAACTATTCTAGCGCGTTAAAACAAACCATCTGTGCCTCATCCAGGTCTTGAACCCACGCCAAACTCCGATTAGTCAGAAGCCCATGCTACTGACCACTGGGACGCCGACTTAAATGTCAAGTGTAGGGACAACATGTTCTAGTATTTAAAAACAACTTTCGCAACAAATAGTTTCAAATGAAGAGGGAACAGCATCCTTAAAATTTAGCTGTGATACTTTCAAGACTTGAGGTAATAAGATAAATAAATGGCGCACGTAAATGATCATGAGTTCTTGGTTCAGCGCGAATACGGTTGCCCCGCTCTAAAAATCGTGCTGCTGCGTCTTCCGGCAGGAAGTTTGAACGATGTGTCTTCTGGAAAAGGGAAGCTCAAAATGATACGAACTGTTAATGATCATGATGATGAGCAGCATGAATATTTAACGAAGCTAAGTGTGCTGTAGTGCCGAATGGGTTTAGCCGCTTTGCAGGAGCCGTTGTGGAACTGACTTCCGTTGCGTGGAAGGCAACGTCATTCAACATAGCTTTTGTTGCCGAGGTGAAAAAATCGTTTGTTAGCAAAAAATAATATTGGAAATACGCTGACTTTACTTTGAAAAACAACCATTCTTTTAACTGGGTGGGTATGCAAGTAATCACTTTCGTTAATGAATACAAAATTTATTTTGGGCACAAAACGTAAAACAGGGGCATCTGTGAAGCAAATATACACGGTCGAGTCACATTAGTGTGACCACCAGCTAATATCCAGAGTAACCGCCGTGTGCAGTGCGGACAGAAGCTAGACTGGCTGGGAGTGACTCAATAAGGTGCTGGTAGGTGTTCATAGGCATGTGCAACCATGCTGACTGCAGTGCATCTGATAGCTGCTGGAGGGTGCGTGGTGGAGGATCCATAGAGCGAACAACACGATCGAGGTGGTCCCACAGACGCTCAGTTGGGTTTAAGTCTGGGAAATTAGAGGGCCAAGGAAGTAATTTGAAGTCTTCATCGTGCTCTTCCAACCGCTCTCGGATATTTCTAGCTGTGTGACATGTCGTGCTGGAAGATCTCATCCGCCCCAGGAAAAACTATCAGCATGTATGGGTGTTCGTGGTCTGTGAGGATGGATTTACAACGAATTCGGTCCATAGTGCCTTCCACGGGTATGAATGGACCCAGGGAATGCCACGGAAACATTCCTCAAACCAAATGCTGCCCCAACCAGCTTGTGTTCTTCCAGTAATGGTTGAAGAGTGTTTGTTCTCCGATGTTTCTCGCCTTTTACGCCAACGTTCATCATCGGAGAAGGCAATCCTTTGCCAATCACAAAGGTCCAATTCCGATACTGCCGTGCAAATGTAAGCCATTTCTGCTGATGCACCTTCGTTAGCATAGGTGCTGTGACCATTCGCTGAACTGTCTTTTAGACACACTTCCGGTAGCCCCCTGGTTCATTCGGTCACTGAGTTGCTCCACTGTAGCGTGTCGATCGGCCCTTAGCAGCCGACGTTCACCTCACATCAATGGCACGTGATGCTCCGCAGTTTCCACATCGCTTATTCGCAGTGGTGCCGTTTCTCCAATCACGATACACTTTAACCACGACAGCAAGCGAACAGTTCACAAACTGCGCTGTTTCAGAAATACTGCCGCCTTTGGCCCGAAAGCCGATAATCATCCCTTTTAGCAAATCTGATAAATCGCTCCTTTTACCATGACAGCAACGAGTGATATGTTTTCAGATCACATGTAGAAGATTTTAGGGAGTGCCTGACCCCCAGGTCTTAAATAACCCTTAGGAATAGGAAGCTAGGAGATTTCGACTAGAGTGCCCGATAGGAAAGTGACACGGAAGCGAAGTAGAAAGGGGGAGGAAGACGCCCTTATTTATTGCCTGGGGGCCAGTACCCGGGGTCCGACGACTTAACGTGCCCATCCGACGCACGGCGGATATTTAGTGGATCGAGCCTGAGGTCCTTTCCATGGCAGTCACGAATGCTGTCCACTAGGCCACCCGCGGCCCCGATATGTTTTCAGATCATATATGTAGAGGATTTTAGGAAGGGAGTGTTTGACCACAGGTCTCAAACAACCTTTAAAAATAGGAAGCTAGGAGATTTGGGGCCAGAGTGCCCGATAGGAAAGTTACACGGAAGCGAAGTAGAAAGGGGGAGGAAGACTCCCTTATTTAATACCAGGGGGCCAGTACCCGGGGTCCGACGGCTTAACGTGCCTATCCGACGCACGGCGGATATTTAGTGGATCGAGCGTTTGTACCTGCCTGGGATCGAACCTCAGGCCCTTTCCGTGGCAGTCACGAACGCTGCCGACTAGGCCACCCGCAGCGATATGTTTTCAGAAATCCTACAGCACATCTTATATACCCTCGAAGCCAGCTCACGACACGTGCCTTCTTTCATTGGCTATGCGCTGTTGACGTCAAAAGTAGGAGGTGGTCAGAATAATGTGACTCGACTGTATTTCCCTTTTAAATTTTCAAGACTAAATATTCATTCATAGGTTCAGTAAGTCTTAGAAAATAACATTAATGTCCGCAGTGGATAATTTTGCAATCAATCTGTCATTGCTAAGCTGTTCTCTGAGATTCAGAGGTTAGCTCCACAAAAAAAATAAAAACTACCAGATAATTTTTACTTACTGTTGTCGTATCAAACTTTTCCATTTACAGCGATCTTGACACAAAACTCGGGCTTCAGTGACATCCATCACACGCCGTACACAAATTCTTCTATACTTCATACTCGTAATCTTTTTCTCATGCAGACACTCTTGAATCTGTTCCTCCCATGACTTCCTTGGCCTACCTTTCCTTCCTGCCACTTGGGCTAAAAGATTTTCTTAGTAAGCATTTCATCACTCATTCTTTCAACATGGCCAAAGCACCGAAACATATTAGTCTTGCGCAGTTGATAATTGTTTTTTTTTTGGGGGGGGGGAGGGTGGTGTAACGACCGTCATGAGTAATTCAATGGGCTATAAACAGTCGGCCGTCCCTAATTCAGGGCCACTGGTTCCAGAGAAGGGAGAGAGCCAGTGCAGCAATGGACAATGGCGATAGAATATTGTGTGGAGAAAGGGCCGGGAACTTGTATTACGAAAAGTGCAGCAAACCTCTATTACGAAAACCGCTAGTTAGACTAGTGGTGGCGCCGTGATGGGTCCGGGTTCGAAGCACGGATGTGTTTAATCTCACGGTACTGGATCTCTCCCTTCCCTAGAACCAGTGGCCCTAAAGTAGGGACGGGTGATTGCTTGTGACACATTGAGTTGCTCACGGTGGTCTTAAACCCCCCACACGCACAAAAAAAATAATAAATTAGGCTCGTATATATATATTATCAAAAATGAAAACCTGAATATTCATGCGTATAGTAATCGGGCATTGAACAACGATTGAGAGTTAACAGCCGTCGCAGCGCTTAGACCATTCGTCCGGTTTCGAATCCCGTGAGGCATGGATGTTGTGTTTGTCTTACTGCATAACGTCCCTGGAGCCAATAACTCTAAATTAGGGACGGGCGACTGCTTATATCTCATTAAGTTGTTCACGGTGGTCGTTAAATCTCCATTAAAAAAAAAAAGAGTTAGGTTTATGAAGAGCATTCGTAGATTTGAAACTTTGTCAGCTCATAGGTTCTTTTTTTTATGTACGTTAGACTTCTATCGCACTCTGATCATTAAAAGTATTTTCGAGAAAGTCAACCATTTATTCGTCACAAATAGTTGTTTCTTTTCTGTACGGTAGAAACTGCAAATAACGCTAAATTAAGAAAAATTCTCACCACGTTTCTAATGAAAAGTCAGGGACTTCCTTTTATTCAAAATCAGCTGGTATTTGCAGAAACTAAATCTGTGCAGAGTTTTGTGAATAACGACACATCGTGGCAAATCTAAATCTATGCAGAGTTTTGTGAATAACGACACATCGTGGCAAATCTAAATCTATGCAGAGTTTCGTGATTGACACATCATGGCAATAGTGACTGTGGTGAGCAGTCGCACGTGCAAAAACCTAGCTGGTAGCGTGGGAATTACTACTTTGAAAGCGATAATGCGTAAGTGAACTACACAAGCCTTAAGACAGCCTCGTAAAATGTGTCTAGCTGTACATTGCAAGTAATCTTAATTACACGAAAAATATTAATTTACCAGTTTGTCTGGTAGGTTAAACCACCGAGTGCGGCAATACTTGTCTTAGTAAACATGTGGTCTTCGTGTCCTCTGGGCCACTGAAAAATCACGCAAGAAATACCATATCTCTGTAACCGAAAGATCTACACATTTATTTTCAAACTAATTTATTCGTGATGTCGTACCTCTCGATATTTCTGCCTGTTGAGGCCATCGAACGCAGTGAGCGCTATTTAGTGGCGCCGCAATACCCGTAGGAAACCAAATCTTTAAGCATTGGTTGGCTTTGATTTCTCTGCCCGACTAATGACCTAATACTGTTGTTCGCAACAGGGGCGTTGCCTAGAGGCCTGGTCGGGCTGTTTTTCTAGTTTAGAGAACAAAGCAACGGGCCGTGCCAAGTCGATTCATTCGTTTTATCGCAGTGGTAAAGGAAGAAAAAAAGTAGTGTTCTCCGATTTCCTGGTCTGTTTTGCTGGCTTTACTTACTTTCATATAGCCCAGGGTGTATTCACAAAAGCAAGGAGATCCACTACCAGTGTTGGTATTAAGATGGTAAAACCACTTGAAGGCTCGTTGACAAAAAGAAAAAATTGACCCCGAGCGAGTGTGTTTGCTGTGTGGAGTGGGGTACGGTGACATCGATTGTTTCTGCTATCCCTAACCTGCATATGGATTGACTTTTGTAGAGTTACCGATTACTATAAGAGAAAGGGAGATTCTGAACGCGCTCTTTTTTCTCTCTTTAAAAGTTATATTCTTCGACAATTGTCAAAGTTTAGTTAATATTTTTAGACCTCATTCAACTAAATATTTTCAATAATATCTCACTTCATTATTTCATTTTCACAATTTAATAAAACACAACAGAAAGACAAAATGGTACCAAATAACACATCACGGGCAGGACCTAAATAAGAGCTGCAATTGACGGGGACTGGGCCTTAAACGCACGGGCTTGGGCCGTCTCTGCTCAACAAATAAGACCCGTGCAGACCTCTAGCGCAGTCACAGGGTGTAGTCGCGAAATTTGAGCCCCATCCGGGAGTACCTTTGTGCCCATCTTCGTTCCTTGCATTGAACATAACGCCCAGTGGACCAAACCAAAATTTACCCAAATCTATAAAAAGAAAAATAGCACGATCACAGCATGTATACCAATTTTCCAGTTTGTAGTTTTTCAAACGGCCTTTTTGTCCCCCCTCCCGATGTTGGTGCATATTGCAATAATTCCTTAATCAAGTTGTTTTACGTAGGCAAAATTAGGATAAAGAAAGAAATAAAATGTACCAGCTATTCTATAAAACAGAGTTGAATACGTCGAAACAATAAGAGTGCCAATCTACTAAATGACAACCAATGTACGTAGCCCTAATTGAACTCTGCAACTACTTATCAACTGGTTATCCTGCGAATGGGTAGGCTACTGAAGTAAATGTACCTAACAAATAGTAAAAAGCAAGAGGGTAAAAATGTTATATGGTTTAATTTGTCTAAAATGTTTAAAGATCTAAGATTAAACTTTCGCTTCCATTTCAGTCATAAATTTTCTTTTATCGCAGATAATAACAATTTATTACTATTATTAGGCTGTATAGGTATTTCGAGATTGAAATCGTGCGCCCCATCCGCTAATCAGCGCCCCCCCCCTCCCTTCTCGAAGCGCACTGGCTGCGTTTCTGGTTCCCAATTAGCTGGGGATCGCGGACCACTGTTTTTTAGAAACGAAGCCATGGACCCCTATTTTTGAAAGTTTTAATATATGTATGGTAGTTATATATGCGAAGCAATTTTTTGAAGAAAATTTGGGGTAGATAGCCCTTAATAATTAAAAGATTTTAGGTATAATAGAAAAAACGGACCGTAAAATTTATGATTTACCGTGCAAAAATGATTTGGTCAGGGGGAGGGGAGAACAAATTTACTAACTTCTATTATAAGCGCTCAAAATCTGACATATCTAACAGGTACCTAACCTAAAAGTGATGGGAGAAATCGTGCCTCTTTTTGTCAGGAGCAATTCCTTCCTCACCCGGTTCAATATTTCCTACTTTTAGTCTCAATTGTGCTTCTTTTACAAGTGCACAAAATATGCCATATCTAACAGGTACTCAACCTAAAAGGGATGGGAGAAATCATGTCTCTTTTTGTTACGAGCAATCCCTTCCATATCCGGTTCAAGATTTTCAATTTTATTATAAATTCTGCATCAACATGGAGTCGATTTTTTTTTATTGGAGGTTTAACGACCACCGTGAGCAACTCAATGGGCTACAAGCAGTCGCCCGTCCCTAATTTGGGGTCACTGGTTCCAGGGAAGGGAGAGAGCCAGTGCCGTAAGACAAGCACAACATCCATGCCTCACCGGGATTCAAACCCGGACCCCTTCGGACGAATGATCAGAGGCCAACGCCTTAGACCACTGCGCCACCGGGGCGGCGGAGTCGATTTGTAGCATGTTCATATAAGAAAACGTCGAAAAGGTTTTGTTCACAAAGATATGTGGAACCAAAGGGAAGTAGATGTTTCAAAGCTTTTTCTCTGAACTTTTTATAATCAGGAAGAAACTTCGCCCAGAATTGATTCAGTGTGCTTTCTCTGAAAAATGTTTTCAATGAACCATCACAAGTCACGTCAACAAGTGCATCTTGCTCTTCCTCAGAAAGAGTTGTTAGTTGTACATCACATTCAAAAGGAATCGTTACCACACACACAAAAAAAGTCTTACTTCATCACGTAACTAAAGAATCGCTTCAATATTTCCCCGCCGCCCCGGTGGCGCAGTGGTCTAAGGCGCTGGCCTATGATCATTCGTCCGTAAGGGGTCTGGGTTCGAATCCCGGTCAGGCATGGATGTTGTGTTGTCTTACGGCACTGGCTCTCTCCCTTCCCTGGAACCAGTGACCCTAAATTAGGGACGGGCGACTGCTTATAGCCCATTGAGTTGCTCACGGTGGTCGTTAAACCTCCAATCAAAAAAAAAATATGTATTTCCCCCTTGACAGCCAACGCACGTCTGCACGCAAAAGTATGTTGGTTTCCCCATTTCTTCACACAATTTTAAGATCATGGAATTCAAAACTCGCGATTTGATGAAATTAATCACTACTACTTCATCAAGTTCCTTTTTAATCGGTTTGACTTCGTAGCCAAAGCTTCTCGGTGAATGCCGCTTTGATTAAAGGTGCTACAGTCTCTCCCAGAGCAACAGGTCCACTGATTTATCCTGACATTGCACGAGCACCACCTGTTGTCAGGCCGACTGATTTATCTTGACATTACAGGAGCACAATCTGTTGTCAGGCCCACATCTTTCTCCCATAAAATGTGGTTCTCAACAAGAAACTTATTCAAGGATTTAAAAATGTACTCTGCTGCAGTGTAACAGGTTCACATAAAAATAAAAGATCCATAATTTTTTCTTCCCCTACATAGCGTACAAAGACTAGTTTTGTTTCTAATATCAGTGCTTTCATCAATTTGCAATGAAAAGAAGTTGCAAGTCTGGATCCTTAAAACGAGAGTTTGTTTTATATCGTCGGACATATCACATATTCTTCGTCTCACAATGTCTTTAGAACCAGGTGTTATGTACAACGGCTGTTCCATAAAAACTGAGCAAAATCACACAAAATGAAGAAATATAGATGCAGCAAAATATATGTTATTCTTTCTCAAAATACACTGCTGGCCACCCAAAATGCAACACCAAGAAGGCAGCATCCGATTGGCCCGAAATTCGCAGCATGCGTCGCCCGCGAGAGGACATGCAAACGATTAGCATTGCAGGGCATGTGCAAATCATGTGCGCCCGGCACACCACTGAGAAGCACTATAAGAAGGGTGCACAGAAGGCGGAGTGGAAGTGTGTTGTGCTGCCGGACCTGTGCGTGGGAAGCTTCCTGATGCCTCGTCGCAGAATACAGCAGCCATTCCAGCATGTTTCGGAGGACGAATAGTGGTTTATCGCGACAGCGGTTTATCGTACCGAGACGTCGGTGCCCGTGTGGGACGACATCCAGTCACAGTGAGGCGAGCATGGATTCGGTGGGTGCAGGTGAGACGGACGGACCGACGTGAGGGATCGCCGCAGCCGCGACACCACCGAATAAGAGAACAGACATGCTGTGTGGCAGGCATTGACGGCTCGCACCGCCACATCACGAACGTTAGCGCAGGGATTAGGGTGTGTTGCGCAATAACCTGTGTCAGCACGTACCGTTCGACATTGTCTGCAGAAGCGGGGACTTGTCGCACGGCGCCCATTGCTCCGATTACCATTGACGTTACACCACCGGCCAGTGCGGCAGCAGTGGGCCGTTGAACGCCGCACTTGGACTACGAAATGGCACGACATTGTCTTTTCCGACGAATCCCGCTTCTGCCTGCAACACCACGATGGTCGGATTCGCGTGTGGTGGCACCGCGGCGAGAGACTGTATGACGCCTGCATTATGCATCGCCATACCGGTCCGTCGCCTGGCGTTATGGTTTGGGGCGCAATTGGATATGACATCCGCACCCCTCTGGTACGCATCGCCGGTACACTCAACAGCCACCGCTACATCTCCGACGTTTTGGAGCCTATAGTCCTCCCTTGCCTGCAGGACCTGCCAGCCGCCACATTTCAACAGGACAATGCGCGCCCGCACGTAGCACGCATCGAGCAACAATTCTTCACGGCCCACCAGGTGTCACTGCTGCCGTGGCCCGCCTGTTCTCCCGATATGTCACCCATCAAACACGTCTTGTCGCTGATCGGCAACCGAGTGGCCCGGCAAGCACCACCCGCGGCTACGCCTGATGAACTGTGGCAACGTGTGGAAGCAGCCTGGACCGACATACCCCAAGCCAACATCCAAAGCCTCTTTCGTTCGATGCCGCGGCGTGTAGCGGCCGTTATTGCCAGCCATGCGGGCCACATGAACTATTGATGTCTGCGTGTTCCGCAAGTCGCACGGGCCTGTAAGCTCAATCGTTTCATCTTTGTATCTGTTGTTATGTGTCCAGTAAATCTGGCTTTGCTATCTCGTGTCTTTCTTGGTTTTTCATTTTGGGTGGCCAGCAGTGTATCTTCTCTCGAATGATATGCAACCGTTCCATCGTTCAGTCCACTTTTCAAAACATGTGGCGAAGGCATTTTGTGGAAGTTGCTTTAGCGACCCTTATACAGCTTGAATATCGTCAGCACCTGTGTTGAATGTTGCGCCACGGAAGTTCTCCTTCATTGTTGGAAACAACCAGAAATCGTACATGGCAATGTCAGGACTGTAGGCAGGCCGTGGCATGATTTCAATACTGCCTTTCGTAAGAAACTGTTGAACACAAGCAGCCATATGTGGGCGGGCGTTATCATTGTGTAGGGACCACTTGCCCACCAGTTCCAGTCACTTAATCGATATGTGTCGTCGCAGACGCTTCAAGACTGAAATGTAATACTCAGCATTGGCAGTTATTTGTGGAGGAACGGCGGGCTGGTAGACTACACCTTCATGATCAAAGAAAATTATCATCATCACCTTCCCAGCTGATTTGGTTTGGTGGACTTGTTTCGTAGGAGGCGAGTCTGTGTGTTTCCAAACAGTCGTTGCGCGCTTCGTGAGGGGGTCAAAATAGTGGACCCATGTTTCACTGGCAGTTATTACTGTGTTTAGAGAGTTTGAATCCTTCGCAACAATTTGTTTTCACTCATTATACACCTGAACTCTGGCTAACAATTGTTCTCTCGTCAGGTGATGAGGTACCCATCTGGAACACACGATGCAGCAGTAATTTGTAGCGTTCAATGTATAATGCCGGCGTTTTTGAAATATTAGTTGACGCTGCTATGTCTTTACACGTCATTCGTCGGTCTTCTTGCAGGATTGCCCAAACACTGTTAACAATACGCTCCGTAACAACACTTTCAGGTCGACCAGGCCTAGGACCGAGTTCTGCCGACAACCGCCTTTTTTGAAATCATGGTACCATCTAAAAATTGTTGACTCATCCAAACATTTATCTTTGTAAGCTTTTTTCATTAAATCAACTTTCTGGAGCCGTTTTACCCAAACGATAGCAAAATTTTATCGCACAACGCATTTCACTTAACTCTGAATCACTCACCTCCATAGCTGTATGGCGAAATGCAGACGTGCCTTAAACAACTGCGCAATAGCAAAACCAGAATCGTCTGCCATTTTGGCTAATAAATGTTGCCACAGATACTTCCTTAATTCAGTTAGTCGTCTGCGTGGTTATTTTTCTCCTTCGCACTGTTGCCAACTCAAAAAAAGTACTCTCTGTTTTTATGGAACAGCCTTTGTAGATTTTCCTAGCCGCCGACTCACCAAATACTAGTTTGCATATTGCTGCTAGTGACCTGTACTGGTCACCCGGTCGGGTTTGGACTCTGTGTCACGCAGATCTCCGATAACTCTGGCCAAGCAACATAAGTTGCTTCTTCGGGTCGGACCAGCATTTTAATCAACTCTTATAAATATCGGACCTTAACACCAGTTTTTATGTCATGACTATTTTTCTTTGTTGAAGTTCGTTTTTAGAAATTCGAAAACGAGCCTGAATGCCCAGCGCTGATACCTGATACACGTCTTGTATATTCGTTAAGGACACTTGTGAGCAATTAATCATCTTTCTTACAGCTGGATGGGAATGTTATCACCTGATGAGGCAACTGAAGTAAAGACCTGCGCGAAAGACAGACTCATTGCAAAAAAAAAAAAAAAAAAAAAAAAAAAGATATTGTACCAGACAGGCACTCGTCGAGAAAAGAAAATAATAATTTCAGTGGCTGGTAGGATATCAGTACAAAAAACGAAAGATTCGTTGAATTGGGACATTGTACGATTTTACCATATGAAGAAAGCCCCTGATTTGTTATCATGACTAAACGTGTTATCTCCATCCTTACCTCAAGTGCAAGCAGCGGAAATAATTTTGGTACTGCGGGAAGTATATTCGAAGAAAGAACTAATTACCGCCCCAGTAGCGCAGTGGTCTAAGCGATGGCTTCTGATCATTCGCTCGAGATGGGTCCGGGTTCGAATCCCGGTGAGGCATGGAGGTTGTGATTGTATTACGGCGCTGGCTCCTTTCTCTGGAACCAGTGGCCCGAAATTAGGGACGGGCGACTGCTTGTAGCCCACTGAGTTGCACATGGTGGTCGTTAAACGACCCCCTACCCCCATCATAAAAAAAAAACTAATTTGAAGCTTGAGGTTGTAGACAGCATTTCGTTTCTTTATGATAATTTACCAAGATGTATTTTAAGCTCATATTTATTTAAATATTTCTGCATGATAATTCCCAGATCCATTATCTTTTCATGTTATTCACGAATAGCACTTCCTATAAACTTGTGGAATTTATTACAAAGAAAGGTGCGTCAACTATATTTTTAGCACGTCTTTTGTAAAAAAAGATCGTGTTTCTGTTATCGGTTTGTCCGTCCGTCTGTACCCACGATATTTCTGCAACTATTAGTCCGATTTGAAAAATTCTTTTTTGCATTCGGAAGCTTGAAATATGCAAATGATGATCCTTTTTTTTCGTTTTTTTTTAAGATGTACTATTTCGCCGGTAGAGGGCGTAAATGCAGATGATGTCGAATTCAAAAATACGTTTTATTCCATAAATTTGCTTCTAAACATCCGATTGAAATTTTTTTATCTTTCGATTCCATTTATGTCGAAAAGTATTTTAAATATAGTTACTTTTTCAAATTACGCACAGATTTTCCGCTAGGGGGCGTAAAAGTAAATTACATTTTCCCCGATAACTCTTCTTCTAAAACTCCGATTTGAACATTTTTTTCTTCAGCGGTTACATCTCCTGATTAAAAATCGTTTGCACATAATTTCAAATTTTTGGTAAAGAATACTTTGTCCACCAGGGGGCGTAAGTGTTAATTTTTGCTTCTGATGTAGTTGCCATAAAATCGGAGCTTCTAAAATATCGATTGAAAAAATTCTTTCGTAGACTGATGCCTTTCACATCGATAAATCTTTTCGAAATATTTTCTTCTTAAAATATTGCACAGTTTCTCCGCCAGGGGGCGTAGATGTACATCTTGTTTTTGTCAATATCTCTACTTCTAGGAGTGCGATTTGAAAAATTCTTTCTTTGTTGGATAGTGCTTTCCGTGTGACATGTTTTCAAGTAATTCATAGACTTTCCGCTAAGGGGCGTAGCGGTAAATTGCGTTTCTCCCTATATCTGTGCTTCTAAAACTCCGATTTGAAAAATTCTTTCTGCACCGGATACAGCTCCTGATGGGAAATTGACCTGGTGGTCCTTCACTTAGTTTTCTTCTTTGGGGATTTAACGATCACTGTGAGCAACTATTAGGGCTATAAGCTATCGTCCGTCCTAAATTTAGGGTCACTGTCCCCAGGAAAAAAACAGAGTCGTTGCCGTAAGACAAGCACATCATCCATGCTTAATCTTGACTCATACCTGTAACCACTTGGACAAACTGTTAGAAACCACAGCGCCATCGGTGCGGCTCGCTTGGGTTCGAGCATGAGGCATGGGCTGGTGCGCTTGTTCTGTCGCTCTGGCTTTCTCCCTTCCTTGTAATCAGTGACCCCAAATTAGGAACGAACGACTGCTTATTACCCTAAGAGCCGCTCATGGTGGTCGTTAACTCCCCACCGACAAAAAAAGAAAAATGTTTCCTGAACTGCATTTTATTGTCATCAGCATAAATTTTTGTCTCTATGTAAGACGTTTTCACCTTAAAGAAGGCGAAATGAAAAAAAAAATGTCTCGTATGTCGTCTGGACCTCAACACTTTAACGGTGAAATTTCATGTGCTCTAAAGCGATACTTTTATAATGCAATTCAGCTGCAAACCACAATCTGTTTGTGGCGAATCCTGTAAAACGGGCGTTTGATCGTGTAATATTATTTGAGAAGTTTCTCGATCAATTATAATGGCTTGAATGTCAGAGGGAATTATTTTCGTGCTTTCTTTTCTTTTCGTTTGGTGGTTTAAAGACCACAAAGGAGCTCAATGGGCGATAAGCATAGTCGGCCGTCCCGAATTTAGTGCCACTGGTTCCAGCAAAGCGATGGAACCTGGGCCATCGGGCAAACACATGCCACATCCGAGATTCGAACCCAGGCCTATCTCGGTCTAATGGTCACAAACCAGCGTTAGACCACTTAAGATTTTTTTAAGGTAAGCTAAAAACATTGGAATCGCACGCTATGCAATTTCCAGAACAGAATTCATTTCTATTAGAGTAAACAATCACGGCGTGTAAGCGCATTCGACAGTCAAACTAAATGAAATTTTGTCAAACGACAAAATATTGCCGTAATTTTCAGGCTAAGAGCCGCGGCTCGTATGGTAAAAAAAGTGCGGTTTGCCTGCAGCCTTGCGGCCCTTATGCCAATTAAGCGCTTACTCCTATTTATTTTTTTCTAAACAACTGCTCAGCAAACATTAATTGTAAGTTTGTGTGTTATATCACTTTCACAGTAAATAGCCCTTGATTTCCCCCTGTTTCTTGAACCGTACGTTTTTTTAAGGTAATCCATGCAAGATTATTGAGATATCCATGCAAGATTATTGAGATATCCATGCAAGATTAAGGTATCTCAAGATTTAAGGTATCCATGCAAGATTATTGAGAACGGAAGGAAGATCCATCACTGCTATTTTTTTTTTTTCCTTTCCCGCTTGTCTTACAAAACAGCACATAGCAAAATCTATAAAAAATGCCGAAATTCAACTCTCCTGTGTTAGTAAATTTTATATTAACGAGAAAAATGACGATTTTAAACCTCGAACGCATTAAAAATTTCATTAATGCAACTTGTAAGGCGCCTTAATGTCTATAAAATTATTTAATTTAAAATAATATACAGTAATTATTCCTATTTCACGAGAACATCTACAGAAATTTATGCCCTCTAGAGCGGCTCTCTGGCGTGTAAACTTTGTAGTGGCATATGTTTTCCATCTATGCGTCACAGTTTTTGGGCCTTTGTCTTCTCTCTTGACCGCTTTTCCCCTTAGGGAGTGGCAGACTAAATTTTACTGTCGCGTTCTTTTTGCGACTACTTCCTCCTCTCTCACTGTAATCACACACAACGATGCCGGCCCCCGGGTGATTTTCTCTTTTGTCCCCTACTAGCTGGGAGATTAAAGCCAGGGATGTTGAAGATTACTACAGATTGCTATATTACCACATAGATTACTACCATTCATGATGAAGTTGGTTGACATTTTTCACATACACGGTCGAGTCACATTATTGCGACCACCAGCTAATATCCAGATTAACAACCGTGTGCAGCGCGGGCAGCAGCTAGACGAGCTTGGAGGTGACTCAGTAAGGTTCTGGAAGGTTTTCACAGGTATGTGGAGCCATGCTGACTGCAGTGCATCTGACAGCTGCTGGAGAGTGCGTGGTAGAGGATCCATAGGGCGCACGATCGAAGTGGTCCCACAGATGCTCAATTGGTTTTAAGTCTGGGGAATTACGGAGCCAGGGAAGTACTTCGAAGTCTCCATCGTGCTCTTCCAACCACTCTCGGATATTTCTAGCTGTGACACGTCGCATTGTCGTGCTGGAGGATTTCATCCACCACAGGGAAGACAATCAGTATGTATTGGTGTACGTGGTCTTTAAGAATGGATTCACAACGAATTCGATCCATAGTGCCTTCCGCAGGTATGAGTGGACCCAGGGAATGGCACGAAAACATTCAGCAGACCATAAGGCTGCCCCCAACAGCTTGTGTTCTTCCAGCAATGGTTGAAGAGTGTTTGTTCTCCGATGTTTCTCGTCTTATCTGCCAACGTCCATCCATTCGATGAAGCAGAAAACGTGACTCATCGGAGAAAGAAATCCTTTGCCAATCAGCGGACGTACAATTCCGATACTGCAATGCAAATGTAAGCCTTTTCTGCCGATGCACCTTCGTTAGCATAGGTGCAGTGACCATCCGTCCGCGTCGGAGCCCCATACGCAGCAGTGTTTGCTGAACTGTCGTTTTAGACACACTTCCGATAGCCCCCTGGTTCATTCGGCCAGTGAGTTGCTCCACTGTAGCGTATCAATCGGCCCTTACGCACCTTCGAAGCCGACGTTCATCTCTTACATCAATGGCATGTGGTGCTCCGCATTTTCCACATCGCTTATTCGCAATGGTGCCGTTTCTCCAATCACGATGCACTTGAACCACAGCAGCACGCAAACAATTCACAAACTGCGTTGTTTCGGAAATACTGCCGCCCTTGGCCCGAAAGCCGATAATAATCTCTTTTTGCAAATCTGATAAATCGCTCCTTTTATCCATGACAACAACGAGTGATATGTTTTCAGAAATCCTACAGAATACCTTATACAGGGTGTTCGTAAGCTGTTTTGACAAAAGAAGAGGGGTGATAGTACCCATCAAGACGAACAATATTTGCAATGGAACCTAGAGTCGCATTCTACTCTGAGTGTCAGAAAAGAGTAAAGTTAGATGTCCAAGTTGAACTTTCAACAGTGCAAAGTAAGAGAATTAACGACATCATAAGTTGCACAATCCCATTTATGAAGATCAGGGACAGACTCAAAGTAGATACTCAAAGTGGCGGCCACGGGTGCCGTTGCACAATTCTCACCGGCGAATGAAAGACTGGCGCACCCTCTCGAAGACTCCTGGTGTCGTGTTTATCCTGTTCGCTGCAACAACGATTTTCGCGACGAGATCTTCCACGGAGTCCACAGGTGTTCGTACACCATGGATTTCATGGGCTCCCAGAAGAAGTCTAGTGGGTATAAGTCCGGTGAGCGTGGAGGCCATGCCACAGGTCCGCCACGTCCAATCCATCGTGCGAGATATGTAGCATTCAGGAAGTGTCTACTGCACCTTGATAAGCCAATCAGCTGCAACTGTCGATGCTGCGTCTTTTCTCTGGCAATTTGCATACGGTAAATGTTTGAAGGTGATGTTCTGGCGATGTGCTATTTCTCCGGCACGAAAGAAATGACGTCTGAGGTGACGACTTGTGCCTGTTGGACGTATTTCGAAGTTACTCTTTTCTGACACTCAGAGTGGAATGCGACCCTAGGTTCCATTGTAAATATTGTTCGTCTTGATGGGTACTATCACCCCTCTTCTTTTGTCAAAATAGTTTACGAACACCCTGTGTACCCTCGAAGCCAGCTCACGACACGTGTCTTCTTTCAGTGGCTACGCGCTGTTGACGTTAAAAGTAGGAGGTGGTCAGAATAATGTGACTCGACTGTGTATATGATCATCAGTAACTTGAAAGCCAAATACACTTTACCAAAATAACCCGAAGCACCCCGAGAAAGTCGTTCGATCCTATTTGAACTCCGCATGCAAGCACATGCTTCGCGGTGGTCGCTTCCGTAACACATGCGCACATTTTCAACCAGTGGACACCCATGCACACATTTTCACGTTATCGGACCTGAAGATGTGTGAAAACACAAGTTTGTCCGCGACGGGCATCGAATCTGTATCCCCTCACTCCGGAGTAACTCGCTCTCCCAACTGAGCTACGCAGACAGAATATCTCGCAGCAGATTTGCCATCTTAACACATGTTTTCACCTCTGTAGCACGTCACAGTGGTACTACAAAGGTGAAAATATGACAAAGTGGCAAACCAAACGAGACCATTACTTCATTAAGTCTCTCGGAAGCAACTGGGTTTTTTTTTTCAATTCTCTCCTTGCGGTGCATCTAAATGCTTTATCCTTTATCACTCAAGAACAAAGGGGTGTTTATGACCCAATTCAAAGCGATCAATTTACGAGCGTTAGTGAACTTGTTACCCTAAATCGTATGCAAAGGGTGGTACTAGACGCCGAACCCTTTAGCTCCACAGCTCTAGAATAGCTCTATTTAATCTACGCAGCAGCCGTCGTGCTGAAATCGCCCCTAATTTTCGACGTCTAGGAGCACCCCAAAGGCGCCTGTGCTATTTTTGTTCCCCAATTCTTTAAACTGGGTGAAACTTTCCTTGCCTTTCTACCATAATAAGAGACTGTCAATTAATTAGCTTTTAATTAATTCAGCCCGATCGACCTTGCCCATTCGGTCTACAAATAATGGAGCTTAACATCGTAACAATATGCAAAAACAACACTTATAAATCCAATTATTAATAACTTTAGCGTCTACTGCAGTTTCGCATGCATCCCTGACCTAGAAGAAGCTGGACCAGGGCTCTATGCGAAACTCTAGTAGAAGTTAAAGCTATTAATAATTGCATACACCAGCATCGTTTCCTCACATTAATAATAATGAGAAAACAACTATAATATCATGTTATCATGATAATGAGATCACAAAAAACTTCAAGAAAACGAAGTCCTTACATAAGATAGCTTTTTTTATCTTCACCTATGCTCCCAAGCTTTTCGTATGTACGAAGAGACCAAAATAACAAACGTTTAGTGGAAACAACGTTGCCACTCGGAAAGCTCTGGTCTGTCTGAAAATTGTGGAGAGAAAAAAGATTAGGGTGGTCTAACAGAGATCTGAATTTTTTGTATTGCTTCCGGTAAACAGTGCCGTTGGAAAACATGATGTTATTGAAATAAAATTATGCAAATTTCTAAAATTATATTCTTTAAAATCGTACAGGAACTATTTGACTCACTATGGAAGTTCCCAAATATTACATGTAAGCCTATTTCCATTAAGGTTGTATCATCAATATAAACATCATCGTCAAAGTCGTTGTGGCTTTTTTCTCTTTCATCTTCATTATAAACCAAATCATCTTTTTCACCATCCTTGGCATTACTTGTGCAACATTATTTGAAAAGATCACGACTTTGCCCTATCGACCCGACTGGCCTCTAGATTATACCCGCTTTTGTGTCGCCACCTATCAGCGTCCGTTTTTCTCTTTTGAAGAGGGGCTCAGCTAGGGTTGATAACTGGCACCTGTGATCAGTAATGTGATATTTTTCTTACCAAAGAAATTCCGCATTTTGCGAAATTAGTATTGTGCGATACCACAAGGGAGATGTTCTTCAGCAATGCCGCTGTTCTCCTAACAAGACATCGAAGAGGGACGCCACTCCTTCCATCAAGCAATGACATACGTGCATCACAGAAACACACCGTGATTTAACACCTTTGCGTAGTTTGAAATAAAAATAGCGAATGTTTACTAATTTCAAGTGATGAACACAAAAATGACAATAAAATTTGTCGATTGGCTCTTGTTTAGGAGAAGTTGAGTCCGCAACATATTGCATCAGTCCATCATACACACCACCCCCAGGAGCTATTGCATCATTGTCTGATGCAATGCAGTTGAATCATGACATCGCTTATGTAAGATGATGCAATCATTAGCATAAACTGAAGTCTCGTAGGGCGAGCAAGTGTTTGTGCAGCTTCCTGGACTACACTCCATTTACTCTTGCGTCATATACACTAATGATCCTTGCAGTGTAAATCCAGCAGTGGTGATGCCTCGTAACTGTGATAATAGTCCAAACGACTTTTGTTATATTTGCGGTGAAGCGACGTTTGCAAGCCAGGAAAAGGCCATCACTCCGATAGTGAAAAAGGCGTGTCAGCTTTATTTCTGATGCAAGATCGGGGACCAGGACAAGGCATGGGCCCCACACATATGCTGCGGCACGTGTGCTACAAATCTTCCGAAGTGGCTGAAAGGAGGTAAAGTGTCGATGTCGTATGCTGTTCATATAGTTTGGAGGGAGCCAAGCAATAACGCAAATGACTGCTACTTCTGCATGGCACCATCTGTTTCGGGAAGCATCGTGAGGAAAAAGATGTGGACAGTAACGTACCCAAATGTACCATCTGCTATCCGACCAGTTCCGCACGGCGAAGGACTTCCCATTCCTGAACCTACGAAAGAATTTTCCATCAATTCAGAGAACGAACGATGAGGACGGAGGTGAACTGATGTCGGGTTCTCCTTAGCCTTCAGCATCTAATGATGATCCATATGTCGCCCACGATGCGTCACCTGCGCCACAAATTCTCACATTAGGGTTGGTCTCTCACAGTAGAACTGCACGATCTTGTTCGCGATCTGGAACTGTCAAAGGTCAAAGCGGAGTTACTGGGATCAAAACTTCTACAATGGAATCTTTTCAAGGAAAATGTATGAGTGACTTCGTTTCGCCCTCGTTATGAGCATTTTGTGCTTTACAAAAAAACTTTAAAACGAAGATGACCTTGTGATCTGCTACGACGTAGATGGCCTGAGGAATGACATTCGAATCAAATAAGAACCGCACGAATGGCGACTGTTCATACACTCGTTGAAATTTAGCCTCAAGACGGTGTTGCTGCATAATGGAAACTGGCTTCAATCTGTTCCAGTCGGACACGCCGTCTACATGAAAGAAACTTACGAAAACCTAAAACAGTTGTTGGACTGTCTTTACAGCTAGTTTGGCTGGCATGTTTGTGGCTATTTGAAGGTAGTGTCTGTGTTGATAGGTTTACAGCTGGAATGTACGAAGTACTCCTATTTTTTGTGTGAATGGGACAGCCGAGCAGAAATTTGCACTATGTGAAGAGAGATTGGCTGCGAGGAAATCTCTAAAGGTCACAGAGAAGAATGTGCAATACCCAGCACTGGCAGAAACGCACAAAATTCTACTACCGCCCCTACATAACATACTCGGTCTGGTTAAAACCTTTGTAAAAGCCATCGACCGGACTGGATCAGCCTTCAGGTACCTGGCTGACAAATTCCCTCGAATCAACAAAGAAAAATTAAAGAGGTAGTTTTTGTGGGTCCTCATATCTGAGGGCTCCTCATTGACGAGATGTTCCTGCTACAGGATGATGAGAAAAACTTGGGACGTGTTTCGTTTGGCGTCAACTAACTTCCTCTGAAATGCCAGGGCAGAAAACAACAAGGAACTGGTTGAGGACATGTTATCTTTGTATCACAAACTTGGCTGCAATAAATCCTCAACGATATATTTGCTCCATTCCAACTAGGATTTCTTCCCCGACAACTGCGACATGGTTAGTGATGAGCACGGTGAACGTTTCCATCAGGAAATTGCAACGATTCAGAAAAGATACCAGGGAAAGAAACACTTCTATGTTAGCTAACTACTGTTGGATACTCGCTAGAGACGATCCTGAGCAACTATACAAGCGACAGGCAAAGCGACGTCGGACGTAAAAGCGGACATTTATCGGTACATGTGGCAAGTACGTATAAGAAACTATTGCCGATCGCTCACAAACCTCACCCATTCTTCATTTTCATTGACATATTCGTATACACCACTCACCATCCCGAAATCAATAAGAAATAATTAATTAAATCTTAGGGGCAAGACTTTTGTAAAAACGTGTTGTCCAGTGTAATTAAAACAACATGAGAAATGGTACTGTACATCAGGAGGAAAAAGTTGAAAAACACTGTACTACAGTATATCGGTATCTTTTCGCGCGGCACAATGAAAATTGAAGTACGAATCTTGATGACAGTGTATACATATACTGTATATACACACTGATATATTCTACATATACACTGCTGGACAATTGCTAAGGACGGATCATAAACGGCTATACAGCGCATAAAAAAGTAAGTGTGGTTGGATGCCAAGTGAAATAAAATAATGTCAGAATGCCAGCACATTACAAGAAAAACAATTTATTGTGCTCTGAAATCCAGAAGGCTTTGGAACGTGTTCAAGGGACAAACAGGCCATTTTGTGCAGAATACGTAAACGTGAAAAAAATGCAATTACCGTCTGCAGGCGTTCCGGCGTAAGATGTCAATACGGGATATGGCCACCATGGAGGGCGATGCAAGATTCCACACGTCGTGTCATGCTTTGCACAACATTATCAATCAGCTGTTGGGGTAATTTATTCCATTCCTCTGCCAGTGCACGGATGAGGGTGTCCTTGTTTATTGGAGGGCATTGGCGACCAGTAAGACTCCTCCCCAAAGCATCCCACACATTTTCAATGGGATTCAGATCTGGAGAACGTGCTGGCCATACGAGGCGTTGAATATCCTCGCTCTCAAGACACTCCTGGACAGTGACTGTTCGATGACATGTTGCGTTGTCGTCCATGAAAATGAATATCACCGACAGCACCACGGAACATGCGAACATGAGGTAGCAGAACATCATTAATGTATCGTTGGCCAGTCATAGTCCCAGTTGGAAGCGCATAGAGGGACGTACGGCCATTGATCATGATGCCAGCCCATACCATGACACTACATGTCGGATATCGGTCCCTTTCCTGTATGTTTGCTGGACAATAAGCAGTATCACTATCACGCCAGATCAGTTGTCGTCGACAATCAGACGATAGACTGTATCTACTCTCATCTGAGAAGAGGACAGCAGACCAGTCGTTATCAGTCCAATTGCGATGTTGATGGCACCATTGCAAACGGGCGGTACGGTGACGTCTGGACAATGGGATGCACACAACAGGACGGCGGGCGTATAGTCCTCCTTCATGCAAACGTCTGGCGACAGTTTTTCGGGAGATCCGCTTGCCAGTAGCAGCCATAAACTGATTTGCTACCTCACTAGCTCTGCTGCGCCGGTGTCTTTTTGTTGATAGCACTATGTACCGATCTTCTGCAGGTGTCGTACTGCGAACACGACCTCCCCCGTGACGTTTGCTACACTCTCCATTTGTTTGAAATGATTTCCAAAACCTTGAAACAACACTGTGACTGACGTCAAACTCCCTGGCAACATCTGTTATTTTTCGCCCTTCTTCAATCTTGCCAATAGTACGGCCACGCGTAAAATCATCTAGGTGATGTCGGGAAGACATACTGAAAATTGCAAGTTCGTCAATTGATTCTTTCCCTTTCAACTTTGCGTTTGAACAACAACGGTCAATACGCGTCAAATCCTTTATATCTCTTATCAGCGCTATGACGTCACGAACAAGTTCGGCAATCCAAAATTTGCATACGCACAACACGTCTTACTGTATCCCGCACTTATGCTAATTTCCACATTTTCCTGCCTTCCATTTTATGGTTGCTATTATCATCCGTCCTTAGCAATTGTCCGGCAGTGTATATATGTACTGTATATATAGTACAGTCCACGTGATTCGATAGGTAAAATTCTGGAATTTAGCGATTATAATGAGACCAGGCCACCGGCATGGCCAGTTGGTTAACGGGCAGTGTAGGAGGCGGGGTCGTTTCTGTCGGGTGTTCGAATCCCGGTCCTGCCGGCCACCTAGTCTGCGGTTTTTCCGGGGTTTTCCGCAGACTCTCTGGGCTTGGGGACGCGAATGCATAGATGGTTTCCTGTCAAGTTGGCCCCGGATGCACTTTGTCCCTGGTCCTCGTACTGCGAACTGGAAGTCGACGGGAACCCACCACGGAGTACATCCTTTCATTAGGATACTTGTCAACATGTCTGCGCGCGGTTCATGATGATGAATTGCTTACGTCCATGTTTAGGGACATGAAACCTGAAGAAGAATGATTACGACTGGAACGATTTTGCTTACAATAAATAATAGCAAACATAGGGCTATTTTGTTTTTCCTTTTATCTGTCATTTTTAAGTACTGTATGTTTTTTGAAAGTATACAAGAATGCTCCAACATGCTTATATACGCATGTTAGAATATTATTACATGCACATTCAGCATCATTGTTCATATGCGTGTGCGTGGATATTTGATTAGGTGTGAATTGATAGATCAATTTCGTTACATTATATCTTGTAAAAGTAGCTTAACTTAAAGGCTTATGCTATGTGAGAAGGAAAAGAAGGATGGCATTTTTGCTAAATGTCGAAATGAAGGATATCGTAATGCACTCATTTAGTTTTTCAAAGTTTGATAATTAATCGATGTGGGGTGGAGAAAGTAACAAAAGATCAGTTGTCTTCCTTGTAGCTCTTTTTCATTTTTGAAGCTTAACGACTTCCATGAAAATCAAAGGCTAAAAAAATTCACTGGACGTTACTCAGGGCAACTAACAATATCAGTGTCTTAACTAGGAATCAAAACCCGATCTATTAGTTCGAATATCTAGAAGATCGTACCTTGGCTAAAAGGAATGTGGACAGTACTATCACACAGAAATCATCGAGCTTTTCGCTTAATGTTAAAAAGGAGGAAGAGAGAGAAGAAAGCAGAAAGCAAAAACGCAAACACATTTAAGGTGTTTCCTTATTAAAAAGGAAAAATAAGTGAATAAATGAAATAAATAAATAACCAGTATCTAACAGAATTTCTTTTGTTAAAACATTTCTTGTTGTTACAATTCTTTTATTAATTAAATTAAGGAAAGAGTTGGTTCTACTGCTACCAAAAATAAAGGGGTTCTAATGTTTCGTACCGAAAAGAGTCGTCTAATTAATGTAATAATGTCACAGGACCATGTTTTCTTGGAAGTCAAGATGACGGAAAAAAGTTAGTACTTCCAGGACAAAGAGGAAGAGGAAAACGCCAAGGAAAGTAGTTTCTTTATCAAAGAACAGTGTACAATACTTAGTTAGGAGAAGCACCTTGTATACCTTTGGTCGTATTTGTTGGCTTCCCTCTGATAGAAAGGATTTGTTTAGTTAATCGTTTTGACACAGGCCACATCTGTTTCTCGCCTCTTTATTGGCACATACAGAAATACCTTCCATGAGAACAGGAGCACGTAAGTGTTTTGGCGAGCCAAAGGAATAGAAAAGCGATTTATTGACTTTCCGCAGCTACATTCTGCAAACACTTCCCAACCTTCTCAAGCACACATCTATATATCTATGTGTACGTGGGTGTATCGTTTTTTTTTCCTCTTTTCTCTCATGTGCTGGCATTTGTTTTTGCGAGAAAAGGAGTCAGAGTTAAATTCCTCAACAATAATATTAAATTCTTTATCAAGAAGTTGTATTAGACCTTCACGCAATTTCGCGAATGGACGTGTAACGCAACTATCTCTTCACTAGGATTGCCTTCTTCAGAATAGGAAAAATAAGTCTGAAAAAAAAACTGTAGATAATCACAGTATTAGCAATTCCGGGCGTGATAGAGATAGAGAGACAGACAGAGTCCTATTACTTACCTAACAATGGAAATAACCACCCTTGGCCCCGATAACAGAGACGAGACGGCGTGGCACGGAAGCAACGAGGCCCTGGAAGATTGCCCGAGGCACACGTGTCCATTCGGACTGCAGCAGAGCACGGAGGGTCCCGGAGATGACGTGGTTGTGTGTCGATACGTCGAACCTGTCGATTCAAATTGTCCCATAAGTGCTCTATGGGATTAAGGTCGGGCGATTTTGCCTGCCAAGGGAGAACGGAGACATCGCTGTCGTGTTCCTGAAACCAGTCACACACCCCGTTCGCGACACGGCAGGGCGCATTGTCCTGTTGGTATAGACACCATCACCACCAGGCTAAACGTCCAACATGAAGGGATGCATGTGGTCAGCGAGGATGGACAGGTAGCCATTGGCATTCAGGGACCCATCCAGTGGTACCAGCGGTCCCAGGTCATAACAGGAAAACACCCCCAGTCATGCACACTGCCACCGTCGCCCTGCACTTGACGAACAAGCGTGTCCTGGTGTTGGTTCTTGTGTGTATGACGTGGTATCCGCCACCGCCGTCACTTTTGTGGAACAGAAACCTCGATTCGTTCTGGTGTTGGTTCTTGTGTGTATGACGCGGTATCCGCCACCGCCGTCACTTTTGTGGAACAGAAACCTCGATTCGTCGGAGAAGGCAACCTTTTTCCACTCTTCAACTATCCAATGACGGTAGTCCCATGCGAACCGCAAGCGTCGCTGCCGATGGACCTGGGTTAACAATGGCGTCTTGACGTAGTGCCGACTCCGGGGATCCATGCGTAACAGGGTTCGCCCTACTGCTATCGCGGGCACGTATCTGGGTGCCACAGCACTGTTTCGCGTCGATTTTGTTAAGGTGTGGGTAATTAATATTTAAATTTATGCACATATCAAAATTATGGAAAAAGTTGAATTTAGGGTGAAAATTAAAATTTGGGAGATGGGTGGATGCATTTCGAAACAAAAAGTAGGTTCAATTAACTTAAGGCCATGATAAATGAAAATAAAACGCAACTCTGATGTTTGAAACTACCAAAAGTTATTATTGAAGGTTCGCGTTGTTTGAATTTTCGATGAGTTGAGGCACCTGCAAGTGTAAAATAAGTAATTATGGTTTAAATGTGTACCAAATTTGTAAACACTAAAAATTAGATGGTATACAATGTATACGTGTAATAATTTTTGGAGGCTGTGATGATCAATTTAGTGGTTAGTACAAAATGCATTAATTAAATACACAAACTTCCAGGGTCGTTTCCAGCCTTAGGCAAGCTAAGGTGGATTAGCATGTGACCCTGCGATGAACTTCAACTGAGTCAACTAATTCTTCACTGCACAAGGTTTGGGTTTTTGAAAGGCCACTTGGCCTGCATTTATTTTAAAAACTTAACCATAATGAAAACAAACATGTCATTAAGTCGAGGAATAATTAGATCAACAAAGATTTGCTGCCTGAACACAACTTTGCACATTTTCAAAATTTCCAACTCTGGCTACTGGGCTCTATAAAAATAATCAGATGACACACAGCTTAAGTGCTTCAAAAGAAACAATAAATTATACACACAGAATGAGATATTGCTTCAATTCTACCTAAGGAGTGGTTACACTAAATTTTACATTATCATAGCAGGCCGAAGCTCGACCAATCTTGGTTACTCGTATTAGCATAATATCTAAGGTACATCCGAATCGAGTTATTACAGCAATTTAATAATCAATTTTATCCAGAAAATCATGAGTTTTAAAAACACATAAAACCCCTTGTGAGTATAGAACATACATAACACCTGATTCAACATAGAGGACAAGTTCTGTCGCTGAAGTGCACTGTCTCTCTCTCTCATATCTCAGTTTCGAAAGTTATAAGAATATGTGTACTATAGTTTTGACTAATCCCCTTCGAACAACCCCCTCAAACCAGTTTCCTTAACTCTTTAAATTTAGGAATTACAACAACTGAGCAAAAATTTACAAATAATCAAAAGTCACATTACTAAACGGCTCTACACTCCCAGGAAAATTTGCCTTACAATAACATAGCCTAAAGCTCTAGCATTACATGATACTAAATCAATTCTAGACACTATACTAAACATTCTGCACTATATGTCTTACCACATTAACTCAACAAGTAATCATTAAACCCCAATGCTGACAAATAAACTTAAAGTTCACCCTATCATCTGGAAAATTCAAAGTACTTCACTATACAAACTTGCTTTGAGTACTCAATATCCCACCATGTAAATAAAAGGCAAACACTAACTCTCAACACTCCTGAACTTGAACTTATATTTATATGTACTCTTACTGCTCACCAAAATTTTAAAATACACAATTATTTCTGACATGCAACTCCTAAATTGGCCTAGCCTACATTTGCAAAAGTACACTAAGTTTTTCACCAATTTAACAGATCCATATAGTAAATTCAGGCACTAACTAGACAAACATCTCATTTAAATCACTCAATTTCACTGAAAACAAAATTCTCACTGTGAGGGAGTATTATTTAGGCTGAAGGTGAGATTGGGTCGTGAATCCAATGAGGCCTATGCACCGAAATGGGAGTATAAGTGTGACATATCACCCTTTACTGTTTTCTTCACTTACTGTTTTGTGACAACGCTCATGAACTCGCCTTGCTCGGGGTAGCTTCCTACGGGTCTTCGGCTTACCGGGGGTGGCAGAACAATCCATCTATACCCTTTCAGACACGAAGCATTTTCCACATATGGAAAGCACCCTGCAAGAACTTTCTTGCCCCAAATTATTTTTCCCTGGCACACACAGCTTCCAGAAAAACACCATACGAAGACTCACATTATTTCCAGAAATACCCTTATCTTGTCATTCCCTAGGCACACAGCTTCCAGGAGAATTAACATTTTTTTCCAGAAAAATACACTATACTACTTATTTCCCAGAAAAATACACTATATCACTCATTTCCCAGAAAAATACACCACATCGCAGAACCATTTATTTCCAGAAAATTACACCTATCGAAGAACTATCCATTTCCAGAAATCATCACCTCCCGTAGAATTCCAACATTATTCAATAGTAATATATAGGCCAACACTTTCTGGATCCCTAGTCTGCGTGCATGGCTTTTTTAAAGTCTCCCATTCATGAAAATCCATTTTCCAGATCCACTGACTGATATTGGAAACTAGTCCGCCTTAGTACAAAATGTTAAAGACTAATTTTACACCTAAATTTACCAAAACACCCAGATCATACTAAAGCTGCCTCTAATAAAAATGTAAACTGCATGGCACTTACCCTATACTCATAAATACTAATGCAATTTATAAAATATAAAAATCACTAAGCCCAAAGAGAGAAATTCCACACACACACACACACACACACACAAGCTGGTCTGAGACGTTGCTCTTGTTTACGATAGCTCATACCAAACTTATGAAATCCTATAACCCCTGCTGCTACTACATTTAACATCTCCTTTTTCTCAATCTATCTCCTCTGGGTATAAAATTTAGTAGGAAGCTTTTTTTCACAAAATAATACTTAATCACTGAACTTCATAACATTCCTCACAAAAGCTCCAAAAATACAAAAAAATAAATGAAATACCCCTGGCTTAACACAGGTAAAATTACAATTCTTTCTGATTTAGCTCAAAAGAAAATAATGACAGGAAGTTTCCCATGCCAGCTATTACTTGACCACACATACAAGACCTGACAAAATGATATTGACAGCTTTTCCACACCCAGCTAGCCTCAAAAAAAAAAAAAATCATAGAAATATATATGTATACATTTAAAACGTACTGCTCCACTGCAAAGCCCACTCGTTCAACAATTTCAAAGGAACCACAACATATTATTTAAAATGCCAAAAAGGAAAAAACTATTTCGATTCAAACTTCATCGTTACGAGAAAACTTATTATTTAAGAATAATTGTTTTAGCAGATCGAATATGTTAAACACCGCTCACGTAGACTAGGGTGACAGTTCGAAAGTGTTCTAAATTTTTGGAGGAAACAAAACTTTTCGAGTTCCTGATGACACTTCTAGACGAATTTTGACGACCTGATATATCTTGCCTCTGATGTGGAAAATGAAATAAAACTTACTCCCAGTCATTAGGGCAGGGTAAAGGGGTTTGGCAACCAACTGCCATTTTTTCTCCCTAAAATCACGGGTGGTTTCAAAATAAATTAAGGAAAAAGGCAGGTTCTGATACTACGTCGTCCTGGTGGTCGGCTGTGCTTGAGGGCGAAAGTCATCGTCTTTCGAAGTTTCCATTATCTGCCAGGCGGTTTGCAGGCGCGGTCCCCAGCTCTCTACGAGAGTGCTTAGGAGGGCATCGGTGATCATCCTTCGCTGCGCTCCGAGGAGGTCCCGTCCTACGGTTATCATTTCTTCATAATTTCTTCCACCTCTTTGTATTTGGAGGAATCAGTGAACAATTCATCGCAAGTACTGCACTCCTTGTAAATTTTCCATGTAACTAATTATGAACCTGACAAGTCCTCAAGCCAGAGGACTGTCGCTACAAGGCTCCGTTAAGCTTTTCTCTTTTTCTGGTGGGCTGGCCCCAAAACCGGCTAGGCCTGCGGAGTTCTTCCCCACCTTACATCGTGGCCAGTCACAACGAGAAGAGTCCTTTCTACAAAAAACAAAAAAAACAAAAAACAAAAAAAAAAAACTGGGTGCTTGAAAACCGCTGACCCCTCACTGGCTAAAAACTTCCCCTTGTAACCAACTACTCCGCTAGTGATTGGCTAATAGTTTCCCACTAAAACTATGACACTGACCACATGGCTTCAACTCCCAGGCAAGGAAGCAACCTTGCCCTCCAGAGTAGGGAACGCTGTACCCTCCTGCCTGCATGCTGATCTAAAAATAGCATGACACTTGCTTAAGAGAACTTTTTGCGACACATTTAGAGGCTTCTAAAACTGTCTAAAATGGCGGACTCTGAAATGGAAGATTTTCGGTTTTGCACAATTTACAACAATGTTTTCCCTTCATTCCGTGATAAATAGGAAATAATTTTGTTTTCGAAAAGGGTTGATGGTAACTTCTTGTTCGCCTTTTTCTATCTGACTTACAAGAGTAAAAAGTGAATCTTATTATTCCCCCCATTGTTTTTTTCATTAACTTCTGCTTGTCTGGTCAGGGCTGAGAAATGAAAGAACATGGCCATTATTCCCTCGCCTCACCGCCTCCTCCAAACAGAAAATTTTCACGCATGGACTGGAGAGAATTTTCATTCTATTTTTTCTCCCTTAAATCTCAGCGAAGTGAGTTTCCCTGAGATTTACAAACATGAAAGTTCTCGACAGGACAATTTCCTTTACCAGTCAAGTGAGGCGACGTTCTCTTCTGGGGTTGATGGCCTTTGGGACTCCACAGTTATGACGTCATGAGGTACTCGGTATACCAGCGGTCCATTCTTGATACACCCTTACTACAGCGCCTTGCGAAGAGCACACGAAGTCCTCTATTTCTGAGATGCTTCCACCCTTGGCAAGGTAATCGATGATCATTCCTTTTTGAACGTCCGTCAAATCACTACCTCTGCCCATTGTGCTCAAGTTACGCACTATGGCTCATCTGTCCTGGCCGACTGCTTAGACCTCCGTGTGGTCGATCTGTCACGTCCACTGTGTAAGGCGCCTGGGCGGGTACACTATGATTCCGGGGGTGGTCGTATTATTCTGATACGACTGTGTATATACAGAGAGAGAGAGAGAGATGTTTTTTTTTTGTTTTCGGATGACATGTCTTAAAGGGAAAGAAAACTTCTAGCCTCAATTTCTCAGTTAAATTGTTATTTCTTGCGAGAAAAATGAATGCAAATTTTGAAGATGACAATCTGTTTTTTGGTGTAAATATGACACTAAAAAACATTCATACAGACAGACAGACAGAGAGAGAGAGAGATTCGCTAAACATGAATGCCGATTGCTTCGACTAGCGAATCCTGTGATGGTTATATTTAAATTAATCGGAAACTTGAGACTTGGTCGTTCTGGGTGGTGTAGTGGTTAGCATACTTAGGCGCTATCCGGGAGACGCGGGCTCGATTCCCGCTCCACGACAACGAAATTTTCAAAGTTTTCGGATATTATCTGACTTACCATCGTTGTCATATTTACACCAAAAAACGGATTGTCATCTTCAAAATTTGTATTGTATGGCGTAAACCCGTATTCTATTTATGAGAAAAATAAATATTGAAAAAGTTGTATTTTGAAAACCTTTTGAGTAAAATTATTGGGTGTGTGCAAAAGTTCTACCCGTTTTTGTAAGCTACAAAGAAAGAAGGAGAACACAACAAATAACGTACCTAGGATTTTCCATATTTCCCATAAATGCCATGATTCTGTATAACATTTTGCCATCTGTTTACGAGTAGGTGCATTCCACGCCGGAAAAACTCCTGTGTTTTAAAGTAAAAAAAGTCATGTAATGCCGTTTTCACATCACCCACATCATCGAAGGTTTGGAAAGCGAAGGCGTTCCGTAACGATCGAAAAACGTGGTAGTCCGTAGCTGCCAGGTCAGGGGAATACGCTGGGTGAGGTAACACTTCCCAACCAAAGTCCAGTAATTTTTGCCGAGTGATTAAAGCAGCATGAGGTTTGGCGTTATCATGATGAAGGATCACGCCTTTGCGATTGGCGAGTGCTGGATATCAGTTGTTCTTGCAATCTGTCCAACTGTTGGCGGTAGAGGTCAGCGTTTATCGTTCGGTAAGCTGCCAACACCTCCCATTGGATTATTCCCGGGATATCCCACCAAACACTCAACAAAACCTTTTCGGGATTCAGTCCTCCTTTTAACGTCGATGGAGCAGGCTCCGCATCTTGGCAGACAGTCCGTCGACGCTTTACATTACGGTACAGTACCCATTTTTCATCACCCGTTACAAATCGTCCCCAAAACGGTCCATTTCTGTGACGAGAAAGCAAAGAAACACAGGCACGGATTCTCTCCTCTCTTTGCTTTGCAGAAAGTCAGTCTTTCTACTGTTGTTCTGTGTACCAACAACGTTTTCGCTAATTCCTGAACGGTTGGATGTAGGTCATTTGTAATGATTTGGCCCACATCCTCGTCAGAAACCACGGATGGACGTCCAGAGCGTGGTTGATCTTTACAGCTTCTGTCTCCGTCCCGAAATTTCCGAAACCAACGACGACATATGCTATCATCAACTGCAGATTCCCCATACACTTGACAGATGTTGCGGCAAGCCGCGGCTGCAGTACTGCCTTTATCGAACTTGTACAGTAAACACTGTCTAATGTGCTCTTTATCGCATGCCATGTTACACCGTCCGTGATTTCCGTTACGAATGGAATAATTTTCATTGTTTTGTTCAGCAATGAAATACCGTGGGCAAAGGACTTACAATTCTTTTTCTACATTTTGTTTTTTAAATCTTGAAGATTTCAGCATTCTTGATATGTGTAACCAGCGCTATGACAATGGGGCCAATATGAAAGGAAAATAAAATGGACTTAAAAAAAACAAAACATAATTTTTCGACCTAAAACCCATATGCATTTTATGTACTTTGAGCGACTCATACTTTAAATCAGGTCGTAAATAATGACGAAAACATTTCTCTAGGAATTGTAAACTTTTTCAGCATTGTTCGAGGAATACATGATTTCTTTTCTGAATTACCTTACCATTGGCAAATTTTAAAGAAATTTGCCAATGGTTGACCGTAAAACCGTGCTGTGAACCAAGGTCGATATAATAAGATCGATGCAATAAGGATAACGACAACTGGGGTACAATTTAGATGTAATTCACTACGCATTATATTAACGCTTTAACGAATCTTTAAGACACAGTGATACACGAAAATTTAACCAATTTTTCTTAGAAAAAAAAGAATGAAAAAAAAAAAACCAAAAAAACATGCAGGTTTATTTGTTCCAGAAAGATTTGGTACACTGTTTCTTCAAAAATTAATCTCAATAGCAAATGAATGCCAAAATCTGTTGTAGTTATACCAACTATAATAGAAATGTTAGAACAAGTAAATGGCTGTTTAAAATAATGTAGAACATGTGGAGGGTTTTAAAGGCATGTTAGCTGAACACAAAACAATTGACGAGGAAATACTTTGCGAAGCAGAATTTTCAACTTTTGAATTGGTTAGACCATGTAAGAAAAGCAAAGAGAATTTTTGATAGCAAAATACGGATGAGATATCGCCAAAAAGATATAAAAATATAACTTTCCTATTTTTTGATACAACGATAAGAATGGTTCGAACACTTGAACAAGCATAACGAAGACTTTTCAATTTTTAAATGACCTTTATTCTTTATTGACACTAAACAGAGATATAAAAGTAAAATATTGTATGGATTTATAAATAAAAGTCAGATATTGCACAATCAATTTAACAACCGTAGCCGAGCAATTAGTATATTTCTTCTCTGAGATCCTTCGACGTAGTTCTTGGCGCGAAAACTGTATTATATGGGCATACACTTAAACAATTTGAACCAATCACATGCGTACACATAAAAAATGTGTTCTATGATGCGCTGACTGCCTAAACAAATATTTAATTCGCTATAAAATCATAACAATGGCACACCTATGAATAAAATTTAGCTGTCTTCTGAACATAAGTATTGGGTCAACTTTGACCTAAATCAGTTCTCGCGAGAAAGTTTTAATGAATTCCACAGTTCAGTCTTACTATTTCTCAGTTCAGTTCTTGCAATACATTAGTTCAGTTCTTCAACTAATTGCGTAGCAGATGCAACAATAAAAACAAAACGTTTCTACTTACATGGATGCTGTCAGGAATAAATCCAAATTGTGATTGCACCAATAAAGTAATAGACACTTCCCTTTTTACATGGACGATTTCATTGCAGGAGCTGCGTCCCCTGGCGCTACCGTACACACACACACACACACACACACACACACACACACACACACACACACACACATCCAGGCGTCTGTTGAGGGAGCCTCACTTCGCCTCGTGGTAAGCGCGACTCTTCACTACATCCACAGTAGGGAATGAATGGGGAATGATTCCACACTTCAGTGGTTGGCATCCGAACCCGAGCTTCGCTTCTCATTGGAATGACCACTGTCTATTTGCTGACTTCTTAATTCCTCTGTAACTTTGCTTTTAATTGGGCCAACCAGTCGCTGATTTCCATTAGGCTCCCAGCCTAGAAATTGCTGCTTTATCACGCGGATTTAGGCATTCCGCTGTCTTTATGGCAAACTGCCTCGAGTTGTCGTCTCCATTTCTTACCAAATGCAGGGAGTTTCGCTCTTCATCGCTCAATTCATATAGCAGATCCAAGGCATCCTTCCCAGCCTTTCACATCGGAGAGCGTACAGACAACTAAACTTTCTTCCTTATTTTCACGCTAAGTGCGAAATCTTATTTTTCTGCACGGACCACAGAGAGAGCAATTGTTCTCGAAAATGCCCCAAACAATCGACGAATTTACGATTATTCGCTAAACCTTTTGTCCCCCATCTTCATTCATTTACTCAAGTGTTCCCTCTTCGAAATTTAACTCCTTCCCTGTTTAGACTGGCCGTCAGCTGCGCCCTGATATTTATGACCTAACAGCGCGCTAGGAATTCTAGACCACCCAGCCAGAAGGAATGCTTCGCCTCTTTTCTGTCCTATCCCCAGATAAAACTTTCTCTGCTGTTTACACTTTTAAACACCAATCAAGCCTCGAACATAATTAATACTTAATTAATTTCACACATCCACCACGCCCATTAATTACTAAATTAATGGTGGGGGTGGGTCGTAACATCGGCCCCTCCTCAAGAAATCCAGAAGTCCTCTTCTGGGCCTATCACTTTGCTCTTAACAATTCCCAATGCATTCATTGAGTGCTACCTTTTCCCATAGGTGGAACCAAATCAATCAAACACTGTTAGCCTAATCAACCCTTAAGTTGTAGTCTCGTCTAGCACCTCATTTGCTCACATTTGGTCGCCTACGGCTCCTCCCCAAATACCTTTTGTACTTTCGACAGGCCTCACCAGAATTATTTCCAAGGTCGTCTGACCTACCTCAACAACATCTGCCCTTCCGTACCCGTACTATGGTACAAAGCACTACACAGTAAACTATCACTAAACCATTACTTACTATACACAATTCACAAATACTACACCAACACTGTACAGGCACTGTACACACACTTCTACAAGCACTACACCAGCACTATACAAACACTGAAAGCAAATACCACACTAGGCCAAGTTCATATCACGTCACAGCAAAAGAAACGCTTTCCTATTTGACTGGAATTCCGCATCTCAACGCCCTCACCCCCGGAGCAATCAGTAAAAAAATTCAAACATTCGGGTTTCCACAGTATCCTCACTGAACCACTGGCGCGACAGCAACATTATCAACACCTGGCAAACCACATCGCTTACCTTTTGTCGTAACCTTAACCTCATTGGTTACACAGCCACCAGGAAAAGATACACAAACATTTTAGCTCTCACTCGGCCAATGTTCCAAAAACCACAGGGAATCAATCCGTCCCTGATACTCAGATATTTTATCATCTGAAATTTCACTTCAAGGCGACGTTGCCCCCCGTGCATCCCTTGCACGTGCACGCCAGAAAGAAAACTTTTTGCTGAGGAATGATTCAGTCACTGAGTTCTTAGGCGAGAAGAAAATTTAGTTGTACGCTCGGACGCGCCGCTAATGTCCTTTTAATTTCACCCCGCGTCGGTATGCTGAAACCGAAACTCCGGAGATCCGTGCTTATCTCCACCTTAGCTCACCGTCGTATGACCAGGGAGAAAATTTTATATCCCCTCGTTCGTCTGACCACTGCAAATCGAGTGCCCTGGCTCCCGTCTCCTTTCTATACCGACCGGACTTTCATAGCTACAGGTATTGGCGTCGAGCCATTTCCACGAAAAGAAAAATCTCAAGCACATTTGCCTTGGCAGGGCAACGAGTCAGCAATCTTTACGTACGGGACACGGATTTCCAATACAAGAACATTTCCCCCGAACAGTGACTATGACACGGGGCGCATAACGGTTCGTTACGTTGTAACGTATACTCTAGATTCACTTTCCTTTTGATTTTTACTATCTCTGGTTATTTTATTTTACTATGTAAATTATCTTCTTACTGAACGAGATGTTATTTCTCCCGCTGAATGAGATCTGGCAATGAGTGTAAGTCATGACGTGGTGGTAGCCAGTATAAATAGGCGCGTTCAACGATACCAGGGAGAGCTGTTGTTTATGGGCGAGAGAGCTTTTGTTTGTGTTACGTGAGAGAGCTTTTGTTTGTGTTACGTGAGAGAGCTTTTGTTTGTGTTACGTGAGAGAGCTTTTGTTTGTGTTACGTGAGAGAGCTTTTTGTTGATGTGCGTAAGGAGAGCTTTGGTTTTATGTGTAAAGAGATCTTCGTTTATGTGAGTAGAGCTTCGTTCATGTGCAAGGAGCTACGTTTTATTGAGTAGCTGTGTGACCTATGAAGTGTGTGCTGGATACTACCAGGAGTTTTCCCTAATAAAGATATTTCTTTAGTAAGTACGTTTTTCTCAGTTCATAGTTTTGTCAGACCTCTGTCTGGCTGTTAGGTTTATTTCATTAAGTGTTATTAGTAACAACCAGCATAAGACTTTATTCATCTTAATTACTACTACAACATTACTAGCAGTTAAAAGCTTGTTCATTATTATTACTACACTACTAGCAGGAAAGTTTATTCATGATATAATTAACAACACAACAACCAGTAGAAGAAGCTGAATTCATTATAACGTGTCGAAAACAAAACAAATTCTCACCACATAACTGCCATGACCTCATACATTTCACAACAAATTCTTTCAGTCCATAACTGGTAAGTCGAACGACTGACAACTGCGCTTTGCGAGTACCTTTCTCGTTTCTCGAATAGGCTTACCACTGCTATTCAGTTTGGGAACTACGTTCTCCCTCGGACTGACATCTGCCAAGACGCAGAACATTTCTCTCTCTACATAACTCACACACATTTTCTCGAATAGGCTTACCACCGCTATTCAGTACATTTTCTCGAGTAGGCTTACCACCGCTATTCAGTACATTTTCTCGAATAGGCTTACTACTGCTATTCAGTACATCCGGGTTATATCCTCAAAAATTATAATCCCAGTCCCTGCGCCATCTTTTCCGAATTTAACCTTTTGCCTACGTTCCGTGACAGACGTGAGATCTTGCCTACATAACACATGCAACACATTTTTATACAAACTCAATATGCTATTTACAATTCCAAAATTATAAATCATGTCTGTATTCCATTCCTGTCCGTAACCTGAATTCTTGCCGAATGATAAAAATTCTTATAACTCAACTACTACACGCAAGCCTCCCCTTGCTGCGGATACCTTTCAAGTTCCATAGCAAGAATTGAAAGAACCCAAGCACTATTACATTTAACGCCTGTAGCATAAATACACATGGAACATAACAAAACACGATCCATTTTTCCTGTTTCCCGAGTTCCAGGAGAGATGCCCAAATCTTGCATTTTTCCTTCTCACTGAACTCGACGTTCTCTCCCATCAGAGCACTTCCTTGTAACCCTACATGCAACACTTTCTTTGACACACTCGGGAAAAGGTTGATTTCTTTTTCTCCCACAACCTTCACATTTCCAGTTTTCTCATTCTCATTCGTGCGCAAATCCCTTTCTTTTTCTTTCCCGCATTTCACTCTGAGCCCTGTCTCGTCCAGAAGTCTCAACTGCGGATCCCATACAACCTCGCCTGCATTATTTTCTTCAATCTCTGAAGATTCCCCAGCGCATTCGTTACCAACTACATTTCCTGCTATTTGATCTGCATTTTGCACTAACCCATTTATTCTCAGGCCACACGGATATTCTTTATCCCGTCCCGCTCCTGCCTGTTGATTCTTGACCACCACAATCTCTCCTAACAAATTATCTTTTACCCCTAAACATTATTTGGTTAACTCCTGACTCAATACGTCACGCATTTGCTCAATTTTTGTGCGAGTCCGGCTCGCTTCGGGCTCTCTTGTTTCAAATTTAATTGATCTCTCTTCTTGGGCTTCAAATTTCTTGCACCTCTCACTTGAGGTTTCATTCACCTGTGTGATTACTTTCTGTTTCTTTCCAGATAGCTGAGACCTATCTTCACGTTGCTGTACCGAATCCTCGCGCCGTACAGTTAACCATTGCTGAAGTGCAGCGAACCTCTCATTTACTCTTGCAGACAGCTGATCAAATATTTCATCTATTGGATCAATCAATTCAGCATTCTGATTCACTACAATTTTTTTAATTTGTGCCATTGTTATACAGCAGGATTTAATCCCAATCTGCACTGCCAAGAGCGTCTTCCTCTTGTTCTTCTTTTACTTTAACGTTTAAGTGCCCCCAGTCTTCTTCGACATTAAATACTTGGCTAAACTTACCGTTATCTTCTTGCCATACGTCTTACCCCCGCTGCCACCAAAAAGTTGCGATCTCGTGGGTCGTTATCCCACTATTAACCACCAAAATGTTACGGTACCGGGCCGAGCTAGGTTAAGCATTCACCGCTCGCCACCAAAATGTTACGACAGTGGGTCATTATCCCACCGCGGTCAATCAATTTAACAACCGTAGTCCAGCTAGAGTATATTTCTTCTCTGAGATCCTTCGACGTAGTTCTTGGCACGAAAACTGTATTATATGGGCATACACTTAAACAATTTGAACCAATCACATGCGTACACATAAATAATGTGTTCTATGATGCGCTGACTGCCTAAACAAATATTTAATTCGCTATAAAATCATAACAATGGCACACCTATGAATAAAATTTAGCTGTCTTCTGAACATAAGTATTGGGTCAACTTTGACCTAAATCAGTTCTCGCGAGAAAGTTTTAATGAATTCCACAGTTCAGTCTTACTATTTCTCAGTTCAGTTCTTGCAATATATTAGTTCAGTTCTTCAACTAATTGCGTAGCAGATGTAACAATAAAAACAAAACGTTTCTACTTACATGGATGCTGTCAATAATAAATCCAAATTGTGATTGCACCAATAAAGTAATAGACACTTCCCTTTTTTACATGGAAGATTTCATTGCAGGAGCTGCGTCCCCTGGCGCTACCGTACTCACACACACACACACACACACACACACACACACACACACACACACACACACACACACACACACATCCAGGCGTTTGTTGAGGAAGCCTTGCTTCGCCTCGTGGTAAGCCCGACTCTTCACTACCTCCACAGTAGGGAATGAAAGGGGATGACGATTCCACACTTCAGTGGTTGGCATCCGAACCCGAGCTTCGCTTCTCATTGGAATGACCACTGTCCATTTGCTGACTTCTTAATTCCTCTGTAACTTTGCTTTTCATTGGGCCAACCAGTCGCTGATTTCCATTAGGCTCCCAGCCTAGAAATTGCTGCTTTATCACGCGGATTTAGGCATTCCGCTGTCTTTATGGCAAACTGCCTCGAGTTGTCGTCTCCATTTCTTACCAAATGCAGGGAGTTTCGCTCTTCATCGCCCAATTCATATAGCAGATCCAAGGCATCCTTCCCAGCCTTTCACATCGGAGAGCGTACAGACAACTAAACTTTCTTCCTTATTTTCACGCTAAGTGCGAAATCTTGTTTTTCTGCACGGACCACAGAGAGCAATTGTTCTCGAAAATGCCCCAAACAATCGACGAATTTACGATTATTCGCTAAACCTTTTGTTCCCCATCTTCATTCATTTACTCAAGTGTTCCGTCTTCGAAATGTAACTCCTTCCCTGTTTAGACTGGTCGTCAGCTGCGCCCTGATATTTATGACCTAACAGCGCGCTAGGAATTCTAGACCACCCAGCCAGAGGGAATGGTTCGCCTCTTTTCTGTCCTATCCCCAGATAAAACTTTCTCTGCTGTTTACACTTTTAAACACCAATCAAGCCCCGAACATAATTAATACTTAATTAATTTCACACATCCACCACGCCCATTAATTACTAAACTAATGGCGGGAGTGGGTCGTAACAATATGATTGCTTCAAATTTTATGTGATAAAATTGAAATTCTTTGAACATATGTTATACATCACATGAACCCATAAAGTGTTTTAGAATGCATATTTTCAAATGACTCATTAATATGTTTTCCAAACAATTCAGTAGGTTTAAGAATATATTTGATGACGCCTATACGGTTGGAGGGGGGGGGGCAAGTGTCCCATGTTAAGTTAAACGAATTTTTTTTCCGATTTTGTGGATTTTTACACTGCCTAAACATAAACATCTTTTTTTTTTCTTACTGTTAAGCTTGAAAACCAAAACGGTCTTTAAAAATACAATATGCCCTTTTCCATTCCATAGAACTGATGGCGGTAATAAGGTGCACAAGAACCTCTTTTCAAATATTTACTGTCTGTAATGGTAGTTTACGGCGAAAGATCGTTTTCCAAACATAAAATCATGAAAAGTCACTTTTGATTAAATATGAAACAGGAACGACTTTCAAATATGAAAAAAAAAAAAAAAAAAAAAAAAACATGCAAGTCTATTGGTTCCAGAAAGATTTGGTGTGTTAGTATTGGACACAAAATTGCCACAGATTTAGGTAATTCGGACATTGTTAAAAAGTCCATAACAACAACAACAACAACAAAAGCTGCCAAGGCTAACTTTAACTGTTTATGTGCTTTTTGAAGTTTATGTGATTTTTTGAAGCTTTAGTTTTTAGTTGTGGTATAGGAAAAAATATTTTTATTCAATACGAAAACCAGTTATTTTGAATTCTGCTTTTAGTTTTATACAACTTACTTGTATATGTATCCATATGAGATATATTTGTTTAGAATATAGTTAAAGAAACGCCGGTCATGTTCAATGTTATATATACAGTGTATATTACTACGTTCAAAAAGTTTCGCTTTTTGAACGTAGTAGTATATACAAAGGCCGTTCTATAAAAAATGAGAGACATTTTTTTGAGTTGGCAACAATGCAAGGGGGAAAATAACTACGCAGACGACAAACTGAATTAAGGAAGTATCTATAGTAATAGTTATTAGCCGTAGCAGACAATTCTGGTTTTGTTATTGCGCAGTTGTTTAAGGTACGTCTGCATTTCGCCATACAGCTATGGAGATGAGTGATTCAGAGTTAAGAAGTGAAATACGTTGTGAGATAAAATTTTGCTATTGTGTGGGTAAAACGGCTCCAGAAACAGTTGATTTAATGAAAAAAGATTACAAAGCTTTTTTCATTAAATCTTGTTTGGGTGAGTCAACGATTTTTAGATGGCACCATCATTTCAAAAAAGAGCGTTTGTCGGCAGAACTCGCTGCTAGGCCTGGTCGACCTGAATGTGTTGTTCCGGAGCGTATTGTTAAGACTGTTTGAGCAATCCCACAAGTCGATCAACGAATGACGTGTGAAGACATAGCGGCGTCAACTCATATTTCAAAAACGTCGGCATTCGCATTCTACGCGACAAATTACTGCTGCATTGTGTGTGTTCCAGATGAATACTTCATCACCTGACGAGAGAACAATTTTTAGCCAGAGTTAAGGAGTGTCATGAGTGGAAACAAATGCTTGCAAAGGATCCAAACTTTCTAAAGACAGTAATAACTGCAGATGAAACATGGGTCCACTATTTCGACAGCCTCACGAAGCGCCCAACGAGTGTCTGGAAAGACATAGGCTTGCCTCCTCCGAAAAAGTCTGCCAAACCAAATCAGCTGGGAAGGTGATAATTTTCTTTGATCATAAAGGTGTAGTCTACCAGCATGCTGTTCCTCCACAAATTACTGTCAATGCTGAGTATTACATTGAAGCGTCTGCGACGACACATTTCTTGAAGCGTCTGCGACGACACATATCGATTAAGCGACCGAAACTATATAGTGGTCAAGTGAACCCTACACCATCATAACGCCGGCCCACATGTGGTAGCTTGTGTTTAACAGTTTTTAACGGAATGCAGTATTGAAATCATGCCACAGTTCCGACCTTACCCCACAGCCTGCCTACAGTTTTGACCTCGCTCCTTGCGATTTCTGTTTTTTTTTCCAACAATGAAAGAAAAGTTCCGTTGCGCAACATTCAACACAGGTGCTGACGTTAATCACGCTGTACCGGGGTCTCTAAAGAAGCTTCTACAAAAAGCCTTCGCCACATGCTTTAAAAAGTGGACTGAACGATGGGACCATTGCATGTCATCCGAGGGAAGATACTTTGAGAAAGAATAACATATTTTGCTGTACTTATATTTCTTTATTTTGTGTGATTTTACTGTCCGTTTTTATGGAACAGCCGTTGTGTATCACATCATTGTCAACCATTATCAATACACTGCTCAATGAAGGCCTTCAAAAGTTTTTTCCACAACGGTCTGTCTTGAGCCAGTCTCCTCCATGGTCACTCCCGCAACCTTTCGAATTTTATCTACCCATCTCCCATGTTGTCTTCTTCTGAGTCTTTTCCCGTCCCTTGGAATCCAGTCAAACATTTCGGTTGTCGATCAGTAGTCCGTCCTTCTGGCAATATGTCCAGCCCATTGCCATTTCAGGGATTTTACGATGATCATGATGTTTTCCACTCTTGTCATTTTCCTTAAACACGAGTTCCTCTTCTTATCTTTCCTGGTTACACCAAGCATTTATCTTTCCATTCTTCTTTCAGTTGTCTGCAGTCTTTGTACGTCTTTTTTAGTTAAGGTCCATGTTTCCGCTCCATATGTAAGAACTGGAAGGAGGCATTGACTAAACGCGTTTTTTAAGAGACATAATGGCATATTGCTCTTAAAAATTGTACTGTTTCTTCCCAAAGCTCTCTAACCAAGTTTTATACTTTGATTAATTTCTTCCTCAATGTGATCCTCGCTTGATATCTGTTGTCCAAGGTAAATGTAGGTCACCCTAAAATTTTATTTCGTGCCTCAATGCTTACACCTCAAGATAAAACTGTCTTTGCACGATTATAAAAACCTCCATCTAGTACACCACCATTCACAAGCTAAAATATTTATTATTTACACTTAAGAAGAATATGTACAGATAAAAGCATCAGTAAATTAACTAGGCGAGATCTTTCGGGTCCCACAGGGATCCATTATCAAGCCTGAAAGCGCCACCCAAGTGCAGGGCACAAGACTTCTTATATAAACAGAAGACGCCCGTCATGCATCTGTAACCATGGACACAACAATGTATACAAATGTTATTGTACCCGGAAATTAAACAACTCATTAATACATATTATTTATAAACTGGGAGGTTTTAGAGTCTTTATATATTGGCGCCAAGATAGTGGTATGGCTGTGGGTAATTCTTCGTTACAACACAAATCATCAAACCACATAATGAACATTGATTCAGTGAAAAAAGTGTCCTTTTTGTTTCTAGTAAAGGCCAAGTGGTGTATGTCCGCCCAACATGGATGGGGTATATCGTCCACCAGACACCAATCGAGCAAGTGCTGTGGTTGTTGCTCCGGTTCTGACATCATATTCATGTTCCGACGCTCGAACCCTTAACGTCGGTAGTGTGGAACCGTTATACACCATTGATTTATTGTCAGGGTAATCTGCTTGTAGAGATATATAATATATACCATGTTTTTGTTCATTACACACTTGGTCGCGGTCCTGTCTTATAGTTGAAAAAATATTCGATGTCCGCATTCCGAAAGCCAGTTAATGCTTATTGCAAATTCGATTCAAAAAATAAATCACATTAGGGTAGTAATTCACCGAGCCAACAAATCGTTTACTAACGTTTTCACGTTGTAAACTTGTAAAAGAAAGTCGTTGTATTTGTTGAGTCAGTTTTCGAACGCAGTCCTCAGGGTATCCAAATTGCGTAGCAATTGAGGCAATGTACGTAATTTCAGCTTGCCTCGTACGTACTGACGACGAGTGGGTAAACGCTCTTCTGATATAAGAACGCAAAGCAGCAAATTTACAAACAGTGGGGTGGCAGGAAGAAAAATGAATGAGGGTTGGAATGTGGGAATATTTCCAATAAACAGAATATGTGATATTATTGTCAGCTGGGTTTCTAAAAAGCTTAAAATCCAGAAAAGGTAACGGAAATTGTTCCTCATGTTCAACAGTAAATTTGATGGTTGGGTAAACTGAAGATAAGGCTATAGGGCAAATTGTTGTAAGCGTTCGATAGAGTGCTGCCAGAACACCAATACATCGTCAACATATCTGATGTACATTGCCGGTTTATAGGGAGTACTGTGTATCACATTATTTTCAACAGTCTGCAAAACCACCTCAGCCAAACTAGGGGACAAAGGTGACCCCATAGGGGTCCCTCCTTTTTGGCGGTAAATAACTTCATTTAATTTAAAGAAAGTGCGTTGTGCAATGAGTTTCAATGCTTCCATAATTGCAAATGTCTCAGCAGAAGAAAGTTTGGGAACGGATGCTAATCGTTCTTCAATAATCTCACGAGCTTGTAAAATGGGACTGTTAGGAAATAATGAAGTAACATCTAACGAAGCCAAAATAAATTTTTGATCACCCGAACTAAAAGCTTTAATATTGTTGAGAGACTGTAGTGTTCCCTGGACAGAATACATTGACTTCCTGAAAAACGGATCCAAGAAGGATGCAAGTGCCTTTTCAAGGGTTCTAGTTGGGTTATTAAATCAAGAGACCAAAAGTCGAATGGGGAAACCCTCTTTATGAGTCTTAATCTTGCCAAAAACCCGTGGTACACAACGTCCATTAGGGGTGCATATGAGAAGAAATAGAGGGCGGTAAGTATCCCTGATTGTTCAATTTGCTTAAGGCTCTTATGGTAGCCGCAGTATGGTCAGAATGAACAACTTTATGTGGTATATCATTCAACGCCTCCAGCATTTTGTCTTGGTACTCACTCTTGTCCAAAAGAACTATCTGTTGTGATTTGTCTGCTGAAACAACTGCCAGTTCAGGGTTATTGGAAAGTTCCAACAATTGTTTGCGCTCATACTTAAGTGCTCTTTGGGTTTGGTTATCGTGACGTTCCGTGTTGTGAGTTAGAATCTTGGTAATAGAGTAGCGAGTAGATTCCTATTCGTCAGAAGGTAGAGCGGAAATGATGTTTTCAACCTGTGGAATTATCCTTAAAGGGTCCATGCTGAATGATGGGTAGTTAAACTTCGCGCCTCTATTAAGAGCAGTTACCTGGATATCCGACAACTGTATTGAACTCAAATTAAGAAATGGGGGATGAGTGTCAACATGTCTTGAAAAGGTTGGACGAGTTGACCATGAACGCTCATAGATTTCATCCGTCACCAACATCCTCAGTTTGTGAATATGTCTTTGTTGAATACTAAATATCTCTGTAAAGACGTATAATAGGCAATTAATAACTTACCCAGAATAACCTGCTGTACTTGCCTAGATAACCAGGTATATGCTGTATATGCCCTCCTATTTAAATAATCCAGGTAACCTCTTTTAATACGGATTTCTGTTGTCAGTTTTTTGCCTTCCGCTGAATGTAGAACATTAAAGTCCTGTTTTAATCGAGAACACATCCTAATTCTTAGAAATCTCAATATAATAGATAGCTCCCTACAGTTGATAAGGAAGGCCAGATGACAGTTTTCAATCGCAAATCGTCTTCTGAACTTGCAAAAAACCACCCATCATTCAGCTTGGACCCTTTAAGGATAATTCCACAGGTTGAAAACATCATTTCCGCTCTACCTTCTGACGAATAGGAATCTACTCGCTACTCTATCACCAAGATTCTAACTCACAACACGGAACGTCACGATAACCAAACCCAAAGAGCACTTAAGTATGAGCGCAAACAATTGTTGGAACTTTCCAATAACCCTGAACTGGCAGTTGTTTCAGCAGACAAATCACAACAGATAGTTCTTTTGGACAAGAGTGAGTACCAAGACAAAATGCTGGAGGCGTTGAATGATATACCACATAAAGTTGCTCATTCTGACCCTACTGCGGCTACCATAAGAGCCTTAAGCAAATTGAACAATCAGGGATACTTACCGCCCTCTATTTCTTCTCATATGCACCCCCTAATGGACGTAGTGTACCACGGGTTTTTGGCAAGATTAAGACTCATAAAGAGGGTTTTCCCATTCGACTTTTGGTCTCTTGATTTAATAACCCAACTAGAACCCTTGAAAAGGCACTTGCATCCTTCTTGGATCCGTTTTTCAGGAAGTCAATGTATTCTGTCCAGGGAACACTACAGTCTCTCAACAATATTAAAGCTTTTAGTTCGGGTGATCAAAAATTTATTTTGGCTTCGTTAGATGTTACTTCATTATTTCCTAACAGTCCCATTTTACAAGCTCGTGAGATTATTGAAGAACGATTAGCATCCGTTCCTGAACTTTCTTCTGCTGAGACATTTGCAATTATGGAAGCATTGAAACTCATTGCACAACGCACTTTCTTTAAATTAAATGAAGTTATTTACCGCCAAAAAGGAGGGACCCCTATGGGTTCACCTTTGTCCCCTATTTTGGCTGAGGTGGTTTTGCAGACTGTTGAAAATAATGTGATACACAGTACCCCCTATAAACCGGCAATGTACATCAGATATGTTGACGATGTATTGGTGTTCTGGCAGCACTCTATCGAACGCTTACAACAATTTGCCCTATAGCCTTATCTTCAGTTTACCCAACCATCAAATTTACTGTTGAACATGAGGAACAATTTCCGTTACCTTTTCTGGATTTTATGCTTTTTAGAAACCCAGCTGACAATAATATCACATATTCTGTTTATTGGAAATATTCCCACATTCCAACCCTCATTCATTTTTCTTCCTGCCACCCCACTGTTTGTAAATTTGCTGCTTTGCGTTCTTATATCAGAAGAGCGTTTACCCACTCGTCGTCAGTACGTACGAGGCAAGCTGAAGTTACGTACATTGCCTCAATTGCTACGCAATTTGGATACCCTGAGGACTGCGTTCGAAAACTGACTCAACAAATACAACGACTTTCTTTTACAAGTTTACAACGTGAAAACGTTAGTAAACGATTTGTTGGCTCGGTGAATTACTACCCTAATGTGATTTATTTTTTGAATCGAATTTGCAATAAGCATTAACTGGCTTTCGGAATGCGGACATCGAATATTTTTTCAACTATAAGACAGGACCGCGACCAAGTGTGTAATGAACAAAAACATGGTATATATTATATATCTCTACAAGCAGATTACCCTGACAATAAATCAATGGTGTATAACGGTTCCACACTACCGACGTTAAGGGTTCGAGCGTCGGAACATGAATATGATGTCAGAACCGGAGCAACAACCACAGCACTTGCTCGATTGGTGTCTGGTGGACGATATACCCCATCCATGTTGGGCGGACATACACCACTTGGCCTTTACTAGAAACAAAAAGGACACTTTTTTCACTGAATCAATGTTCATTATGTGGTTTGATGATTTGTGTTGTAACGAAGAATTACCCACAGCCATAAAACTATCTTGGCGCCAATATATAAAGACTCTAAAACCTCCCAGTTTATAAATAATATGTATTAATGAGTTGTTTAATTTCCGGGTACAATAACATTTGCATACATTGTTGTGTCCATGGTTACAGATGCATGACGGGCGTCTTCTGTTTATATAAGAAGTCTTGTGCCCTGCACTTGGGTGGCGCTTTCAGGCTTGATAATGGATCCCTGTGGGACCCGAAAGATCTCGCCTAGTTAATTTACTGATGCTTTTATCTGTACATATTCTTCTTAAGTGTAAATAATAAATATTTTAGCTTGTGAATGGTGGTGTACTAGATGGAGGTTTTTATAATCGTGCAAAGACAGTTTTATTTTGAGGTATAAGTAAATGTAGGTATCGGTTCTCTCCAGCTTTTCCCCATCAATCGATTAATATTCATTTCTTGTAAAAGCATTGTACATCAGTTTTGTCTTCTGAGAGTTCATTTTAATCCCAAGCCTTTACTCTTGTCGGCAAGTTCCTGGATCATATTTTGCAGCTATATATATATATGTTTATCATCGTACAGGACGTTATTTTTTTTTTTACAGGCAAAGCGAACTTTTGTGTAAATTGGCAGAGAGGAAGCTGACTTCTGGATCATTCGCAGCAGCATCTGAACTAGAGTTTTAGAATTTTTTTCCTTCAGTTTTATATGAGACAGTTGTGTTTTATGAAAACTCTTAATTTGCGAGACATAGAAAATGATGTTGCTAAAGGTATTTATTTCATATAAAAATGAATAAAAGTTGAAAAATATTCTCGTACAAAGGGCGGTGAATCTGGGATTGCACCCGGGCGGCAAATGCCCTTGATGCGCTCCTGACTACGTAAGTACAACTACGTTGTACTGTACAATAATAAAGTGTGCTGATTAGTTATTTAAAATTTAGTTGCTCCAGTATGTTTAAAATTAATATACACAGATTCAATAAATATATTTTCTCAATCATTCCGTTTGAATTTAAACATAAATTATATTTTTTTCACAATTATCGACTTCTCCAAAAAATAACTCCCTCGCGACCAATCGTCAGACTGCCGCGACCTTGTTTTAGGTCGCGATCTGCGGTTGCAAAGTGCTGGATTAGAGAAGCTATAAAGATGATGGAAACGGATTTGCCAGTTTTAATGGAATCTCTCCAGAGACGTCGCATCAGGAGCTTTGTGTTCTTTATATGCATAAGCCTGCCTCTCATGGCAATTCAGATCTAAACAGTGCATCGGTATCAAGCGATGCGCTGGTTAGAGTCGTGAAATTAAGTACAACCCAGAAATGTAAGTCTTTCTGATGATCCAAAGTAGCCCACATGGTTTCAACTTATACAACAAGAATGCGCTATTTTAAATCGCTTTTGGACTGGTCATAACAAATGCGCTGGTGTTTTACATATTTTGCCTGTAAATGAGAGCTGAAAGGCGACCTCATGTGATTGAAGAAAAGAACTGTAGATATTCTGGCACACCACAAAGCACGATCATCCAATACCGTTACTGAATGACGGGGTCTACGAGGGAACAACAGGGCCTCGGAGGAAGCCATCAGCAGGATCCAGAATGCTTGATTGTGAAAGTTTCTTCTTCTCCTTTTTTTTTTTTTATTTTTTGCTTTGTAAATGTGTTATACAGACACATAAGTATATCTCATGTAGACTTTATTAGCTATCATATGATAAATAAAGCATATCATGCAGTTTGCATAATATACAGAGGAGGCCTCTTGTCCTGTCGAGAATTTTCATGTTCGTAAATCTTGGGGAAACTGATCACTTCGCTGAGATTTACGGAAAAAAATAAAATAAATAAAATACGTAGGTTGAAAATTCTCTACACTACACGTTTCAAACTTTGGTTTGGAGGAGGCGGTGAAGTGAGGGAATAATGACCATGTTCGTTCATTTCTCAGCCCTGACCAAACAAACAAAATTTCATGAAAAAAAAAAAGGGAATAATAAGAATTAAGCTTCTTTTTTCTTTTGGCTCAATTTACTTTTGTAAGTTAAATAGAAAAGGCGAGCAAGAAGTTACCATCAACCCTTTCAGAAAACAAAATTATTCGCTACTAATCACGGAATGAAGGGAAAGCGTTTCTGTAAATTTGTGCAAAAGCCGAAATCTTTCTTTTTTTTAGAATCCGCCATTTTTAAGAAAGTTTAGATGTCTCTAAAACGTGTCACCGAGGGTTCCCTGAAGCCAGCGTCAGGCTATTTTTAGAGCGTTCCACACCCTGATGAAGGTCAAGTTTGTTCCTGGAATGGGAGTTGGGCCATGTGGTCACTCATGGTTCTGGTGGGGACCTGTTAGCCAATGGCCAGCGAAGTCGTTGGTTACTAGGGGAAGTTTTACCAATGAGGGGTCAGCTGTTTTCAAGCACCCCAGCTTCAAGGAAAAAAGCGTCACTCTCTCTTGACTTCTCTTGCTGGCCTTGCAGTGAAAGTGGAAGGTCGAATTTCCTCCTCGCCCTTTTGGCGGGGAGGGGACAATCAGAATGAAATGCACTGGGGTCTGTTGGCCCTGTGTGAAAAAAAAATAGCTCTTTTCTTGGGTCTGGCCGGCAGTAAGAATGAATCGCCACTTAGCTCTCTCGTGGCGTAGGTACGTGTTGTGATTCGTACCTAAAACTTAGGCAGGAAAAGAAATGGTATTTTAAGGATCTCCAGACCCATCCCTCTGTCCACCTTCACGTTAAGGGGGTCTGCCGACCTGAATGCTATCGCCACTCTGCACATCATATCAAATTGAAAGACTGAGCCCTGGAAAGGGAGAAAAAAACAGCTCAAGCGGTACCTTTTGAACCCGGAGATCACTGGAGTCGTTGTGCCTGGTCCACCATCACTAGCAAGGAAATCCAAAGTGCTGTCCTGCTTCCTGGGTTCTGGCTAAGCACGCTGTGTCAGCAGGAATAAGGATATCCCATACACCTGCTACAGGACAGAAGGTCGTCCATAGCGAGAAAAAAAGGGAAAAGACAGGGACATGCAGAGAATTTGGTTGTTCCTGGGCAGTGAACTCTGGGGGGTTTTGTGTTTTAAAAAGGACACCTGCTCAAAGGTAATGTTTTAGTTAATATCTTTTTTGTGTTAATACATAAACTCACACGCAAGTACTTGAGCTTCGAGCTGAGCATAAGAAAAAGTTTTTGCCTCTGATTGTGGCTGTGTTGTCGTTCGGGTTCAAGAATTTTATTAGTCTCTCAGGTATGAGTTCAGGAAAAAAAAAAAAGTTTTTCCCGGGAGCCCAAATCAGAAAGGGCTCAAATTTTGGATGTGGCTGTAGTATTTTGTGAAAGCTCAACTTTGTGCAATTCTGTGCTAAAGTAAATTGTTTTGTTTGGCATTTTGTTTTATTATATGCGGTTTCGTTAAAATTATTTTTGCAATGGAGCGTACATGTTAAACATATATATATATATATTTCTATGATTTTTCGAGGCTAGCTGGGTATGGGAAATTTGTCAATATCATTTTGTCAGGTCTGGTAGTTATGGTCAAGTAATGGTGAGCATGGGAAACTCCAGTCACTATTTTTTTTTTCTTGAGCTAAGCTATAAAAGGATGTAATGTTGTTGTTTTTTTTATTTGTAAAGAGACTGTTATAAGCTATTTTGAAGAACAACCTCTCAAACCAGTAAAATTTTTATTCAGGAAATTTAACTTTTTTTGTGCTTGGTGGTTTTAATCATATATAAATTGCATTTGTATTTATACACATACAAGGCCATGTAGTTAAAATTTGTGTCTTGGAGGCAGGTTATGGTGATTTTCTAGTATGGCAAGTAATGGGTGTAAAAAAAAATTGTTTGTACCATTTAGTAGTAATTGTGACTAGAGACCATATCAGCAAATGGATGTGAAAGCGGATTTTCATGAGGGAAGGATATCAAAAGAAGGCATACTTTCTGACTAAAGGGGGACATATGTCTAGTGTGGCGGAGGAGTTATAATGCCACCCTTTGCCAACCCAGTTCGGGGTATACGTCTGATGAATTCACAACTCATTCACACCTCCAGCCTGAACATTGATTTATTTTCTTTCTGAGTGAAATTTTGGTCTCCAAGGAAGTGGATTTGAGAATCTTATTTGCATAAGGGGGAGGATATCAAAAAGGGCATGCATGCTGACTAGGAGGCAAAAGTAATTGTGGCGGAGGAATGCCTGATCTGTTTGGATTCTTCGATAGGTGCTTTCAGAGATAAGGATATTGATGTGTTTTCTAGTAGATAATAGGTGCAACGAGTTGCTGCATGGTGTGTTTCTTGGGACTGGTGTTCTTGCATGCTCCGGATGTGGGATTCTCTTGAGGAAAAGGTGATTCTGAGACAATTTGGGGAAATTGTTTTTAGGGCGGAATGCCTGAGTATAGGGATCCGCACATGATGCGATTATAGTGCAAGCTTTGAGTTGGGGGCCTTTTCAAGAGGGAAAGTGCTCTCCAACCCTTACCCCTGTATACCGGGTAGTACCTAGGTGGTTCTTCCGTGCTGGGTGAGTTCAGGTGTAAAGTTCCAAGATGTTCACGAAAGTGAACAGTACAGGATGATAAGCTACAGTCTGCCACCATTTCGATGTATATGCTTGGATTGGCTTCACGACCCAATTTCTAGCTTTTAGCCTGACTGATATTTTCTTCGAGATGTAAATTTTAATTTCGAAGAAAAGTAAGTCTGATGACTGAGATGTTTTGCCTAACCGTTACCTCAGTGGCTTACTACATGAGTTGGTAAAATTACAAAAAGCATACATGGTACAAGTCTGAATTTTTTTGAGTAATTTGTTTATAAATTGCTGGTCAGAATTAGTAATGTAATTTTAAATTGTTATGAACCGTGGGCGTGCAGATAAGTATGAATTTGTGTCCAGGGGTGTTGAGAGTTAGTGTTTGCCTTTTATTTACATGGTGGGATATTTAGTACTCAGAGCAAGTGTAACGTATACTCTATATTCACTTTCCTTTTGATTTTACTATCTCTGGTTATTTTATTTTACTAAGTAAATTATCTTCCTACTGAACGAAATATTATTTCACCCGCTGAATGAGATCTGGCAATGAGTGTAAGTCATGACGTTGTGGTAGCTACTATATAGGCGCGTTCATCGAGACTTAGAGGAGCTTTTGTGTTGTTATGAGGAGAGCTTGTGGTCGTTAAGAGAGAGCGTGTATAAAACGAGGAGAGATTATTCATTATTGTACTACAAGTGTTGTGTGTGCCTTAGTTGACCAAGAGTCGTTGAAATAAAGAAGTTTTCAGTAAGTTCAGTCTTTCTCAATTCATAGTTTTTGTCAGACCTCTGTCTGGCTGTTAGGTTTATAACATTTATTTGATTCCTATAAATAACCAGCGTTGAGACTTTGTTTAAGTTCGTAATTAACTAGTAACAACACCCTTTTGAATTCATTATTTTGAAGCTTAGTACAAGTACATCATTAGCTAGCTGGTAGGAAGAGAATCATTCATAATAATTAGCTTAGCGGAAAGTAAATAAAGCTAATTCATTATACAAGTTTGTATAGTGAAGTATTTTGAATTTTTCCAGATGATAGGGTTAATTTTAAGTATATTTGTCAGCATTATTGTGTAATGATAACTTTTGAGGTAACTGAGTAAGGTATTTAGTGCAGTATGTTTAGTAGAGTGTTGAGAGTGATTTTGTATCAAGTAATGCTAGAATGGTGAGTATTTTAAATTTTAATGCAAATTCCCCTGGTAGTGTAGGATGGTTTACTGAAGTAACTTTTGGTTATTTATAAATTTGTGCTCAGTTATTGAAATTTTAAAATTAATGTTGATTAAGGAAACTGGTTTGAGAGGGTGGTTCGTAAGGCTAAATGAAATCTGTGGAGGGGTTAGTGCATTCATTAAGCTATAAATTCCGGGCTGCGAGAGAGAGAGAAATAACACTTCAGCTATCCGAACCAATCCACAATGTTAAGACCTACTGTATCACCAGTAAGTGTTTGTGTTTCGCAAAGTAATATTTATTCTTTATAAATGATGTGAAATTGAGCTACCCGAAAGGAACAAGCTGGATTTTTTTCTTATGGCAAAAAGATCAATACACAGTTGTACCAGTTTAACTTGAATTGAATGAGATTGCCTGCTTAATGTGAAAGTTTAAAATTGAAAGTAAAGAATTGTTATTCGCAAGCAGACATATTTGTTTTTCCCTTTCTGAATCAGAAGTATGTTAGTTGTGGGTCATGTTGATCTTAATTTGCAAAAAGGCCCAAGCTCCAAATGTTAATCATAGTTTTTTGTTTTGTTTTTTGTGGGAGTAAAGCCCTGTTTGTGTTTTGAGCAATAGATGCTGGTTTTTCTTGTTCTGTTTGATGTTTAGGTTTTTAAAAATAAATGCAGGCCAAGTGGCCTTTCAAAAACCCAAAACTTGTGCAGTGAAGAATTAGTTGACGCAGTTGAAGTTCATCGCAGGGTCACATGCTAATCCACCTTAGCTTGTCTAATGCCGGAAACGACTTGGGAATTTTGTTTTTATTTATTTAATGCATTTTGTCCTAACCACTAAATTGATCATCACAGCCTACAAAAGTTATCACACGTGTACATTGTATACCATCTAATTTTTAGTGTTTACAAATTTGGTACACATGTAAACAATAATGTTACAGTGGACACCCCCCCCATCCTAAAACCTGAAGAAAACTTTAAAATTTGTCCGCCATGTCGCGTATTGTATGAGGCAGCTAGGAATCACAGTTCGGCAGGCTCACATGTTCTTTTACAGTTCAGTTTTTTTTTATTTATTTCTCATTTACGTTGTTTTTTCTTTCGGCTGTTCTCTAAATTAATTAACAAAATTGCGGGATAATTGGGAAGTCGCTCCAATGCTTTTGAAGGCAAGAAACGCAATATTTTTGCCATTTTGAATTGCTAGACCTCACACATAGCCCTGAAGTGAAACATAAAAATTCCTATCTCAAGTGTCTTAGAGGGGCTGCAAAACGAACGAGGGAAATGTGCTTTCGAATGCGGATGGAAGCAGCAATGTTCGAAGTGGTTTTTCACTTTTCTTTCTTTTCTTCTTTCCGCTTGTAGCTTAACGCTGTGGTCCGTATGTTTACTTCAGTGGGTGGGCCAAGAGACCCTCAGCAGACACATAACTCTGTCAGCGAGAAAGATACTCTGACTGACGTATGCGAGGGACAATGGGCAATTAAGAGTTTAGAATCGCCGAAAAGAATAGGGGGTGAATTCGAGCGTCGTTTTCGGTCAGCAGTTGCTGATATACGCTTAAGGTAAAAGCACGTCTGATTTCGCTCGGCCGAGAAAATTAATCTCAGGGCTGGTGGTCGCAACTCGATAAAAAAATGGAAACAAAACCTGCGAGGGACATATTTGAACTGCGTACTCAGGCAGGGTAGATGTTATGCTAACGGAAAGAACTGACTGAATTGGGAATGAACGGTCAAAAAGGACGGAAGGTAGCGACGGACGGAATCTACTGTAGCAGCAGCGGAAGTGAGGGGGTTCCACTCTCCAAGCAGTTGATGTTCAGAATTATTTCTTCACGACAACAAAAATCATTTCCCAGGAACACAGAAAATCAGTCTCGGAAACTGCAACAGCAGATGTGAGAGGGGCTATTTTGTTTAACGGCCACCTTTAAATCTTCACAAGAGTGGATCCGTGTATACTCGCATCAGCGCAACAAAGTGCGGCGTGATATTACCATTTTAATTGTGTGCTTCATTTACATCAAGCGTCAAAGTGAAGTGTTGAATCATCGGTGCTGCCACATGGTGCAAGTGCCTGTGTGTGTGTGTGCGTGTTTTTTTTTGTCGTGTGATACTATGTGATGCACACTGGATTTGCACAGCAAAGTCACGAAACTGTAAGTAGATGAATATTTCCTTTTTCTTTCTTCGCACATCTGCGAACTTGTGCCATCCCGACACCCAAAGCTGCATGGACATAGATGCAGTAATGCTGAGTGACTGAACCTCAGAGGAAATACCTGCACATACAGATTTGAATTTCTTACCGGGCCCATTTCCTGATTATTTTTTTTACATGAATAAGGGAGAAGGTGTGGCCACAAATTCCGCTGGGCGGGACAGTTTCTTTTAACTTTGGTTCAGGGCCAAAGCTAGCGGAGAAGGGATCTGCATGTGCATGCTTATTAGATTTAGTTAATTAACTTTGGCAGTATTTCGCACCTATAATCGTATACCGCAAATTAACGTGCTTGTGTATTTTGTGTCGCGAGTATTTTTAATGTGATCGTTTGCATATAATTTTTTTTTCATTCTCTAAGCAATTGTATATGAATATCACCTGCAGCTCTATTTAGTCTGTAAACGAGTAGTATCTCTTGTTCAGATAGTCCGGTGGAGACTCAGTCGGCTGCGTCTTCCGACAGTAAAGTGTGACACCGTATGCTGCCCACGTATGAGGGGCAATTGTCTATGCGCCTAGAGAGCGCCGTATCTGTTTAAATCTCGCAGAACGTAATTAAATGTCGTGTTGTGTATTTGAGAATCATGTGTTATTTGCGAAAGTGAGTGTTGTACTGGCTGGTTGGGGATTGAATGTACCGGAGTAAGATCCGGACCACTACACTCAGTCACGAATTGGTGATTGCGGGTGAACCTCATCACAACTCTGATCCCAAAGTATCATTTTTTTTTTAGATTATTTTATTTTTTATTTGTTGTTGTTATTTTGTTCACAAGGTGGATTCACCCAAGCCTTATGCTTTGGGTCATTCTTCAACTTTTCATTTTTTATGTTCTGGTGTGAATCTTTGAGTGCAGCAGTGCACCTGAGATTCTCACCTGGTGCCGCGGCCAACTAAATTGTACTTCAGGTCTCAAGCACCGTTACCGGCCGACTCGGCAGGAACACTGCTAGTGCCGTTGTCCCAGGATCGATACCTATATTTTGCAGCTAGCGGAACAACACTCATGTTCGTAAAATAAGTACAAATTGACTGCCATTACTATTTTTATTTAGTTTTGTTCGGTGCGAATTTTGTATAATTTAACATTAAGGCCTTAAGCTGTTTTCTAAGAACTGCCATAATTTTAGTGGGTAAGAAAAACAAAATGGCTAACACGAAGAAATCGTCATCTGCGAGTCACGTGGATTCAGATGATTCTGATGGTCACTCTGACGGAGAACATGTGAGCACTGAGGCTGCAATTGTTCCGGAAGAGAGTACACCTGTTACAAGTACAGCGGGTACATCACAGCTGAGACAAACAGCTTTAGCCGCACCTATGGTTTACGGTGAACAAATAGCGGGATGTATAAACATGTTGAGGCTATTTACAGGCACTGATTCGCTGTATCGTGCCAAACACTTTTTTCAGGATGTCGAAAGTGTAGCGATGGTGGGTAGATGGTGTGAGCAAACTAAACTCGCGATTGCAAAATCTAAATTTCGGGAGAGAGCTGCTGAATTTCTATCTGATAGCGATGAGCTGAGGGCTGAAACCGAACCCTTTGCAGCGCGAACCCGCATGATTGTGGATCCCTTACGAGTGCAGGGAAGCCAGGTCAAAAGTCCTCCAATCATTTCGCGGGCGTCGCTGAGACCAAGGGATGATTACGGGCGGGTGTTAAGGGCTAGTAACACCATGCCACACACTGACAGACGGGGAGCAGTCGAGATTATAGTGGATCCCCAGGAAGACTGTGACACCACGATTATCTACGATGTTGAGAAGGAACTCGAAGACAGTGGAACGCAAGAATTTGGCATCGAGCGCAGATAAAAGCGGGCGTAGGAGCATTGAACGTGAGAGATCCGTGGAACTCGTGGATTCTCGAAGCTATGCCTCATATTTAAATTTTCTTTCCGCCTATCTCGACTGGTAGCAATGAACGTGTGATGAAATCCTTAAACTTTCCTTCTGCTCCCAGGGCACTTAAGTCCGGAATTAGGTGCCTTGCGACGGTGGGAAAGGGTTGAGAGTTTACAGTTAAAAAAAAAATAGAATGATTGGATGAATAAACTTTATCCAGTCATCCCCTTTTTTCTTTCATGGGGGGATGGAATGTTACAGTGGACACCCCCCCATCCTAAAACCTGAAGAAAACTTTAAAATTTGTCCGCCATGTCGCGTATTGTATGAGGCATCTAGGAATCACAGTTCGGCAGGCTCACATGTTCTTTTACAGTTCAGTTTTTTTTATTTATTTCTCATTTACGTTGTTTTTTCTTTCGGCTGTTCTCTAAATTAATTAACAAAATTGCGGGATAATTGGGAAGTCACTCCAATGCTTTTGAAGGCAAGAAACGCAATATTTTTGCCATTTTGAATTGCTAGACCTCACACATAGCCCTGAAGTGAAACATAAAAATTCCTATCTCAAGTGTCTTAGAGGGGCTGCAAAACGAACGAGGGAAATGTGCTTTCGAATGCGGATGGAAGCAGCAATGTTCGAAGTGGTTTTTCACTTTTTCTTTCTTTTCTTCTTTCCGCTAGTAGCTTAACGCTGTGGTCCGTATGTTTACTTCAGTGGGTGGGCCAAGAGACCCTCAGCAGACACATAACTCTGTCAGCGAGAAAGATACTCTGACTGACGTATGCGAGGGACAATGGGCAATTAAGAGTTTAGAATCGCCGAAAAGAATAGGGGGTGAATTCGAGCGTCGTTTTCGGTCAGCAGTTGCTGATATACGCTTAAGGTAAAAGCACGTCTGATTTCGCTCGGCCGAGAAAATTAATCTCAGGGCTGGCGGTCGCAACTCGATAAAAAAATGGAAACAAAACCTGCGAGGGACATATTTGAACTGCGTACTCAGGCAGGGTAGATGTTATGCTAACGGAAAGGAACTGACTGAATTGGGAATGAACGGTCAAAAAGGACGGAAGGTAGCGACGGACGGAATCTACTGTAGCAGCAGCGGAAGTGAGGGGGTTCCACTCTCCAAGCAGTTGATGTTCAGAATTATTTCTTCACGACAACAAAAATCATTTCCCAGGAACACAGAAAATCAGTCTCGGAAACTGCAACAGCAGATGTGAGAGGGGCTATTTTGTTTAACGGCCACCTTTAAATCTTCACAAGAGTGGATCCGTGTATACTCGCATCAGCGCAACAAAGTGCGGCGTGATATTACCATTTTAATTGTGTGCTTCATTTACATCAAGCGTCAAAGTGAAGTGTTGAATCATCGGTGCTGCCACATGGTGCAAGTGTCTGTGTGTGTGTGTGCGTGTTTTTTTTTGTCGTGTGATATTATGTGATGCACACTGGATTTGCACAGCAAAGTCACGAAACTGTAAGTAGATGAATATTTCCTTTTTCTTTCTTCGCACATCTGCGAACTTGTGCCATCCCGACACCCAAAGCTGCATGGACATAGATGCAGTAATGCTGAGTGACTGAAATTCAGAGGAAATACCTGCACATACAGATTTCAATTTCTTACCGGGCCCATTTCCTGATTATTTTTTTTACATGAATAAGGGAGAAGGTGTGGCCACAAATTCCGCTGGGCGGGACAGTTTCTTTTAACTTTGGTTCAGGGCCAAAGCTAGCGGAGAAGGGATCTGCATGTGCATGCTTATTAGATTTAGTTAATTAACTTTGGCAGTATTTCGCACCTATAATCGTATACCGCAAATTAACGTGCTTGTGTATTTTGTGTCGCGAGTATTTTTAATGTGATCGTTTGCATATAATTTTTTTTTTCATTCTCTAAGCAATTGTATATGAATATCACCTGCAGCTCTATTTAGTCTGTAAACGAGTAGTATCTCTTGTTCAGATAGTCCGGTGGAGACTCAGTCGGCTGCGTCTTCCGACAGTAAAGTGTGACACCGTATGCTGCCCACGTATGAGGGGCAATTGTCTATGCGCCTAGAGAGCGCCGTATCTGTTTAAATCTCGCAGAACGTAATTAAATGTCGTGTTGTGTATTTGAGAATCATGTGTTATTTGCGAAAGTGAGTGTTGTACTGGCTGGTTGGGGATTGAATGTACCGGAGTAAGATCCGGACCACTACACTCAGTCACGAATTGGTGATTGCGGGTGAACCTCATCACAACTCTGATCCCAAAGTATCATTTTTTTTTAGATTATTTTATTTTTTATTTGTTGTTGTTATTTTGTTCACAAGGTGGATTCACCCAAGCCTTATGCTTTGGGTCATTCTTCAACTTTTCATTTTTTATGTTCTGGTGTGAATCTTTGAGTGCAGCAGTGCACCTGAGATTCTCACCTGGTGCCGCGGCCAACTAAATTGTACTTCAGGTCTCAAGCACCGTTACCGGCCGACTCGGCAGGAACACTGCTAGTGCCGTGTAACAATAATTACTTATTTTACACTTGCCTCAACTCATCGTATATTCAAACAACGCAAACCTTCAATAATAACTTTTGGGAATTTTTCAAACATCAGTATTACATACAAATTTTGAAGCATAATCCGATTTTTGGCGTAAATGTGACAAGGATGATAAGTCAGATAATATCCGAAAACTTTCATCGTCCTGGAGCGCGACTCGAACCCGCGTCTCCCAGAAAACGCCCGGGCATGCTAACCACTACACCACCCAGAACGACCAAGTTTCAAGTATCCGATCAATTTGAATTTAACCATCACAGGATTCGCTAGTCGAAGCAACCGGCATTCATGTTTAGCGAATCTGGAGGTTAAGAATCTTATCCCGTGTTTGCCTGGAGAAGCAGATAAATCATGAAAGAGATACGGGATTAGGCCATATAATACAAATTTTGAAGATGACAATCCGATTTTTGGCGTAAATGTGACAAGGATAGCATACCCGGGCGTTTTCTGGGAGACGCGGGTTCGAGTCCCGCTCCAGGACGATGAAAAAATTCAAGTTTTCGGCTATTATCTGACTTACCATCCTGTGATGGTTAAATTCAAATTGATCGGAAACTTAATCGTTCTGGGTGGTGTAGTGATTAGCATACCTGGGCGTTTTCTGGGAGACGTGGGTTCGAGTCCCGCTGCAGGACGATGAAAATTTTCAAGTTTTCGGATATTATCTGACTTACCATCCTTGTCACATTTACGCCTAAAATCGGTTTGTCATCTTCAAAATTTGTATTATATGGCGTAATCACGTGTTTCTTTGATGATCAGTATTACATTTTATTTATATTTTCATTTATCTTGGCCTTAAGATAATTGAATTTATTTTTGTTTCGAAATGCATCCACCCATCTCCCAAATTTTAGTTTTCAAATAAATCCAACTGTTACCATAATTTTAATATGACTTGCATACATTTAAATAGCGATTACCAAGAATAAACTAAAATCTCTTCATCCCCTCCATAACACTCTCCCATGGACAGATCTTGATATGCAGGAACGGGAGAGCGATTTAGCTTTCAATTTTCTTCACATTGTTTTTTCATGAGTTTGAAAAATTTGCTACGCAAATTTTCTCAGTTATTTGAAATGTTTTTCTTATGGGTAGAGGATGTGTTATTAACACAGCCTTTCAAAAGCCCTCTTTTCGTGCTCAGTATTTTTGGAAACTTATTAATTCCAAGATCTCTCAGTACATAAGTTTCCTTTTCTTTGATTTGAGCGTTTAGTGACCCCGCGAGCATCCAACGCTACAGGGAATCCCTAATTTAGGGTCGCCGGAGGGCGAGCGCGCCATCTGCTCTTCATCCGGTTCTCAAGCCCGAGCACAGCTCAGATGATTTGCCAGAGACCCGCGCTTCTGGCCACTCGGCAATTGCAGTGTCACCTAAGTTTCTTGCTCAGAGCATTAAGTTAGGTAATTGTTGGATCTTGAAATGGAGTTGAAAAATGTATTCAAGTCCAAGCAAAGAAATTCAATGGCCAATCTCGTGAAAAAATATTCAGAGTATCATTTGTGAAATGAAATTGTGGTACTCTGTTTCTTAAATCTTATTTATTAGTAGTATCAACCTCACTAGAACAGCTGACGCATGTTTTGATTATTGCTTTGCTTATTTATCGCTATGACCTGCATTGGATCAGCTGGTGTACGCTTTATGTAGTGCTTTCTTAATAGAGAGTTCTCTTTGATCGTTTCTCGTATTAACTCAGTGAAAGGAATTGCTAGTGAAGTAGTACCTGCGTTGAAGAATGTGGTCCCTCATGGTCTCTATTACGTGTCCAACCATTAAGAGGCTAATTTGTTCCAACTCGTAGTGTGCTTGGTGCTATACTATTGCTGCTGTTTTTTCCTTTTTTAAATATTTTCCATCACGGAAAAACGTTAGTTACTTGCCTCTTAATTTCCAACACTGCTTAATTTTTTGTTTGTTTCGCGGATTAACGACCACCATGAGCAACTCTAAGGGCTATAAGCAGTCGCATGTCCCTAATTTGGGCCGCTGGTTCTAGGAATGGGACAGAGCGTGCGCCATCTGACAAGCGCACTGTGACTCATGCCTCACCTAGGGCTCGAAGCTGATTCCATCTCGGATGATTGATCTGAAGTTCGGGCCTCAGAACACTCAGCCACTGGGACGGAAGGGGCTTCTTATTAATTGAATCAGCTCGGACCTTTTATCTTTTCACCTAAGCAGCTGCTATCTTTTACCTTTCCACCTGAACAGCTGCGATTTTTATCTTTCCACCTAAGCAGCTGAATTTTTTACCTTTCAACCTAAGCAGCTGAATTTTTTACCTTTCCACCTGAGCAGCTGCAATTTTTTATCTTTCCACCTAAGCAGCTGCGATCTTTGATCTTTCCACCTGAGCAGCTGCGATTTTTATCTTTCCACCTAAGCAGCTGCATCTTTTGTCTTTCCACTTAAGCAGCTGCGATCTTTTATTCTTTCACCTAAGCAGCTGCGATTTTTATCTTTCCACCAAAGTGTAAGCGGGAGTCAATGCGATTGAGCGTTCCCGTCTGCCTCAATAGGGTATGAGGAAAGAATGCCCACGGAAAAAACACCCACGGAAAGAACGCCCACTTCTCGAAAATAGGGAAAAATGCCCACAAGTAACTACAATGTAAAGGGCCCCGACACAAAATTGAGGCCCATTTATTTAATTCTAACCATATAAAAATTCATGATCGGAGTGTTTATAAATAAATAATCTTACTTTTAATTGATATATATATATATAAATTAATGAAGAGCCAAATAAGATTGTTAACTTTCAACTTCCTACTGTAGAGTAGCTACTTTCCTAAAATTTCAGTTCGGCTTTACTGTAATAAATTTTTGGCTATTCTTATTTTTTAAAGTAAGGTCTTCATTTTTATAAAACTATGAATGTTTATTATTTAACTATATCAATTAATAGGAAAATCCACGAGTGACTGTTTATCAGTCAAATTAAAAATGTAGCAACTATTTAAAAATATGAATTATTGTGTAAATTTCGTAAAAGCAGCAATATATATATATAACTTTGTGTAATTTCTCTGCTCCTTGGGTGGCCGATTGGCCTCCCCTTCGTCTCTTTTCTACAGCGGGGCGGGGCGGGGCGGGGGGAGGGGAGAGACATCTGCCTTTCGTCAAAGTTGTGCTTTGCAGCTGGGAGATAATCCTAAGGAAACGGCCTGCCAGCGAGCCCACCCCAAGTAACAAGCCATATATTTCATCTAAATTTATCGGTTGGCAGCGGTCAGTGTGGGTCCTAGCTCTATAAAGAACATTTCCTCCCCGTGAGGAAGACTGCTTCGAAACTTGCGGCAGTATCAAGTTACGGCTCACTTCTTGTGCCCAGAATTTAAAGAAAAAATACGCACTAACACACATTCTCACTGATATAATATACATTTCCCTCACTGTAGAGTATTTCGCTCGATTAGTATCTGCTTGTTCACTAGCTGCTGTATTCTAATAATAACGCTGCTCTTTTACTTAGGCACTAAATATTTACATAAATGTTTGTAATATTTTTCTTTTACTTAATTAATTCACAGGCTTCGCCTTTTTAACAGCTTTTAATCCGCCGACTTTATATTCATAATGTTTGCGTATCAAATCAAGTCAATAGCATTGTGCTTTTACTTAGGCAGTAAATATTAAGTCATAAATCCTAGGCCTTGGCCTATTTAACAGTTTTTATACGATGTTATATTCATAACGTTTACGTAACACATCAAATTATTAATATTTCGGTATTACTCAGACAGAAAATAATATTAGGACTAACGTTTAGGCCCTTCTAAAAGTTTTCATTCCGTCATTCCCATATTCGTAAAATTTACATAACAAGTATTGTCAATAATCAAACAGAAGTCATCGTTCTTTCCACGTTTATAAGTGAGTCACGGAAAAATTCTCAGTGGCCGCCACCAGGAATCGAACTCAGGGTCTTCCAGTTATACGCGCCGGATATGCATCCACTGCACCACAGCTGTTCCTATTCCACGTCAAATGTCTGTATTAATTGTCAATAATATTGCGCTTCTACTTATGCACCATACATTCAATCCATACATTAATAAATAGGCCGTAGGCCTAAGCCTTTTCAACACTTTTTTCTTCGCTTATGTGATAACCGTAAAGTTTACAAAAAAGACAAGTAAACAGCTTTGCGCTTTTACTTAGGCATTCAATATTAATTTCTAGACTTTAGGCCTAGGGCCAATTAATGAATTAATAATTAATGTCTGATTAAAAGCACAATATGATTAACTTCACTTCATGCACAAACGTTATGAATATAACATCGTTAGAATAAAAACTGTTAAATAGGCCAAGGCCTAGGACTTATGACTTAATATTTACTGCCTAAGTAAAAGCGCCATGCTATTGACTTGATTTGATACGCAAACATTATGAATATGAAGTCGGCGGATTAAAAGCTGTTAAAAAGGCGAAGGTGTAGGGCCTGTGAATTAATTAAGTAAAAGAAAAATATTGCAAACTTGACATGTTATGTAAATATTTAGTACCTAAGTAAACGTGCAGCGTTATTAAAAAATCTCACCTCAGGGTCCTTTTCCGAACATAGCATGAATTATGCTGTAATTCTCGCTTGGCTTACATAGAAGATTTTCTCGAAATTTGTTTGGAGTTCCCAATTCAATTCTCAATGTAGGCCAAGAATCGATAATATTTACACCCCCCCCCCACGCACACACACCCTTGAACTTTTGTGGCCAGTTCTCCGGTGGCCAATTCTCCTACACCCATTTTCGTTATGTAGGTGAGGTGGCCAAGAAACCGCAATTTTTATATGACCCCTAACGCTGGTTTGGCCAGCAGTCTGTGACCAGTTGTCCGAACATTGTTTATAACAGACATAAAAACTTATCACTCACCACATGTTTTCCCCGTCAGCATTTCTTCTGTGGGCATATTTTCCGTGGGCATTTTTTCCTATTTTCGAAAAGTGGGCGTTTTTTCCGTGGGCATTCTTTCATACAATCCTCAATAGTGAATAGGGAAAAGCAAGCATAGTCTCGATTAGATGAAAAAGAAAAATGCACTTTCTTTAGCGGAATGATTCAGCAAATACAATGTACAAATAAGAACTCACCTGATGAAAGGATAATCCGTTTTATAGATACACATAAGATGACACTACATTAATGGTTGAAGGATAAGTGATAGTAGTAATAATATAGAGGACTGATGGTTGGTTGGTTAGTTAGGTTTTATGGCGCAAGGGCCATGCCTGGCCACAGAGCGCAGAGGACTGATGATCCAATATAATACACTGCCGAACAATTGCTAAGGACGGATGACAATAGCAACGATAGCAACCATAAAATGGAAGGCAGGAAAATGTGGAAATTAGCATAAGTGCGGGATACAGTAAGACGTGTTGTGCGTATGCAAATTTTGGATTGCCGAACTTGTTCGTGACGTCATAGCGCTGATAAGAGATATAAAGGATTTGACGCGTATTGACCGTTGTTGTTCAAACGCAAAGTTGAAAGGGAAAGAATCAATTGACGAACTTGCAATTTTCAGTATGTCTTCCCGACATCACCTAGATGATTTTACGCGTGGCCGTATTATTGGCAAGATTGAAGAAGGGCGAAAAATAACAGATGTTGCCAGCCCCGTTCGACGTCTGCCACAGTGTTGTTTCAAGGCTTTGGAAATCATTTCAAACAAATGGAGAGTGTAGCAAACGTCACGGGGAGGTCGTGTTCGCAGTACGACACCTGCAGAAGATCGGTACATAGTGCTATCAACAAAAAGACACCGGCGCAGCACAGCTAGTGAGGTAGCAAATCAGTTTATGGCTGCTACTGACAAGCGGATCTCCCTAAAAACTGTCGCCATACGTTTGCATGAAGGAGGACTATACGCCCGCCGTCCTGTTGTGTGCATCCCATTGTCCAGACGTCACCGTACCGCCCGTTTGCAATGGTGCCATCAACATCGCAATTGGACTGATAACGACTGGTCTGCTGTCCTCTTCTCAGATGAGAGTAGATACAGTATATCGTCTGATTGTCGACGACAACTGATCTGGCGTGATAGTGGTACTGCATATTGTCCAGCAAACATACAGGAAAGGGACCGATATCCGACATGTAGTGTCATGGTATGGGCTGGTATCATGATCAATGGCCGTACGTCCCTCTATGTGCTTCCAACTGGGACTATGACTGGCCAACGATACATTAATGATGTTCTGTTACCTCATGTTCGCATGTTCCGTGGTGCTATCGGTGATAGATTCATTTTCATGGACGACAACGCAACATGTCATCGAACAGCCGCTGTCCAGGAGTGTCTTGAGAGCAAGGATATTCAACGCCTTGTATGGCCAGCACGTTCTCCAGATCTGAATCCCATTGAAAATGTGTGGGATGCTTTGGGGAGGAGTCTTGCTGGTCGCCAATGCCCTCCAATAAACAAGGACACCCTCATCCGTGCACTGACAGAGGAATGGGATAAATTACCCCAACAGCTGCTTGATAATGTTGTACAAAGCATGACACGACGTGTGGAATCTTGCATCGCCCTCCATGGTGGCCATATCCCGTATTGACATCTTACGCCGGAACGCCTGCGGACGGTAATTGCATTTTTTTCACGTTTACGTATTCTGTACAAAATGGCCTGCTTGTCCCTTGAACATGTTCCAAAGTCTTCTGGATTTCAGAGCACAATAAATTCTCTTTCTTGTAATGTCCTGGCATTCTGACATTATTTTATTTCACTTGGCATCCAACCACACTTACTTTTTTATGCGCTATATAGCCGTTTATGATCCGTCCTTAGCAATTGTCCAGCAGTGTATATGTATGACTGTATTTAACACATCGTATGGTGTGAGAAAATAAGCTCAATTTTTCTGGGCTTGTTGGGACGGTATATTTTGTTCCGTTCACTTCAAATACGCAGGACTTTCCCTCACACGGAGAAGTACAGAAGAAGAATGCTTACAATCTGCTACAAAAGTAGGTCAAAGATGTTTTTCCCTGGTTGGTGATGCGCGCGCACGCATTAGTTCTGCAAGGAATGAAAAAATCGTGGGAAAGCGTTCTGTTTATATTTCTCGAGTTACTTGTTACTTTGACATATCGCCACATACGCGCCGCATCTTCCAACAACACTAAGCAGCTGCGATCTTTTACCTTTTCGCTGATAGAGACTGATGCGATCCATTAATGTTTTTTCTTGATCGAAATTAGTACTGCCTTTTCTCATTAACTGTGTATGGGACAGTCGTTTTGCGCTCCTGACGCGGCTCTTATCCTTTTGTTAGAACAGTTCTGTATAATAAAATAATTTCTATCATACACTGTTAAAAAAAGAAATCATCTGAAATTGATGAGCCAGCCATTTTCCATGATTCTTTTTGTGAATTAGCGAAGCTTATTCCTTATACTGCCTTTTTTCGTGAAATGATGGAAAAAACAACAAATTTTGAAGCTCTATAGCGAGATCGGGTATTATCCATTGCCACATGGATGGCATAGCGCATGATACTTATAGTACAGTGCCTAGAAGAATTAGTGTGTCGTGCTCCCTAAGATGTCCCTCACGGTTTTGTGACCAATCGTCATGAAATGACAGAGGGCGCTGGTATCGGAAGTTACGTTAGGATGCTTCATCGGCTTCATGTTATTCAATGGTGGGAAGTTAGTTCACCAAGGATTTGCTGCCTTACAAAACTTCAAATTTTCACAAAACAAAGGTTAGTGGAGGGAAATCTTTTTGGCAGTATCTTTGCTAACTCGTTGTAGCTCGATCATAACAGTAATACACTATAGGTAATTCAACAGTTGATCACTGAAACGCAATAGGCTTATTCCGGTGTTAGTTTTATTCAACTGTGAACTGTGGATTGTTTATAACGAAATTTATTTCCGAAATTAGTAACTTTTTATTCGTGAAGATGTAGAAGTTGATCAAGTATTGGCTGTCACGCGTTAAACCTACTGTGTGGTTAAACTTAAGTGCAGTACTGAAATCGACTGCAACAGTTAGTTATAAGATCATAAGGAAATAATGTCAGCTGTGAAAGGACTGGTAAATTCTGCATTAGCAAATAATAAAAAACATAGAAAAGGGAAAAGGCAAAGCAGCTGTTTTGTGCCAGGATGTAATACTTGCTATAAATCCTGCAAAAATAAAATATCACTCTTGCTGTCCCCAAAATACCTGATATGTTGAGCAAATGGGATAAGGCAATTCCCAGAGCTGATAAGAAACTTGATGAAAGTTGTGTTGTATGTGCCTTGCACTTTGAATCTAAATTCATTGAGATGCATTATCGTTCCACTATTCAAGGTAAGGAAGTTCTAACATGCCGAGACAAACCATTACTCAAGCCTGACGCCATACCTACTATTTTCCCAAATTTACCGAAATATTTAAGTAAACCTTTACCAAACAAACGTTCTACAAGGATTACATCTTCTGTACCAGAAAAAAAGAGAAAATTGGAGGACAATTCTCGTTTAATAGATACCAACACAAAAATGAATGAAGGCCTTATTTCATTTGAAGAAATATGCAACGTTACTTTGCCAACAAAATTTTGGGTAACTGTTACATATGAAGAATCTCCAAATGTTGTGTGCTTTATGAAATGGAAAACATACTCGAAAGAACATACCAATCCTGATACCAAAATTGTTGTTGAAAAATGTTCAGAATCTGAAATTTCATGTATTGTGTACCATAAAGGTATAGAAATTGTTAAAGAGAAAGTAAATTCATGTAAAAGTTTGGAAACCATACTGGAAAAGGCCAATTCCTATCACAGCTGTCGTGGTGTTGGAACTCTTGAAGAATTTCCAGAAATACCTAAGCACAAAACAGGTGAGCAACTCCTTACTCGAAATCGGAAGTTTTGGCAAAACAGGAAATGTGTTGGTCATGTTAGTGAAAATGGAGCAATATGTTCAGCATGTCAGTACCAGCGCAAGCTTTTATTAAATCACAGATTTGTGTTAAAAAGACGAAGAAATGGTAGACCTGTTCTGACATGTGGAATAAAGTTAAAAATGGCACATCAAACTTCAAAGCGATTAAAACAACATACAGTCTTTTTGAGAAATAAAATTAAAAACTTAAAAGTTAGAAACAAAAAATATACATCTAATAACTTGACTAACAAGTTTAAATATTTATCTCATAAGCAACAATTAGCCATAGGTGAATGCATTAAAGCTTCAGAGCGAAAGAGTGTAAAAGGTATGAGGTATGACAGCAGTTGGTTGTTAGAATGCATTATAATGAGAATGAAAAGTCCCCGGCTCTATGAGCACATGAGGTTAAACAAATTACTTATTTTGCCTAGTCGAACCTGTTTGAAAAAATATGTAAAATCATATCAAGCTGGTTATGGATTTAATAAGAAAATGTTTGAAACTTTGAAAGGTAGAACTGCTGAATTAAATTCTTTCGAAAGGCATGGTTGCATAGTTTTTGATGAGATGAAACTTTCTGAGCACCTGCAACTAAAGTCAAGTGGGACTATTCAGGGATATGTTGATTATGGATTGTTTACACCTGCGGAGAAAATACATGAGTTATGTGACCATGGTTTGGTATTTCTATTTCAGCCGTTTACTGGGGATTGGACCCAAATTTTACAGTATTTGCCACAAAAAGTGATATGAAAGGGGATATGCTCAGTAAATTTTTAACTGAAGCAATAATATTATCCGAAAAAGCTGAATTATTTGTGGATGGCATAGTAGGTGATGGAGCATCATGGAACAGATCCATGTGGCGTAAATTTGGCATTGGCGTGACTAGCGCAGGAGACATTAAATGCAAGGTGCCTCATCCTGTTGATGGACACAGATATCTGCAAAATCTGATATCTCTCAGATTTTCCCCATTTAATCAAATGTGTACGTAATGCATTTTTAAAAACTGGATTCAGTCTTTTAGAAGGTCGAGTACATTCAGAATTTATAAAAGCTGCATGGAAGTTGGATCAAAACGCTCTTAGTTTAAGAGCAATGCCAAAAATAACTCAAGCTCATCTTACTCCAAACAATTTTGAAAAAATGAAAGTTAACTTGGCATTTCAGATATTCAGTTTAGAAGTTCTTAAAGGCCTGTTTATTTATAAAGACCAAATAAGTTTTCAATACGGGGATCCAGAGCCAACTATTATGTTCAGAACAAAAATGAATGCACTCATTGACATAATGACATCAAGAACTCCTTATAATTCTTTATACCTGAATAGCTCAAAATATGAGTTTCTTAAAGAGTTCTTGCAGTTCTTAAATATTTGGGAGATGCATGCCGAAGGTAATGGTTTCATCTCTGAAAGTACTGCTACACGTTTAAAGGTATCGATTAGCAGCGCTTTATCCCTTGTTGAATACTTGACGCATAGTGCTCATTATTCTTACCTTTTAACATCTAGACTAAGTCAGGATAAAATGGAAAACCTTTTCAGCATTATTCGCCAATGCAAAGGATGTAATGATCACCCCAATAGCACTGAATTTCTGACAATTGTAGAAATGCTAAGTTTTTATAACCTTGCTAAACCTCCAAGAGGTGGTAATGCTCCACCTTGTGTAGTAAATTCACTAATCAGTGTCCCACCAAAGGAACCAGAAGAATCAGCTCTTTCGGTTATTGATTCATTTTTTGAAACTAGAAGTCCTAATGAAAATTCTTCTGACCTTACGCGCAAAGAAAGCAGTTTGGAGCATAATATTCTGGTCCAGCAAAAGAGTGATGTTCGTCTCATATATTATATTTCAGGATTTGTGGCTCGTGTTTTTAATAGAAAAATTGTGTGTGAAACTTGTAAAAGCCTTCTTCAACAGGATAAGGTGTCTATCAATAATGTTAATGCAGAATACATAAAACATTGTGATCAGGGAGGGCTGACATATTCGTCAAACAAACTTTTTGCCTTGATCTATGAAATTGAAGAAAAATTTACTAAGTGCTTCAGTTTTCTTGAATTGCACCGAGATAGCATTTTGGACATCATACAGGCTTTACGTGGTTCCACCTTGAAAACAGTTGGTTGCAAAAATCATGAAATAGAGACCACTAGTAAAGTTATTCAGTATTACATTATGACAAGACTTAATTTCTATTTAAAACAACAAAATAAGAATCGTTCATCCAAAAGGGAACGGCAAAAACACTTAAAAATGCGGAGGTGCAATTGATCCTGCAATTAACAGTTTACTAAATTCAGTTTCATATGCAAATTGTCAAAAAACTTTTGAGTCAGTCCATAAATTTATACTGGAAATAGTAACAGAGAGAAGACATTCAAATACAGTAATAATATAATTGTGATACTTTGGTTGTAATTGTGATTATACATATGGATTCCAAATACTGCATGATTAGTTTTATATCCCACCTACTTTTATATCTGTGCTGATATACACAGTCATAGGTATTCTGCATATAATACTAAACTTGCAACATGTTTCTAATTTCTGAAAGAAACCGAACAAAATTATTGTGTTAACATGTACTGCATATCGGATACTCCTGAAGAAATGAAGCCTGTGCTGATACACATAACTAGGCATTCTTCGAACCAAGTTTGAAACAAACTGTTCAAGTGTAATTTTTTTATTTATTCATAACAAACTAATAGATTTAGATCTTGCATAATCTTACAGCTTTGTTTATTTAACTGCAACAGATTATGGTAAGCTTAACTGTCCTAAATATTCAGTAGTGTTAACTACCATTGCCTGCTATTGTATTTTCTTGTGGCTGTTAAAGGAAGAACATGAGCACAAATTTATTTCTCTCACATCAAAAGGAGATTATCAGTTAACTCTGCATCATCCACAAGACTGTGTGAAAGTGCAATCAAAAGCAGGACCACAATTCATTATTACTTATTGCAGGGCTGGGAGTGAAATATGTGATCGAAAAGCCGAACATCTATTCAATGTTACATATTGAAAGGGGGAAATGTGCAGGTTGAATGGAAACAATCTTAGCTATGTACATTTTTTCTGGTCGTGTAGAAAATAGATCTGTGAAGGCAGTACAAGAAGAGGTAAGCATGAAACAAATTCATAATAATATTTTTATCACAAATGTTTAAAACCAGCATTCTGTGTCTCACTATTACATGGAAGTTGGCCATGTATTCTAATAAAACATCACTGCCTTGAACTTTAGCTTTGAGTCACCCTGAAATTTCTGTGCTTAATCTTTTCAGTAACAATTCATTAAGTATATAATTCTCCTGACATATATGCACATAGGCGTAGTGTGACCAATTTTTTTCTGGGGGGGGGCACGGATAAGTGTAAACTGGTGTTTTCTTGTTGGGTTGGGAGAGCATTTTTGAAAATATTTTTCCTGAAAAGGCACCTGTTCAGTAGCCATTGGTGCCAAACCTGTAAGGTGTGCCAGGATTTGTTGATTCACCTTAATGAATACAAAAAAGCAACTCCTTTCGAAGCACCTCATGCATGGCCATCTTAGGGGGTGGGCCAACGGGGCTGGTGCCCAGGGCCCCTAACGTCCCAAGAGTCTTATGGGTTTACAAAAAGTTAAAATCTTTTACCACTCACCAGCAGGTTTTTTTATTTAAAGAAAAGAAGAAACACCAATCCAGAAAGTTGGAAGTTTTTTTGCCTTTTTTTTTAAACCTTGCTCATAGCTTCGATTTCCCGAGGAGGCAGGAAGAAAGTTCGGGTGGATCTTTTGTGACAAAATAAAAAACAAAGCCGGCATCCCTCCCGATCTTAAATGCGGGTGAGGCCTGAGGGCCACGCACAAATTGCATTTTTTTCGGAATCATTTTTTAACTTTTAAACCGTCATTTGTGTTATATATATGAAGAAGCGCACGTATGTTTATCACTAGGGTTTGCCCACCTGGGCTACTTTTATATTTTTTTTTACATCGTCGCTGTTTACACAAATAACTGATGGGGGCTGCATATCCGCATTTTCGTCCGGTGCGTCATGTCTGAAAAGGGCGCTGGTTGGTATCTTTCTTCGGTTTCAATTTAATTTTCGTTTAATAATTTGTAAGATAGGGAAGAAATATTATATCTTCCAGCACCCATTTTCTTGTAATATGCTGAACAACAAAATATGAATGCAATTTGGTACACTTCATGAAGTTCTACAATTTTTGTCATGTACCATTTTTCCAGTGATCGAAGTGGCACAGAGCTACTGCCGATATGGTCGACACCAAGATTTTAAATCGAAAGCCATTCTGCTTCAGTATGTTAAGTGCTCTGCTGCTACACTAAAACTGTAGTGTAACAGCAGAGCACTTAACGTCTTTTCAGTCCCAGCTGCTAATCATTTTTCAATTTTAGCCTTTAAAAATATCATTTGCTGATTTTTGCGTTAAAATTTGTGCTTTCAACCAAATTTCTTTATGTAGTTTGTGACGGGTTTATAATTTTTTACATACCAGGATGGGTAAACAATGTTTTTTTAACTGCCGGTATGCTCACTTCCATTTTTGTTAACTACCAGTATGCCGCCCCGGTGGCGCAGTGGTCTAAGCGATGGCCTCTGATCATTCGTCCGAAAGGGGTCCGGGTTCGAATCCCGGTGAGGCATGGATGTTGTGTTTGTCTTACGGCACTGGCTCTCTCCCTTCCCTGGAACCAGTGACCCTAAATTAGGGACGGGCGACTGCTTATAGCCCATTGAGTTGCTCACGGTGGTCGTTAAACCTCCAATAAAAAAAAAAAAAAAAAAAAATAACTACCAGTATGCCATACCTGCCCACTTCGAACACGGCATTTTTTCGTTCAAGTGGTATTTAAAAAGTTACTGGATATTGAATATTGCTTCTCATAGGGGTAACATGGTAATGGTGATGTATATAATAATTCTGATACATTGTATATATATATCCATATGTTGTATATGTTCTGTATATACATAATCGGGGGCCTCGAAAAATATGACGGCCCAGGACCACCAAAAGCGTTAAGACGGCACTGACCTCATGCTGTCATTTGATGATGAAACCCATCGTAAAGATGACTGCATGCTATTGCGCATGAATTTCTGCTGGAAAGCAGTCATAACAATGATGGCTATTACGTAGTGTTCCCTTTGCTGTATATCACACTTTATGGCATTTAAAAGGAGAACGACTAATTAGTTTTTCCAATTTTTAAGTGGGGAGAGGGGGGCACATGCCCTACTGTGCCTTCCCCATGCTACGCCTGTGTGTATGCTACATTAATAATTTCCTTTTTTTTTAAGGGTAAAAATAGTTTACAAGGACTGCATAGAATTATCCCATTTAGACAGACTCCATGAACACCCACTTCTTAATTTTTACCTTATTACACTTTTTACTTAAGGTGCAAAACAATTTTCCTCTCTTCACTGCAAACCCATTTGAATAGCAAATTTAATCACATAATTATTATAAGGTGAAGAAAAGTAAAGAAAAATGTAATAATTATTTTTCTTTAAAAGAATGTCATCATATACATTCAGGTTTTGTATATTTACTTCTGTTCAGTATGATTCATTTTGTTTATCGTATCACAGGCAAAGTTTTTTTTAGGAATGATTTTTATAAATGGATTACAGTTGGTATATTATTAGAAAATAGACCAATTTTAAAAATAGTAATCGCATTTGTTGTATTCTATTTTTAACTCATTAAAAGGCTTCTTTTCAAAGCCACACTGCAACTAAATGGAAAGCATTAAGTTTCAATATTTATTTTGATCCCATGTTCTTACCAAGAAATTTAGTCACTCATTGCTCAAAAATGAAGTACATTATTAAATAATTTTAAGTTTTTAGGTTACTGAATTTCAAGACCTATTTGGATTATTGGAATGCAAATTATAAAGCCCATGCCATGTCTGATTGAGAAAATATTTCCCCCTTTTTTTTCCGGTAAGGTTTTGAGGGGCAAAACATTTTCTTTTTTTTTTTTTAATTTTTACTTTATACTGTAAGTTGATGCTTCAGTGATTGTAAACTGCATATTGGTCTCCAGTGTTTTTGCATAATGTAACCCATGTATGACTCTAAAACTTCCGAAATATCTAACATTAATGTTGACGTTAGCACAATGCAAAGCTTAACTTAAACTACGTTACCCTTATTAATGAATCTTGAGCACCCCGTTCGTTCTTTTTTTTTTTTTTTTTTTTTGGTGAGGGGGTGGTGAAAGAGGTGTGTCGATTATTTCGTAAATACTTAAGTTATCTGCTTATAAAATATCGTTCAAGGAGTACACATAATGCTGACGAGCTGGGTGTGTGTCATAGAAAGATGTGCATTTTCGTCGTCCTTCCTCCCTAAAAGCGACGTGACATCCGATCGCAGCGCCATCTACCGCTTTCATGATTGCGGGCAGCAAGTTTTTCTGCGAGCACGACACACTAATTCTTCTAGGCACTGTACTTATAGTACTGTGGCAATGGATATCCCTTTCCTTCTCTACCTATCGGCGCTCCAGCTATGGTGTATTGTGTTACTGTAGGAAACCAGATAGTTAAATTACTGTACGGGTGATTGCATGATGTCTATGTAACAGTCTGTGGACCCCTTAAGACATAGGCTATTATACCTATCAAGTGTAAATTTTATATTTAGGAGTTTTGTGAAAGTAATACTATGAAGCAGTACATTCGCTTTTTCTTAAACGAAATTGAAAGTCAATGTCAGTTTAAAAATATTTTCAAAACATTGCTTTGCTTCGAAAAAGCACGATGAACAAAAAGGTGTAATTTGTGATAATTCTTCCTACAGAAAAGTTGAAAATGTTACAAACTTATTCAGAAAAATAATAAGGCCCAAAATAAAATAAAATGACTACTTAATCCGCATTAACAGAAGAAATCATTTCCTAATCGCTCAATTCATGTCCTTTTCATTTCTAGCTTATACACGGACAGGAGGTAAGTGCCTTTCTAGGTCTGTCGGCAGCGTGCTTCGCTGCCGCTGAAGATACCACTCGAGCCAAAGGGATACCCACTCGAGCCAATACCCACCCGTTCGATACCCACTCGAGCCAAAGGGGAAGGATCCGTTCCCCAGGACTGATTAAATACCGGAAGGGTTTTTGCCAAAGTTCCATGTGAAGACCGAAAAACCCGAAACTGATTTTTTAAATAAACAAATTAGTAACGGAAAATCTGTCAAAATTTTGAAGTTAGAAACAGAAACTTTTCAAAACAGAAATTTTGTTAAAATTTGGAGATCTACCGGCAAATTTGCTGCATGTTATTTTCAGGAATTTTCGATGAATTCACACTACTGAATTTACAGTGTATGCTCTGTTTTCTTCAACAAATTGGAAATGAATGGATATGCAGTGTAGCTGTAACTAAACATGCTTCTTCATTTAATTGTTCATTCCCTTTGTCTTGGTAAAACTTGGTTATTTTGCATCAAAATGCAGTGTGTGTGTGTGTGTGTGTAAAAATCATTGTATTAAGAAAGAGAGAGCTGGAATACTTTTCTCCAAATCCACTTGCTTAGTAGAACTTGTATTCATCTGTTAGTGAATTTAAAACAACAACAACAGCAACTTGTGATATTTTAAAATTTTATTTTTTACCGAAATATTCTTATAAAAAAGATACATTTACACCGAATGCTTTACATTAGCAGTGTTCTGAAGAGTGAACGATAAATACATATATTTTTCAATAAAATCTCATTTAATCATCATTTTTACTATTCATGAAAGAATACTTGTCTCGTATATTTGCACATAACAGGAACAATACTTAAGATTGCAACTTGGATTTTTGAATTTCTGGAAATACCGTGCAACATTAATGTAAGTAATTTCCATCACACAATATATCAACAGCTTGGTAAGCACAACTTCATTTTGTGCATAGGTTGCTGCAAAATTTTATCACGGCATACAATAGTATGTGTCTGACTATTTATTAGACTAGTACAGTAAAACTCAAAACCAAATTTTGGGAAGTAAATAAAGAGATCATGCGTAAGTCAGTTCAATTTTATTTTTTGGTACCGTTTTTTGATATTTCCAGGAGAATGCTTAAATATAATTGATGTCGTATCACTACTAATTGAGGTAGAGCAGACAAAACTCCACGGTGGTCGCAATTAGTAACTTCATTGAAATATCTCAGGGAATTTAAACACATGTTATAAAATGTGGATGAAAAAAGTATTCATAAAACATATTCTTACGCAATTGGAACAGCTAAGAGAAACCATTTCGTGTTGAAAACTCAAAGCATACCAGACTGTTGAAAACTAGACTAACCCACACTCATCTTCGATTTTTCGCTATTCCAGTGAATGGCAATCATTGAATTAGAAAATGATTTATGAATATTTCCCCGATATGCGAATGATTTATGGTAAACCTACAGTTTAGAAAACGACGAGTTCAGTTAACAGTTCTACATTCTCTGGTTTATGCCAAATCTGGCGTTTACTGAAAAGGATGTCTTTCTAACACCAATATCGAATTGCTAAAAGCAAACGACTCATTATGGGCACCCAGTTTGACCTTTCACTCTAACAGTATAGCCAAGAGGTAAATAAATAATTTCGATCATGCGTACTGGTATATTATTTTCTCTTTACGGGGTATATATATACAGGTCTGGCAATGTTAAATTAAGCTCACAGGCCGCGGATGGCCTAGTGGTCAATGTTCGTGACTGTGATGGAGAGGTCACAGGTTCGATCCCAGGCAGGTACGAATGCTCGAACCACTAAGTTTCCGCTGTGCGTCGGATGGGCACGTTAAGTCGTCGGACCCCGGGTACTGCCCCTCCCCGCTTATAAATAAGGGCGTCTTCCTCCCCTTTCTACCTCGCTTCCGTGTGACTTTCCTGTCGGGCACTCAGTCCCAAATCTTCTAGCTTCCTACTTCTAAGGATTGTTTAAGACCTGGGTGGGACACTCCCTTCCTAAAATGCTCTACATATAATATGAAACTCGGCTCACGGTATAATGCGTTACGGCATGGTTCATTCTGTTCTTCATTTCTAGAGATATTGCAGTAGTATATAGGATTTTGCCACTGTGTCACTGTGGAATATTTCTAAGTTGCGCTCCAGTTTGTTTTAGGTTATAAGGGCAGTGACAAATAATTATTTCCAAAATTTCCAATCAGTAATTCAGTAGAGTAAAAATGAGTACTCCGGTGCTTCTGGAAACCTGCTTAAATAACCCTAGCTTTTCAGCCCAAAATTAAAGAACTAGAAGTGTTCATGACGGAAAATACTAAGCAAAATGTAATAAAAGAATCGAGGCAATTCAAAAAATGCTTCCAGCTGAAGTCAGAACTAGGGTTATTGCACGGAAGGATCTAAATGCATCACGGATCTTTGGTTTCAGTTAGCTTCATACAACACAGTTGTAAATCAAGTTGTTAGAATGTACAATGCTTCAAGCTAAGTGGAAGACATACTCATATTCCATCGTATTGTAACACGATGTTTCGAACGTATAGAGGAGCAAGAAATACAGCAACCAGCACTACTTATTCACTATAATAGACACTTTGCTCTAACAGCTGAAATTATGACCTGGTGTGCGATAAACCGAAATATCTAATCGGTTTTTATGTGTATCTCAGGATGGCAAAGCGTTGTGTCGATGACTTCCTGAAATCTGTAGAGCTCTCTTCCATTACAAGACTTTCTAATGCAATAAAAAGGAAATCAGGTGAGACACCCATAACATTACCTGGTAATGTCTACGACTTGTCCACACTCTTCTGTGTCCGTCCAGGGTTTCAGATTTGTCACCCATCGAACATGTTTGAAACTTGGTAGGGTGTTACTTGTGAACTAATTCTAAACCGGAGCACAGAGAAGCCGAATTGAGGGACTATCCGAAACAGGCATGGTGGCCCGTATCTCGAGACCCTATTCAATGCATGTACGATTCCATGCCATGGGGGTAATTCCGTATGTTTTCTTTCTTTTTTTAAGGGGGAGGGGGAACCACCATTGTGGGCAACTCAACGGGCTATAAGCAGTCTTCCATCCCTCATTTAGGGCGACTCGTTCCAGTAAAGGGAGAGAGCCTCTGCCGTAAGACAAACACAACTTCCACGCCTCGCTAGAATTCGAACCCGAACTCATCTGGGACGAATAGTTAGAAGCCAGCGCTTCAGACCACTGCGTCACCAGGGCGGCAATTCCGTATGTAGGTGATTCAAAGAGTGTTAACTACCGCATGTTATAAATCTGTCTGAAATAAATTTGTGTCTTTGATCAGTAGCTATGATCATGTCTGATTCATCTGCTAATGCGTCTTGTCTGTATTTTTCGTTTGATTCCGGCTGTTTACTCTGGATGTAACACTTTTTATGTCACAGAGCGTGTTCAAGTGAATCAAAATTTCCACATACGAAATCAGTATATGTTTTATCAATTTTGTCCTTAAAGAGGGTTAACATGCGGAAAAAGACAAGAAGTTATCTTCCGTATGAATCGAGTGCGCACAAAAGGTGTTTATAAGTTTTTTTGGGGGGATTACCTAAAATTAGGCCGAAAACCCTTGGCCCCTACGGAAGTCCATTCCAAAAATTCCAAGTCACATATTTTTGAAATGCAATAAAATTCCCCTGTCTCAAATAGCACTTTTAAAATTTAATAAACAGGTAAAGTTTAACTTATCTTCAGTGCATCCTTTTTCGTTATTTATTTCTTTCTATAGATATATTATGAAAGTTAGTTTGATAAAAAGGGCCGCAATGTACACCAGAACTTTCAACAAGTGAGCATCTGAATGGCTTAAATAGCCGACTGGCTTTGACAGATTTCTACCTAAACAGTTACTTGGTTTTGAATCTCAGAGTCTGAATAAAATAAGACATCATCCAACTATCTTGACTTACGAAAACTCCTGAGAAACACCAGTGAAAACGCATTATTTCTCATTTCTTCTGAGGTAGAAATGTTTTATATAAATTTAGGTTCCATTCATTCCCATTTTTGACGAGCTGTACGCATGAGAGTGTTGAAGACTTTAATTCTTTTTACAGCATTATCAGGTACTATCCAGCAAAAAAAAATCTTTTGACAGATGATTTAAACTATTTTCTTAAACGGAAAAAGACAAGATAACCCTTCTCCTCTGAAATCCTTTTCAAAGGAGTGCTTTCATAAATCTTTCCTGAAGGTTGATGGCAAGCTTTTTTGATTCCTTCTCGGTGTCAAAGAAAAGAGAGAAACGGTTTCTGCACGAACTCTGTGGAACCAGCTTAAAGCCATCTGTTCTTGGAGAAAGAAAGACATCCCGCTGGAAACCAAAAGGTTGACATTGAATTATACAACAGAAGAAGAAATTAATGTTACTGATGATACTAAAGGGCATCAGGACGGTACTGATTTAAAAAAAAAAAAACACCAGAAGGGGAAATGAGCGAGAGAGAGAGAGAGAGAGAGGTACACATTGAGAAACAAAAGCACAGCAAGAGATTAAATGATGTATTTAAAATTTCCTTCTAGCACATTCAGGGAAGTTACTTTTCATGCCATCGCAGACTCTGACGAAAAGGGCATATCTCTGAAAAAAATCAATGAAATTTACAAGGCGTGATTTTTAGCAAAATTTATTTCCATTACATGAGAGTGAACATTTGAATTTAGAATGTTTCACAATGTATAGAAAACAGAGTGAACATCTCAAATTAGAATGTTTCACAATGTAAAGAAAACAGAATGAACATCTGAATTTAGAATGTTTCACAATATATAAGAAACATCTTACATGTACGCAGATAGTGTTGTTCCTTCTTTTCTTTTCTTTCGTTTCACCGAGGAATGCGTTTCTCCTTACCAACGGGAGAGTTCTGTTTTATAAAAACAAATGGAAAAATTGTATTCACATCGAGTTCTATCTGATTTTAAAAGAAGTTTCCGAAACCTTCTTCTATAAACAGAAATACTACGGCAAATGGAGACGCACATTAACCTTCCCTGTCGAGAAAATGTGTCACAGGAAAATTTGTTTACGTTTCTCCAAGCCAAAAGCAAATTTCACAATCTGATTTTGGAAGCAAAAGTCAATAACAAAATGCAAATTTTGCGCATCAGCAAAAATGAAAGTATGCGAAATATCTAGTCTTACTAAGTTTCGTCTGAAACAAAAAGAATTTTTCATAAGGAAACTTCTTCTACAAGAAACTTGAATTCCGTGCGTAGAAACCGAGGGATAAAGCGCTTACACAACGAAGTCATTTCCCTTCTGTAAAAGTTGTGCGAAAAAAGGCGTCATTTTCATTTTATAAGCTAATATTTGCAAAACTACTTTTCATTTCCTTGCAGATTGAAAAAAATTAATGTTTTCCCACAGAAAAAAACGGAAAAAGGGAAAGCAAATAAAATGCACACACAAAATCTATTAAAGTAATCATTTACATTTGAGATACTTTATTAAGGAATAATGGACGGTTACGAAAATCCGCACTTGGTCTCAGACAGAAAAAGCAATCGTATGCAGATCTCCAGAGACGCCAAGGTTAAGTTTCACATGCACGTATCTGTAAGAAAACCAGAAATACTAATTTTGAAAAGTTCATAGCAAATAATACATTAAATGGTACACGACATAATGCCACACAAATACTACACTTCTGTCTGTATTTCCGGTAAATTTGCGGTTGCTAACTTATTTCGCCTGCAAATCGAAAGCTTTAGGTTTACAAAATGTTTGCAAAATAAACTAACAGGTACGTAAGAGGTTTCTCGCTTTTGATCACATCAATGAAGTCTGGATGCTTTTGAGTTTTCTTATTGCATCGAAGACGGTTGCTCCAGTCTGTGAATAGCTAAATCTGTTGACATGTTAAAAACCAGTGGTGTATTGAAGAAATAAGAAATTTATTCCCACGAAATACACACTTCTACCACATTTTAGATCCTTTCAGCAAGAAAGGAAAAAAGAAACGTAAAACCACTTAAAAATATCACCCAGAAAGCAGCATTAATAAATAAAGCCGGGACGTGTGAATAATAGAAATTTCGAGTTGCAGTCTTATCCTATTTACTGACCAAAAATTTTCAGCTTCTGTTTTTTTAACCCTTAATTTTTAAGTGTCACCAATAATTGTTTACAAAATCTGCGCTGAATTCCTCTTTCATTTTAATATTTTCATGGATAAAAGAAAGTTAAGAAAAGAAGGGAAACTGATTCCCATGTTAGAATAACTTTGACTAGAACTGCGGTGGTTTTCACTATTTTTATGTACGTAGTAGAACTAAAGATAACTTAAGGGTATAAAGTTCTTAAATAAAGAAAAATATCTGTTACTTTTTTGTACATGCATTTACTTTCTCCATTATGAAAGTAATTATATAAAATAATGGATTGTTATACTCAGCAAGGTGGAAAACAATCCGAATCAATGTAGTTGTCTAAATTATAGGAAAACTGGGGCTCAGGTAGTTTTCCTAAACACTGAAAATGGCGTTTGAAATTATATTTGTATATAGGATGCCAAGTCGAAAACTTGAAGAACATATGAAAAGTTTAAGCTAAGCTGATTATTTTGTGCTGAAAAATTATTCACCAAAATTTCTTAAGAACGACCAATGACCATTGGCGTAGTTGCTACCATACGACCATTGATTTCACAGAAAATTAGCCAGAAAATTAGCTTAAATAACCTTTTTTAATATCATCTAGTAGATTAAAATTATTTTCTTTTTACGTCAAGTTTTAGGGAAACGAAGAAGGTCCCATTTAATTGTTTTCAGCTAGCCGTTAATTAGGGAAGTCAGATGGCCACACTCTGCTGTGCTTCTGATGTCCGGAGAAAACACTATTACTACCCTTTGCCTACATCGTCCATTCATGAAACTCAGAGTTGGAAAGAATGGGTTTATGGCATCAGTGTCGGCGTAGGAAGAGATTCGAAAAGAAGGCTTTCCTTTTGTCTTCTGTTTTAATGAGTGGATTTCCAGGGATGTGCTATCGAAGACTCATGCGTAATAACGAGATAAAGGACAGGCGCGAGAGCTGACAGCTCAACAATTGACCGCTGGACAGGAAACCGGGGGTGGGGGTGGGGGTGTGGCTTTTTGGCGGGTCGAAGAAATTGGGAAAAATGCGACCGTGAAGGTTGGAAAGAAAGATTCGAATCCTCTCGCACGAGAAGAAAAAATTGCTTATCTCTCTGCGGACAGAGAGGGGAAAGAATATATTTTTGATGTTCTAGATGGGAGATCAAGGTAAAAATTAAGTTGAAAGATGGGAGCTCCTGTGTGCGTGACGTAACTTGGTAGCAAAAGTAACCAAGAAAAAACGCCTGATAGGTTAAGTAGGTACAGATCAGTATGTAAACAATAAATAGAGTGATGCAAATGTAATACAGAAATCGGTACACTGTTAAAAATGTTGTGGTACGTTGCACCAAAAAGTGATGCGATACCTGCTGCACCACTTTCTGAGAAAAAATGTACCATTGTGTGATGTAAACAAAATCCAAAATACGGTGCGACTTCTTACGCGTTTTGGTACAAGGTTGCACCACATTAATACGGTGGAAGGTTTCACCATTTTATCTTTTCAAAATATTATAATTACTCTGATATCAAACCGTCTTTGCACGATTTAAACTTGTGATAAAATACCTCCAAGCCAAGAAAAACAAATCACTAGTAAATAAAACTTTAAGCTCTTTCGGGTTCACAATGGACCCATTTTCAGAAAAACATTGACTGCGAACAGAAAAAGTTACAATTTAAGTGTAACATCGTAACGGTAATGACATATAACGTGTTAATGCACCCGCTCACCTTTTTCATAACCTAATCCAAAGTGGTATTCAGGATTGGATGAAAAGTTTTGGATGAACAACAAATATTGAAGTTGGTTTGGATTCACATATATAGGTGCAGCTGGTGTAGCACCACTTTTTGGTGCAACCTATCACAAAATGTTTAACAGTGTACAAGCAAATCCATGACCTTCCCCATACACTGCTTTGATTAGAGAGCACCATTGCAGAAATGTGAGATTTCATTTAGTATTTCATTCATTTCATCGTCGAGGGAATATAGCCAAAACTCCGAACTGCTTAATTACGTTTCAGCGAAGACCTAACGAACCCACGCAGCAGGGCACTGAAAGAAATCCTGTAAACAGACCTGTAGCATGTTCCATCCTTTAATGGGAAACATGCTGAGTATAATCCGCCGTTTAGCTACGACAGAATTAAAGAATGCTAATATACGCTGGCTCGCGGACACTCATTCTTGTGCAAACAGAAGGGCTCTAAAACTTCACAAAGCTATTTTTAGTTTGTAATCTTAGATACGTAATTTTACGCCTCTGAGTCGCATAATTTCTATGTCTACAGAAATACCTAAACTGCAGTGAAAAGTCTTTGGTGAAAAGATGTCAGCTGCTGTTGCTTAAAAATTTGGCATTTTGTCTATGGAGTGACTACTGTCATTTTTATTATCAGTAAAAAATTTTGTGAGTGACTTATTGACAGACTGTTTTGACTAATGCCAACTATTTCGTTTTTTTCTTTCGAAATTATCAGTCATATTGGTACCACAGTTTTCGAAAAACCATCCGGATTTTATGAAAACATTTAGTCATTGCGTTTGCAAGAAACTGCAATAATATTTTTTCCTAGGAAACACTTTTAGCAAAAACAAATCATGAACTAAATTTAAGACGATTAAAGCAGTTTAGTGGGAGAAAAGAGAATAATACCAATACACTATGCCTTAGGCAACCAGAATGAACGTTTCGTTCCCCAATTACGTGAAGCCGCACAGATTTTTTTTTTATGAAAATTCGTATAAAAGACGCAGGTTCTAGAGTAAGTGCATAACTATTATCAACGATCAGCTTATAAGCAGCATCTGCGTTCGTTCTCCCTTGAAAAAATTCATATTACCAAAGACTTTGATTTGCGGATGACAACCTTTTATCGGAAAATTTAGGTTAAATAAAAGCAAACCGTGCAGCACTTAACGAAGGATAGGTGCTAAATCCTGCAAATCGGATGTATGCTTGGCATTTGCTGCTGCTGGTAGTAATGGATAGTTTTTCCGGAAAGAGTTGTGATCTGTGGCGATTTTTTTGAGTTTCCTTAAGCAACGTAACGTTTACTGATTTCAGAGATTTAAGGTGAATGTTCATTCTAAAAGACAGAAAATTCTCATTTTACTGCAACTAAAATACATTAACATTCTGAACGACTCTTTTGATAAAATTGGGAAATTTTCCTGAAATCTGCCACAGTGACTACTAGTTATAGTGTTATTATTATTATTATTTGTTTCTGGGTTAAACGACCACATGGGGAGCTCTAAGGGCAATGGGTAGACGCTCGTCCTTAATTTGGGGACCGGGAGGTGGAGGCAGTGGTGTAAGATCAGCGCACGGCCTCATTCGAAATTCGAGCCCGGGCCCCCTGATGCGAACGATAACGGGACTGGCTGGAGATATAATTGTGATGCGCGCTCTATAGCTGAACTAAAAATCCAAATACGCAACGAGAAGCTTGCATTAATAATAACTGCAACAGAGAAACGTTGTGCAGTATCCTTAATTAAAACCAGGATCAGCGTGTCATCGTATATTTTAAGAGCGGGTTGGGATAAAATTTGGTGGTAAGCATTTATTTGAGCAAAGAGCAGGTATGTTGAACGCCACACATTCAAACTGAGCATTTACTAATTAGTGATATCAATGTATTGCACTTGAGCAGCTAGTAAGAATATTTTGAAGTTACTCGAACTGTTTGATAATCAGCACTGAATTTTGCCATTAGTTTTTAACAAATGGGTTTAAGCAAATGATGGATGTTGTGACAAAGAGATCGAGAACGCCACACCACACACACACACGAAAGTTCAACAACAAATTACAAATGACACATGTTACCAACAGCTTTATCTAGCGTGCCACGATGTTGCTGATAAACCGTGATTGCACAAGAGACAGAAATTGCAGCTCCAGGATTTCTATGTAGGATGGGCTTAGGAACAGCATTCTGGTTGGAAGAAGAGGGGGTGGGGGCTAGCCTACTTGTATTGAAGCTGAGTTTACATACCAAGTAAACTATTTTCATTTGGGGTGGCTAGGGAGAGGGAAAAACTGGTAGAGATTATGATACTAAAGCCTCTCAAAGACTGACCTTTTGCGCCGCCAATGGAAACGATTAACAAGAATTTCTTTCTAGAGTTGGAACTGGCATCTTTCTTGAAAGTAGCTGTTACACGAACAACTGGATTTTTTTATATTTGGAATAGTAACACCTCTGAAATGCAGAAATACATAAACTGGTATCTTTTTGTTGTGGTAGTGCAGCTCTGAATCGGTTGGTAAATGATATCTGCTACTGAGCATATGAAAGTCCCATTGCACAGTGAGTGTTCAACTGTCCACATATTTTTACGTAGCAACATATAGCAATACACTTTTGTGCTTTTGGACGTTGGGTTGTAGATACTCCTTTCGTTTTCACTCCTGCTGCCATTGCTTTAGCGTTGCTATGTATGTTCTCTTGTTTACGAGCCATTGGTAAAACTAATTTCTAATAGCTTTCCTCATATTTTCAATACCATAGTTCATTGTCCTGATGGACCTTCTCAGTGTAATTAGTGTGTGGGTCCAGGCTTGACTAAAGAATTGTGCGTCATCACCGTCTACTGTAGTGTATTGGATTCTGAAAGCGAATTGCAGTTGCAACACAATAACGCTTAACCCAGGACTTGATCGGTAAGTTTTCATTTAATAACAGAACTCATGCGACAGTATGGTGCTTATTTTTTGTGCTATATCAATGCAATATTACTACATTAATGCGAAAATATTAGTTTCCTAGTTGCGCCTCGCATTGACTCAGAACACGTTTCCCTGCTTCGCATAACCTCTCTAGCCAGTCGTTCCCGCAGCCACACTGAATGAACTAAAATGACAAACCACAAGAAGTAACAAGACGAGCGACTACATCGCAAAAAAGCAGTAATTCTGAATGTGCCTGCCGAAGTCTTTGTGCTTGTACTCGATAAAGGGAGATATTTTTTTTTGTTTCATGGTTTGGTGACAGCCGAGAGCTTGTAAGGTTATTAGAAGATACCGTCACTAATTCAGGGCCACTGATTCTAGGGAAGGCAGAGAACCAAGGCCGAAAAGACACGTACGACGGCTTATCCAAGATTCGAATCCGGTGTCTGCTTGGTCTAATAGGCATATTTTATTTCGTGGCCATCCAAACCAGTTCGCCCATGTTGCTAATGAGCTGCGCCTCCAACTCATTAGCAACATGGGCGAACTGGTTTGGATGGCCACGAAATAAAAGCCAACAATGTGCATTGCTAGTTGTGTATATTAGTGATAAGTATTCGTTCCGTGCATGAAAAATCGGTAGCGTTCTAAAACAAGCAAATTTGAAATTTACCGGAAGATGCAGGGAGCTCTTGCTGCGTAGACAGCGGCACCTTTTTCCCTGACGACCATGGACTCTGGGACTTCTAAGGAGCCCATCTGCAAATTGCGTTTGTAACACTGACCTAGGAAACACATCCAGGATTGTCAAGTGGCATCATACAAATTCAAATCTGACATAGAAAACTGACAGGAAACATTTGCACTCTATTATAGTGTGATGAGTCTTTCGCCCATGCCACAGTACATGTACTTCTCTTTTCTCATATTAACACGTTACCTTCTTTACAACGTGTGGAATCAGGTGGGTCACCAAATGCCTAATAATGTGTCACCTTTTGCCTTTCCTTTCTGGTATTGTTTTGGGCTGGTGCCCTGCTAACTAATACAAAGACAGCATGTAATATCAAATACGTACTGCAGACTGAAGCAACCTGTTCCAGGGAGGGAATGGTGCAGCAGAAAAACGAGTGAGAGCACAAATGAGGAAAACAACGGGTCAGTACGTGCAAATGAGCTGATATCAAGGGCTATCTCTCGAACTAAGGGAGGTACAGAAATCTAATACGACTTGTTTTAAAGGTTAGAACAAGTGCTATCTGTGGTATTTGCCGAAATGGACCCTGTGATAACACCAAAAAAGTTATTAAATGGTATTTCCCTTACAGCAGGTTAAACAGTAAGGCAACTAGTGGAAATAAAGCTACTTCGGAATTTAAAGTTTTTATAATGTAATAACAGCACTTAGATGCAAGCTGTGATCACATAGAAAGCACACAAGCAAGTACTAGTTCAAGCACCAGGGACCATATCAGTACTTTGCATAACATCCATTTTCCTGAATTCCATAAATAAATGGATCTGTACGCTTTAAGCGAAGAAATATGGAAGCATGTCACGCAGGACCCCAGTGCAAGAGGCGATAAACAAAGAAATGTGAGTGTAGGCATGTCAACAGCTCTTGTATATAGTGTAGGGCACGGTAGCAGGGCACCAGCCTAAAACAATACCACGGAAGAAGGGCAAAAGGTAACCAGTCAATCCTAAGTAAGAACACCATGTGCTGTAAAGAGAGCAGCGTGTTAATATGAGAGAACAGTTCTTGTACAAGGGGATGGACGAAAAATGTCATCGCACTATAATAGAGTGCAGATACTTTCCTTTCAACGCAGTAAGTCGTATTTCAATTTGTATGCCGCCCCCTAACAATCCTGGCTATTTTCCCATGTTACTGTTACAAACACAATTATTTTTTTGATTGGAGGTTTAACGACCACCGTGAGCAACTCAATGGGCTATAAGCAGTCGCCCGTCCCTAATTTAGGGTCACTGGTTCCAGGGAATTGAGAGAACCAGTGCCGTAAGACAAACACAACATCCATGCCTCACCGGGATTTGAACCCGGACCCCTTTCGGACGAATGATCAGAGGCTATTGCTTAGACCACTGCGCCACCGGGGCGGCGCACACAATTTGCAGACGTGTCCCTTAGGTGTCTAAGAGTCGACGGTCGTCGGCAAAAAAGCTGCCGAGTCTGCTTACGATCCTGTGCTGCTCTTTTGGTGGATTTAAAAATTGCTGTTGAAAAATCGTGGAATTTACGTTATAGGACTTATGTCATTTGAAAATATAAACTTGGCGTGTTTGCCACTCTTCTGAAAGATGTAATCCGAATTATCCCTCTAAAGTAATTGCCGATGTAATGATATGCACAACTTACAGTTTAGTAGCTGTATAGGCTGCCAGAAGGACTGCAAGAGACATTACTGACAAATGTATGCGAGATATGCAGCTTCACTTTGTCGGTACACATTACCGACGATTTCTCTTTCATTGGCAGAGAGATTCCATCTTTTGAGAACACGTGACAAAAGCATTCAATTTCATTGACCACATGGACGACGATTTCTTGCTGACTGTAAGAAATATAGCAAAATTATAAAGGGAAAAGGAAACATATATTTGGAAATCCCATCCACTTCTTCTACTCTTCTTATTTAGAACATTTGTCATGAAATGCTGAAAAACTGTTCATCTGTCGAACCCAAAACTGCAATCATAATGGGAGCGAAAAGAACGAATTTTCAGTGTCTTTATACAGGATTATGTTTTTGTCTCGTCATAACATTGAGAAAAGAATACATTGTTTAATCCGCATGTATAAGAGCGCTCGCGCTTAATTCAATCACGATATCTCTTGGTTAAGAGTACTTATGATATTGTGTTTTGTGTCCAGGTGAATTTTCAGGAGTACGCAATACAGCTATACAGTGCCCCTCACTTTTGCGAAGACGTCAGTCACTCGAGCCAATAGAATCTCCAAAAACGGTGAAATCAAGAAGTAACGTTTTACATCTGGATCACATCAGTTCATGATTTTGCAACCCATTTAACACACAGCGATCAAGCAAATGAAATCGAGAAATATTCGGCAAGAATAACAAAAATCTCTACAGATTTTTCCAGGTGGAAAAACACGTAACTGGAACAGAAGAAATCTGACAAACATTTTGACTCGTGAACATGTTTTCTTGTAGCTTTAGCTGCTACAGTATAATGCATTTTCGCCCGTAAGCGAAAATATTTTACCCTGCAACTGTTTTAGTTGCTTACGTATGATAGCCGCTGCTTTTGAACATGAAAAAACATGTTCAAGAGCAGTGGCCATCATAAAATGTTTACTAGCATGTGTTGAAAAAGCGGCCGATATTCATTAACAGGAAGTTTATGATTCCACAGTTGATAAATGGGTGAGAGTATTCAAGGTCGGTAGAGACTTGCACAAAGATAAGCCATGGTTCGGTGGTTAATTATACCCTAAAAACAATGACAGAGTGGTGAGATATGTGATGAAAGGTTTCCGGTTGAAAGGGGATGAACTGGCCGTTTGATTGATCGTAGTGGTTCGTCACATGGTACAGCTGAACCTAGTCTGACCGATTACTTTAGAACCAGAAAAGTGTGTTCGTACAAGTTGGATGATGGCCGCTACATGATAGACCATTTGTCAGTAGATGTTAGCCAAGAATCCTGCAGTCAAGGGGAAGGTTTTGGATGGTTTCATCTCAATAGATGAATCACAGATTGCAGTTTTCAAGCTAGGCCAGTCAAACCAATGGAAACGCCCCGAATCTCCACCTCCATAAAAGTTCAGTGAGGTTGTTTCCCTTGACAAAATTTTTTCTGACATGTTACGAGAAAAATGGGGTCTGATTTTGGCACATCCAGTATTCAAAGACCGGAAATTAACTGGGCGGAATACGCAGGGTTATTCAAACGTTCCCGAGCTCCATTAAAAAAAAATATTTGCCGTAAAACCAGAAAAGATATCCAAATATTGTTGCTTGGGGCATATGTGCGTGACCTTGGGGAACACTCTGCACCACGTGACAGCGCGCATACGCGGGAGTTGGCAAGAAGTAAAATTCAGTCCGCCATGAGTCTCACCAAGATCAAAACGCTGCTTTGTTGGAAGCTTGTTTTGAAGATAAAACTTAAGAATATTGCACCCAGCTTTTTCAACGGAAGTTCCCTGATGCTCCTACACCAAGGAAAACAACAATGCATAATTTTTTTAAACGTTTTTGCGACACAAGTAGTGTTAAAGATAGGCCTAGAAGTGGCCGACCGTCCGTGGTGACGCCCGTGTTTCTGGACGAAAGCCATGTTATCCTACAACACTCTCCCGGAAGTCTCTTCAACGGTAGTCACAGGAAGCAGGGGCAACTTATTCAGCCTGCAAGAGGGCTACTAAACGTCTGAAGCTAAGGCATACAGAGTTCGAGTATTGCAAGGTTTACGTCCTTTGGATTAAGAAAAACGCATTGCCTACTGCCAATGGTTTGAGAGATCCACGCGCAATAATGTGACTGACCAGCTTAACAACATTTTCTTCAGTGATGAGGCATGGTTTCATTTGAATGGATATGTCAACAGTCAGAACAGTCGCATCTGGCGTGCGGAAAATCCGCAGGCATTTCATGAGGTCCTGCTTCACTCTCAAAAAGCTAGAGTGTGGTGTACCATTTCTAGACGCGAATTGTTTGGTCAATCTGTTTTTTATACAACTTTTACTTCACCTGTTTGCGCGGACATCATCAATAAATTTGTAGTAATGTTTGAAGAACAGGAATGGTAGTGTTGGTTCCAACAAGACGGCGCGACATGCCACACGTCAAACGAAACAATGCAGATGTTCCGTGAGTTCTCCCGCGATCGACTGATCTCGAAAAACCTGTGGCAGCCTCGCTCGCCGGACTTGACTCCTCCATATTTTTATTTGTAGGTCTATCTGAAATATACAGTGTACCACGTCAATCCTTGGACGATGCAAGGTCTGCTGAAAAACGCCATCAGAGCCGTAAAGGACACCCCAGCCAACACACTGAAAAGAGTTTTCACCAGCATGTGTCGTCAGGTGAATTTGTGTATCCAACAAAATGGTGGAAAATTCCAGCATCTTTTGTAAAGCTTTTCTGATTGCACGTAAGTATGAGTTTCAATGTAAAAGTATTTAAAGTAAGTTGTACGTCACTATATTCATGGAATAAATTTTTTAAATCCGAATTCGGGGACTTTTGAATCATTCTGCATATGGTCAACATATTCAGTCTCAGAGATGTACAACACTTTTTTTAAATTACTAGAGCTCCACTACACAGTGATAGCTAGAGTTGTCGCGAAATGTTTGGAAGAAAATGATAACCGTGGCACTTTCCCCCTCTTTTTACTCAGTGGACCTATCCCGTAGTGATTTCTGGCTGTTTTGAAACTCAAGGATGAGCTTCGTGCTAGTTGTTGTTCATGTAGATGAACTGTTGATAAAGCCGTTCTCCATTGGCTCAGCAAGCCACCAAGAAGCGCACTTGTAGAGTGTTTCGGAGGCCAGAAAGAGCAGTGGTAGCAGTCTCGTGTTGAAGAAGTAACAATATTTTCTGAAATTTTCTATAATAGTGAATTTACAGCCAAACACGGATTTTCTGCATTTACCGCATACTCAAGCTGTTTTAAATTAAAATAAAGTCTCCAAAAATGAAATCTTTTAACTTTATAACAAATATGGGTACTTAACACATTTTAGAAAGCATTTCAAATATGCGATGAAATGAGATATATAGCTCTTTAAGTATGACCCTATCTTTCTTAAAATATTTTGGGAGAATGTTTATTTCACAAAATTGTTTTTAGAACTAACGTTAACGAAAACACATATACTAAAATCCGTATTTGTGGAATTCAGCAGCAGGTGACATGAAGACCAAACTGAACTCTCATTTTCTTATGTTCAAACATCCCAGCTATAAAAAATAACTTCGATAGAAACGGTCAGTTTTTTTTCCCGGTTGTTAGCGCTATATTTTTTTCACTTAACCTATGTTACCCAAGTTTTTTCCATCGTTCTTTTCCTGATTGTAAAATCTGCGCTAGAAATTGTCCTGTTTCTGGCGCCAAGGATCCTCGACGGCTATAGTTCCTCATGTAGCACGTGTGAGTTAGTTCAGATCTGCAGTGAAGAAGACACTTTCCTGCCGAGTTCAGAAAATATTTACAAGAACACTTCAGAGTCATGTAGTCCTTCGTTTCTTCGGATAGATCTTTTTTGTTTAAGTGAAGGGAAGTTGTATGCGAACTACTCCCGCTTCCTGGATTTCAAAGGACGAATCTCCGGGATTTTTTTGTACCACCTAAAACCTCGGCACTCCGGCCTTTATCGATTCAGATGGAGCACTGTGTCCAAAATTCCTCGTGAACAACACTACTGTTGCTATAAAAAGGCAGCCAACACAGTACTTAGAACAACTATTGGTAGCAACCACATCAACCTGGATCCTTTGCTTTTAACTGAAAAGAAAGAAAGAAAGAAAGACATAATTTAGTACTTCTGTAGGAATTCAATTTATTTGGCTTAAACGTTTATTTAATACATGAAGAAATCTATGGAATACATTAAAAAGTTGCAGTATTATAAGACTATGTCTGTCTATATCTTAATCTTTATGGCATAATCCTGGCTGTCTGCATTATAATGCCGTAGTCACAAAATTACCCCGCTTGCAGTTTTTGTCTGGAATCCCTTTTAATCGTATTATTCTATCTTACATGAGAAAAATTATGCCTATTTTTGGATGAGCTAGATATTTAATTTCGCCAATACGTTGCTCATGGTCCATTAGGAAAGAAAGAGTTATCAAAACCACATAGCTTCACGTTTAAGTGCCCCTCCTGCAATTTTTAAGCTTTTTTAACCAAGCCATGTCGCAAGATGACAAAACAAACTCGTTACGAGTGTTACCGACCGCATTATTGAACAGATTTTCAAATTAAACAGCCGCACCGGTGGCGCAGTGGTCTAAGCGATGGCCTCTGATCATTCGTCCGTAAGGGGTCCGGGTTCGAATCCCGGCGAGGCATGGATGTTGTGTTTGTCTTACGGCACTGGCTCTCTCCCTTCCCTGGAGCCAGTGACCCTAAATTAGGGACGGGCGACCGCTTATAGCCCATTGAGTTGCTCACGGTGGTCGTTAAACCTCCAAACAAACAAACAAAAACAAATCAAATTAAACATACACTGCGATGCCAGTAAATTAGATACACCAGCCTTCATGACATAAATGGCTCGCGCCAACACATAACACGGCACGTGACTGCGCTGTGCGGAATAAATCAATCGGTAGAGCTTGTCGAGCATCAATTAGCATTCGATTGAGAGGGGTCGGAGCAGGCTAAATGACTGTGTGACGTATATTCTAAATTAACTTTCCTTTTTAGTTTCTTTCCCTATGTAAATCTTGAGTTTATTCTCAGTATTTTTCACGCTTAACGAAATATCTTTTCCCTCAAACGAATACGTTTGGCAACACAGTTGAGGTTGAATGCACGTGACGTATGCCTGATCTTCATAAGAGCAAAAGATAAAAACGACGACTGATCTATTCTATTGCAAGAGAGCGTTGTAAGGGAGCATTGTAAGAGAGCGATTATTACGAGCGTTGGGTTGTAAACTGATTATTGATAGGAGTGTTGTGATAATGTGTGGTGTGTGGAGCGTTTACTGCAGTATGCCCTATTACGATGTGTTTTCTACAGCCTGAATAAAGCTTTTCCGTAAGTTGACTTCTGTTGTTTCGTCTGGCCGTTAAGGTTTTCTTTCATTTAGGAACTATTTCTTAGTATATTTATGTGTTAAAATAGCGTAGAAGTCGAAAAGACATTTTACGCTACAACTGATCTGAGTGACTTTGAACGTGGCATGACATACACTACTGTTTGTGAAAATTGCAACACTAAGAAAGAATCGCGCTATTCAAATGAAATTATATATCCCAGATTCCTCATGTTACAGGAGATAACTGGTTACATTTGTAGAGCTATACAAGATTGTTTCGCTTCAAAACTCAGTATCGTGTGTAACCACCTCGAGCAACAATAACAACCTCTACACGGCGAGCATTGAATGGAAGAGGTTTGTGATATCGTCCTGGGGAATAGCCTGCCAGGCTGCTTCTATGCGAGACCCGAGTTCATTTGTGGTGAGTGGCGGAGGCGCTTGACGAGTCAGTTGCATAGCTGCCATGCGCCCAGACAGGTTTGATCGGGGAGATAGCAGGCGAACGTGCAGGCTACGAAAGAAGCAGTATCTGCCGTGCAAGGTCTTGGACATTCCGGATCACATGTGGCCGAGCATTGTCTTGCTGGAATATAGCGCCAGGACAACTCTGAAGGAAGGGTATCACATCTGCCTTTGAAACATCCCTGATGCATCGCTGGATGTTGAAGGTTCTCCCAATTCGTATCAGACGAGATCGCGAATTGAACCCAATGGCGCCCAAACCCATGACACTTGGGGTTGGGCCGGTATGACGCTGCAAGTTGGCGTTCGCCACGATGTCTTCGAAAACGTATGCGACCATCATGGTGCATCAAGTTGAATTGTTAATCGTCAGGAAACACAACCTGTTGCCAATCAGCGTGCCAATGTCTGAGACCCCACTGCCACGTGCGGCATCTGTGGTTGAGGGTCAAAGGAATGCGCAGCAATTGCTTCTCTCTTAAGTATAGACGACGTTGAACTGTCCTGGAGGAGCAAGACTTACCTGTGACAGTGCTCCATTGTAGATTTAGCTGTGCGATTGGTCATTGCCATTCGGTAGGGGTGTCTGTCATCCCGTGCAATGCTGCGAGTTTGTGGTCCTCTTCCGTATTTCTGTGCATCAGAGCCTCATCTTTCCGAACGAATGGCAATTTCGCGGTAGGAAAATCCAGCTTCTCTCATCCCAACACTCCTTCCTCGCTCAAAGTCCGTCAGGTGTTCATAATGTTGTTACAAGGCTTCTCACTGAATTGTGCTTCAGTGCCCTGTGTGAAGGGTTCGTTGAACCTTCGCTTGCCAAGAGTTTCTAAGTTTCGGGGTTTTACTGTATTTTTCCCCGATGGTGAAGCTGATTAATAAAATATCAGCTAAAATGACAAGATGTTCTGTACAGTGAAAAATAAACTTATTCGGTGAAGTCATGTGGAAGGTCACTCAAAGCATTGTCCGGATTTCCTTTCGGTTCTCTATATTACTAACACATTGATCTGTTTCTCTATCAAATTACTCTTCAGTTCTTGCTGCTAAGTTTTCGTTTTCGACTTTTTATTCTGCTTTGACGACAGCATTTCCTTTGCCCGCCATCTCTTTTTCACTCCGAGGAGAAAATAAATCCTCCCTGCCTCCCTCTCTTACTGCCTGGATCTCTTCCGTCTTTGTTCCTTTCTACTTCGGCCAGTCTGTCTCCCCCGTTTGTTTTTCACACTCCTCTGGTTACACCTGTCCAGCTGTTCGCAGAAGGCACGAAAGTTTGATTTTCATTGCATTTTACTCTGCTGCCGTGAACACTCTCAGTAGAGATGTGAGAATTACCCAATGCTTTCCCCAAATATCATTGTCCAACACCCTCTCGCAGGAAAGTGAAGTCACAAAAGCGAACTCGACTATTTCTTCCTACGGGACGCAGTTGCACGGAAATGGGGGAAAGCAGGACCGTCTCCAAATTAGCGCTAAAGAAAGGAGATATTTAAACTCACCGCGTTCAAAATGTTTATTGTACAGTGCTGGCCACCCAAAATGCAACACCAAGAAGGAAGCATCCGATTGGCCTGAAATTCGAAGCATGTGCCGCCCGCGAGAGGACATGCAAACGATTAGCATTGCGGGGCATATGCAAATCATGTACGCCCGGCACGCCACCGAGAAGCACTATAAGACGGGTGCACAGAAGGCGGGGTGTAAGTAGTGGAAGTGTGTTGAGCTGCCAGACCTGTGCCTGGGTAACTTCCTGTTGCCTCGCCACAGAATACGGCAGTCATTCCAGCACGTTTCGGAGTTCGACAGAGGACGAATAATGGCCTGCCGTGCTAGCGGCTTATAGTTCCGATATATCGCGCCTGTGTGGGACGACATCCAGCCACAGTGAGGCGAATATGGATTCGGTGGGTGCAGGAGGGACGGACGGACCGACGTGAGCGATTGCCGCAGCCGCGGCACAGCACCTAACTAGAGGACCGGCATGTCGTGCGGCGGGCATTGACGGCTCGCACTGCCACATCACGAACGTTAGCGCAGGAATTAAGGTGTGTTGTGCAACAACCTGTGTCAGCAAGTACCGTTCGACGTCGTCTGCAGGAGCGGGAACTTATCGCACGGCGCCCATTGCTCCAATTACCATTGACGTTACACCACCTGTGAGTGCGGCGGCAGTGGGCCGTTGAACGCCGCACCTAGACTACGGAATGGCACGACATTGTGTTCTCCGACGAATCCCGCTTCTGCCTGCAACACCACGATGGTCGGATCCGCGTGTGGCGGCACCGCGGCGAGAGACTGTATGACGCCTGCATTATGCATCGCCATACCGGTCCGACGCCTGGCGTTATGGTTTGGGGCGCAATTGGATATGATACCTGCACCCCTCTAGTACGCATCGCCGGTACACTCAACAGCCACCGCTACATCTCCGACGTTTTGGAGCCTGTAGTCCTCCCTTACCTGCAGGACCTGCCAGCGGCCACGTTTCAACAGAACAATGCGCCCCCTCACGTGGTACGCATCGTGCAACAATTCTTTACGGCCCACCAGGTGCCACAGCTGCCATGGCCCGCCTGTTCTCCCGATATGTCGCCCGTCGAACACGTCTGGTAGCTGATCGGCAACCGAGTGGTCCGGCAAGCACCACCTGCGGCTACGCCTGATGAACTGTGGCAACGTGTGGAAGCAGCCTAGACCAACATACGCCAAGCCCACATCCAAAGCCTCTATCGTTCGATGCCGCTGCGTGTAGCGACCATTATTGCCAGCCATAGGGGCCACACGAACTATGGATGTCTGCGTGTTCCGCAAGTCGCACGGGCCTGTAAGCTTAATCGTTTCATCTTTGTATCTGCTGTTATGTGTCCAGTAAATCTGGCTTTGCTATCACGTGTCCTTCTTGGTGTTGCATTTTGGGTGGCCAGCATTGTAGCTTAATCCTGTTAAATTAAATCTATGATGCCGTGGTTACAATGCGTCCTTCTTCGACGACGGGGCATAGTAAGACACAAGAAACACTTCGACTCAATGTCGGCTCTTAACCGATTGCAACATCTCGTTTGAGCCAGCCCTTTATATTCATGACCAGACAGGTCAGAGGGCGCTGCTCCGGAACCGTATGCGCGTTTTCACTGACATTTTAATCACTTGCATGCCCAACCTGTTGTACATATTCTGTAAGTCTGAGCTAATACCAACAGTGCTTTATGGTGTTGCAATTTTCACAAACAGTAGTGTAATTAGCGACAGGCGTGCCCTTTCGAGCATCTCACAAATGGTCGTTCGTCTGGCCTTTTTGAAGTACAACCGTAGCAGAGGTTTACCGTGAAATCTGCGATACGCAAAGAACTACCTGCAGTCTGCGATCCTGTGGGCGAATACAGCTTGTGGATCAGAAGGGTCAATGAGGCTGGGGAGAATCATGCAACAGAGCAGACGGGTCACAACAGAGAAAATCCCTGCACAATCGAACATTGGGGTGCCGACGTTATTTTCGAACCTACCACGCATCGTGCCATGTCGCGAATGGGCTACAACAGCAGACGACCATGTCGCCAGTCCTCTTTGATCTCTCTGATTCACCAGCTGTTTTCGTCCACAGGACTGCCAATTGCTGAAAGTTGTTCGTGTATCCCACAACTCGGAGTAAACCTTTGTTACGGTTCTGCGTGAAGTGCCAAGGAGAAAGACCTTTTGGAAGATGCTCGAACCGGAACTCCCTATCAATCCATATTCAAGTTCGCTCAGATCACTCATTTTGCCCATCGTAATTGTCAATAACACAATAACTGATGATCAACGAGCAGGTGTGGCTGATTTATACAGTACACAGTGTGTGAAACTTAAATTTGGCGGTGGAGGGACTCGAACTTCCCATCCTTCAACACTCGAACTCACATCCTTTTGAACCGAATGCTTTCCCATTTCAGCTACGCTAGCGAGTGCTTATGACTGCCGTCTTGACAAGTGCGTCACGTCTGCAGTACGTCACATGCGCATACCCCTTCCCCTTGAGAAAGGCGCGGGCGCGAAATCGCAGGTTTCGGGTCCGCCGTAAACCATGTTGAAGGAATTCTCACTAATTCCAGACGATGTGTGGAAGAAGCATCATACATTTTTCGAAGAGCCCAACGGCCAGAAGGTCCATTTTTACATCCGGGCGCCGATGTGAAACGGAAATTTTGCCGGTTGTGGCACTCGACCCCACATCCTTCTGCTCCGGAACCGAATGCTTTCCCATTTAAGCTACGCCGGCAAGGGCTTATCACTCCTACTTGCCATCTCAGTGTATATTCGAGATGTTTTGAGCAGTGGCACTCGAATGATGGCATGTAAGGTTCAGAACCAAATTCAGTTCTTCGAAATTACCATTGAAGTTCAAAACGGAAGTAATTTTTTCTCCATGTATAAAGGTATAAAGGTAACGACTGAACAGGCTACCTATACACTATTGTTTGCACTTTACAAGACAGTATAACTAAGACAGTATTTTTGTTGCAGTTTATTACACGATACAATAAAGTGCATCTTCCCAATCGAAGAATATGGTTTTACATTATTACCGTAAGAGGTGCGTTTTTTTCCACTTTTAATAACTTGTAAGATTCAATAGCTAATGGCTGCAAAAAATGTCATAACTTTTTTACGTTTTATTTATTCCATGTAGCTGATTAGACTAAACTTAAATACGTCCGGTGGTTAAACATATGTGCATGCTTAAAATAAGTTTTCCTATCTGTTGATTCTGTAAAAAGTTATTTGTCCTCCTGATTGTAGAGGAGTGTGTTGTGTGTGTGTTACTGTAAAAGCCCAAAAATTGGTAAACCCTAGGTTTGACCGATAAATCCTGGAATTCACCATACTAAGGTGGTTAAAGTCCGAAAAATACTTGTAAATGCTTTCATTTCGGGCTTTTACCAAACCATTTTGGTAAATGCCACCAGCATTTACCAACACCAATTGGTAAAAGTCTGAAATAAGCCACGAGTCTGTTAAAGCCTGTAGTGCGCACGTGCCAACGCAGGTGAGCGTGCAATGCGCACGTGCCAACATGCTCGTGACTCTTCTAGCTGTTCGCGTACCTAACAGTTCTGTTGTAGCTTTACTTTTTTTTGATTGGAGGTTTAACGACCACCGTGAGCAACTCAATGGGCTATAAGCAGTCGCCCGTCCCTAATTTAGGGTCACTGGTTCCAGGGAAGGGAGAGAGCCAGTGCCGTAAGACAAACACAACATCCATGCCTCACCGGGATTCGAACCCGGACCCCGTTCGGACGAATGATCAGAGGCCATCGCTTAGACCACTGCGCCACCGGGGCGGCGTAGCTTTACTTCGTACGAGTATAGACGGGTGTCAGCGGCGACGATCTAGAATCAGTTTGTTTTTTGTACATTATGATAGTCCTCATGAGAAAATTCATCTCATAATATAAGGCTATTTTAATTTCTTATTCCAATTACACACTTTTTCAGTAAACAATGATAATTAAAACTATGGGCCCAGTACAACAGTTATAATATAAAAAAATGTAACATAAATGACTGTTTTAATATTTTAAAACTTAGAAACAAAGCGCACTTTTACCAATTGGTGTTGGTAAATGCTGGCATTTACCGAAATGGTTTGGTAAAAGCCCAAAATGAAAGCGTTTACAAGTATTTTTCATACTGTTATCACCTTAGTGACGTAAATGCCATGATTTACCGTTCAGACCTAGGATATACCAAATTTCGGGCTTTTACAGTAACATATAGCCTACGTCCAATTAATCACTGTAAAAAGCGATTAAGTGATACAGAATTTGTCAAAACAAAATTTTACTTTAAGTATAGGGACATAATTTCTTTGGAACGTTCATAGTAATTACCTTGGGAGAAAATACAAGCCAGGAAATATCGTAGGCTCGATTTTCTCTTTCCAATGTCTATTACGAGGGTCATAATAAAAGTTCTGCACACGCAGATCTAAAACGGAAGCGGACGATGCAATCGGGAAATGATTGCGTCATGTCAAGGTCAGACTCTTAGCAACACAGTGGTGTCAGAACGACGCGCTCTTATTTGCTGTGTGGACGTGGGAGGGTTTGGAAATGGAAGCGTGCAGCTCCTTAGGTCGAGTCACTGCGTTAGACCAGCGCTCGTACGTGAAAATATAGAAACTCTGCGGAGAAAAACTCCGACACAGATCCGCACTGCCTTGCAAGAAGTTTGTGGAGAAGGAACTCTTGATCGAAACACAATTTCCCGCTGGGCATCGCACTTTCGGGAAGCCGAAGCAGCATCGAAGATGATTATCGCTCAGGCAGACCTCAAACGGCGACAGATAAAACTACCTGTCACCATTGTTGCAACGCTTCTCGAAGAGAATCGCCGTTTGACGGTCGTGGAGATTGCTCATCTGACAAATTTGTCCACCATGTCTGTTCTCCAGATTTGACCGACTCACTGAGAAAGAGAAAAATCACCGCACACTGGGTGCCCCATCAACTCACCCCCGAGCAGAAGGCAGCCAGAGTGAGCATCGCACAGGATCACCTCCACAGGTTCGAAAGGGAGGACGACACCTTTCTGAACAGAATTGTCGCAATTGTTGAGACTTGGACACGTGATTCCGAGCCGGAACTGACGTCACAATCAGCGGAATGGAGGCATCCAAGTTCCCCACGCTCCTCAAAGTGTCGTCGGCAACAATCCAAAATGAAGTAAATGATAAGTTTTTGCATACGATGCCCAGGGTGTTGTGATCTCTGATCAAATACCGGTAGGACAAAATGTCAACGCAGAATATTTTAGTGACTTTCTGAAGACCCCCCCCCCCCAAAAAAAAAATTCCAGCAGAAAATATTGGAAGGCATGGAGGTTGTTAAAAAAGTGTAAAAGAAGACATTCAAGTGGAAAACCCTATAGAACCTTCTGGAACTAAAGCTTACGAATAGGAAGATGATACAATAATTTGTTCGCAAATTTTTATTTAACAAATTGCTTTTTCAGGATTAGAAACATGACAAAAGTTTATCAGAGAACTATAATAGCAAAAAGTCTTAACGTTGACACAGATGTATTTAAACTCCAGTAATGTTGTCTTAATAAAAAGGCACAAAATAATCAACTTGACGGGAACAATAGCTGTTACAACAGCAGCATTTGAAAGTTAGATTTTATGGCAAACACAACGTATGGCATTTGAATCCTTCATCAATTATTCGTAATCACAGAAAAGTTCATCCGCACTGAACGAAGTAGAGTGGTAGGGAAAGCAGTGCGTTTGCCACTTTGTTTCAAATAACCTAAGTACCAATTAGTTTGTGTTGAGTTGGTCTAGATCGCAAAATGAGAAGAGTGCACAGAGGAAGGACATGAATCAGTAAACCCTTAGATTTTATAGATGTGTAATTTCAAAAACACATTCGACTGGGTCAAAGTACTCAAGTGAAAATGAAAGACTTTACTCTTCATTATATTTTCACGTGGATGTTATATCTCTACACGTATGTCTTGAATTCTGTCTAAAAAAGAAACAGATGTCACACCTTTCCAAAAGGTTGTGGTGAATCGTGAAACATACGCATTATTTCCCCCTTTCGATAGGGAAGTACCCATACTTTTTATACCAAATAAGAATTTCCGCAGTTCATTGTGTTCTATAACTTCAGCGTCGACTTGTTGTCCCTTTGTTGGGAAAATTTACAACGAAGATCATAAAGCTTTGCAAATGTAACCTTCAGCAGATAACAACGAACCCATAAAGGAAGATTCCAACTACGATGCAGATGGATGCTGCCGCTGTGAGTAACAAGCACATCATTCTCGGAAGCATCAAATGAGGTCCTCCCCCTTTTTTTCCAAAACTGACACAAGGATACTGTGCAAAACGAAAACCGAATTGTTAGGGGAAGAAAATATCGAAGTCTATGTGTGCGTGCTTTAAGCTGATTACGCTATTTAGAAATTATTCCCAATTTTACATCAAATAAAATGTTTTAATAACCTATTCCGTATAAAGGTGCACATTTTAACTGCGCCATTTCCCCGAAATATTCACCCCAGTGTTAATGAATATCTTCCAGGAGCAGGAGCAAAGGAATATCGTGTAATGTGTTTTGTAAGTCTTCTTCTAATCGCAATATCTCTGGCTACATGTGCTAATTAAAAGCATTTATATTAAAAAAACTTTCGTTGTTTAATTAATTTAATTAGAAAATGTTTAAGCAAAAAGTCTTTGTAGTACAAAATGTAAGCGCTGCTGGATGAAGGTATCTGTATTCAATGTAAAATATTTGTTTTTCGAACACGATATCTGTTATCCTCCTCGTTTGATTAAGTATAAGATTGTGAGTCAGAAAAAAAGCAATGTTTCTGAACGAAAACTACTTCGTGGAGCAACAGAATATCTGTGCAGATATACAGCGTAACGCTGAAATTAAAAAATATTATTTTACATATGTAAACTTACTGAAATAAGACCAGCGACGTCCACGCACCGTTCGCTGTAATTTCAAATGCTTCCTTTTTGGCATAAATTCAATTAAGGATGAAGTGTGTACACATTATTTGACGATTTCTCAAAAAGAACCTCAAATCGTCAAACCACTATCTCTCAAAAAGAAATGACTTTTTTATTTGTCTCGGGGTTTAAGAATCTCCATGAAAATCTAAGGATATAAACAGTCCCTGTCCCTAATTTAGGACCGCTAGTTCCAGAGAAGGGACGAAACCAGCGCAGTAGGCCAAACATACTACCCATTTGGGACTCGAACCCGGAACCAACCTTGAAGAATATGCAGAATTCTGAATTGTGTGACTTTAGATCCGTCATATTATGTAGCTGTTAAGACTATAGATGAATACATATATATATACTTACGTTTCAGTTCCAAAGACTGATGGGCTATAGAAGATGCTGCACATCAGTAGAATGCTCTGATAACCATGCCTGCACAAATCGCGCCCTGAGTATATTGACTGTCGTTTTGAAAATGAATTGGGTCTATGGCGTGGGGTTGCTGACTTTTCGTAATACTGTGTCTTAGTTCGAATCCAGTGGCAAGATATGGATATTATGTTTGCCCTTCCGATACTGGTTTTCTCTCTCCCATAGAACCACTGGCTCTAAATTAGAGACAGCCTTAGATGCTCTGTGACGTAATACAGAGGTGAAAACATGTGTCAAGACGCCAAATCTGCAGCGAGACATTCTGTCCGCGTAGCTCAGTTGGGAGAGAGACTTACTCCGGAGTGAGGTGACACAGATTCGATGCCGTCGCGGATAAACTTATATTTCCACAGCTCATGGAGTTATTAAACGTCGAAACAAAATAAAAGCAAAAAGAAAATAAACAGGATTCGCTAATAGGCTCGGATACATTCTTGCATGCTGACAGGATCTTTCAGAAAGATGAATTAACTCGAAAATGTTTCCCAAACAGGAAAGACCTAATCGTCAGCCTGCATAGACGGAAGGATGCGATGGCGGTTCACTTTTCGTCAGGTATACGCCGTATACTCATTCATCCATTAATAGAGGATCGTACAAAGCATTACAAGTACAATGCTCCATTGAACATTGCTACTGTTCACGACTACACTGCAATGGAGTTACCTATTTCATTCACAAGCGAGAAGTTTGAGGATAACCATACAGTTACGTTGATCCAATGATTTGAACTTCCTTCGTGAACATGACTTTCAACCGTACGAAACTGACGGTATTGGAAGTGTGGTTTATCATTTGTGGTATCTTCTTACGACTGCTGCTTACTGAACGAGCAGTATATTGAGTTGGAAAGAAAGTAACGTCTGCAAATGCAAGGCAAGGCAACAGAAAACTGCTAATTAACATATATACAATTACAAATCAGTCCAAAATGTGGCAGGTCACCCATGCTGTGTGAAGTTTCGCTCCATCCTTCTGTAGGAGAAAAAGTACTGGTCGTTGCGACGTGAGCGGTACGTGCAGATCATCGAGATGACGGAAGTACATATCGGCAGTGAAAGTGGTGTTGCCCGGCAGCAGCTCAAAATACACAACACCCGTCATATCCCACAAAACGGACAGCAGGAACTTACGTTGGTGAAAGCCGGCTTTGAGGATCGGCACACGTTTCTGTTTTTGGTTCAGCCACTGATTTCGGACCCTGACATTGTTATACAGTACCCATTTCTTGTCTCCACTCACAATATTGTCCAAGAATGGTTAATTTAGTCATGTTCAAGCAGGGAAACGCATGCACCCACGGGATTTGCTTTCTGCTTAACTGTGAGTTGATGGAGTGCCAAATTCTCCTCTTGTGCACCTTTCCAAGTTGACACAGGTGCGTGATAATGCTCGTGTGTGTAGTCCCCAGCTTTTCGGACAAATCCCACGCAGTCACACTTGGATCAGTCTCCACTAAGGTCTTCAGCATGTCCATATCCACTGTTGCAGGTCTTCCGGCTTTGGGTCTATGTGACAGATCAAAATTTCCCTCTAGAAACCGTTAGAACCAACGACAGCACTGACGATATAAAATGGCATTGAGGTACACACTGGTAATATTCGTTACAGCGCGTGCGGGGTGCTACCGCGACGAAACACATACAGCATGCAATGGCGGATGTGCTCCTTGTCCACTTCCATGTCGGCTGGCGCTTACACTCTTCGCCTTTTGACGGCTAACTGCCACTGACTTAAGCCATCTACCTGCTGATGTCATGCCGCTGTGGTGGGCAATCTCAGTGGCCAATGTGCACCGTGGCCTGGGTTTTGAATTCGGATACCTCGTCATTAGACATTACTTTCTTTCCAACCTAATACAATATACGAAGTCTCGGCATTGTGTTTTGGTCACACTGGTTTTTTGCGTGGCTGGGTTTGTCCTGTCGCAACCAGTGATTATTTATGCTCCCAAGATATTATTTCCCTTTATACAGGGGTCACCTCTCATGTTGCTCGTCAAGGTGCTTCTGCAACATGCTCATCTAGATCGTGGCAATCGTCAAGATGCTAATCTCGCCTGCCTTTTCCTTCTGCATCGGTATTTATTCCCGAGAGCAAACAACTGTATTTATAAACCTTAAGAACAATATGATGTCATAGCACGTGATCATTTCATTGGAATGTGACTGACGGGCTAGTGGATATGGAACATTAAATTCCCTAATACATTGGTCCCCAAATTTAAGCATTGTTGACAAAATGAGATGGGCAATATTGAACACAAACGATACAGGAAACTAGCAATATCGGGAACATACAAATGTGAGGTTAATTACGAAATAGCATATGACCACAAATAATTTGTATGAGTACTGGAAATTTTTAATGGTAAAAAATGGGATGGATACACGAAAATTCTTGTCGTCAGCGCATTCTGTTTGTGTTTGAACCGATATGCTTCTGTAACAGCTAAGTGAAAGCCAGTCAATAACGACGGGAAAAATAAGATATGTAAACTAACAGTTTAACAACTAGATATTCTATAATCAAGAAACGCATCATCATCATTGTCAGCCATTATCAATCCACTGCTGGACGAAAGTCACCCCAAGTTTCCTCCACAACGGTCTGTCTTGTGCCAGTCTCCTCCATGTCACTCCTGCATACTTTCGAATTTCATCCACCCATCTCCCATGTGGTCTTCTTCTGGGTCTTTTCCTGTCCCTTGGAATCCAATCTAAAATTTCGGCTGTCCATCGATGGTCTGTCCTTCTGGCAGTATGCCCAGACCATTGCCATTTCAGGGATTTAACTCTGATCATAATGTCTTCCACTCTAGTCATTTTTCGGATCCACGAGTTCCTCTTCTTATTTCTCCTGGTTACACCAAGCATGCACCTCTCCATGCTTCTTTGAGTTGCCTGCAGCCTTTGTATGTCTCTTTTAGTTAAGGTCCACGTATCTGCACCATACGTAAGCACTGGAAGGATGCATTGATCAAACACTTTTTTTAAGACATAATGGCATATTGCTCTTGAAAATTATGCTCGTTCTTTTAAAAGCTCTCCAGGCAAGTTTTGTACGCCAATTAATTTAATCTTCATCAATGTGACCCTCACTTGATATCTGCTGTCCAAGATAAACGTACGTGCCTGTTATATCTAGCTTTTCTCCATCAATCGATAAATCTTCATTTCTTGTAAAAGCATTGAACATCACTTTTGTCTTCTGAAAGTTCATTTTTAATCCCATTTCTTTACTCTTGTCAGCAAATTCATGAATCATACTCTGCAGCTCTGATGGGGTAGTTGCAAAAATGACTACGTCATCAGCAAAACGAAGGTGGGTTAGATATTCTCCATTAATCTTTATCCCCTTTGTTTTCCCAGCTCAGTGACTGAAAGACACCCTCCAATGTGGCATTAAAGAGCTTCAGAGATATGGTGTCACCTTGTTTTCCTACCTTTCCAATTTTTATGTGTGTTGTATTTTCAAACAGCCGAATCTTTGCACTTGCATTTTCATAGATGTTATTAATAATATTAATGTATGCATCTTCAATACCTGCTGATGGTTTCACCGAATCAAAGGCTTTTTCGTAATCGATAAAAGCCATGCACAATGGAAGTTCATATTCCCTCGCTCTTTCAATTAGTTCTTTCAGTACGTGGATATGATCTATTGTGCTGTAGCCACTCCTGAATCCATCTTGTTCTCTCGGTTGAGCCATGTCCAGTGTTACCTTCAAGCGGTGTGAAAGAACTTTAGTGAAGATTTTATAAACCACTGATAGCAGGCTGATAGGTCTGTAGTTCCCGAGATCCTCAATGTCACCTTTTTTATGTAACAGGATCATTGTAGCGGTGTTCCAATCCTCAGCAATCTTCCCTTCATTAAGGCATCGAGTGAAAATTTGGGCGATTACTGTTTCGATATCTCCACTTGCTTCTTGTATGATGTCTACAGTAATTCCATCTTCTCCTGGAGCTTTTCCCCGCTTCATGTTCTTGATTGCATGTGCAACTTCTGCTGGGAGGACTGGAAGAACTCTGGTACTGGTACCTTTCATGATGTCTGGAGTATATGTATCATCCCTTTCATATAATTTGGAGTAGAAATCTTTCACTCTTGTCAAAATTTCGCCTCTATTTCTTGTTACAGAACCATCTTCTTTTCTCAGTGCCATAATCTGTTTTCTTAACTTACTGAGATGTCCCTTTGCTATCTTTAGGCTTTGGTTGTTTTCAATTGCTTTCCTTACTAGTTCACAGTTGAATTTCCTTACGTCTTCAGTGATACTTTTTCGCACTGTCTTGCATAGCTCTATGTATTCCACTTTGGAAGTCACATCTTCTTTAGTTCTCTTCATCTCTCTTCTTTTTTGAATCAAAATTTTGGTTTTTCCTGATAATTTGTTCACATGCAACTTGTTCTTCGACCCAGCTAATTTTGTTGCTGTTTCCATAAGAGCTTTGGTTACTTTTCTGTTAACTTCAGAAATATCCACTTCTTCCGATGTTAGGCCTTCTAAAGCAGAGAATCTGTTCTTCAGTTCCAACTTGAAGGTATTATGGTGTTTTTTAAGGTTGGTTATGTCAATACATTTTGTTTGTCTTATGAGCTTGCTACGTTCGAGTTTAGTGTTGAGGTGCATCTTACATCTCACCAATCTATGGTCACTACCTGTGTTGAACTTGTTTAGCACACTGCAGTCTTCTATGACGAATTTTTTGTTACACATAATAAAATCAATTTCACTTGTCGTTTCATTTGGATGTCTCCATGTCCATTTCCTGTGTGGCTTTTTCTTGAAAAAGGAGTTCAAGATGAAAAATCCTTCTGCTTTCTGCAAACTCAACGGGAGTATTTCCACTCTGGCTTCTGTTGCCGTGACCGAATTAAAAAATAAACGGATTTAATACGTATATAGCGTATTAAGTCCGTTTATTTTTAGATTGTAATAATCATAGAGATTCGCTAAGCTTTCGCACTCAACTGAGAGGCTTTTTCAAGGCAATGGTAGACATAAAAATGCAGGGAATTGGAACACATAAGGAACAAAGATGAATTTTGAAAATAACGTGAGTGACATCACGAGCATATTTCGTGAATTGTTTTTTAGCACGTAATTGCACGGCGCGCCGCAGCGTGTTCCCGTCTTTTAACAACGCATGCCAAACCATTGGTAGTTCAGTAGAGATCATGTCATTGCATGCTACTTTGCTGGAGAGGATTTCAACAGTTTCCCCGATGGCAGTCTCTTTAAAGTTCGCGTAAGGGACAATTCTTCTAATATTATTCCATACTGGAGCGATGAATGCATAACTTCTCTGAAGAGGGCTGTATTCTGCATGTCCTGGTTGACAATTCGCACGTGTTCTTTACATCTGGTGTCCAAGGATCGTTTTGTCATCCTGATATATATATTTTCCGTGTTGTCAGGGTATACCAACGATATAGCGTACACACCCGCCATTTCTTTTTCACACTGTTTGTCTTTGCAGCTTGATACTATATGTGATAATGGGGTCGGAGACTTCATTGCTATTAATGTTTTGTATTCTTTAACCGATATGCAATGCCTGGGATTCTTTAACCGATATGCAATGCCTGGGATTCTTTAACCGATATGCAATGCCTGGGATTCTTTAACCGATATGCAATGCCTCGGATTCTTTAACCGATATGCAATGCCTGGGATTCTTTAACCGATATGCAATGCCTGGGATTCTTTAACCGATATGCAATACCTGGGATATATGAGATAGATCCTGCGTACCTCATTGTCTTACTGGGTGGTTTTGTTGCTGCTGACATTTTACGATTTCTTACACTTCTATGTATTCTGTCTATTTCATCCCTCTTATATCCATCCTTTAGACCTTTGCTATAAATATTATCAATTTCCTTGTTATTTAGCTAGTCGGTTCGCATACGCTCTATAGAACCATGCTCTAAAAGCAGAAAGTTTGTACTCCTTTGAGCAGCGCGAATCGGGAGGGGCAAGGTTCGGTACTGCGGTCGGTTTATAATAAACGTTAAAATCGAAGCTCTATGTTCTATTTCTTCTGATCGTGACGTCAAGATAATTCAACTTTCCATCCACTTCAAGCTCCATGGTGAACTTTCTCGTATTATGTAGACTGTTTATCTTATGCATGAAATCTTGTAATTCGTCTATTCCATGTTCCCATATGAAGAATATATCGTCAGCGTAGCGGATCCACACTCGGGGTCTCTTGATACACTTTACAAAGATGAGATCTTCTAGCGGTCTAAGTACTGCTTTAGCAAGTATTGCTGATAGAGGCGAACCCATCCGTGCTCCTTTTGTTTGCTTGTAGTTGTCACCATCCAATTTGAAATAATTGATGTTAGTAACTACACTGCTGGCCACCCAAAAGGCAACACCAAGAAGGACATGAGATAGCAAAGCCAGATTTACTGGACACATAACAACAGATACAAAGATGAAACGATTGAGCTTACAGGCCCGTGCGACTTGGGGAACACGCAGGCATCAATAGTTCGTGTGGCCCCCATGGCTAGCAATAACGGCCGCTACACGCCGCGGCATCCAACAAAAGAGGCTTTGGATGTGGGCTTGGGGTATGTCGGTCCAGGCTGCTTCCACACGCTGCCACAGTTCATCAGGCGTAGCCGCGGGTGGTGTTTGCCGGGCCACTCGGTTGCCGAGCAGCGACCAGACGTGTTCGATGGGCGACATTTCGGGAGAACAGACAGGCCACGGCAGCAGTGACACCTGGTGGGCCGTGAAGAATTGTTTCACGATGCGCGCCACGTGCGGGCGTGCATTGTCCTGTTGAAACGTGGCCGCTGGCAGGTCCTGCTGGTAAGGGAGGACTACATGCTCCAAAGCATCGGAGATGTAGCGGTGGCTGTTGAATGTACCAGCGATGCGTACCAGATGGGGGCGGGTGTCATATCCAATTGCGCCCCAAACCCTAACGCCAGGCGACGAACCGGTATGGCAATGCCTTATGCAGGCGTCGTACAGTCTCTTGCCGCGGTGCTGCCACTCGCGGATCCGACCATCGTGGTGTTGCAGGCAGAAGCGGGATTCGTCGGAGAAGACAATGTCGTGCCATTCCGTAGTTCAGGTGCGGCGTTCAATGGCCCCCTGCTGCCGCACTCGCCGGTGGTGTAACGTCAATGGTAATCGAAGCAATGGGCGCGGTGCGACAAGTACGCGCTCCTGCAGACGACGTCGAACAGTACGTGCTGATAAGGTTGTTGAGCAACACACATTAATTCCTGCGCTAACGTTCGTGATGTGGCGGTGCGAGCCGTCAATGCCCGCCGCACGACATGCCGGTCCTCTAGTTAGGTGGTGTGCCTCGGCTGCGGCAATCGCTCACGTCGGTCCGTCCGCCCCTCCTGCACCCACCGAATCCATACTCGCCTCACTGTGGCTGGATGTCGTCCCACACAGGCGCGATGTATCGGAACGATAAGCCGCTAGCGCGGCAAGCCATTATTCGTCCTCTGTCGAACTCCGAAACGTGCTGGAATGACTGCCGTATTCTGCGGCGTGGCATCAGGAAGCTTCCCACGCACAGGTCCGGCAGCACAACACACTTCCACTACTTACACCCTGCCTTCTGTGCACCCATCTTATAGTGCTTCTCGGTGGCGTGCCGGGCGCACATGATTTGCATATGCCCTGCAATGCTAATCGTTTGCATGTCCTCTCGCGGGCGACGCATGCTGCGAATTTCAGGCCAATCGGATGGTTCCTTCTTGGTGTTGCATTTTGGGTGGCCAGCACAGTGTAGATTTAAGTCGCCGATAGTTTTCTTTGTTTGGGACGGTGTGAAGTCACGGGAAGTGACGATTATTTCTTCAAGGTTTCCAACAGCCTCTGGTATAGGTATACCGTTGGAATACCCTGACAACACGGAAAAGATATACATAAGAATGACAAAACGATCCTTGGACACTAGATGTAAAGAACACGTGCGAAGTGTCAACCAGGACATGCAGAATACAGCCCTAGCCAGAGAAGTCATGTATTATCGGCCACTCCAGTATGGAATAATATTAGAAGAATTGCCCCTTACACGAACTTTAAAGAGACTGCCATCGGGGAAACTGTTGAAATCCTCTCCAGCAAAGTAGCATGCAATGACATGATCTCTACTGAACTACCAATGGTTTGGCATGCGTTATTAAAAGACGGGAACACGTCGCTGCGAGCCGTGTAATTACGTGCTAAAAAATTTCACGAAATATGCTCGTAATGGCACCCACGTTATTTTCAAAAATCATCTTTGTTCCTTATGTGTTCCAATTCTCTGCATTTTTATGTCTACCATTGCCTTGAACAAGCCTCCCAGTGGAGTGCGAAAGCTTGGCGAATCTCTGTGATTATTACACCATAAAAATAAACGGATTTAATACGCTGTAAGCGTTTCTTGAGTATTCATATTTTGGTGTATTAAAAATAACGTAACTAGGTATTCTTTTTGTTTGTGATGTCCAAATGTATGATAAAAGTACGTTTTACAGACATTATAACAATAAAAAATATATTGGTTGATGCAGGGATTCCACAATTAAAACAGGCTAGCGCTCTTTCTACTGGGCCACTAAAGTGGGGCAAACATTCAGACAAAGGAAACTATATTGTTTGTGATAGGCCACACAGGCTGCATATGGATGTCTTTACACGTGGTTGGCCAACGAGGTGTTGGTATCAGGCCGAATGCAGACTGATGTCAGGGCAATAAATGTGCTCCATTCATAGTGTCAAGGCTGTAGAGAAGGTATTAAAAAGACAGGAAACGTTAATTGTCCGCTAGTACACGGTCGACCACGAATCATAAGAGCTTAAAATGACCCTTATGTACTAATAACAGTGAGATGTAACAGACACATGTCAGCTAGAAAGCTCACTGTAGAGCTGTCTCGGTTTGAGGACGAGAAATTTTGAGGTGAACGACGGTATACAGAAGGTTGCATGAACACGAACTTTATACGAGATAACTTACAATTTGCTTACCAGTCACTTCATCAAGAAGCAGAGGCAAGTTGTTGGGATACAGTCAACATAATGATCTTTTTGGGGCGGGGGAGGGGGTGTGTGTGAAAAACTACCATGAGCAACTCTTTGGGCTGTAAGCAGTCGCCGTCCCTACTTTAGGGCCACTGGTTCCAAGGAAGGAATTGAGCTAGCGCCATAGGAGAAGCACAACACTCTTCCAGGACTTGATCCGGAGCGTATCTCAAACGAATGATCCAAAGTCAGCGCCATAGAACACTCAGCCACCGGGACGACAAACCTGGACTGGATCTCAAGCTAATGGCCAATGTTCTGCCCTGTGACGAGTCGTACAAGAGTTTGCAAAATCAAGAAAAGGAAAGGAATATTTCGCTATAGTTCTCCGTGCGTTTCAGAACTTTAATTCTTTCTTAAAGACGTCTCGTTAATTGGAAAACAGTGGTCTTAGTATTCTGGAATTTCTAATGTCATTCATTTATAATTGAAATTACGAATATCATACGATACAAATATTGCTGTGATTACAACATGCTTCCTGTCCTGCCATAAGAATCTTTAGAAAAATTTTAGTTGTTCTGATTTCAAAGTTAGAAAAAAGGAATATTTGATCGCAAAAGTTTTTTAGGATAGGTAAAATTTGTCATCTTTTGGCCGAAAAACACTAGTTTGAAGGCTTTAAGTACATATAGTTAAGTACATATTGTACGTATGTTGTTAAACGTAAAGGGTTACCTACGTGTAGTTGCAACAAATGCTTTTATTTCAAAATCTTAGTACAAAGAACGACCACTTCTGGCTTTAATGATAGAGGCAACCCTTACGAGAATGCTTTTTCTAAATTTTCGTAAGTTTCAACCTATAGCAACTCGTCCTGTGCAACTACTGCCGAAGCTTATCTGGAGGAAAGGCGCTCGGATCGAAATTCGATTCGGCATTCCATTGTGTCCAAAAGGTACTTTAGTGGGATGAAGTCCGGACTTTGAGGTGGCCAACTCAACATTTCAACATTGTTCTTCACAAAAAAGTCTTGTATACATCGTGTAGTGCAGAATGGAGCATAGTCGTCCTGAAACAAATAATGGTCCGTACCGAATTGCTGCCATAGTGTAGGGAGTGTGAAATTACCCAAAATATCGAGGTAGGAGTTGGAATTCCTGGTTCAACAACCAATGAGGCAAGCTCCACCCAACTGAAACTGTCCACAATCATTACAAAGGGGCCACCAGGCTTGATAGTTGGAACGATGTTTAGAACAGTTCTCCGGAAGTCACCAGCCCAAAGGCTTCCGTCAGAGCGAAACAATGTGAAGCTTTATTCGTGATTTCAAAGAAGGACCGCAGATAGCCTAGTGGTCAACGCTTTTGACTGCCACGAAAAAGTTTCAGGATTGGTGTCACGCATGTAGAAAAGCTCTAACCACTAAATATCCGCCGTACGTCGGATGGGCACGTTAAGCCGTCGGACCCCGGATACTGACCCGCCGGTTATAAATAAGGGCGTCTGTTGTTCCTCTTGCACTTCTCTCTCTCTCCACCTTATTGTGGTGTGGACTTTGACTTCGTGTGACGTTAGTCACTCCTGCGACACACATTGGTGACTATATCTAATGACTTCTCTCTGCCTGAAAACTCTCCTATCGCAAGCCTCTGGGATCCACCTAATGTCATTCCGTTTCTGTGCTTCTGCTCAAAAGCCTGTTACAGGCGTAATTAGCGGAAGTCTGAACCTTCTCTGTGGAAGAAAGCTGTACAAGACCGATTGTTGAGTCAGTTATGGTGCTCTTGTGGTGGCGAGCAGGGTCTCGGCCAAATCATGACTAGATTGGAGCATTAAATGATGTCAGTTGATTTCATAAAACTCTTCTCCAGAGTCAGAAAACTGCCCAGAAACGGTGGGCAAGATAAAAGTCCAAACATTTTTGAGTATTTGCAGGTGTAATGTTAGTCATTTTCATGATAAGCCAGCCTTACCATGGAAGCATTAGGGAAAAATAGGGTAGCTTGCTGACAGATATTTGTACAGCATTCTCAAACTCGGCAGACGGGTGAGCTAAAGAGGATGTGTGTGGCAATGGGATTCTTTTCAGCAGGGTTTTTCGGGCCTCGTGTCCATAAGTTTCCATATCCTCCCAGCGCATTTCATGGTGTAGAAGCACTCTCGGTCTTCCATCTTCGAATTACATCAGGTATAGTAGATAATACCATATTAAGGTAGTTTGAAATGTCATGTACAGAAAAGGTACTGATGGGACAACCAAGCACCATCCCTTGTTGAAAGTCTGCCAGTTTCGTCGTGTGTTGCATATTGATTTCCAATGCACTTCTACTTTTCAAGTAGGTGAAGGCTTTCAATGCTGAACTCCCACAGACACAACGAATGTGCATGCAAACACGCGAATCCAACATTTGCATGAACATCCAGACAGAATACTTTTAACAATACATAGTGTGTTCTGAAAGGCAGTGGGAGATTAGGTTGCAGTCTAATGATATCTGATATGTTAGCACTTACTCAACACAGAGCGTATCAAACTAAAAATGATTCCACACTGCCATGTATTTCCCCAAAAATCGCAATTCCATTCAGAAGGACACATAATATGTCCTAATGCATATTTTTTCTTCATCAAGCAATCATTAGTATAGTACCATTCTGTAATGCAAGAGGTATTTCTGAACGCAAGGTTTTTAAGTAAAGTGAGGGATTCTATTGTGTTGGTTGTCAGTAAAGTGAGGCATTCTACTGTGTTGGTGCAAATGAAATGTCCGGCGCGAACGAGCAGTGGAGACAGGCACCCACCACACCGGACTGAAACCACAAACAGGTGTTGTGGTTATTTGGTCACAGAGTTACTATAAATAGCTAGCTCGTGTGTGAAGAACAAGGTTCAGCCGTGGTTTGTGTGGACGTAACGTGGTTTGCAAAGAAAACATACAGACGCCAGATTTGAGAGTCATCTGCCTGTACGAATTTAAACTCGGCTATTCTGACTTGCCGCTCGAAACACTAATAAAGCGTTTGGGGAGAATACAGCCAACGAACGAACCATTCGGCGATGGTTTGTGAAGTTTCGAAGCTGAGATACGGACCTGCAAAACGAAGTACGTGGTCAGCAACCTGTTGCTGTTTCTGACGATGTTCTTTATGTGTGGTTGAAGCGGACCCGCAAGAAACGTGTCGTGAGATAGCGACAGCGGTAGGTGTCTACCACACGACAGTTGTTCGGCGTAAAGTAAAAAAGCTGGACATGTGGCTCCGCGTGAGGTGACAACTTCCAACAAGACCAGGAGTCTGCACGTCGCTGCTTGCCAGGGATAAAGAGGAACGTCTACTATATCGAATCGTCACCTGCGACGAGATTTGGGTCCTTTTTACTAATCGGGAACGATTTGCACCGTGGTTAAGCAAGGCACAGCCTGCTGGACGGAATCATGAGGCATTCCTACACAACAAGCGGATGACGCTGCTTGTCTGGTGGTCCACAGCCGGGATAATTCATCGGAGTTTTTTAGCAAGAAGCCAAACCATCACTACAGAACGTTACTGTTCTGAATTACACCAGATGCACCGGAAATTGCTGCAGAAACAACCGGCTTTCGTCAACTGACATGGTGTTCTTCTGCTCCAGGACAACGGCCGCCCTCATGTCACACAATGAACGATGCTGACACTAAGTGCTTTGGGCTATGAAGCACTGTCTCATTCTGCCCATTCCCGGACTTCTCTCCGACAAACTATCATTTGTTTCGTCGCCTGGATCACTTCCTGTCCAGGTAACAGTTCAGGAGAGACAACGAGGTTCAATGTGCAGTTGATGACTTCTTCGTGTCCCAGCCACAAGACTTTTTCGTTCCGGGATCATGGCCTTGCCAGACAGAGGGCAACCATGTGTCTATGCCGAGGGGGATTATTTTGCCTAGGTAAGTTGTCCTACTTTCCATTCTCACCGTTCACGTGTACTGGTCCTTTGTCGGACATTTCATTCGCACCAACCCAATGAAAAACTACGTTAACATTTACTACCTGTTAGGAGAGACACTACTAATCTACTTAGTTTGCAGATACTGGTGGCAAAGTGATACTCTCGTTTCGTTGATTGTGTGAACACTTCTTGTTCCTGGGATACACTGACCTGTGGTCAGATGTAACATTTTTTATTGGATAGGTAATTCATAATTGTGCTGAAACGTGACATTTCTCACACGTTCTTACATTTATCAGTGGGCATATTTCACATTTCCTGTCTATTCACCGTGTCAGTGCGACAGGATGGATGGACTGACACACAGTTCTAATCTTCTTTAGGTATTTATTAGTTGTTTGTGACCATACGGAACATTCATTATTCATTTTATATTGTGTCACTGTAAAACTGATGACATTGTGTGAAATAAGGCAATTCTAATAACTGATATACCAATCGGCCACGAACTTTCAAAATTCAATGTATGGAGATTTTAAAATTGTTGTGAGAGAAGACATAAAAAGGCTACTTTTAAGTTTAGATGCTGAAAAATTCTTGAAATACATAAAACAAGCGACGTAGAAAACCGACATGATTTTTTTTGTCAGGTATTTCTGTATCACATTTCATTTATTTCATTCACAATATACAGTAAAAATGAACTGACTTTTTCGAGAAACGATAACTTTGTGCATTGTGTCACTTGAGTTTAAGTTTCGCCAAAAAGTGACATAGAAAATAATAAATGAGTTTAAATTTGCAATTAAATGGATTCCAAAGTCTTTATCATGGTAAATTATTTAACGGATATGAATTTTTCATCACTCTTTAAAAATTAAAGTAGCTGTTCGTTCGGTTCGTTTTTATTTTCAGTTCACGGAAGTATCAACAGTTAATCACTTTCATAATGAAGTTCATTTTGTCTGGAATAAGTTAATTTTATCTTGCATACCACTGAGTGCTAAAACTATAATTTATTAAAACGCAAAATGAGGAGAATCGAACGCCAGATGCAAAAAAATAAAAATTAGGCACTGCAAAAGTTGGGAAAATTTTCTAATACAGTTAGCTATGCAGTCTTAATTAAAATATCTCGGTCTTATTAGCTGTCAGAATCTTACTTCTGTTGCCACCTAAGTCACTAGTGCATCACTCTTTTTTATTAATGTGCTAGTCAACTTTCCTTATTAATTTCATTTTTATAAAAGAGATTTTTTTGTTTTCCGTTGGTTATTTATTTGAGCAGGAATTTATGTATTCTGAGTAATAATAATGTTTTAATGTATCACAGTGCACAGCATTTAATTCAGAAAAGTGAAAATTTTCAGAGCTAAAAGAATCAAAGTGATTTTCTTGTTTTTTGGAAACGAAAAAAAAAAAACCCATCAAAACTAACTGACGTCATCAGTGTACCTCGATAGATTTTTCGCAAACACTCCTGGAAACAAATTTGTGCTAAATTTATTAAGTATGTTCATATCGAGATCAAAGCAGCCCATTGTATTCAATTCGTCTATCATTTTTAGCACGTCTGGTGATAATACCCGAAGTATGTAGGTGGGTGGCGCAGTGGTCTAAGCAATGGCTTCTGATCATTCGTCCGAAAGGGGTCCGGGCTCGAATCCCGGTGAGGCATGGCTGTTGTGTTTGTCTTACGGCACTGGCTCTCTTTCTTCCCTGGAACTAGTGCCCTTAAATTAGGGACGGGCGATTGCTTATAGCCCATTGAGTTGCTCACGTGAGGTGGTCGTTTAACCTCTGATCAAAAAAAAAAAGTATGTAAAATTCCGTGGTATTAGTTTCTGTACATGGTCTCATCAGAAATATCCTACCACATTTTTTTCTTTTAAATTATACAGAGCATGACACTGAGACTCCAATGACGCTTGACCTTTTTTTTGCCATGCTGTCCGCTGGATACTTTTTTATGTATCGTCATTGTAAGGAATTGCCAATAGATGCTGCGTCGCGTTCTTCTTGATGTCGTCTGTTTCTTCAAATCTCCCCTTTAAGGCATTTTCAGCTTTGCGAACGGCCAGAAGTCGCAAGGAGCCATATCTGGAGAATATGGGGATTACCTCACTTGTGAGATCTGGTGTTTGGCCAAAAAGGGCTGAATCAAGTGAGACGAATAAACGGGGTCATGGTCATGGTGCAGCTGCCAGTCACCTTGTTGCCACAACGCAGGTCTCTTCCGCCAGACTGCACCTCGTAGGCGACGGAGAACTGCATGCCAGGTAGCACTCTTTTACAATTTGTTTACAGAATGCAATTTCTCGATCATTTCGGGGCTGCTGCTCTTAGAGAGCCTTTCTGAAACCTCGTCGCTCTCCGCTGACTTTCGTCGATCTTTGAAACGACGATACCACTCCTTGATTTGTGTTGCACCCATAGCTTTATCATCAATAGCCCTTCTAATTATTTGAATGGTTTTAGCGGATGTGTGACAAAGTTTGTGGCAGAATTTGATGCAGATTCTCTGCACAACTCGTTCAGTCATTGCGACACAAGATAAGAATTCCATGGGCACGGAATTCACAACACCAAAACTTCAGTGCCAGGAACCAAATGAGCCAGCTGAGAGCGTAGGAACTGAAATTTAAGGTCGCGCTTCACGGAGTCCCGGCGCGGTGTTCTGTCTATACTCGGGGCAAAGCTAACCTGATTACACTGAAAAGGTTGTGAAACCGATTCACCGACATGAAATATCTTGTTTATCAGTATTTCTCAGCGCACTTATGGGGTTCTGTGTGTCGGGGACCCTTCCCCCTAAGGGTGACTGAAGGCGAGACAAAAGAAAACTTCCCGCGATCAATCACGATGATCCTTCTCCACCATCACACCTTCTCAACCTTGTGGACCACCAGATTTCTAAATGAGTGTTTTAAAACAGCAAACCACCAAGAAAGGTGTAAGCTCATTACAATGACCACCAAGCCATTATCTCCCCCTCCGGCTAACAATTCAACTCTTCTAGTAGCAGTAAATATTCTCTTGTTAATGTATAGCTTCTCTGAAGCAAAACAGAAGTGACAATGACGCCGCCAAAATGTTAATATTTGTATTTTTTTAAAAACGCGACCGAAACTGGGATCTTCATTTTTTTTAATGTGCGTAAATCCGACATTTGAAACATTTATATATCCACGTGCTTTCTAAGTCTAAGTTCAAGCTCGAACACGGCTTTTTAACTGGAACTATATTATGCAGTGGAAGTACACACTCCTTAATTTAAACTCCATAGTCAGGTTAGCCTAGCCTCGAGTATAGTTTAGGAGAAAAAAACATCTGGGCAGATACTTTTCGATCAGACCTCGTATACCTTCGTCTGTCCATACCTCCGTTCGTGGACAAATTGTTCTCCATGTTTTTGTGTGTCGGATTTCAGAAATTGTTTCTCCGTTAGGTAGAGTGAATTATGAGAACTGCGATCCGTAGCTTTTGTTGCCATTTTCCGATGCACTTCCTCATCGCTAGGTGGCGCAAATGCGCATTGCTATTTCTTTTTGCGTCGGAGAGCTTCAATTATGAGTAAATTTTCCCTAGGTATTTACCTCTTCTGTAATAAACAGCTTACTTATTATCAGGTGTAAATGCATATCTCAGTTTGAAGCTGAGCTATTTTTCTGTTTCTTAAATGATGATTTCGAGAAATTCTTTTATCATCCTACTTTATGTATGGTTTCGATTCCAGTGATGCACAGGCAGGTTTTCTGTTCGGGAATAATAAATGTATATTGCAATTCGAGACTACACATCGTTTTTGTTTGTTTGTTTGTTTTTTTTCTGTTTGGGAGTTTGATGACCTAAATCAGTAACTCGATGGAGCAGTGTTCCGTCCCTAATTTACGGCCACTGGTTCCAGGGAAGGAAGAGAGCCATAGCTGTAAGACACACACAACATCCTTACCTCACCAAGATTCGAATCCATCTCGGATGAGTAGTCAGAAGTCAGTGCTTAGACCATTGTGGCATCGGAGTTGCCCACACATCTTCGCTTCTTAAAATCCAACTGAGAATTTTTTTTTTCTGGTCCTGTTAGCTTCTAAAATTCCAAATTCCAACCGAACAATTCGTTATGGGCCCGATAGTTGATTGTTTTTTCAATGAACAATTGTTATGTGTTTTCTATTTCTAGTGTTCCTCTATGGGAAGTTCAAATATTTATGACATTCTCTTTGTTTTTAAAAGTGTTGATTTAAAAAATCCATTATGCTCCAGACTCAATTCTTTATGACAAAAACACATTCCCTAGCACGCTTTTCAAGCTAGATAACGAAAAAATATATTTTATTTGTCCCGCTATGTTGGCTTCAAAGTTCAAGATTGGAATGTACGTGTGTGTAGGATTACTTATATTATTAGGAATATTTTGCATATACTTTTGTCTTTTATTTTCGGGGCATTCACGGTTTTACCAGTATTAAACGTATGCTGCTATTTATGATGATATACCTGCCTGTGACGATATACCTGCCTTCGATATCATAGTTTTCAGTAAGATGAAATTTTGCGAGCGTAATGTGCTTTCATGATACAAAATTTTTTCATTAGCGGACTTTGACGTGTTCTCTATTTCGGATTGTGTGTGTTATTATTAAAGTTTGCTTGAAAAAAATCCTTTTGGCATTAAATAGATTTCTCTATGGCAAACCTTTTTGATGCCTTTTCAGTGAAGGAGCAATACAGCCATATTTAATCCCCCCCCCCCCCGCCAGACCATTTTTTGCTTAACAGTACGTAAGATATTTTTAATAATATCACTTTTGTGTTACTAGTTAAAAAATTTCCTGCCAAGGAATGGAAATTGTGGCAGTTTTTGAACCGCCGGGGAAGAGAAATTAACGACTGGCAAGACGTGGTTATTCAATTTAAACTGCAATCGAGATAATACAAAACTACCCCATTCCAACTACTTCTTGAAAACTCATACGCTCCAACCTTTTCGTTCACCTGACTACTTTTTTTACAGGGAGGGAGGGGGGGGGAGCTTAATGAAACCTATGAGAATTTAATATTACAACTGATTTCAGGGAAGGAAGTGAACCAGCAATGGAAGGACAGACAACACACCATCCATTTCTTACCATGATATTGGAACCATACCCAGCGTGTTACACCACACTAGCGTTAAACGACAGCCTGATATTTATAGCAGTAAATTGAAAAGAATAAATTCCTGTTCATATCTTTAGTTTTTATTTTTACTATTTTAGTCGTTTCTATTTTCACTTTTGGAAATGATGTGATACAACTCGATGCTAGGTCTATCGATGCGCAACATTTAGCATCTCCAAGATAAGCGTCAGATCCGAGTTCTCGTGGGGGATCCTGTGCTCATTGAAGGGGCTATAACGAAGTAAATTTCTCCGTCATTTTTGTCCATGCCGGGCATCGAACCCGGGTCCCCTCATTCCGGAATAAGTCGATCTTACAACTGAGCTACGCTGACGTATGCTCTCGCTGCTATCTGCCTTTATCTCATGTGCGTCCTGCGGTGCAGGCGCGTCACAGGGCTCTGACAACGGACCAATCGCGGTATAGCTATACCACCGGTATCAGAGCAAATGCTATCTCATACTGATCAACCCGCTTCCAGCGTGAGGATTTATAGCGATCCCCACCACCAAATGACTCCACAATTCAAAACTGTCAATAGTAAAAAAGTGTGACTAAAGATAAACATACAAAAAAAAACGAAACAGATACAGTAAAACTTGTCTAACAAGATATTCCGCGGTTCTGTGAAAAAAAAAAAAAAGAGTTTTGACACGTGACCATCAAATAGAGTGGTTCAATTTACGAAAATATATCCCCACACACTTAAAACCAAGACTTACGTTTTTTAATGCAGCCTGCTTGATCTTTCTTTCTTCTCTGTCAGTTTGTTATTTAGGAACGTTTTTCACCAAATCTCTCACTAAGAGTAAGATTGAGGATGGGGTAAGGTGTTCGGAACATATATACGTTGTCGCAAATTGGGCATTCCTGCCACGCCTCCCCCTAGGAAATCGAAGGTAAGGAGTTGCCGAACGCAATAGCAGCATTACTGCGGCTGAGCTTTGAAGCCACTATCTCCCTCCTTTCTTTTCCTTAAAGTTAGAGATATGTTCTTTTGCCATTTAAGGGAGACCATCAAGTCTGCTCAAACAATGGAGCAGCTATGTGTGAAGGCTACGTTCGTTGAGATGAGGGGGTGAACTCCTATGTGAGCTTCACGCTCTTATTTAGAACAATTAAAGATTAAACACGCGTACCTTATTTAATAGAAAACCATACCTTCTGCAAACAAAGTTCTGAGAACTTGGCAGACTCCAAGGACCACTGACCATTTACAGTTTCGTGAAGGGTGGTTACATAGAGAGAAAAAGAAAAAGGCGTTTCATGCTTACAAAATCACAGAATTTTGGTTATTTTTCTAGAACTTCCTAAACAAGATTTTTCTGTAAGTCCCGTATTTTGGTGACCGCGAAATGCAGGTATATTCTCTTATGCGTTTCAAACATGTCTGCCCGTGGCCGCGTTCTTCAGGTGGTCACCAAGCAGAGGTATCTTATGCATTGTTCGTATTAGTGATAGCATCCGTACCAGACAAAACTGCCCGCTTTGGAAAGTGACCTCGGGATGCGGGTGACCGGCAACACAAGTTTCACTGTAGAACAAGAACTGAAGACTTAGACGTTGGTGGAGTAAATTTAGAAATGACTGATCTTGCATCTAACATGGACATCAAGTAAGAGTTACATCGAAGAAAAAATTAATAGGTATACAAAAACTTGGTCGGAGTGCATTTGGAAAAAACAATGCAATTTTCAATGGCAATTTATCACTATATCTTAAAAGAAATGTATTTAATCAACGCATCCTTTTAGTTACTTATGGATTAGACATAAGTAAAAATCACACCGAGGCTGCTGACAACTCAAAGAAGCATGGAGAGATAAAAGTTTGATGTAACCAAGAAAGTTAGGGAAAACACCTCGTGGATCAGGAAAATCACAAAGAGTTGATGAGATCATGATCAAAGTAAAGATCCTTAAGTGACAATGAGATGGACATATTTCTAGGAAAACTGATCATCTTAGACAACCGCAACACTAGACTGGATGGCAAAGAGTAGATGAGATAATCAAAGTAAAGATCCCTAAGTGACAATGAGATGGAAATATTTCTAGGAAGACTGATCACTTTAGACAACCGCAATACTAGACTGAATCACAAAGAGTTGATGAGATCATGATTAAAGTAAAGATCCCTAAGTGACAATGAGATGGACATATTTCTAGGAAGACTGATCACTTTAGACAACCGCAGTACTAGACTGGATAACAAAGAGTAGATGAGATAATTATCAAAGTAAAGATCCCTAAGTGACAATGAGATGGACACATTTCTAGGGAGACTGATCACTTTAGACAACCGCAATACTAGACTGAATCACAAAGAGTTGACGAGATCATGATTAAAGTTAAGATCCTTAAGTGACAATGAGTTGGACTTATTTTTAGGAAAACTGATTACCTTTAGGTAACCGCAATGCTAGCCTCTATGCCAAGAGTCATGAAAAGACGCAGAAGAAAACCACATGGAAGGTGGGTAAATGAAATTCGAAAGCATGCCAGAGAGATATGGAAGAACAATTTTCAAGACAGAGTTGTGGAAGAAACTTGGGGAGACATTCATCCAGCAGTGGACTGAGAGTGATTGAGATGTAAAAATAATTAAAAGACCAATGTTGTCTGCCACATTTTTGATTGTATTTTTATGGTTTTTAGCATGTTTGTGGGCTTTTTTCGAAAAAAAAAACAACCCCGCAGCCGTAGGCACGGGCCTTGTATACTTGTGCAAATTAACACCCTTGTTCTATGGAGTAGATTTTTCAGAGGAAAATCACAGATGAATGTGTTAAGAAGCAACACGTTGCTTTCATGTAAACGCAGTTTTGTGTGTGTGTTTGTGTGTGTGTAGATCCCAACTTACAGAGATGGGCTTCACGCCTTCACGAAGATACCAAAACTTCATTTGGTTAGTTTGATGAATAAGTTTGGGAATTTACACAATCACAGTTTGTTGCATATAAATAATTACCATGAATCGATACTGTGAACTTCCTTTGAGTTTAAAAGGAAGCTATCTGAATCATGTGATCAATAATAAATTAATTTTTTTGATTAACGAAAAAATGGAATAAAAATAAAAATAAATAAATAAACTATGTTCTTGTCGTATGATGAAACCTCACAATTTTCCAGTTCTTTGTTTTCGATATGTTCGTTCCATCTTCATTTTGTTTTTCATTCTTTAGAAATAAATGAGCATAACACCTCGGTGCTTCCTTGCCCTGGCATTAACAATGTAGAGAAAATATTTCCTGCGAAACACCTCATGAAATTTACTAACTTTACCACACAGAAACAATCGTTTTCCTTTTGAGGGGTGGTGAAGAAGGTCATTCTCTATACATTACGGTCTGAATAACTATTAAATGATATTAATTTTGGTTAGGATTTCATTATTTTAAATGTGGCAGGCTTTATGTTAACGAAAAGGAATTTCAGATGTGGGATGTAACTATATAAAATAATAAGGTTGACATTTATTCCCGGCTTATGGAAAAACAGCAACATGATAGCCATATTACATCAAAGTTTGTTTCAACAGCACTTTCAAGGTCATGAAGCTAGTCTCGCTTTATCATTTGTGAACGATTCACTGCTTCAGTATACGCAAAGCTCCCATACTAAAAGACAACTTCAGAGTGTACTATTGTCGAAGGTACGAAAGAGCTACCTCCACTACAAAATCAGTCCCTGACGTTTCGAGCGTAAAGCCCTCTAATTATATTTCAGAATCACCATATTTGTTAATTCAGCATTTTATCAGGAAAAATTGCTACTTAAAGTAATTGTTAAATGGCAGAGTGTTTTAGAAACAGATTTGTCACTAGAAGTTACTCAGTGAAGAGCTTTCCACTTTTTGCCACTGTCTGTCCAGCTAAGGAGGAATGCAACTTTGAAGGAGTGAGCGCTGGGTGGAAGGTCTATTCTACCTTCCAGAACAGTACACTATTAAGTTTACTTGGAATATAGCCTACTTGGAGTGTTTGCTGTTTTGTATCACTGTAAAGTTCCTGGCGCGCACTTTTTGTGAAGCAGCTGATGATTTAAAATGGTATTAGCACGTTCGAACACTCACAAACTAGGCTCAGAATGACTTTTGTTCATTTTCGGAAATGAAATCTATCCCCAAAGAAAAAAAATTGCCAAACATGAAAAACTCTAATAATGTGACACAAAAGTAATATCAAAGGCAGCAGCGACTGTTTTACAGGGAACAAGATTAAACCGGAAAACACGTCCTCGGAGAATGAAACGATAGATACTGTATGTTGTGTTGAAACTGGAATTAGTGAATTACTACTTGGTGCGACATAGCTGATGGGAATTGAGAGGGTCTACAGTCAGCTTCAGTTGACTATTATTTCGTGCCCGTTTCTGCTATTACGTTACAAACTCTCCTTGTGGAGAAATAATGACACAGAGTTACCAGGAAACTATGACCCAGATTTTACTTTGGATAATTGTACAGGATCTTAAAAGACAGGAAACATTTCTTCGTACGCTCTTGTTCATACATGTAAAAAAGATGGGCAACAAATATTAAGCCATTCACTGCAAAGGATAAGATTGCTTTTCAGCCAGGCATTTAAAAAAAGAAAAAAAAAGAAAATAATAACTGTAAGAACATAAACTAATTAATAATTACGAACAGAGAAAAAAAGAAAAAAAGAAAAAAACTAGAAATGAAATATGGTATTTACGACAGGAAGCTGTTTTAACTTCTGTCGTCGTAATTACATTATGAGAATGAGCATTGCTAACGCATTTTATTGCAAGTCACGCTGCCAGTAATTGGCTTCATCACGCGAACATAAAAGGAAACTTTTCCTACTCGAGTCAGAGTAGCTAATATTATTTCAGATCATTATACAAGAACTGGCGCCTTTTCTAGCATTTTATACATTTAGCTAAATTTAAAAAGTCCAATATTCCTACAGGAGTGCAGGATCACTATCCTTGCAAAAGAGCACTTAAGAATACTTTCCCCAAGGAACTCAATTTTAAATGCAATCAGAATCATTCTATGAAACACAGTTCAAAGAAAAAATCCATTTCATTTAGTAGAAGTCAGTGTAACGTCGTAGCTGTCCCTTAAGCAAATGCTGTCGTGCCCTCTGCTACAAATCGGTGTCTAGAATCTAGTTTCTCGGACAACAAACAATATTTATAGTGCGAAATAATTAAAAGATTAAAATGTTGTTAAAAATGTAAAAATAGCCTTGCTTTCCTCATTGCTAAGAAAAACCTTTGATTTCAATTTCTTTTTTATCCTGTTTGTCAGTTTCTCTTTATAAACGCCCATAATAGTGTGCGTATTAAAGATAACATGAAAAACTCTTTCCTCGGGTAACTTTTTATAACGAAAAGCAGCGGAGCAATATCAACTACCTATTACTTTTATTCGTCTTATTTTTTGTTAAAGGAGCCCATGATTAACCAGTAGAATGAACTGTGCAGTGAAAATACAAAAACTATTGCAAATAAATCTCTATCTTTGATATCATGAACTGACTGCAGGAATGTTCATTATCCAGAGGAAGAGAGACAAATACTGATCATCTGTACTAAATATTTCAGAGAACGAAAGGAAAAATTTGAAGACCAGAATATCCTGAAGAAGTAAGACTGATGGACCATATGGCGAAATTATGAAAAGAGAACAAATATGAGAAGGAACTTTGGATATCTGGAGAAAGCGAGACAGTTGAACCAGATAACGTGACGTTCTTTATACCATTGGACAGATAAAAACCATTAAGCTGAATATTCAGAAGAAAGAATGCAGGTGAATCATGTGATAAACATTTATGGGAGATATGAGAGCAAAAGAGAGGCAATGGCAGGAGGAACCAATCCAGAAGAAACAAGATAGGTGCATCCTATATCAAGGAACATATTGGGACATATGAGAACTGTCATAAGATACTGTGGAAAAGCAATTTTCACAAAACTAACAGAAAAATACGAACCTATGTTGCTTGTAACTGTCATGCAGACACGAATATGTAAACAATGTCACGACCCGTAGGAAATAAAACAAGATTGGGAATAGCTCAGATGCAAAGCAAATGTTCAGCCAGGGAATTCTGTTCGTATCATGCGAATTAAACTAAACAACACAACTATCTTGATGAATGGGTGCTTCACTCACGCGATGGATTCGGAGCATGTTGAACCGTAACTATGTACGACCATTGGCTGCCCTAGCCCTTGCGGGGTCCCGGACGATGACACTTCCTGGGGCCCTTCGCTTATATATATATATATATATATATACTATAAATATATATATATATAAGCTTGCGGGGTCCCGGACGATGACACTTCCTGGGGCCCTTCGCTTATATATATATATATATATATATATATATATATATACATATATATGGGGTGATTGTGATCCAAAAGCTTTTTTTATCGGGAATTGTGGTATTGATTTATATGAAATAAACGCGATGCTACTAAGCAACAGTTAGCGGAAGCATTATGTACTGAATAGCTCATACCTATCGCTGTGTTCCAAAACCTTGTCGAAAGCCTGCCTCGAAGGGTCAGTGCATGCATTAAGGCCAAAGGTGGGCCGACACCGTACTAATGTATGTCAATAAATACTATGTTATGTTTTCCCTTTTAGGTGCCCTGTGACTTTTGTCAATATAGTGTATATATATATAGCTTTTCAGCTTTTAAGCATTGGTTTGTCTGTTAACATTTATGCGGGTTTTAACTCTTACTTTTCTTTGTAACTTTGAGCGTCTTTTGGGGTACCTAGGAACAGAAGAAGGCTAAGCTTGTTCCTTTTCTATGCGCTGTCTATGCGCTGTTTTTTCAAAGTAGTTAAGTTCTTAATAACTAATTAATTATGCACTTAAAGCACTGCTGAAATACTTTGTACATATTGCAACTAACTGTTTAAGGTATATAACTTTCACAAAGTTTTCTTTAGTTAATATTTATCTTTAACTTATTCTCGTTTTCGTGCTGTCATAAGATGTAGAGTAGGGGTTTTAGACTCAAGTTTTCTTTCAAAAATCTGTTCGTTATAAATTAACATTTCCTTTTTTTAATTGCAATGTAAAATTTGGATTTCTTTTGCATTATTTTTCAGGTTTAAATTCTCTCTCAAACGAACTTGGAATTTCGTTATAGCTGAAATTCATTTCCATTTATTATGTCACTCTCACAGCTTGAGTTCTCTTTAATCTTCTTCTCTCTGTTTAATAGTAACAGATGAAGAGCATGGGTCGGGCCATGAAGGTTAATGGATGCAAGCGAAATTGTTAACTAGTGCTAGGTCATGCTACCCTACGGAGGACATGACTTATATATATATATTTTTTAACTATTTTAGGTGGGAATGTTACTTGCATCTATGGCCTTGCAGAAACCCATTTCCAACTAGGTCTTTGTGGAAGTGAGAAAATGCAGAGTTTTTGCTGGTCCTTGATAAAGCCAAGGCTCAGTATTCTCGACACCTTCTACATTCAGTTGTTTTATTTTATTTTTTTATCTTTTCTCTTTTTACTCACACAGGTAGATACATAACCTTTTCTATGTTGTATTAGGTGTGAGTCAAAATTATATATGTATTTTTTTGCTTAGGTATCTTCTTTATAGAATATTTACATATTGTGACATATGCATATTTTTACATGGTGGAACTTTTCACCCTAAACCGAGTTCAGTGAGAGTCCAGATTTAACAAGAATTTCCGTCGGTCTCAGGACCCTTCTTGAGCGAGTTATACTTCTTCCTTCTGTACAGATCCTGTCTTTGGATTCTACGATGGAACCCGTTTAAAGTACGTAGGTGAATCAAAAAGTAAGTTACAGTTAGTGCCATCTGGAGTGGGATTGCAGTCAGACCGTATGTGTTTGGGAGCGAAGTAGACAGTACGTCAAAGCTGCCGGTGGGAGGAGTTTTGGTTCAGTAACTGAGTAAGGCGTGTGCATGAGGCACTTCGTAATGGCGCCTCAACTGGATTCTTACTCCAAATTGAATGTACGAAAAACCATTCAATTTTTGTGGGCTGAGCGACTAAATTTCACTGACATCTATTTTGAAATCTGTGTTGTATACGGGGAAAATGCCATATCTCGCTCGGCCATTGTAAAGTGGTGCCAATAATTTTAAAAGGATCGCACAAATTTGACGGACGAATACCGCGAAGGCTGACCATCAATATCCAGCACTTCATTCAGGTGGGAGGTGTGGCAACATCCACCGTACATACCCGACTTATCCCCGTGAGACTACCATTTGTTTGGTAAAATGAAACAGGACCTTAGTAGACAACGATTTCAAACCGATGAGGTTGTGGAAAACTGCAGTCCTTAACTGGTTGCACCAATCTGGAGGAGACATTTTCTGCAGAGGTATGGAAAAGTTAATCTCACGTCCCGATAAATATTTATAGTCCTTAGGCGACTATGTCAAAAAATGAATAAATGTTGTACCTCTAAGCCAACATACATGTCCTGAGTATATCTTTTTATTATTCTTTTTATTCAACAGAGGAACTACCTTTTTGATCAGCCCTCGTAGCCTCGGTTTTTTGTTTGTCTAGGGGTTTAACTCCCCCGTACGCCTGTAAAACTATTTGTAGCTGTCTGTCCTACTTTGGGATGCCTGGTTCTGACCACCATGACATAACTGCAGTGACTATGCCTGCTCGACTTGGACGATTAGCCAGAGATAAGCGCTGCTAACTAGTTGGTCACCTGTGCTGTGTATCTTTGGTTGTTTTTCATCAACAATTTAACTCTCTTTTGCTTATTTACATAGGAAAGCATTTTGAAGCTAAATTCTTCTGCGTAAATTAAATGTGGCTATGTTTTCATTGATAGTTCATGTGGAGATTTTTCAGTTGCTTTGGTCAGCAAGCTATTATGTTGTTATCTTGTACAGAGGCTGCTATTCCACTACAACAAAACTTACGCAATTTTTCGTTTAATAACATTACCTTTGACATTCCTTTGTTCTATTGTTTGGGTAAATGATTCTCCATTCTGTGTTGTGAACTGTAATTTGATGACCAATATCCTGTACAAGCAGGATAATTTCCAAATTCATTATTCATAAATAAAATAGGGAAGATCTTTCAACGATCGGCTAGTTATTGTTAAAAGTTGCTATTTTTTGCTTCTTAGCTTTAAGTTTCAAGAGCAAGCATGAGTTGTTAGTAAAAGTGAAATCTAGTTGATCTTTCAAAACGAAAAAAAAAAAAAAAAAAAACAGCGAAACCTTGGTTATACGTTTTCCTACAGGATGGCTTAAAAAAACGTATAATAACATAAAAAAGGGTATAAACGAAATTTCAAAATATCAAATACTATCGCGATATTTCTGCTTTAAGTGAATAATGATTACTAACAGTCGCATTGACGGTGAAAAAAAGCGTTACAAATTATTGTAGATTTTATCGCATTCCAAAAAAACATAAAGCCTATGAAAATCAAACTTATCTTTTGGCAACTTCGTCTGCCTATAAAAATCCTGATTCTAGATCAAGGGAAATATTCACAACTGAGAATCTCTGAGGAATTTATTAATTACAGCTCTTTTTTCGACGGATCCTGAGTGCATCCATTTGAAACCAAAATGTTTAATATTGATAATACGTCTAAAATTCTATTACGCCACGAAATGGGTGAATCACAAAGTTACGTCCTATATATTTGCAAATTTTTAAATAGCGTATATATGTGTGAGTCATGAAATGCGAAACCAATTTTTTTTCCATCCAACCCGAAAGTAAACACACACCTTTCTCTGAGGATTAAGGTTCAACTTTGGCTGCACCAAGAAGAAACACAACAACTCTATCTCAGTTCTCTCAAAGTTATAACATACTGGGTTACGAATAAAAGAATCAAAGAACCGTGTATTTTTGATTATCTGAAATTCAGTTTTTAACGTATGATCGCAAATAGCGAATAAATGAATTACGTACAACGGCGTTAGCTATAGAAATTACAGCAAAATATCGGAGCAAACGCAGTATTATGTGTAAAAGTGAAAAATGTATAACTGACAAATGCACACTCATCGACGTGTCGGATTGCAATGACATTCGGGAGGAAGGTAAACGTTACCAGGAACAATAAATGATTAAACATTGAGACTGATATGGGCAATATTTATTGAGCTACACGAGAATAAGTAGTGTCTTTCAGTATAGCGTCGGGTCGCCATGTTTGCTCACACAGCATGCCAGAAGTCTCGGCATGGAGTTGCACAGGTTCCTAATGGCGTCTTGCAATAAGCCATCTCATGCAGCTTGAATCTTCTCGCGCAGTTCCTGCAGATTGTGGGGTAGGGGTGGAGTGTGTATAGCGCGTCGAATAGCATCCCACACATTTTCAGTCGTGCGAAAGGTCTGGTGATGCTGCTGGCCATGTCAGAGTGTCAGTGCCTTGAAGGCAAGCTCTCGAGACAGCGGCAGTATGCGGACGAGCGTTGTCCTGTTGGAAAATCACAACGGAGTGAACGTTCAGAAAACGTAGGGCCACTGGCTGCACGACCTAATTAACGTAACGTTGGGCTGTCAAAGTGCCTGTAATGAACACCTAAGGTGATGTGGCATCGTAGGCAATTGCACCCCACACCATGACACCAGGCCTTCTGGACGTGTGACGCTCGACAACAAACCGTTCATCTTGGCACTGACCACGGTGCCTCCACACATGGATTCGTTGGTCGTCTCCTCCAAGACAAAAGCGGGACTCGTCACTGAGGATCACCCGCTGCCACTGAATGGCTCTTTGACAGTCTGGCGCGACACCATTGCAGTCCTTGGCGATGATGATGAGATGGTGTTAAGAGCAGTCGTCGTAACAGTCTGCGTGCGTGTAGTCCTACGACGTGCAGCCATCTGCCAATGTTGCTGGCACTAATCGGACGATGAATGGAGGGCATCACTGCGAGCTGAATATCCGCAATCGTGGCTGTTGCATCACTCCGTGAATGTCGGCCCTCTGTCTCCGTGGTTCGTCTAGGCCTCCTAGACCCTCCCTGTCACTGCTGCATGCCTTGTCCTATCCACTGCCGACAACAGCGTGCTATGATGATATCCGTACGACCGGTATGACGCGCAATACGGCAAAAAGACCATCCCGCTTCCCGGAGCTTGACGATACGGCCCCTCTCGAACTCCTCCAACTGCTCGAATTGCTTTCGAACTTTTCTCTGAAGAGTACTTCACTTGCAAATGATGCAACCAAGAAAACAGCACGAGTCAGAATGGCAAGCACGCGCAACGGAACGACCTTATGTAGTTGGTCAGGTACAGCGCTACGACCCCTTCTTGCTGGCGTCACATGCGCGGCCGAGCATGATACTTGAATCATTTACATATCTCTCGATGTCAAACTTACCCACCAAGTTTTATTCCTGTCGTTTGCTTTCTTCTGGATGTAACTATTTTTTTACGATGAATGTACACTGAAGAGCAATTCAGTTAGAGACAGCTGGCGTTATGCAAATGTGGCGCTGTGGGCGGCCCTGTAAACGGAAACGACATGGCGTATGCAGCAATCCGACAATATAAGCAGTGATGCGGCGGAAATCAGTAAGAGTCGGACGCAGTATGGGTAAGACGAAGGATATAAGCGCATTTGAATGTGGGTAAAATGTCGGGGCCCGACGAATGGGTCACTCCATCTCGGAAGTCGTGCAGGCACTGGGATTTTCACGAGCCACTGTGTCACGGGTGCATCGTGAGTACATCGAATCCGATAAAACCATCCCTGTAAGGGCCAACTGCAGTGGACAACAGCGTGTGGTTGAGTGGGGTCATCGTCGGCTAGCTCGCATTGTAACAGCGGTTAGACGGGCCACAGTGCAAGAAATCACTCGGCAATTTAACGCTGGTGCACAAAATCGTGTAAGCAGTCACACCATACAGAACCATCTCCTCGCTATATGGGGTACAGAAGCCATCGTCCCACGAGGGTACCGCTGCTGACCGCACATCACAGGGTGCAAAGATAGCATGGGCGCGGAAACATCGCCACTGGACCCTAGACATGTGAGAAAATGTTGCCTGGACTGATGAGTAGAGATTCGCGTTGGTACATGCAGATGACAGGATACGAGTACGGCGCAAACCACATGAAACGATGGATCCTTCTTGCCAGCAGGGTACTCTTCAAGCTGGTGGGGGTGGCATTCTCGTCTGGGGACTGTTTACGTGGACTGAAATGAGACCCCTGGTACGTGTGACATCGTCCCTCACAGGTCAACGTTACCGGGATATCCTGGACGACCATTTGCACCCGTTTGTGCGTCTTCAACATCCCACTGGGCACTGTGCCATCGCTCCCGAATTGTATCCGAATGGTTAGATAAACACTCCACCGACGTGACCTCGCTTCCTTCGCCAGCTAGGTCACCTGACCTCAATCCCATCGAGCACATCTGGGATGTCATCGAGAGAGATGTTCGAGGCTCTGACCCCCCTCCATCAAATCTTCGTGAACTGTGGGAGCTTGTTCAGGGGTCGTGGATCCGTATGGCTTCCCAACGCTTCCGGTGTCTTGCGAGTCGTTGCCGAGACGAATTGTTGCTGTCATCAGGGCGAAAGGTGGTGCTACACGTTACTAGACAGGTATCTCTAATTCAATTGCTCTTCAGTGTATAACCGAGGTTCCACTGTAGTTGTTCTTTGCAGACAACTTACCGATTCTAGAGCTTTGATAACATCATTGCTCTTCCGTAACTTTCCGTTTTAATTTAATTTTGCGATGAACGAGTTTCTTTTATCCCGGTGTCTTTTTTTTTTTTTTTTTTATTGAGTTTTAGTGACCACCGTGAGCAACTCAATGGGCTATAAGCAGTCGCCCGTCTCTGATTTAGGGCAACTAATTCAAGGGAAGGGAGAGGACTAGTGCAGTAAGACAAAAGCAACACCCATGCCTCATCGGGATTCGATCCCGGATCCACTTGGACGAAACTTTTTTTTGTTATTTGATTTGTGGTTTAGTGACCACGGTGAGCAACTCAATGGGCTATAAGCAGTCGTCTGTCCCTAATTTATGGCCACTAACTCCAGGGAAAGGAGAGAGCCAGTGCCGTAAGACAGACACAGCATCAGTGTATCACGGGATTCGAACCCGGACCCTTCTCGGACGAATGGTCAGAAGCCAGCGCTTAGACCACTACGCCACCGGGGCGGGGCGGCTTAGCGTGTCTGACAACTAACAGACAAACGACGAAGAGTCAAAACCAACTGATTTGTTTTAACGAACAAAACTCTCTACATTCATTTGATAGAAGATTATTTACTCTGTGTCCTATATAACCACGTAGTACGTGGATGATTTTTGTAATTTTTCTTATGGGTACCACTTATGAAACATATTTTGAACACATGCTTTGGGAAAAAAACGCACTTTTAATATCACTAAGTCTGACCTTCCGTCTGTGCACACCACATCTCTGCGGCAATTAGGAAAATTTCTTTTGCATTGGGAAGTCTTTCCAGAGAGGACAATGTCCTTTTCTTTTAATCTTTTTCCGATATATTACTTGTCACCTACGCTGCTTAAATGTGGGTGCTATCGAATTAGAAACATATTTTGCTTCATATTATTGCTTCTAAAATTCCAATTGAAATAATTCCTTTCCCCTTTACATACTTTTATCATGAAGACAATTTTTCTTACACTTTCTTCTTCAAATAATGCATAGGTTTCCCTTTAAAGGGTTCAAATGCATATTGCATTTTTTCCGAAATTCTAGTTCTAAAAGTCCGGTTGAAAAAATTCTTTTTGCGTATTATATTAAAGAGTATTTTACATGCAATTGTAATTTTCCATAATGCATAATTTTGTCATTAGGCGCTTAAGAATATGTCTGTCTTTACAATATATTTGTAGCCGTATGTACGCTTTTAAAAAACTCGATTGAAAAAACTTATTTTCGATCAGATACCGTTCACTCCAGAAAACATTGCTTCCATATTTGTTACCTAAAAATTCACAATTTTCCTGCTTGGAGCGTAAACATACATTCCAGTTTTCTCGACATATTTTGTTTATAACAAACCCATTTGAAAAATTGCATTTCCGTCAGATGACATTCACTTTGGGAAACATTTTTTCTATATATTTTGGAAATTTGCATAATGCACAATTCTGCCACTAGGTGGCGTTAGTCTGCAATTCTGGTTGAAACTGTATCTCCGTTTCTAAAATTCTTATTGATAAAAAGAAATATTTTTGCATTGTGTTCCATTTACTATGGTAAAGATTACAAACATTATCCACCTTAAATAAAGCACAGTTCTCCCGCTAAATTATGCACAGTTCTCCCATACATATAACTTTATTTCTTGTTCTCTCTGCTTCTCGAAGTCGTATTTGAAAAACTATTTTTCCATCGCATAGAGCCCGTAACGAGAAATATTTTTCATACATTTTCTACTTCTTCATAATTCCCAATTCTGTCGTTGTAGGGGCGGCGTTGTAGATTTTCTTTTGAAGACTATCTCTGATACAAAAAAATAGACTGAAAAAATCTTTTCTTCGAAGCATACCCTCCCTTCACTGTTAAAAAACAAAACAAAACAAAGTGCATCAATTTTCTTCTACAAATAACGACAAATTTTCACTTTAGTGGAGTAAAGTTATATTGGGGATTCCTTCATTATATCTGTTTCTGAATATTTGATTTGAAAAAAAAAAAAAATTCGGATATCTTTTCACTGTTTAAAATTGAAGGATCGCACTTAGCAAGAATATACGATAGTAAAACTTTCCTTAAGGCTGTCTTTGAATGAGTGTAAGAGAAATTCTATCTTATATCTACAATGTAAATTCTTTTGTACACACTTTCTCGAAGACTATTACTTTGTAGTGTTTAAAATTTTGAGCACAAATAAAAACGGCCCATAGCTAATATATGCCACAGTTATTATTCCGAAAAATTTGTAAGAATTCTATTTTCTAATTCAATTTATCTGACTCGAAAGTATTCCAATTCGGCGCTAGATGGCGCGATAAGTTAGCATAGCAGTGTTTCTATGTGGAAACAACGAAATCTCTCATTTCTGTCCGATTTTTTTAATTACTTAGGCTAAATAGAAATAATTGAATGAAGCGAAAAGTGAGATTGGAATCTTGTATTCCATAAATTATCTTAACTCCTACTGTACGTTCATTTTTTGAAGAGAAATGTGTACATTAGCAGAGAACCCCTGAATTTGAGCTACAGAGACTCCGCCTACTTAATGGCCTCCACACCCAAATAACGTCTTTGGTAAAAACGTAACAACGCGTATTTCGTCTTTTCATTGTGGAGCCAACGAGACATCGCTTCTATTCTGAATATGGCGAGGTCTCCAGTGATCCGCTGACACCAACTTCTGGGACAGTCACTCAAGACGTAAAAGCTACGCCCAAGGAGTGATTTTTTGCACCATCTGTCGCAGAAGATGAACCCTATCGCTCATTCAAAGACAGCCTTAACGGACATGTGTCAAGCACAGAACTTTTCCAATTACGTCCGCTGTCTAAAGTCTAGGCGAAACAGCATGCCTTATAGTGGACATTCCCCCTCTTTTTTGAGACTGTCGGATACGGACGCGGAAATAAATTAGAATATTCCAAATGCATGTTCGGAAATTCCCAGTTACGGCCAGATAACAGTAGTATGTATGATTACACTAGCATGAATCAGTAAGATTTCACAAGGGTCAGCAATGGCGGGAGCTATGTCCTTTCCCAATTGAAAAATCATCCCATCTTCGGTAAGGGATGAACAGTCCCAAACGTTTGGGCTTGACTCCTTCTAAAACCCTCCTGTTTTATATTTTTACTCCGGGATTTAACAACCACTGTAATCAACTCTGAGGGTTATAAGCAGATGCCCGACCTTAATTTAGGGAGATTGGTTCCCGGAAAGGGAGAGCCACTGGTTTGCAGGAAAATGATGAGGTATGGGTGGCGTGCTTGTCTTGACTGTCCATGCGTTATCCGTGTCTCAAGCTTGGGTCATGCTCGGACGACTATTCAGAAGCGCGCGCCTCTAACCACATGGGCACCGGGTGCCCCCCAGCTTTTCGTGTTTGTCTTTAAGACTGACATTTCTTTTCTGTGAGATCGTTGATGAGTTTTCAATAATGCACGTGATTAGTTTTGCCTATGGCCAGTAAATGTCAGGTGTTAACACTGCGAGAAACGTGAAAGAGTTTTGAGTTTCTTTTACGTACTGTAACCAACGCAAAACTTTCTTTTAAGGGCATATCGTTTTCACGAACGAAAATGTCTACCCCTAGAGTGCCTCTAAATGAGATCTTTTACTGAACTAAACATAAACACGGTCGAGTCACATTATTGTGACCACCAGCTAATATCCAGAGTAACCGCCGTGTGCAGCGCGGACAGCAGCTGGACTGGCTGGCAGTGGCTCAATAAGGCGCTGGAAGGTGTTCACAGGTATGTGGAGCCATGCTGACTGCAGTGCATCTGACAGCTGGTGGAGAGTGCGTGGTGGAGGATCCATAGAGCGAACAACACGATTGAGGTGGTTCCACAGATGCTCAATTGGGTTTAAGTCTGGGGAATTAGCGGCCCAGGGTAATACTTTGAAGTCTTCATCGTGCTCTTCCAACCACTCTCGGACATTTCTACCTGTGTCGCATCGCATTGTCGTGCTGAAAGATCTCATCCGCCCCAAGGAATAATATCAGCATGTATGGGTGTACGTGGTCTGCAAGGATGTATTCATAACGAATTCGGTCCATAGTGCCTTCCACAGGTATGAATGGACCCAGAGAATGCCACGAAGACATTCCCCAGAACATAACGCTGCCCCCATCAGCCTGTGTTTTTTCCACCAGTGGTTCAAGAGTGTTTGTTCTCCGATGTTTCTCACCTTATACGCCAACGTCCATCCGTTCTATGAAGCAAAACACGTGACTCATCGGAGAAAGCAATCCTTTGTCAATCAGCGGAGGTCCAATTCCGATAGTGCCGTGCAAATGCAAGCCTTTTCTGCCAATGCACCTCCGTTAGCATAAGTGCAGTGACCATCCGTCTGCATAGGAGCCCCATACCCATCAGCTCAACTTTTTCGCTCAACTGTCGTTTTAGACACTCTTCCGGTAGCCCCTGGTCATTCGGCCAGTGAGCTGCTCCACTGTAGCGTGTCGATCGTCCCTCACGCACCTTCGCAGCCGACATTCACCTCTCACACCAATGACACGTGGCGCTCCGCAGTTTTCACGTCGCTCATTCGCAATGGTGCCATTTCTCCAATCACGATACACTTTAACCACAGCAATACGCGAACAGTTCACAAACTGTGCTGTTTCAGAAATACTGCCACCTTTGGCTCGAAAGCTGATAAACATCCTTTTTCACAAATCTGATAAATCGCTCCTTTTATCCATGTCAGCAACGAGTGATATGTTTTCAGATCAAATGATCATCTGTAGAGGTTTTTAGGAAGAGAGTGTCTGACCCCAGGTCTTAAACAACCCTTTAGAAATAGGAAGCTAGGATATTTGGGCTAGAGTGCCTGATAGGAAAGTGACACGGAAGCGAAGTAGAAAGGGGGATGAAGACGCCTTTATTTATTACCGGGGGGGGCCCGGGGTCCGACGGGCTTAACGTGCCCATCCGACGCACGGCGGATATTTAGTGGATCGAGCGTTCGTACCTGCCAGGGATCGAACCTGAGGTCATTTCCGCGGCAGTCACCAACGTTGCCCACTAGGCCAGCCGCGGCCCGAGTGATATGTTTTCAGAGTGCCTACAGCACACTTTATATACCCTGCAAGCTAGCTCACAACACGTGCCTTCTTTCATTGGCTACGCGCTGCTGACGTCAAAAGTAGGAGGTGGTCACAATAATGTGACTCGACTGTGTATAATTTTTTGTTCCACAAAATATTCTGAAATTTCTGTAAGACGTGTGAAGGCTTACTACTGTCGGAATCTTTTCTGTTTTTTCTAGCTCCTCGCTGAGATTAGGACTTCGTTCTGCAACACAGTCCAGAAGGAGGGAAGCAAAAATATACCACGCACCCCTCATTCCCGTGGTGAAAGAACCAATTAGTTTTCGAGCGAAAAGCAAGTAAAAATTTTTCGTCCTTATTGTCCCTATTTGTTGTGTGTGTGTGTGTGTGTGTGTGAGCAACAGACGTAAAAGTCAAAATTACGACTGATTTGTGTGGGATTATGCGCATATATTTTCTCATAGCAAAAACTTTATAGGGGTGAAAGAAGCTATTTGGTGAAGCTCGGCAGAATCACGTTGCGTGCATTTTTTAAATTTCAGCGATGCGTTTTTTTTGGGCGTAAATATCTGGTTATGTGAACCTTACAACGAAGTAAATTTCTCCGTCATTTTTGTCCACGCCGGGGCTCGAACCCGGGTCCCCTCATTCCGGAATATGTCGCTCTACCAATTGAGCTACGCGGACGTTCGTTGTCGCTGCTATCTGCCTTTATGTCGTGTGCGTCCTGCTGGGCAGGCACATCACAACCTTTAAATATAACAACAGGGATCTCATATTACTGTACGAGCGATTTAATAACCAATTCGCGTTATCGATGTCTTTTTATGTTCGTCACTATCATTCATTTTCGGATTTTTATTTCCCTTACAGAAGTACTATTAAAGTATTAATCTTTAGAGAATTCTTTCTGTAATGCAGTAGTGCATTATTGTCCCGGTATTTCCTTCAGCGCTTCTTTGGTAGTTTTTCAAAGAATTTGATAAATCACTAAGCAGTTTGAGTTACCGTGACGCCAGTTTCAACGCGTCCATGTTTCCAGGAAAGAAATATATGTCCCAGAGAACCACTTATTCAAAATTTTGCGGTGAAACCAGCGTGATTTTTTCCGATTCATTTGAATAAGATCAATATTAACTTAAGAAATATTTTACCAAATCGTCGGAGGATAACACACGGCCGTGGAGCATATTTTTCGATGCAACGTATGCATATGTAGTCAAGTTTGTTGTGTTCTGCATGAGATTGCTCTCAGGCGGCGTAGGAGGTTGGGGAGCTCAATGTAGCTCTTAAATTCCTTCCTGATCGCATCTTAAGCTCTTCCAGGAAGTACACCCAAAGCGAAGCGACCTGAGTATGATATTTCAGGGCAGAGGTAATATTAAACGTCATTCCTCGAAATGCTTTTTTCAGAATGGATAACTAAAGGTAAGCGTCTACAGTAGGGTTTAATGATTTTTGAAAGAATTCGCATGTAAACTAGTACAGTCGTTTTCCAAAAGTGATTGTTCATAAAGTCTTTACAGCTACCACGGGTATATTTTGATAATTTAACACATTACTCCTTGTTTAACAGACACGACAAATTCTTGTGGCATCATGCATATAGAAATAATTTTCCTATATATGTGCGTTTCTACGGGTGATGTTTGAAGCACCTGACAGTATTAAAAGTACCAAGAGGGGAAAAGGGGGGGAGAAAATAAAACGCATCGACCTACCTTCTCCAGGATTTTCGATAAGCAGACCTGAACTTTGTTGATTGTAGTTGCCCATTGCTGTTTCTTCCGTGCTCATAACGACCACTTTGGCTAAAGTCGCAGTGCATTTCAATCTCATCTCGTTCCTTTGGAAATGATAGGTTCGCACAGCAAATCTTAATCCCAGCACTGAAAATTCCTCTCCATCAATATTACGAGTAGGTGGGTACTGAATGAGATATTCTCTCCGTGCCTGAAAAACAGAAGGATAATATGAAGGAAAAGATGACAAAATAAGTATGATTCGACAATCAGAATAATTTCAGTACGGGACATGATAAATGCCTTCGAGTAGCGGAACAGATAGCTGCGAGTGTCTTCCTCCTCGTTGCTTTAAAAGAAATTTTCCACGTGTTATAAGCCACTGCGGACTTCTATACATCCTGTTTATAGTGCTGGAGCTCAAGTACATTTGCCCTGTGGTAAGTGTATTTGAGTTCTAGTTATATTTTTCTTCCTTTGTTTTGGGTTTCTCCGCTGCTTGTAAATTCTCATGTGCAAGAAACCTCATATCATTCATGTTGCTCGACTTCTTTCAGAGCTACGAGCAATATTTATTACGAATTTAAGACACATGTGTGTGTGTGTATGTGGTTTGTGTATTCTGAGCAGCTTAGAATGCTGTCATCTTTACAAAACTGCATTTTGAGCTCAACTTACATAAACTTCGAATCCGATCGGAAGCATGCACAATAAAAAACAAGTACAGTGACAAAAATCTTACGAATATTGCTCATAGGCGTAAGCAGAACATTTCATTTGAGTGTGCACCAAGGGAATTCTGACTCCTATTTAACCTTTTTAAAGGCGAGCATTTATTAAATATGCTCAATCATAAATAATTTTATTTTTATTCATCAAGCAAACTTGAGTAACTAAAACTAAACTAAACGCTTTTTTAATTAGCAACCGAACTTCACTTAAATTTTTTTTTAAATGAGACACAAAGTATTTATGCCAAATTCTTGCAATAGTGATAAAGCCAGGCGTGCATAAATAATTTTATATTACAATAATAATATACGTATGTTAATATACACCGATTAGCCATTGTATTATGACCATCTACCTAATAAGCTGCAGCACCTCATTTACCCCGCAAAACAGCGGCCAGTCGGAAAGGCATCGATTCGATGAAGCGGCTATAGGAATCCTGGGTACCTGGTATCATAATGTCAACAGCAGGTCCTTCAGTTCCCGTACATTTCGGGGTAGTGGTGTTATAGCCCGAACCCGCTTTTCCAAGTCAAACCACAAATGTTCGATTGGGCTCATGTCAGGCGAATTTGGAGGCAAGGGCATTAACAGAAAGTTACCAGCATGTTCTTCAAATCACTCCTTGACTATTCTGGCAGTGTGGCATGGCGCATTATCTTGTTGGTAATGGCCATCACCAGCGGCGACACACAGTTGACATGAATTGGCAAACTTAGTCTGCAACGATGTTCAGATATCTGACAGCTATCAGAAATTGTGCCATTGGAATAATGGAGCCTAAAGTGCCCCCCCCAAAAAAAAACATGGCCCACAGCATAACGCCTGCCTGTTTCCGCCCAACAGCGCATCCAGGTGCCATAGCCTCCGCTGGTGATCAGCGTATCCGCGCTCGACCGTCTGCGTGATGCACCAAGAATCTTCATTCGTCAGATAAGGCCACTTTCTTCCAATCATCCACGTTCCAATCTCGATGATCTTGGGCCCATTTCATGCGTTGTCGGCGATGACGTGCAGTAAGCATGGGGACCCGGCTAGGTCTTCGGCTACGCAAGCCCATACGCAGAAGGCTGCGATGAACTGTGTGCTGTGACACATTACCCTGATCACCACTGTTGTAGCTGCGGGTGATTTGTCGCACTGTATCCCAGTGATCGCTGTAAGCAATGCGCGACAGTCTCAGCTCCCCTCTGGCATCAATGAGCTACAGACGACACAGTGGTGCCCATACGGCCAAACGATGGACGACGGTTCATCGTTTGGCCGTATGTGCACCACTTTTGATACGTACTCACTAGAGCGGCATGTGAACAACCCACAAGCCACGTTGTTTCTGAGATCGTAGTTCCGAGGCGCCGTTCCATCCCAATTTGTCCTTTATCAAACTCCGATAATCGGCAACTTTTCCCATTCTGACTCCTAACACTCTACTAACCGAAAGCCGGTCCTTGGGTCGTTACTGCGCTGTGAACTTCACCTGCTCCACCGTTTGGTCTGCAGGTGCTCTCATTTCTCTAGGCTGGGGGTGGTCATAATGTAATGACTCATCGGGGTAATTCTCATGGTCATTACCCTCAACCACGAAACAAGTTAAGTTAAACTGGGCAAAAAAGATCAACTGTTCTTCATTTTTCTATGTTAGTGATCTCACTTATCAGGTGCTATGGATTTAAATTCCTCAATCACACCATTGTGAATAACTGACGAAGTCAATTCTTGTTCAATGTATAACACCATGAATGAGTTGGGGCTCTGTTGGGCCATCGTAATTCTTTGGGTCTGGAATGCTTTAAAAAAACGATGGCCCAACAGAGCCCCAAGTGGTTCGGTTAGATCGTAATTCTTTGGTCTGGAATGCTTTAAAGAATCTGGAATGCTTTAAAGAATTACGATGGCTCAACAGAGCCCCAACTCATTCATGTATAACATCATGAATGAGGGGGCTCTGTTGGGCCATCGTAATTCTTTGGGTCTGGAATGCTTTAAAGAATCTGGAATGGTTTAAAGAAAAACGATGGCCCAACAGAGCCCGAACTCATTCATGTATAAAGTCATGAATGAGTTGGGGCTCTGTTGGGCCATCGTAATTCTTTGGGTCTGGAATGCTCTAAAGAATCTGGAATGCTTTAAAGAATTACGATGGCTCAACAGAGCCCCAACTCATTCATGTATAACATCATGAATGAGGGGGCTCTGTTGGGCCATCGTAATTCTTTGGGTCTGGAATGCTTTAAAGAATCTGGAATGCTTTAAAGAAAAACGATGGCCCAACAGAGCCCCAACTCATTCATGTATAACGTCATGAATGAGGGGGCTCTGTGCGGCCATCGTAATTCTTTGGGTCTGGAATGCTTTATAGTATTACGATGGCACAACAGAGCCCCAACTCATTCATGTATAACATCATGAATGAGTTGGGGCTCTGTTGGGCCATCGTAATTCTTTGGGTCTGGAATGCTTTAAAGAATTACGATGGCCCAACAGAGCCTGAACTCATTCATGTATAACATCATAAATGAGTTGGGGTTCTGTTGGGCCATCGCAATTATTGGATCTGGAATGCTTTAAAGAATTACGATGGCCCAACAGAACCCCAACTCACTCATGTATAACATTATGAATGACTTGGGGTTCTGTTGGGCCATCATAATTCTTGGGTCTGAAAAGCTTTAAAGAATCTGGAATGCTTTAAAAAATTACGATGGCCCAACAGAGCCCCAACTCATTCATGTATAACATCATGAATGAGTTGGATCTCTGTTGGGTCATCGCAATTCTTTGGGTCTGGAATGCTTTAAAGAATCTGGAATGCTTTAAAGAATTACGATGGCCCAACAGAGCCCCAACTCATTCATGTATAACATCATGAAAGAGTTGGGGCTCTGTTGGATCATCGTAATTCTTTGGGTCTGGAATGCTTTAAAGAATCTGGAATGCTTTAAAGAATTACGATGGCCCAACAGAGCCCCAACTCATTCATGTATAACATCATGAATGAGTTGGGGTTCTGTTGGGCCATCGCAATTATTGAGTCTGGAATGCTTTAAAGAATCTGGAATGCTTTATAGTATTACGATGGCCCAACAGAGCCCCAACTGATTCATGTATAACATCATGAATGAGTTAGGGCTCTGTTGGGCCATCGTAATTCTTTGGGTCTGGAATGCTTTAAAGAATTACGATGGCTCAACAGAGCCCCAACTCATTCATGTATAACATCATGAATGAGTTGGGGCTCTGTTGGGTCATCGTAATTCTTTGGGTCTGGAATGCTTTAAAGAATCTGGAATGCTTTAAAGAATTACGATGGCCCAACAGAGCCCCAACTCATTCATGTATAACGTCATGAATGAGTTGGGGTTCTGTTGGGCCATCGCAATTATTGGGTCTGGAATGCTTTAAAGAATCTGGAATGCTTTATAGTATTACGATGGCCCAACAGAGCCCCAACTCATTCATGTATAACATCATGAATGAGTTGGGGCTCTGTTGGGCCATCGTAATTCTTTGGGTCTGGAATGCTTTAAGGAATTACGATGGCCCAACAGAGCCCAACTCATTCATGTATAACATCATGAATGAGTTGTGGTTCTGTTGGGCCATCGCAATTATTGGGTCTGGAATGCTTTAAAGAATTACGATGGCCCAACAGAGCCCCAACTCACTCATGTATAACATTATGAATGACTTGGGGTTCTGTTGGGCCATCGAAGTTCTTGGGTCTGGAATGCTTTAAAGAATCTGGAATGCTTTAAAGAATTACGATGGCCCAACAGAGCCCCAACTCATTCATGTATAACGTCATGAATGAGTTGGGGTTCTGTTGGGCCATCGAAGTTCTTGGGTCTGGAATGCTTTAAAGAATTACGATGGCCCAACAGAGCCCCAACTCATTCATGTATAACATCATAAATGAGTTGGGGCTCTGTTGGGCCATCGTAATTCTTTGGGTTTTCTTTTGTATGTGTTGGTTCTGAAAAGGCCCTTTCACAAGAATAGCTTACAACAGATAAAACTGTTAAGCATTGAATAGATTTATAGATGACCTAGATCATGGAAAACCAATTTAATTCCTTTAGCCAATCAAGCTACAGTCTGGAGGTGTTTCCATTGTTACCTTTGGAACAGGTTCGCCATATCACCCAGGCAATCTGACTTAAGCTTTTTTTTTTTTTTTTTTTTGATTGGAGGTTTAACGACCACCGTGAGCAACTCAATGGGCTTTAAGCAGTCGCCCGTCCCTTATTTAGGGTCACTGGTTCCAGGGAAGGGAGAGAGCCAGTGCCGTAAGACAAACACAACATCCATGCCTGACGGGATTCGAACCCGGCCCCTTACGGACGAATGATCAGAGGCCAGAGCCTTAGACCACTGCGCCACCGGGGCGGCAACTTAAGCTTCCACTCATTCAAACTTATAATTTTTGTCCAGGGATTCTTATACTGTCCCTGTCAATGTCTAAGCTCAGTAGTTTTAATAAATGGAAACTGAACACCAATTATACTCAAAATAGTGCAACTATGCTAATGATCCGAATTTCTTGGCGTAGAATAAAAATAAAAGTTTCCAAGCTTTCGCACATCAACCAGATAGCTCTTTGAAGGAAGGCAGACAGCAAACTACAATCTGAATGATAGAACACTTCTACAATTTTAAGACAATAAATGAATAGATGAAAATGCATCAGTATCCTCGTGGAAGTAATAGTTCGCCCAATGGAGCAATATACATGGTCGAGTCACAGTATTGTGACCACCAGAAAATATCCAGAGTAACCGCAGTGTGCAGCGCGGACACCAGCTAGATAGGCTGGGAATGACTCAATAAGGTGCGGGAAGGTGTTCACAAGTATGTGGAGACATGCTGACTGCAGTGCATCTGACAGCTGCTATGGGGTGCGTGGTGGAGGATCCATAGAGCAAACAACACGTTCAACGAGGTCCCACAGATGCTCAATCGGGTTTAAGTCTGGGGAATTAGGGAGCCAGGGAAGTACTTTGAAGTCTTCATCGTGCTCGCTCTTCCAACCACTTTCGGACATTTCTTGCTGTGTCACAAGTCGCATTGTCATTCTCAAAGATCCCATCCGCCCCAGGGAAGATAATCAGCATGTATCAGTGTATGTGGTCTGCAAAAATGTATTCATAACGAATTCGGTCCATAGGCTTAACGAATTTGGTCCACAGGTATGAGTGGACCTAGGGAATGCCACGAAAACATTCTCCAGACCATAACGCCGCCCCCCACCAGCTTGTGTTCTTCCAGCAATGGCTGAAGAGTGTTTGTTTTCCGATGTTTCTCGCCTTATACGCCAACGTCCATCCGTACGATGAAGCAAAAAGCGTGACTCATCGCAGAAGGCAATCCTTTGCCAATCAGCGGAGGTCCAATTCCGATACTGCCGTGCAAATGTAAGCCTTTTCTGCCGATGCACCTACGCTAGCATAGGTGCAATGACCATCCGTCTGCATCGGAGCCCCATGCGCAGCAGGATTCGCTGAACTATCGTTTAATACGCACTTCCGGTAGCCCCCTGATTCATTCGGTCACTGTAGCGTGTCGATTGGCACTCACGCACCTTCGCAGCCGACGTTTGCCTCTCACATCACTGGTACGTGGTGCTCCGCAGTTTCCACCTTGCTTATTCGCAATGGTGCCATTTCTCCAATCACAATTCGCTTTAACCACAGCAGCACGCGAACAGTTCATAAACTGCGCTGTTTCAGAAATACTGCGACACTTAGCCCGAAAGCCGAGAATCATCATTTCTTGCAAATCTGATAAATCGATTCTTTTATCTAGGGCAGCAACGAGTGATATGCTTTCAGAATGCCTACAGCACACCTTACATACCCTCGAAGCCAGCTCACGACACGTGCCTTCTCTCATTGGCTTCGCGCTGGTGACTTCAAAAATAGGAGGTGGTCACAATAATGTGACTCGACTGTGTATATTTACGAACATCACCCCAAGGTCTACCAGCTGACTACGATATGCAGACGACGTATTTTTCATATGGCCTCACGGAAAGGAGACTCTCTCTCTTTTCCTTGATAAAGTCAATTATATACACCCTAAGACCAGTTTCCCTATGGAGCTTGAACGCAATGGTACCTTACCTTATCTGATCGTCCTGGTGAATAAATCGCCTGACAAAAGCCTTCGCACAGAAGTCTATTATAAACCAACCTCCGTTCCCAACCTGTTGTTCCGCAGTTCATTCTGCTCTGATTCTTACGAGAGCTTTCTTCCGTTCTTGAATTAGAAAAGCCTTCGTCGTCTCCTGTGAACTAAAAACATAATCGAATTGGCCACTGAGGTAGGATACACCTCTAACTAGATATGAAATTTCATCGAGAAATCCAGATCCAGACGTATTAATCCTTCTGTGCCGCAACTAAGCTGCCTGGGTTCTGTTTCCTATCAACTCAAGAACGCGTTCAGGAGGATGAACTTCGGTGTGGGCATAAGGTCTCCGGCATCTTTACATACCATGCTTAAGAGAAATATTGACAAACCCCGTCTTCTTAACGAGGCAGGTATTTATGCCATCCCACTACAATATCCGTACGGCTCCAAGCGATACTACATCCGAATGACAAAGCGTTCGTTCAGAATTAGACTAACCGAACATAAAAGAGATATAATGGACAGAAAAGTAACCATTGCCCTCTCCAGAGAAGTCAAGTTCAAGTCCGTTGATCTCATGTGGGATGATATAAAGAAATTAACTTCCTTCTCCACGCCTAAATCTACTGCCATTCGCGATACCTTAGAGATCATTACCAACAGTGGGGCTTGCAATGATAGCGTCTCTCTAAAATTGCCACGAGTTTGGAACCAATTCGTCAAATAATACTCCGTTTTCTCCCACGATACCGCATGCCCAACCATCATGACTCCTCGTCTGGTTAAGTGAATAATCACATTTGCATCTATTCATTTATTGTTTAGTCAAGTCACCGCGTTCATTGTTGAAGTGTTCGATTATTCAGTTTGCAGTTTTCTGTCTGCCTTCCTTGAAAGAGCCGTCTGCTTGATGTGAGAAAGCTTCGAAACTTTGATTTTTAATTCTACGCCAAGAAATTGGATCATTAGTATAGTTATATTGTTGTTCTCAGTAATTTTCCTAGTGCAATTTAAGATATTGCAAGTCTGCTACTGAAATAGGTGGTCTATGCTGGTAATCGTCGAGTCTAGGACTGTGTAAAATGAAGTTATTCGCTCCTGCTTCTCTTTGGTATCAAAGTAATGCTGCGACTCAAACGCGTTCTCAATACGAGTGTAGGTTTTCTCTTCTTAATTTGTGGAACAATATATTCCCGCTGCCCACATTTTTACATTTTCATTGAAAATATTCGGGAACACTTCTCATCAGAGCCAAGCATTTACGCAAGACTTCTCTCCTCTGACATCGCGGTAAGTGATACCTGAAGCTTGAAGAACCATCTCATATTCACCAACATCTGGAGAAAGGGCAAAGATGAACTTATTTGAACTGATTTACGGAAAATGCCCCTGGCGTCGGTTTTACTGTCAACATGGAGAGTTGTTTTCAAAATATGTTGTAAAGCTTGAAACATTATGGAGCAGTTTTGTTTTATAGAAACCACTGCTTCTGCTTTGCATGCACATCTTGTAATATTCGTGTATATAGGGCTGACTGAACACTACATGAATCCGTTCTTAAATACTTCAGCTACAGTGAAACAGGAGTCACCCTAGAATTTAAAAAAAAAAAGATTACTTATGGTTAGTCTTTATTCAGCCAAAACTCCTTTGGCACTTCAACAAGGCAGAACTACAACTCACTTTTCAATATCATTACTTAATCCAACTAACGTGAGTTAATAATCAGAACACTTGGTTACGGAGAACACAGACACTGAAGGTATAACACGCAGCCTTCAAATAGATCAAACTTTAATTAAACAACGCCGCTTCCACGATTACAACACTACAACACCACCATTTCCACACCTTTGCTGCTGCTTAAACATTATACAGTATATCCTCCAGTTCTCATCGGACACACACGCACACACACGTCATACTTCCCGACTTCAAGGTGTTGCCAACCATCCTCTTGCGAGAGAGAACATACAACGTTAAGTTTAAAAAACGCTAATGGAGAATTAACTCAAACTTACATAGAAAAAGGAACTAAAAATGGAAGTTAAATTAGAGTATGCGTCACAATTTCTTGTTCGACAGTGATTTCAAAGTCTTTATATGGAATTCTCTTTCTTGTGAAATATTCCTCATCAGTGCATGCCGCATAGGACTTCCTTCTATGAAGTCATAAAATGTATGAACAACACCAAAAAAAGTCAAAGATAGTTAATTATGCTTTGTGTACTTGATGAGAATGCATGTGTTAGGATGGGGTTCAAACAATGCGCACAGAAATGTGTAAAGGATGTTGTTTTCTTCACACTTCATTTGCACTTCTGTATTACATCCTGAAATAATGAATGCACCATTAAAACGGTCAAACGACAGTAATAACCAATGAGCTTTAATAATGTCAGAAACGTCATTCAACCGGTTAAAAATAGACCCAGTAACAACTGTTATTTGTCTCTAAACAAACAAAAAATGTTCAGTTGGACTGTGGTTTTCATTGTCAAAACACCTCACAGCAATGGACATCTGTTAATGGTTTCCACAGAGAGCAGTGTTTGCAAATATTGAAACTAGTTTTCCATCTAGTGAAGAAAAAATCTTTGGTTGTACAACGTTGTGCAAGGCTGGAATTAAGTCTTTTTGTATGTAGCTGCTCAGATGATTAGCACCCAGATGATTAGATTCTTGCCTCTGGCTATATACCTATTCCGGGTGGGGGGCGCCCCGCACTGCCCTTTCGGTAGCTATGGCCCTGCTGATATCCCTGAATGACCTGAATAGTTTCATTGAAACCTCAACAAAATGATGTAGGCCTTCATTTAGTTGCAATGATAAAATATATATAAATATATATTAAAAAAATATATAAAAATAATAAAATAAAATCCCTGAAACGGCAATGCCATACTGCCAGGAGACGGACCACCGATGAATAACAGAAATTTTAGACTGGATTCCAAGAAACAGGAAAAGACCCAGAAGAAGACCACGTGGAAGACGAGTGGATGAAATTAAAAATCATGCGGGTGTGTCATAGAAGAGATTGGCCCAAGACAGACCATTGTGGAAGAAACTTTGGGAGACCTTCATTCAGCAGTGGATTGATAATGGTTGACGTTATGATGATGATATGCCTTCGATAGGTATTCGCGCGTGTTATGAAGAGACTACTATGCAACTCTTTGCTGAAAAGAAAATGCTGAATGTGGGCCCCAAATCAAGGATGGACACCTACTTATAGCTCTTAGAGTTGTTCATGGAGATCGTAAAACAATGAACAAGAAAAAATAGAAGAACCTATCCAACGCGTGAGACATCCAAAGCAATAAGTATAATAAGAGGACCACTGACCTGATACTTTGAAGAGAGTTAATCCTGTTGATTAAAATTTGCAGACTTGAACATTATACGCCATGACTAAAAATATATATATGTACAATAAAAATACAATTTTCTTTGCATCACAGATAAGTTGATGTGGCATCCTAAGCAGAAGTACACAAGTCCCTTTTCCTACGCAAAGAGAAATCAATCCACCAAGAAAATGTTTCACGGGATGGTTCATTGGCGGTGAACTCCGGGAATATTATCAGCACACACACTTTTCATTCGATACACTTCCAGTCAAGCTTACAATCAGAACCGAAACCGAAAAAATGGGCAGGTTCTCTGCTTCCGCTGGACGTTAGAGACATGTCACAAGACAGTGACGCCATGCAAGAGACAGCAGGAATTTCTTGTTGCTTGCGACTTTCAGGAGGCGTGGAAATATCCCGATCGCATAAGGCACGTTTTTTACGCTTTCCAAGCATAGGTTGAAGAAGTGTATATGCTCCAGCTTTGTCCGTCTGCCTGTCCGCATGAAAACTTGCGTAGATATTGGTCGATTTCGATGATATTTTAGTATGCGGTAGGAGACCAACTGGGGACGAACCCTATTGAAAATTGGGCAGAATGGGGTCAAAGGTCAGGACATAGGATAAGGACCCATTCCATTTCCCTTATGCGTCATAACTTGCGTAAAAATGGTTCGATATCGATGAGATTTTAATATGTGGTAGGGGACCAGCTGGGGACGAATCCTATTGAAAATGGGCGAAATGGGGTCAAAGGTCAGGACATAGGAGCAAGATCCATTCGATTGCCCTTATGCGTCATAACTTGCGTAAAAATGGTTCGATTTCGATGAAATTTTAGTATGTGGTAGCCAGTCACCTGGGGACAAACGCTGTTGAAAATGGGCGATATGGTATCAAAGGTCAGGACATAGGAATGGGATTCATTCCATTGCCCTTATGCGTCATAACTTGACTGAAAATGCTTCATTTGAGACAAAACTTTATCACATTGTTCTGGAAGTATACTTAACCGGTTCTGTTGAATATCATAGAAATATGATCGAAGGTCAGGAAACAGGGCGAGATTTATTCCACAGCCATTATCCTCATAACTTGAGTAATAACTTGAGTAATGATATCTGGCATGTTGGAAAGCGTATAATAATCAATGCATTGCATGATTTTACTAACTTGTTGGAGTTTGTTTCAAACACCTTCGAGAAATGTTAAACCCCTGAGTTTGTATGTATATATGACGCGAGCACTGGCTGACGGAAAGGGTAACGATCCTTTCCAGCAGCCATTGCTTGTCCCAACTATTTGTAACGTCTCTAACCTTTACCCTACTTATCGCACGTTTCATGTTATGTCTCCTAAGTTTTCTGTTGGCAAAACTGTATGCGTTTTATTTCGTTTGGGGATTTAACGACCACCCTGAGTAACTCCATGGGCCATAAGCAGTCGCTATCCTTAATTTACATCCACTAGTTCCAGGGTAGGGAGAGAGCCAGTTCCTTAAGACAAACACAACATTCATGCCTCACTGGGAATCGAACCCGGCCCACTTTCAGATGAATGGTCCGAAGCCAGCGCTAAGACCATCTACTCCACCCGGGCGGCCCATTAGTGGTTGCAACAGTTTATTCATTGCAGGCTGTGAATCAGCGATGCATATCTTCATATAAAATCACTGGTTAATGATGCAATCAGTTTCAGTTGGCACACAGATAGTTCCTCTAACACTCACCAGATTGTACTATCACATCTTAAACCAAGGAAAGCTTACCGGTTTGTCATTAATGAACCAATTAAGCTCTGCTGGTGGTTTGGATTTCGTTGATGTACAAGTGACGTTCACAGTGTCTCCAGTTTGATACCTTGGTTGTCCACCGGTAATGACGGGGCCGGCCTTCGATCCGACTGAAACACATAACAAAATACTCAATACAAAACTAGAAAACAAATAGAGGAATTAGAAATAAAATAGATAAACAAATTATTCATATCGCCAGTAGCACAAATCTAAGTGATGCGAAGTTCACTGCATTGCTGTCTCAAGCTCAGTGTTACGAATATAAACTTCAAAATATGCTATTTATAGAAGACTTGCGTTTTTAAACTTGCGTTGTCAGTGAAACGAAAAAGAAGGAAATATTTCATGAGGGCAAGCTGTAATGCAGGATGTTTAAAAGCACTGAAAATCTGTTAGCATGAGCAACCGACATATTTAAATATTTAGCACTGAAAATCTGTTAACATGAGCAAACGAAATATTTAAATATTTGGCACTGAAAATCTGTTAACATGAGCAACCGAAATATTTAAATATTTAGCACTGAAAATCTGTTAACATGAGCTACCGAAATATTTAAATATTTAGCACTGAAAATCTGTTAACATGAGCAACTGAAATATTTAAAAGTACCAAAATCAACAGCCTCTTGGAACCTTTCATATGTAAAAAAAGTATTTGTTTATAGTGAATTCTCTTTCTCAAGCACAATTTAAAGTTTTCAACTTCAAATGATCAAGTGAGAAATTTAGAAAAGTAAAATCTACCAAATGTCATAATTACTTACTGCTAATCTGAATACAATTAGTTGTGTTACGATCCGGCATAAGCGAAAAAAAGAGGATTGTCGTTTCACCTTAATAGCCGTAATTTTTTTGAGGAAATATGATTGCGAGACGCTTTCTCACAGATAGGACAGTAACACCACAACATTGTTGTCCCCTTTTTAAACGTACATCAAAGAAATATGATATGAGGATCTCAGTGTACTGGACCGATAATTTCATATTTAAATAATATTTATGAGTGACTTTAATTAGATATATTACTCAATTTTCATTGAAATGTTAAATATGTATTTTTCATACGTTTTATGCATGGTGACTGTATGTTTTAATTCACGGTTATAAGAGTTGTGTGTAAAAGCACAACTAGATTGCCATCTTTGTGAACTGTCTGTAAAGGAAGAGATGTTGTCTCTTAGTTGGGAGAAAAAGCTGTCTTCGACTTGTATAATGAATAAAATTCTCGGGCTGGAGGAGTAGTGCAGGAAAGCTTACGTTAAGTCACGTTAGGGTTATTGAAAGGTTACTTGACGTAGCTAAAGTGTGCTTAATCTTCAAAGTGCTAGAGTTTGTTTAGGTAAGACACGCACGTGCAATAAATTCCAAGAATATGGAATTTATTTTTACTCAGCGTTCCTCATTATCTTGAATATCAGTAATATAACTTCGGTTTTAGTACTTTAGTACCTTGAAGGCTCCTTATTAGAGCGGTAAACACAATATTCCCTGAACTTAACGTAAACACTCAATGAAATAGACTTAACGGCCAGACAGAGGTCTGACAATAAAATGAACTAAGTAAACGTACTCACTTTTAACCTTTTATTGGGGAGCTCCTGGTATTACTCAAATACACACTCCAAAATAACACAACTACTGATAGCCCGAACTTTCGTACTATCGTAATATCGTAGAAACGTAGGTAAATCGCATATCAATAATCAGGAAGAACCTATCACATATAAAACGAAGCTCTCTGGTATACTTGAGCGCGCCTATATATACTGCATACCACCACGTCATGACTTACACTCGTTGCCACATATAATTCAGCGGGAGAAACAACATCTCGTTAAGTGAGAAGATAATTTGCATAGGAAAATAAAATAACAAGAGATAGTAAAATCAAAAAGAAACTGAATCTAGAGTATACGTTACACTTGTATAAAGATATTCTGCAAGCCTTCCATATGTTTGGAGGTGGTACAAAAGTCAAAAGTACACTAATTAAAAAATTGGAAAACTTTAGAAAAAAAACCCGTGCTAACCCCACAGTGGGGTGACGACACAAGGAACAAGAGAAGGAGTTCGAGAGAAACCGAGGAACTGAAAAGACGTAGCTTGAAGTCCTCTGGGTGATAACCTATCAGCAAAGGGAAAATGTGTAAATATGTAATATATATATATATACAAGGTTTGTCCGGAAAGTAATAAGACCACTTTTCCTGGACCAATCAGAAGGGCCGGTGGGCGGAGTGTCCGAACGTGACGAGTGGCGGGGTATGTTAGGCAAACAATCGATGTCTCGTCAGTTGGCTCTGAGCTTTTACAGAGTGAGGATCGCTTGCGAAGTGGACAGCTGTGTGAGCGTCGCGTAACGGTCAAAATGCAGAAGACTGTCGAACAGCGATACGCGATAAAGTTTTGTGTTAAACTTGAAAAATCCGCAACCGAGACGCTTGCTACGATACAGAAAGCCTACGGGAAGGATGCTTTATCGAAAGCACAAGTGTTTTGGTGGCACAAAATGTTCACAGAGGGAAGAGAGAGCGTCGAGGATGAACCACGCCTAGGGCGCCCTTCAACGTCTCACACTTCGGACAATGTCGAAAAGGTGAAGGTGTTTCGGACTCTGACCGACGTCTGAGTGTTAGATTAGTAGCAGAGCATGTGGGACTCGCGAAATCCATTGTGCATGAAATCATCACGCAAGAATTTCAGATGCGGAAAGTTTGCGCCAAATTGGTTCCTAAGGTTTCGACCGATGAACAGAGGAACAACCGTGTGTCGATTTCTCGTGAGCTTGTGGACCGTGTGAGGAGTGAACCTAGTTTCTCAGAGAAAGTGATAACAGGTGATGAAACGTGGGTCTTTGAGTACGATCCGGAGACGAAACGACAGAGCTCGGAGCTCGGAGTGGCATACTCCCGAGTCTCCTCGACCAAAGAAGGCTCGAATGTGCAAATCGAAGATGAAATTGATGCTCATTGTCTTCTTTGACTGTAAAGGTGTTGTCCATAAGGAGTTCGTATAACCCGGACAAACGGTCAACGCTGCATTTTATGTGGAAGTGCTTCAGCGGCTGAAGAACAGAGTTGCACGCGACTGTGACAGCGCTCGGACTCGAGCGATGCAAAATTTAGTCGAAAATCCATTCCATAGTTTATTTATTTATTTATTTAATTATTTAATTATTTATTTAATTATTTAATTATTTATTTTATTTATTCATTTATTTATTAATTTATTCATTTTTATTAATTCGTGTATTTTTTGAAGAAAGAGTACGTTTTATTTTGCCATATACTTTCGGGTGAATCTTTTTTTTTTTTTTCTTTTTCTCTCCCAGCACAAGGCGTAAGACTAACTAGACAGCACAAGGCGTCACAGGACAGACCGACACTGTAAGGAGACCACGCTGGCGACATCCATCGGCGAGCTGGCTTTGTAGTATGTTTTATTGGGGCAATTGAAGTGTCCACCGTGTCTAGCTTCCACAATGCGTGTTGGGCAGACCGTAGACTTGTTGGAACCGTAGCTAACAGTTTAATTGGGGTAAGGATTTATGGCCGGTGGTAGTACCACGCGGGAAACGTAACTGGAGCGGTTCTCAGAATTTTCACTGGAACGGGTAAGAATCTTGAACCCCTAACGAATGGAAGAACAAAATGTTAATTCTCTGACCAGTAGGATTTACACTGGGGAATTTAATTCAGGGAGGCTTGCGTTTGCCAGCTAGTGATTGGATGATGGGATGTTTCGAGGTAGTGTGGGTCTTCTTGGGGGTCGTCGAAGATTTTTACAAGGGAAGAGAAGAACTTCGTCACTTCACGTTTACAGTTTTTACACGAAACTTTACTTTGGTGTTTTTCGCGGCGTGCATCTCGTGCACTGTCCTCCATGACTATCACCTAGGAGGCTGCATACAAATTTTCCAAGCTGCGGAAGTAAGATCGAAACCGAGATTTCCGGATGAACGGACCCCCACTAAGGACCATTAGGGCCCATACGGCGGTAGCAGCTGCGGATGGAAGTTAATACCCACCGGACGAGGATTCTCCCGGATCAGGAGTGGTCAGCAGCGCGATATCTAGGCCAGATTCGGATGTTGAGGTAGGAAATCCATCCTATTCTTTCTTTGGTGTCCCCTCATAAAATCTTTATCGGATCAGTCCACACATAAAGTTAATATTTTTATAAGCAAATAGTTAATTGAGTACGGGTTCCTGTCAGAGAGTCGTAAAATTTTTTTGCAAATGTCATCAGCGTATATTTATTAGTATGCCAAATCATAACCAATAAATTGTTTTTGTTTGTTAATTTTGTCTAAGTTCTATGATGAGTGTGTCGTTAACTACAATATGTGTGCTCAACCCCAGATTATTTGGGGAATATATATATATATATAACTTTTGGAACCGGAACTTAGCAAATCTGTTCATTTATGCTTTTTATTTTAAATCTAAACGTTCACAAAAATATTGCGGCACACAGCGGACCCTTTGACTCCCAAAGGAAAATCTGCTGGGTGAAACCCAACGCCCCCTATAACGAAGTAAATTTCTCCGTCATTTTTATCCGCGCCAGGATTCGAACACGGGTCCCCTCATTCCGGAATAAGTCACTCTACCAATTTTTTTTTTTTTTTTGATTGGAGGTTTAACGACCACCGTGAGCAACTCAATGGGCTATAAGCAGTCGCCCGTCCCTAATTTAGGGTCACTGGTTCCAGGGAAGGGAGAGAGCCAGTGCCGTAAGACAAACACAACATCCATGCCTCACCGGGATTCGAACCCGGACCCCTTCGGACGAATGATCAGAGGCCAACGCCTTAGACCACTGCGCCACCGGGGCGGCACTCTACCAATTGAGCTACGCGGACGTTTTATTCTGATTCCGATCTGCCTTTATGTCGTGTGCGTCCTTCTGGCAGGTACGTCACATCTCCTGGTACGTTACATCATCTCCCCCTTATTTTTTATTTATTTTATTTTTTTCGAAGTGCTGGATAAGGGATTCTCTTATTTTTCCTATCTCGCGGTGTGGAAATAACATCACATCATTGCGAGATTTTGAACGGTCGGGTCATCCGGATAGTTCGGGCGCCATTATAACGAAGTAAATTTCTCCGTCATTTTTATCCGCGCCAGGATTCGAACCCGGGTCCCCTCATTCCGGAATAAGTCACTCTACCAATTGAGCTACGCGGACGTTTTATTCTGATTCCTATCTGCCTTTATGTCGTGTGCGTCCTTCTGGCAGGTACGTCACATCTCCTGGTACGTTACACCCCGTCAGTGGATCCTGAAGCTGCGTCAGCCCTAAATCAGGGAATCGCAGAATCACAATCCACTCGACACCCCCTTGGCTCCCAATATTACGCCGGGTGAACCCAATTCGGAACCCGAGCGATAATACGACTGCCCGGAGATCAACAACACTTGGGTTCTTCACTACGATAATGCGCTGAGCCATGCGTCGCTGAGAGTGAGATAGTTTCAGCGAAGCACAGCGTGGCAACGCTGCCTCAACCTACCTACAGCCCTGACTTGGCTCTGGCTGACTTCTTTTTGTTTCCCCGGCTCAAATCCAGCCTGAAAGGACACCATTTCGGGACTGTTACAAACGTGCAAACTGCCGCGACGAGTGCTTTAAAAGCGATCCCTGTTCCGGACTTCCAGGCAAGCTACGCGGCGTGGCAGAACCGCTGGCAGCGGTGTATTGATGTTCAGGTATGTTATTTCGAAGAATTTTAATATTATGTAAGTATAACTTTAATTAAACGTCTGTTATTGAATGAGTCTCATTACTTTCCGGACAGACCTTGTATATATATATATTTAATGTGTCTAATGTCTAATAAACGACAATTCACACATTAAATATATATGTAATGTGTGAATTGTCTAATGAACGGTTGACAGTCATGCTGACTTTATGAAGAATTGCGTTAAGTCCGTCAGGGCATCCTAACCAGCTAACCGCAAATCAGTGGGATTGACAGGCCTGAATTAAGCGCCAGCCATTCACATAGGAATTCTGTTACTTAGTCTTAAGGTGAACATCAAGTAAAAATGCGCCACTATTTTGGAATGGTAAAAATTGAGTTACATAAGTTCACATACAAGAAATGCTTCCTGACTCGTGAAAATTGGCCCACGGACGAAGAAGACACGGAACTATAGTCAGTGGCTTGCATATTTGAGGAAAAACTGTAAGGAATATTTTCCAATTAAATTTCCGCGTGTTGGAGTAGTGTTGCATAATCATTAATAGATGGCGCTCTACGTACGTCAAGTACTGGGAACGTGGCACTTCCTTATCTGTTTTCTTGAATGTTAAAGGTTTTCATACAAACAATAATAACTGAGCGCCTATAGACTTTTGTTTAGGATGTCAGTAATTATTTAAAGCGCTTACATTACAGTTTTTCGCCTTTCTACCCGTAAACTTATGTAAGTCAGAAATCAGATGCTGGTAATCTTAGTTGCTGACAGAAGCATTTTGTGTGTGTGTGTGTGTGTGTGTGTGTGTGTGTGTGTGTGTGTGTTGAAGGTTCAGCGACCACTATGACAAACTCAATGGGCTGATGGGCAGTCCCCCGTCCCTATTTTAGGGTCACTGGTTCCAGGGAAGGGAGAGAGCCAGTCCCGTAAGACAAACAGAACTTCCATGCCTCATCGAACGAATGATCAGAAGCCATCGCTTAGACTACTTCATCACCAGGGCGGCAGAAACTTTTTCAGAAATCACCATCTGATAAGGGAAAGACTTCACGAAATTCACTCACAAAGCTAAGAACCCCCACAAGAAATGGTCGCAAAAACAGCACGATTTTCAGCGTCATCTCTAAGCATAAGGATGCCTTTATCTCCACCTTAAGACAGAAGAAAAGTGTTATCTGTTAGATCGCATCCCTCACTTTCTCGGCAGATAAGATATTCAGATCACATCAGCTGGTATGACATTTGATTGAACTTGAGGTACACATACACACACACACACACACACACACACACACACACACACACACACACACACTGTCTAAACAAAATTATCCAGACACTTGAATATCCACGAACTCTCTATATTATATAATAGGAAAGGAATTGACACGAGTTGGCCCACCCTTGCTGCTATCACAGCCTCCACTCTGCTGGCAAGGCTTTCCACTAAATTTTGGTACGTTGCTGCGGAAATCGTCTTCCATTCTGCCACAAGGACGTCAGTCAGGTCGGTCACCTATATCGGGCGGGCTTGCAGTCTGTGTTCCAATTCCTATCAAAGGTGTTCCGTAGGGTCGAGATCGAGGCTATGTGCTGGAAAGTCAAATTCTCCTGCATCCACTTCATCAAAATATTCCTGCAGGGACCTCGCTTTGTGCACTGGAACATTGTCATTTTAGTAAAGGAAAAAGCCTTTGCCGAACTGTTGCTATAACGGTGGAAGCACTTAATTGTCGAATATGTCATCATAGGCCGCATTGTTTAGATCCCCGAGCAATGGAAATAGGAATACCAGCCCAAACCACGAAAAACAGCCCCAGAGCATGATGCCTCCTCCACCAAACTTCACAGTTGGCACAACACAGATGGAAAGGTAGCGTTCACCTGGCATCCTCCACACCCAGACTCATATGTCGGATTTCCCGATGGTGAAGCGTGATTCATCACTGAACAGAGCTCGCTTCCATTGCTCCAGGGTCTGCTGGCGCATTTATACGGCTTTAACCGATTGAGTGCGGTAAGCGACCGTGCGCCAAGCGACCGCGCGCCAAAAAACCCTGCAAGAAATCGTGCGCCAAGCGACCATGTTATATTCCATCGTGGACGAAGCGACCCTGCTAATCGAATCATTTTACTTATATATACACTGGCGTGCAAAAATTAAGGACGAGACGATTTTTCGAATGTAACGTCGTGCAGAAGTGCTCCACATCGACTCAAATCATACCATAAGATCCCCAAGATGTAAGAATATGTGACAAGTGAACAAAACCGTCCAAACAAGGAATCCAAAGGATACAAAGGCACTTTATTGAAAAGGTAGCTTCGAGCACAACTGGACAGAAGACAGAAACGTCCATGTGACAGGCGGCTGCCAAGAAAAATCCAGTCTTTAGTAGGGGATATGATCACCCCTGACTGTGTTGCAGGATTTACAACGTCTGTCCATGCGGATGACGAGCTTGTCAAGGAGCTGTTGAGGCATCGCGGCCCATTCCTCTTGTAGCGCCAATCGCAGCTGCGGAATTGTTGCTGGCGGCTGGTGACGTGCTGCCAAGCGTCTCCCGAGAAGGTCCCACACGTATTCGATTGGATTTAGGTCCGGGGACCTTGCGTGCCAATCCATGCGTTGAATATCTTCACTCTCCAACAGCTCTGCGACAGCCACTGTACGATGAGGTGTAGCGTTGTCGTCCATGAAGAGGACCTCAGGACCCACAGCATCTCTAAACAGACGCACGTGAGGCAGGAGAACCTCGGTACAATAGCGGACACCAGTGACTAAACCTCCTTGGAAGATGAGTTTCAGTCACTGGTGTTGGAGGTGTGATTGCGTGTTCCCTGCTCTCTCCAGATGTGTATACGTCCAGAATCGCTCGTCAGACTAAATCGGCTCTCATCCGTAAAGAGAACTCGACCCCATTGCTGATGTGTCCAGTTCTTGTGTTCCTGGCAGCACAGAAACGGCCGTCTCCGATGAGCAGGCGTTAATAGCACACACCGTACTGGTCGTCGTACAAATAGACCACCTTTGTGCAGCCTCCTGGCCACGGTAAAACGCGATAACGGACATCCAATTGTCTGTTGCATGTACCTTGCGATTTCTCCCGCTGCCTGCCGTCTGTCTTTTCTCGCATGTAGGACAATATACCGGTCGTCCGCCGCCGTGGTTGCTCGAGGACGACCACTGCTAAACTCTCGGACAGCTGTTCCTGCCGTTTAAAATGCTCTCCAAGCTCGTGAGACGATGCTGTGAGCGATCCAGAACTCCTCGGCCACACTAGTCACACTTCGACCTTCTTCCAACTTCCCAATGACGCGACCTCTGGTAAAGTCATCCAGATATCGTCTACTGGATTGCCTGTTGGCCATATCACACGGTGGCAGCAACTCGACGTCGTTCAAACCGATGTACACCGTGCAATAGCTTTCACCGAATTGCTGAGCGTACACCGCCCGTGTGCTTTATACCCTTCCGATCCGACCCCCCCCCATGTCATGCTACATATATGCGCATGCCCTACCGTACCGGACCCTAGTCTATCTCCTGAGTGGTCTTTCGGTCCGTTCTGCCTGCTCGTTCCGCTGTTATGCTAATTTCTCCTCTTCGTCCTTAATTTTTGCACACCAGTGTATATACAAATCGAAATAAAAATTTTTACATCTAATTAATTAATTACTTACATCAAGTTTTCAATATAATTTTATATACATATGTATACAAATCGTAGTCAAGTTATTTACATCTAATTAATTAAGTACTTACATCTTCTGAATTGTAGCTTTTGTGCTTAGTCCAACTTGGTAACATAGCTTAATGCTTTAATTCGTTTTTTAAGGTCTTTAGAATTTCCAAATTCGACGTGTGATGCACAAACAACAATTAAAAGGATTAGGAAAACTTGGTCCAAAAAGGAAGAAAATGTATGTACAAGTAGACGAACGCATTCGCAATATCATAGCGGAATTTGGAAATTCTAAAAACCTTAAAAAATGCCTGAAAGCATGAAGCTATGTTACCAAGTTGGACTAAGAACAAAAGCTACAAAATTCAGATGTAAGTACTTAATTAATTAGATGTAAATAATTTGACTACGTTTTGTATATACAGTATAAGTAAAATGATTCGATTAGCAGGGTCGCTTCGTCCACGATGGAATATAACAGGGTCGCTTGGCGCACGGTCGCTTCGCGTACTACACCCTCTAACCGACGCTTGGCGTTGTTCTTAAGCACGTTAAGCTTTTATACGGCTGAGCAGCCGTGATAACCGGTTTCCTTCAGGTCTCGACGAACCATTATGGTATTGGCGTAGCTTCAAGAGGCATTTTGGAAGTCGGTGGTGAGTGTTGCAATCGAGGACAGGAGATTTTGTCGCACCATGCGTTTCAGTATTCTGCGGTCCCGCTCTGTCATTTTACGCAGCCTACCAGATCACGATTGCGCCACTTCATAACAACATCTCTTACAGTTGATCGAAGCAGCTGCATCAGGGCAGAAATTTCCCGAACTGGTATATTGCTAAGATGGAATCCTATGACTGCCCCACAAATCCGTTGCTCAAAAGAGGTATCCGGATTCTTTTGATCATGTAGTGTATATAAAAAAATTATATGAGACAAGAAGTAAAAATTAATCACCACATTTAAATACTGTTAAACGTGTCAAATCGGTATAATTCACAGCATTGAGAGGACGTAACGTATAAACTGCGTAAAAATGGAACGTTACGAAGATACGTAGGAAGATTCAACCTACGGGTATACAGGTTTTTTTGTTTTCAATTCGGGGCTTAAACATAACCGTGAGTAACTAACTCTACAAGCTATACGCAGTTGCCTGTTCCTAATTTGAAGCCACTGGTTCCAGGGAGAATATAGGGCAAGGGACTTAAAACAAGCATGCCACCCATGCCTCATTCGGAATTAGGCCTCGAGCCCATCTCAGACGAATGGTTAGGAGCCTGCTCTTAGACCACTGCTCCACTGAGTGGGCCAGGTTAGGTTGGGAAATGCGCAGTTCTTGCTGTTGAACATGCGATGTAGTAAATGAATAAAATGATGAACGAAAATTGCACAGGAAAATCAATAGCAGATAGGCAAAATACGAATAACACTCCGGAACCTCTAAAACGGCGAACATAAAAAGGAATAAAAGTCATAAAGAGTCGAAGGCTGAAAGATTATATTTACTGAAAAAATATTAGGAACAGTAGGAGCCACTTCCTCTGAGATCTGTAGACTAAATACATTTCGGTATCGGTTGTCTTGCGGAGCTCGCTCTGAGGACATTATTCACAGGTGCATTGTAAAGCTGCTTCAATGACTTGTATATTTCGGGTAGGCCAGTTTGATTACAAAACGCATGTAAAGTTCTTTGCAAGCCTTCAGATACCTGGAGCGAATTTAGAAAAATTGATGTCCGAAAACACAGAGGAAAACATTAATTTATTTAGCTTTGATCTAAATGAAAACAAAAAGAAAAAGAAAGGAAATTTTTGGGGTGAGTGAAAATATTAAGGATAGATTTTCGATTTCGCTTTAAAAAATTCAGTCTGTTTATCTGTGCTGAACAGCAGCCCGTCTTTTCTCACTTGTTTTTTTTTTTTTTTTGCCAAATAGGTAAATTGTTTAAGATCAATGCATTTATTTTGAACATTAAAATAAATTTCAGACCAGCAGTACCTAATTGCCTCGTAAATACACTATCTGACCGTTTTATTAGGATCCCGCTCACTCAATACATAATACGGAAAGAGATACTCATAATTAGAGTAACATTTTACATAACACTTTCGTCGGAAAGAAATTACATGGTTTTTTTCTTGATTGGGGGCTTAACCACCACCGTGAACAACTCACTGTACTATAAGTAGTCGCCCGTCCCTAATTTTGGGCCACTGGTTCCAGGGAAGAGGGAGAGAGCCAGTGCCGTAAGACAAGCACAACATCCATGCCTCACCAGGATTCGAACCCGGACCCATCGTGGACGAACGGTCAGAAGCTACGACATGTTAAACTTGACGTAACCAATCTAAAGCATTAACAAGAAAGATGACACAGAATTTTCGGATGTAATAAGCACATCTTTTGAATCCGGTCTGACGCAAGTTAAACTTATCAAAGCTATTCAAAATCAAAGGTCTGCCCCGGTGGCGCAGTGGTCTAAGGCGCAAGCCTCTGATCATTCGTCCGTAAGGGGCCCGGGTTCGAATCCCGGTCAGGCATGGATGTTGTGTTTGTCTTACGGCACTGGCTCTCTCCCTTCCCTGGAACCAGTGACCCTAAATTAGGGACGGGCGACTGCTTATAGCCCATTGAGTTGCTCACGGTGGTTGTTAAACCTCATCAAAAAAAAAAAAAAAAAAATCAATGGAACCGGCTTGGAAAACAATCAAGTGGTTCCAACAATCAATAAAACATCCAGAAATAGAAACATCTATTTAGTTCCACCAGCTGCTAAAAAGCATGCTACGAAGATTAACAAATGGCGAACAAAAAGTTTCTCATACTACAATGAAGGTACCAGAGACAAAGAGATTTTCTAATCGAACAGTTAAAAGAAGAAATATAAAAAAGGAAACATGATATAAGTTTACGTCTGCTAGCGGAAGAATTTTGCATAGCGGAAAAGTTGAAAATAGACGAAAATTATTCTTCATGGAAAAAACGCTCGACCTTTAAGCAGCTAGTGAGAAATCTTTGCGTTACTTAAAGAGGATAATGCTCCACATCTCTGTTGTAGCGAATGGCATACAGTGAAGAAGAAATTTCTCATAAGCGTTTTTAGAAGCGGCGGTACAGCTGCAAACTGAAGCACACAAACACCACCTACCGACAGAACTATGAACTACAAAATTCCTCATATACTAGCCTTAAGTGTTCTACAAGGTAAATGGCATCTAGTGTTGAAATAATTTTTTAAATCGCACATGTAAAAGCAGTGATATTGAGAAAAACAGAATAAGCATATGCGCCTCTAGCGGCGAAATTGAGCACTATTTTGAAAAAAAAATACACACACAGTTTGCATAGTTAATAGTATCTGACCGAAGAAAGAAGTTTTTCAATCTTGTTTTTAGTCCCGCAGATATTGCTGTAAATGGAAACGTGAACTTACGCCTTCTGGTGGTAGACTTGTGCACTACGAAAAAATTTGAATTTATATGAGAAACATTTCCCCACTGAAACGCTCTCCAACAAAGAAAAAAATTTTCAAATCGGACTCTTAGGAGCAGAGATATTGACAAAAATAAGATATGCCTTTACTCTCCCTGGCGGAAAAACGATGCATTATTTTAAGAAGAAAGTATTCTCAAAAGGTCTTTCGATGTGAGTGGTATTGGTCAACGAAAGAATTTTCTCAATCGACTTTTCAGGAGCTCAGATTTTGCTACAAATACATCAGACGCAGAAGTTAACACTTACGCCCCCTGGTGGCTAAAACATTCTTTATCAAATATTAGAAATTATATAGGAAAAGCATTTCCTATCAGCAGCTGTATCCGGTGCAGAAAGAAGTTTTCTAATCGGAATTTTAGAAGTAGAGATATCGGGGAAAACGCAATTTACTTTAACGCTCCCTAGCGGAAAGTCAATGAATTACTTGAAAAATCTTGAAATTATATGAAAAACATGTCGCACTGGAAATTCTATCCAACAAAGAAGAAATTTTTCAACTTGGACCATTAGAAGCAGATATATTGACAAAAATAAGATATGCATCTATGCCCCCTGGCGGAGAAACCATACATTGTTTTAAAAAGGTAATATTCCGAAATGGTTTGTCGATGTGAGTAGTATCGGTTTACGAAATAATTTTTCAATCGAGATTTTAGAAGCTCATATTTTGTTGCAAATACATCAGAAGCAGAAATTAACACTTTGCGCCCCTGGTGGCCAAACCGTTTTATACCAAAAATTAGAAATTACATGTGAAAGATTTCCCATCCGGAGCTGTATCCGCTGCAGAAATAATCTTTCAAATCGGAATTTAAGAAGCAGAGATATCGGGGGAACTTTTACGCCCCCTAGTGGAGAATCTATACGTAACTTGAAAAAGTGACTGTACCTAAAATAATCTTCGCCATGAGTAGAATCTAAAGGCAGAATTATTTTTTGAATTGGATGTTTAGAAGCAAATGTATGGAATAAAATGTATTTTGAATTCGATATCATTTGCATTTACGCCCTCTAGCGGCGAAATTGTGCACCGTAAAAAAAAATCGAAATAAAGGGCAATCATTCGCACATTTCAAGCTTCCTAATGCAAAAATAATTTTTCAAATCGGACTATTAGTTGCAGAGATATCGTGTCTACAGACGGACGGACGGACAAACCGATAAGATAAGCACGATTTTTTTTTTACAAAAGACGTGGTAAAAGAAGGGAGTCAGTAATTTGCTTAAGTGCAAAAATATATTTGAAGCTGAAACCTTTGAGGTGAATTTCACTAGGGTAGGAATATTTTCGATGATTTTCGTTAAATTCAAAAAAGAAAATACAAAACTAGAGTTGTCTGATGTTGAACTCATGCGGTCAATGAATTTCTTGCCTGTTTCCCGACCGCGGTCTTTTTTTTTTTTTTTTTTTTTGTGTGTCAAATTCAGGAACAGAATTATAAGACAGAGAACCGATTGAATGCATATATTTTTCTATATTCAGGTGTATAAATGGTAATGCAAGTGAGTTTTTTACACGTGTTTCATATGTAGTTCTACATTCTTTATGTTCTTAAAGTACGTTTCTCACTGGCAATGTTATTGCAAGCATTATATCAATTATACTTGCTCATTTCTTTAAATGTACTATGACGATGTTACCACAGGCATGATCCGGGGGACTAAGAGGGCGGGGCCACTTCTCTAATGTTTTGCACTTTCCCCCCAAAAAAAACATTTTTATTACTTTTAAATAAGACATTTAAGAAACACTGACTACAGTATCAACTTCTTTAAGTTGAAATTGCGTTGAGAATTCGCACACACACACACACACACACACACACACACACACATTATTAAATCGCCCAAAATAAGGGTTAAATTCTTTGAAGTGTTTTATGTCAAGACGTTAAAGTTTAGTTGTTTGGCAGCCTTAACCCCCCCCAAAAAAAAAAAAAAAAAAAAAAAAAGCATAGACCAACTTACGCTTATGAGTATTATTAATGACATAGACTGGCTATGGAAATTCAAGTACTCTTTTCTTAATACGAAAGAAATACAAGGTGCGGACAAATATGAATTAATGAATTATAATTTCTTCGTAGATGAACAATGCAGCGCGGTGCATTGAAAGCGGTAATACGTGGCAGGTGGAAGCACTGTTCCAAGGTATTTCACATACCTCGTGTGTGCTACGGCGTCATTGGTCAGTTAGGAGGAACATGAACGAAGCGAATGTACACGTTAGCGTGGAGCAGCGCATTATAATCAAATTCCTAACGAAAGAAGGTTATAAACAGTCGGAAATGTGTTCACTATTTAGTAGACAGTACGGTGATAGAACACTGTCTAATGTGAGTGTCTATAAGAGGAGCAGTGCTTTTAAAAATGGAAGGGGAATGGTGGAGAATGAACTTCATCAGCGCCGGCCGTGGGCTTCAATAAGGTGTACTGCCGGCTGAGGACTCTAAAGGTGTAATGCACGTGGATTTCCTCACAGATCGTCACATAATAAACGCTGAATATTACTTGACATTTCTCGAAGGCCCAGTAAAGACAGCCACCAGGAACAAGGGGAAAAGGGCGCAAACATCTGTGTCATTTATCCAGTATAACGCCCGTCCACGCGTGGCTACTCGGACCACGGAAACCATCCAGATACTGAAATGGAACGTTCTACCACATCCTGCATACAATCTGGACCTTGCACCCTCGGACTATCACCTCTTTGGCCCCCTGAAGACATATCTGGGCCGGAAAAGTTTTGGCAGTAATGAGGATGTGATACAGGCTGTTCGAGAGTGGCTAAACCGACAACCAAAAGACTTCTTTCTGAGCAGCATTCTCAAGCTTGTGGACCGCTGGCGCAAGTGCATCGCAAACCAGGGGGATTATGTTGAAACGTAGCAACTTCAGTTTCGGACAAAGCATCAATGTTTTTGTCCTATTTTCAAATTATAAGTCATATTTGCTCAACCTGTATATTAAATTAATAAATTACTTTGATGATTCCACGAAGTCATAAGATCATAAAAATATGACCGATTTTTGACTTTAATGCGGTAGACGTAGTAACAAAAAACGAAGAGTTATCCTCATGTCTCGATCAAAATCTGAGTTGATTTAATCCGAATGATAGTTACATATACTAATAGTATATTGAATTTCTCATATAGTACCTGCATTGTTGTCTAGAGTTATACATAATAACGTTAACTGCCGAGAGCTATTCCGCATAATCAAAACAAAGAATGAATATTCTAAAACCTGTTTTCTATAATGGAATTTACTGTCACACAAAATTTTCGCATGCTCGAGTAACTTCACATGCAACGGCTTACTCCTAAAAAGATGATTTGCTCTTCGCAATGTTAAGCCGCTGTAGATTGCTTTATTCCGAAATTATTCAAGGATTTTTGGAATTCGAGAAACGCAAGCTTATTTTATTTCCCATTATTTCCTTCAGAAATGCAAAAACGAGCGCGAGGCGTTTACACATTCTTAACAGCCAATCGCACACACTGGTCACGTCATGGCGATGTGTTATGCATAACTTCAATTGCAAGTCACTGTCTCACACTCTCTCTTGCTCGCTCGCTCGCTTTTTCAGTGATTTATTCTGGCAGAACACTTGCGCAATGCTTTCAGTTTTGTAAAATCGCATTGCCAGTCGCGATGGAATTACCTTTGTTATAATACTATGTTTGGACTACTTTTAAATGATGTTTAGGTACTACGAACTTTTGATGTTTTTTTATCTTGATGTTAACCCAATAAGCTACAGAACATGTTACCGTCTTTTATACTTACGCCATATGGAATTAAAGGGTCAGACGTGAGATTTCTCCCATAAGAGACATTTGAAATATTTTTTCAAAGGGTTTTCTGCAACACACACCGTGCTTCAGCTTTAACAAACACCTCTATATATTCATTTTTTTTTTTTTTTTGCAGACTCAGGACAAAACCGATTTATTCATACAAATCTTTGTAAAAATAAAATAATATTAACAAACTGAACTTCCTGCATAGTTATGCGAAAAGGAAGTCTAAAGAATAAAGCAGTTTCCAGAAGTTTCTGACCTCAGAAATAAAGCTTCCTCTCTGTGTCCCTTTAAATTTACTCTGCTATAAAAGAAATGAATAGAGAGAGGGGGGGAGGTAGAGAGAAAAAGGGAGACCCAGAAGACACGTTTTTTTAAGAGAGAGAAATGCAAAAGACATGCTTGTTTGAGAGAGAAATAGCATTTTTGTATAAGAGAAATGTGTCAGAAAGGATGAGCTTGTATGAGAGAGAGAGGGGGAAGGAAGGAAGAGAGAGAGGTGGGAGAGCGAGAAAAAGAGGGAGAGAGAGGTGTAACGTATACTCTATATTCACTTTCCTTTTGATTTTACTATCTCTGGTTATTTTATTTTACTATGTAAATTATCTTCTTACTGAACGAAATATTATTTCACCCGATGAATGAGATCTGGCAATGAGTGTAAGTCATGACGTGGTGGTAGCCAGTATATATAGGCGCGTTCATCGATAGCGAAGGGGAGCGTTTGTTATTGTACGGGGAGCGTTTGTTATTGTACGGAGAGCGTTTGTTATTGTACGGAGAGATTTTGTTGTTATAAGGAGATCGTTTGTTGTTATACTAGAGGAGCTACGTGTTATTTGAGTAGCGGTGTGTGTTGATACCAGTTGAAGGTGATAATAAAAAGATTTGAGTAAGTACGTCTTTCTCAATTAATAGTTTTTGTCAGACCTCTGTCTGGCTGTTAGGTTTATATCGTTAGTTTTTTACCATTAACAACCAGCGTTAAGACTTTATACATTCTAATTACTACACTACTAGCAGGAGACTATATTCATGTTCTTAATTAACTAGTAACAACAACCATTTGAATTCACTATTTGAAGCTCAGTAGGAAAGCTTCATTATTATCAGTAGCTAGCTGGTAGAAAGAGCTTATTCATTATAATTAGCTTAGCGGAAAGCAAAATAAAGCTAATTCATTATAGAGGGGAAAAAGAGAGAGAGAGAGAGAGAGAGAGAGAGAGAGCGAGAGAGAGAGAGAGAGAGAGAGAGAGACAGAGCTAAAAACGAAAGAACAGACAAAAATTACAAACCCTGTGTGCCATATAGACACGATCTATCTCTCACATGCATATTATGCCTTTTCTTTCCCCAGACCAGCAAAAAAAATAGTAACTACATGCACACACATACTTTCTCTCTCTCTCCCTTCTGTTACACACACACACACACACACGAGCGTAGATACACAAGATATGTTTCCCTTCTTGTCACTCTTACTTTGGTCAGGGTGAGAAAATATGGTCCCAGAGCGAGAGAGAGAAAATATACAAGCACGCGTATGTGTCCAAGACAACGATAGGGTGCATATATATGAGAAAAACTGAAACGAAAATCAAATGAAATATACAGAAAGATTTGTGCGTGTGTGGATGCAGAGAATAATCTTCCTTCCTTACCCCCATTTCTACAGTGATTTTTTTTTTTTTTTTTGAAATTTGTTGACTTACAAAAAAACAAAAAACATGCACATTTTTTGTAGACACAGGACAGAACATTTTTAATCATATGGTTATAAATCCTTTTGTCTTTGGTTGAACATTAGAAAATCATAATTTAAATGTGGCAAAAATGCCACGTATTCACATTTTCATTACTAGAGATGAGGAGAGGCAATTTCAGTTAGAGAGAAAAAATAGTATCGGAGAAGTTCTGTGAAATGTTAAAATTTTGTACATGTTCTCACAAAGAACGTCCATTGACATTCATGCTTTCATTCTTGTTCAGTGTACGAAGAAAATGAAAGATTAACATACTCACTTAAATCAAAAATTTTGAGAAGTCTCCAGAAAAAAGTGCGAATGAATTCTTCAATCTTTACCTGATGCTTTGGCATGATCTCCAACTATAATTTCTTCACTAGACATTGAGTATGCTTGCGAAATGACAGCCGAACAGCGCAACTTCATAACTCCACTTTCAAAATGACGAGGTTCCGCTACAAAGTGAAGTCCCAAAACGGCCTTCATAAGACGATCTGGCTGTCTCGTTGGATGGTACTTTCTTTCAAATTCGGATGGAGCCTAACAAAAGTAAACAAATTAATAGAACAAAAAAGAATTTCAAAAGAAGCTAAAATAGTTTCACGCACTGCACAAATGAGCATCATATTTCCATAACAGAAAGGAAACAGTAAAAATAAAACCACGTATCTATACATTACGCTGATTTACAGTCGCCTCGTTTGTTTCAAGCCCAGACACCGCTTGAGCAACGGTGATTGTACAATAACCGCTGCCCAGGTAAACAAACGTCTACCATGTAACACTATCACCCATTTGGGGGATTTGCTAAATTACGTGACAGATTGGGAAACCACTGTTTTTTTTATATATTCTTACAGGTCTCCAGATTGTAACGACTCACACCGAAGCTGATGCTAATGAAATGTAACTGCAACATTCGCTTTTCAATACAGAAGGGATTTGGGTACGCAATTTTATTTTTATTTTTCTTCGTGTGAGAGGAACTGGCATCAAATTAATCCTTAAAAGTCGGTATTAAATTCATCCTTAAAAAATAGAATCCACTTACCTATCTTTTCTGATAATATTTTTTCTTATTATCACCCCTTTAAGATTTTTCTTCTTGGCAGGAATGCTGGGATCTCAAACTGAAAGCCGCAAGTTCAAGTGGGTTCCAGTTTCTTACCACGTGTATTCCGGATTACTTTTACTGCTCTAACGTCAACAAAACTGAATTGCTTTCATTGAATGTCAGAGTTATATTTACCTAAAATAATGAAATCAGTCCAATTCCTCTCATACCTTAAAAGACAGTATTAAATTCATCCTTAAAAAGTAGAATCCACTAGCGTATCGTTGATGATGATAATTTTTCTTATCATTCTTTTAATATTTTTTAATCTCTATTTTATTTCTCATGAGCTAGCTATTATTTGAACAAGTAGGAACCTCCAAGATCTCAAATTGAGAAACGAAAGGTCAACTGTTTCCTAAAAGTAGTCACACCTCAATGAATGTAAATATATTTATATTTATTTATTACTGTAATCCAAAATTCGGTTAAGCCTCTTTCCTTGGCTTATCCATCTGATATCGGTTGAAATGAATGATTTCCATATTTGGTATCTAATTCCTCAGGCAGACTTTCGAAAAATGATGTTACAATGTTCTTCTCTGAATTGCACTCGCTGCTTTCACAACATTTGTTACATACTAGTGGAGGTACCAGGCATTGCCCGGGTTTGACAAAAAATGAATCAGTTTCTCGGCCAGCGTTCTTCAAATTATCCTGAATAGGATATATTGCACAGAAACATTTAACTGAAATATGTACCGGTAATGAAAAGAAAGGATGAAAAAACTAAACAAAATCAATCTACACTTTAGCCGGCACAATTGGCTTAAACCAGCAGTCTTATTGACTGCGAATATAGGAAATTTCAAATATCTAAAACATTTACATTTTTCTATCGTGTTGTGATCAGCGTAATGTATAGTTAATTCGAAGCGCAAGTATGTTTATCCTTGAAGAGTCTCTGGGTCAACGACGTTGAATGCTATTTTATTTTGGTCCAAGATGAAGAGGTTTTTTATTTTTGCCAACTTGGGAGCATCCAGAATAGAGTTAGCCATGGGAAAAACACGAATTTTGCCGGTTAAGTACAACAAATTTTAACGATTGAACCTGTATCTTTTTGATACTCATGGCAAAACTTAGAACAACAGGAAACTGTAGGCGTTTAAACTAAAATGGTTGGTCAGATGGGACGATTGGAATGCATGAAATAAAATCATGGTCTACTGCAGCATAGCTAGTCACTATAATAGCTCCTATGACATTTCACATGAGTTCTTTGTTAGTCAGTCATGTTCCCTTGTAGAGTGCAGGAAGATCCGGATTTCATCACGATAAAATAAATAAAATCTAAAGATTACGTGAGAGAATGCACGAACGGAGGAATAGCAATATCAAGCTTTGAAAAAAGCGCAATGAGGGAAAATTCACATTTTCTTCGCATATCATTTCGGGTATTCAATTTCCATTTCATTTAAATATACAGGGTGTTCGGAAAGTAACTACTGTGCACCTAGGCTACCGTTTTGTTTTCGCAGTTATCAAGTGCAGTATGTGCCACCGGAACGTAATAAAGTGGATTCTCCCAGTCGCAGCCGATCGCGGGAACCCATGGGGCTCACTGCGCATGCGCAGCAAGCTGCTCGAAGCGTCAGTTGCCGCATTGCGGCAGTTGAGTTCCAGAGGTCAACAGAGACGAGTCGTTGTTACTGTAAGTATCGAAGTTATCGTGTGTGCTGTTGTTGTTCAGTTTTTCACACTGTGGTTCTTTCAATTGCGGAACGTGTGTTTCTGGTTGAATACGTCTTTCGAGAAGGCAATGAATACACCGATTTTGTGCGGCAGCAATATGCTGCCAAATTCCCAGGCACACCTGTACCTCATCGTAATGAAGTTCGTCGACTTATTGAGAAATTCCGTGTGACAGGCTCAGTGTTCGACGCCGAACGAAGCGGGAGACCAACTAATTTACCGATGGGAAGTTGATGGACATCTCTGACTCCCTGCTGCGGAGTCCATCAAAATCATTGCGCAAGTTGGCGCAAGAGGAAAATATCGGGCTTGCGACAGCGCATAAAGCTGTGAGAGAATCATTGCACCTCTTCCCATACAAAGTAACAGCGGTACAACAATTGCAACCGGCGGATCACGTAAAACGACTCCGGTACTGTGAATGGTTTAACAATTTTATTCAAACGAAAACTGTTGCTGTTCTTGATGTCACCTTCTTTACAGATGAGGCGTGGTTCCACCTTTCTGGGTATGTTAACGCACAAAACACACGATTGTGGTTCACAGAGACTCCTCATGCTGTGTCGGAACGACACTTGCATGACCAGAAAATCGGAGTGTGGGTTGCGCTATCCCGACGGCGCATTGTCGCGCCGTTATTCTTTCAGGACACCGTGAATAGTGCACGTTACAGTTCCATACTCCACGACTTCATCGGTCTCCTTGAGGAAGACGAAATCACCTACAGCTGGTTTCAACAAGATGGCGCTACTGCGCACACAGCTCACACCTCTATGAAACTTCTGAATGAGGTTTTTGGCGAACGTGTCATCTCAAAAAACCTATGGCCCCCTCGCTCCCCGGACCTTACTCCACCACTTTTTTCTGCGGGGTGCAGCAAAATCTGCTGTGTATCGTGATCGCCCACGCACGCTTGATCAATTACAAACTGCAATAACTACGTTCATCAGAAACATCTCACAAGCAGAGCTGCAGCAAGTGTTTGCAAATAAACTGAAACGGGTTCAGCGCTATATCGACGCTCGTGGAAATCACTTCGAACATTTTTTCTAAGTGCATAGCTTAGGTGCACAGTGACTTTCCGAACACCCTGTATTTCCTCTCTAAAAATCGCGGAATTGCTGTTTTTAAATAGTGAAACTATTCATAGCGTGCATTAACTCATAGAGAGCCGCGGTGTGAAACGTAAGCAAACCCGCTGGCAACTGCGATCAAATTTCTAACTGTAAATAATGCGTGCTATGTCAAATTAGCAACAATGGTTGAATAAACCTAGTCAGAATCTTTTCGTAAAAGTAGCTTGGAACTGTATCTAGTACATAGTTACACAATGAGCAGCGGTCTAAAAGTAAATAATTCCTCGGACCACTTCGGCGGAAGGACACACTTTGGAAATCTAACGCAGTAAACAGCAAGATCAAATTTCAAATGGTAGATCTTCCGCGCTATATCAAATTCGAAGAAACGTAGTCGAAATCTTTCCGTAATACCTTGTAAATATTCATAACGCGTAGTAACACAAGGAAAGCCGTGGTCTGAAACGTAAGGTTAGGAAAGATACACGTAACATTTTAGAAGTCTAACTCATAAACAGAAAGGTCAAATTCGGTATTTTAAATAGTATTCGTTATACCAAAGTCGAAACAACAGTTGAAGCAACCTAGTCAAAATCTTCCCGAAAAAATAGATTGGAGCTGTTTATTGTGCGTAGTTACACAATGGGAGCAACCGTCTGAAACGTAAATAAACCCTCTGACAAGTCAGACGGAAGGACACTCTTCAGAAGTCTAACATAGTAAACAGCAAGATTAATTTTCAAATTGTAAATCGCGCGCGTTATGTCAAATTGGAAACAATGGTTGAAGAAACCTAGTCAAAATCTTCCCGACGGAAATATCTTTGAATTTCTCTCAGTACGTGGTAACAAAACGAATCGCTGCGATCTAAAACGTAAATTAACCAGACTGCAACTGTGTAGAAATCATACATATCAGTCTACGGAAGTGCATTCCAAAAAATTTCAGCGTAACCTATTAATCGTCGCTTCTATTGTAGCGTACGCGTTCCCTGTATAGGTTTTAGTAATAGTCTGCCTCGATAAAGCCACCGGTAAATGTGTAAAAGTTTGACATATATAAGTTGCTACGCCAATAAAAAACACATTTTTGTAATGGCTGTTATTACATTTAGCATCATGTTCTGGTAGCGCAGATTGCAATGAGATATTGTTACGTCCAGTATATGTGAAACGTAGTGAAATAATGCTCGGCGATAGTTTAATAAAATGTAGTGTTGCATAGCAATAAAATATACTATTGTTGCGTCACTTCATCGCGCAGCATCACGCACGATCATATTTCGACAACAGTTTTTTCAACAGTGATAAAATGCTTTAAAAACTAATAGTGATTTAAAATAAGTAAATTCGAATTTTAAAAAAGGAAAAAAAACGTCTCCCAGGTGCATCATGACCCATTATTCACTGCGTGTATGCCAAATTTGAAGTCTTTACGTTCAGTAGTTTTCTCTGTAGGTGACCGACAGACAGAGAGACGAACAGACAGATATGGAAATTTTATTAATATAGAAGAACATTCAAATATGTTTTTACATAAATATCTGTGATATATAATACCATTTAAAAAGTCATGCCTCGTGTTCTCCCAAGAAAACCGATGCTGTTTTTGAATATACATGGCTAAACTAACGATAGTTTAGAGCATACTGTTGTAATGGAAATAGTTTCCTTAAGGGGAAGCCTTTTACCATGAATTAATTTCTTGAGTGCCTTGCTCATGTTTATATAATCTGATTTTTCTATTTTGTGTTCCGTTCATTAATTCTTTTACGAAAAAATCTCTAAACGTCATTTTTACGAACACCAGAATTTGATTACGAATTATGACACCGCTTAACGCGCCAAATTGTAGTGAAAAGTGAGTATAGCTTTCCGCAACAGTATAGTATTCCTTGCTTATAGGATACAGTTTTGCAGATATGATGTCACTCTTATTTTTAAAATCCTCAATTGTATCCTTAAATTAGACAAAAGCAAAAGTGGCTTCAATAATTGCACCATGCAAGAAGACTATGTAAAAATTGTGAAACAGATTTCTTTTATATCTGTTTATTTGCGTACAAAAGTATCATCTGAATTTGAGTAAACATGGCTGAGGTCTTTCAAAACGGTCTTTATGACGACTCATCGACACAATGATCAGATAGTAAAATCTGTTGGTGAGAAAGCAGTCCTAAAGTTTTGAAACTTTGACGAATGTCTCCCTGTACTTTTGCACTTCCCTAATGTTCTTTCTTTCTTTCTTTCTTTTTGGCTGGTAATAACGTACATCACAGGCACCGACTACGGGCATGCTGGGTTGCTTAAGTATGCCTCCGCAGAAATCTTGGTATGATCAGCATGCCCTGATTTCTGCACAGACAACCACATTATCTTTTGGTAACAATTCTTATATTGTAATTAGAACAAATTAGGAATAAGATGTTTCTTGCAGTTAAAATCAGCTATAAATAATCAAAAATTGAAATTGATATATTCAAGATATACTTTTGAAATAGTGTATGTTGAATATACACTGAGTGGCCACTTTATTATGACCACCTGATAGTTTTAAGCAAATGAGCTATGGCTGCACGCTGTTGCCGCCAGAGGGCGAGGCTAGTATAAAAAGGGAAACCTTAGTGCTTGCGACAGTAGTAGAAGTGATTTTGGGGTGACGAGACGGGTAAAAAATGTGATTTGGCGGACTTTCAACGTGGGATGATTGTAGGAGCTCGGAGCCATGGAGCGAGTCTTACCGAAACCGCTGTATTCGTGAAATGTTCCAGAGCAGCTGTTGTTAAAGTGTTTAAAGACTGGACTGTCAGTCAAAACACTAAGTCTCTACGTGCAACGTGTGGTCATCATTGACTAGTGACTGCTCGGGCGGAACGAAGAGTATCCAGACTAGTAACAGACAACAGAAGGGCAACAGTGCAGCAAATTACAGACCATCTTAATCAAGGATCCCCTCAAATGATCTCTGGACGCACTGTTCCCCGTACACTGCATCGGATGGGATACGGCAGCCGAAGGCCTGTTCGAACACCTTTGCTGTCTGCAGTTAACAAGAGAAAACGTCTCCAGTTCGCATAGGAGCACAAGGATTGGACAGTCGATAATTGGAAACAAATTATGTGGTCCGATGAATCACGTTTTCAGTTGCACCATGCCGATGGCCAAGTGAGAATTTGGCGGAAACAGCACAAAAGCATGGACCCCAAATGCATTGCTACAACCCTTTAAGCTGGTGGAGGCAACGTTATGGTTTGGGGAATGTTTTCCTGGCATTCTTTGGGCCCTTTAATTCGTGTTGATCAACGTCTGACTGGCACATCATATCTAAACATCGTTGCGGACCTAGTGCATCCTGTCATGTGGATGGTTAATCCCAATGGCGATGACTACTTTCAACAAGATAATGCGTCCTGCCATAGGGCTCGTATTGCGCAGGATTGGTTTCAGAAACATGCCGGAGAGTTTACTTTGCTTAGGTGGCCCCCACAATCTCCAGATTTCAACCCCATTGAGAATTTTTGGGATGAAGTTGAACGAGCCATCAGACAGCTGGATCCACAACCCTGCAATCTCACACTCCTGGAAAGTGCTATTCATCAAGCATGGTCCCAGATTCCACAAACCACCTATCAAAATCTCGTGGAGTCCATGCCACGAAGAATCGACGCAGTATTAAAGGCAAAAGGTGGCCCAACGAAGTACTGAGGGGGTGGTCATATAAAAGTGGCCCCTCAGTGTATAAGAGTCGCCCAAATGAAAGTGAGACAAGCGTAATTGCGTCGTAAACAGTAGCATCGTCCCGCTACTGTTTGTAGAAAAGTATACTCCGTGATTCATTTTGGAAAAACAGATTGTTTTTAAAAATTTAACTGAAAAACCATTTTTTCCCACATTAAAAACTTTATGTTTCTCCCCAGCTTTTGCTTTGCTCTTTACAGGCTAACGCTAATATGACTCGTTTGGTATCTATTCTCTACAAAACGTTCTTCACTTATAGTAATAATGTCAGAATACATCTGCAGAGAAAGAATACTCCTGTGAGTATAAAACACGACGTATCATTTTTCTTTACTCACACTGTCTCGTTTTGCGCTCTTCTTCTGTAGTTGCACTCATCATGCGTCCTAAATGTATCTGTTTCACCGTCTCCGTTTCAAAATAAATTACTTGGGAGTGTAGGATGATAGCAAGAAGTTAGTTTATCAAAAGCAAGTTCTTGTCTTTTATTTTCGCCTGAGTTTTACATACCGGTTCCTGACAGCAGCTGACTTAATATTTTCTGCTGATCAGCTGCAGAATCATATTTTCTAAATTCGTACATAACTCGAAATATTTATGGGAAAATTCAACGAAATTTGTAAAGATGTTAATTTTTACGTTACTTATATGTAACACAAGTAAAAGGAAATCAAAACTTTATACTTTTCATGTGTAAATGTCAAAATGTAACTTACATGAAAGAGCGGTCCGTGGTGCCGTAATTAGTGTTTTGCTTAAGACGTGGTATTTTAATATGGAGTATAATCATCACTGACAGCCACGCAGCTCAAGCAACGACTCCTCATGCGGCTTATGAAGATATTAATGATGTCCTGAGGGATTTACGACCACTCCTTAACTAGAGATGTTCCGAGTCTTTAAAGTGTTCTGGATGGGTATGGAGAGGTCCAATACGTCTCCGTAAAGCATTCCATACATTCTCAATGGGATCGAAGTCAGGGAATCTGGACTTCCACTACATTCGGCGAATATCTTCTCTTCCAGAAAATCGTTAACCAAATAAGCTCGATCAGATTGGACATTATCGTCCATAAAAATAAAATCTGGACTGACGGCTTCCCTGAATGATGTGCTTGTCTCCCCTCTGCACATCACTGTAGAGCCATCACAGAGTGGACTGAAGTCTATCGTGGTTGGGATAGTGAACAGTGGCGCCCCATTATTTCCTCGGATCAGTTCCGGTTCAGTCTGACGACGGTCAGACTGAACCGGAACTCATCCGATATCGAAATCAGACTCTCAGACTGCAGATGTGCCCGCTGAAATAGAATTTAGAGATATGTTCCTCCTCATGGATAAAAGCCATGTCTGCAGTGAGTCAAGATGTTTGAGATAATGCTTCAAGAAGAGAGTATCATCTGTCTGAAATGGCGTTCGGCTTTGCGGACCTCAACCTCATTGAATAGATATGAGGAGCACTGGGCCGATGTATTGTAGCTCCTTTTTTACCGCCCATGAAGCTTCAAGAGCTGGATGATGACTTAACTATAGGAGTGGCGGAGAATTCTCCAAGAATTGCTCGTCAATCTCCTCCTTTCGAAACCTCACTGATGTGCCAGTGTTTTAGTGTTTACTGGCAGTCATACATCCAACCAGAGATCAGAACACATTGTTTTCTTCCATTTGTTGTAGTATAATTTCACTACCATGCGTTGTGTTACAATTTCAACAATATTGCAGTCAGTTTGCTCAAATGTCTTGTGTGGTGTCTGTTTTGTCATATTTTTGATATCAATGAATAATGTGTCTACCCTTGCACGGTCGCTACCACAATATCCCCTAAGTTTCTTGAGTAGTGCGTTTTGCGCAAGTTACAGCCATAAATGACATAAGCATTATTTTTGAAAAAAAAAAAAAAAAAAAAAAGCTTCACATTTTGTTGCATCCCCGAAATTACAGAAACTTTTGGAACACTTGAACTTTCCATTTCAATTCGTTTCATATCTAATATACTGTACAAATTAGCTTACCATTTTTGTATACACCGAATGAATATTAAATATTAAGATTTCGATGTAGTGTACCTAAAATATTCCATTACTGCTTTTAAATTAAAATATAATCCTCCTTCAGCTATGTCCCTAAAATACGCAAGTGCTATTTTTAAACTAAATAAGGAGCTACTACTTTTTTGTCGTGGCTTCACGAACACCATGAGCCACTCTAAGGACCATAAGCAGTCATCTCTCAAATGTGGATCATTGGTTTTGGGAAGGGAAGAGAGCCAGCGCTTTAGGACAAGAACAACATCCATGCAATCAGGGGCTAGAGCCCGGAACTAGTACGGGCGATCTGCCAGAAACCTACGCGTCTTGACACTTGGCTTCTTTGGGCTGCGCTACAACTCCTTTTAAACAGAAACACTTCCGATATATCCGTATGGGGAATATACAATGAAGTGTAAAAAACTGGGATGCCTCATGTTGGTCCTCTTCGCGATCCGATAACGGCAGCTACGCAACGGGGTATGGACTCCAGGAGTTCTCTTTGGTACTGTGGCGAAAGTGCACACCATGCTTCCTGAAGAGCGTCCAACAGTTCCGTAATATTCGCAATTGGAGGATTTCTGGCATTGACGGGACGTTGAACTACATCCCAAATGTGTTCCATGACGTTTAAATCGGGCTAACAAGGGGGCCATGCTAAACTCCGTGGAATGCTCCTCCAGCCATAATCGAGTGACTGCGGACGTGTGCGGTGGCACAATATCGTGTTGAAAAGGGTTGCACCCGTTGGAGTGATTGCGTGACATGAACGGATGAAAACTATCCTCAAGGATGGTTATGTAGCCTCCACCTGTCAGAGCTGTCTGCAGACGCATGAGGGTCCTAATGCGTGCAAGCTGAAAACGCCCCTTACTACAACAGAGCCATCGCCGGACTGTATCCTCCCTTGTAGGCATGTGGGATCCATTGACTCGTGGGTTTGTTGCCACACCAGGAGTTGACCATCTGCTCGAAGCAGTTGGTATCGCGTTTCGTCGACCAGGCTACACGTTTGCAGGCATCTTGCGTCCAATGGCGGTGTTTCCGTGCCCAGGTGAGGCGCACAGCCTTATGTCGTCGCGTCAGCAGTGGAACCCGGGTGGACCGCCGGCTCCGGAACCTCATAGAACACAGAAAACATTGCATTGTCCGAACGCTGATGCTACTACTGGCCGTAGCATTGAATTGCGCTGAGATTGGCACGCCGGAAGAGTGTTCCCACGCATGTCAGACGCCGCTGTCCAATATCGGCCAGGGCTTTTCTACGGCCACATCGATATCGCACTACGGATACCCCCCCGCCCGGGAGTTTGTGTAGTCCAGGTACACCCTTGAAATTGTTGACCGTGTTTCAAAATCGCTTAAATCCTGATAAGGCGGCATCTGAACTGCAAAAAGTACTACTTGAGCTGGAGGACGATACCATTTACCGCATGGGTGTGATGGCGTGTAATAGAAATAGTAACGCCCTTCGAGTTTTTTTTTTTTTTTTTTACAGTAGTGTTTTGTTCTTATGTGTGCGAAGCTGTTCATCGCATTTGTCATGTGAGAAAAAATTGATTAACGAATTTGCATCAGATTTTCTCAAGAAACTTGGCGAAACTTGCAAAGACGCATACTTAAAGTTACAAAAAGTCTATGGGAAGGATTGCATGAATCGTGCACACACAAGTATATGCGTGTATAATGAATTTAATTCTTCTTCTAAGCTTCTAATGGTTGTTGTTTGTTAATTATATCATGAATAAACTTTCCTGCTAGTAGTGTAGTAATAATAATAAACAAGTTTTTAACTGCTAGTAATGTTGTAGTAGTAATTAAGATGAATAAAGTCTTAATGCTGGTTGTTAATAATAATAACTAATGAAATAAACCTAACAGCCAGACAGAGATCTGACAAAACTATGAACTGAGAAAAACGTACTTACAACAACTTTTTATTAGGGAAACTCCTGATATGATCCAGCATACACTTCACACACAGCTACTCAATAAAACGTAGCTCCTTGCACATGAACGAAGCTCTCTTTACACATAAAACGAAGATCTCCTTACGCACATCAACAAAAGCTCTCTCACGTAACACAAACAAAAGCTCTCTCACGTAACACAAACAAAAGCTCTCTCACGTATAAACAACAGCTCTCTACCACATAAACAAAAGCTCTCTCACGTAACACAAACAAAAGCTCTCTCACGTATAAACAACAGCTCTCTACCACATAAACAAAAGCTCTCTCACGTATAAACAACAGCTCTCTACCACATAAACAAAAGCTCTCTCACGTATAAACAACAGCTCTCTACCACATAAACAAAAGCTCTCCTAGGTATCGTTGAAAGCGCCTATTTATACTGGCTAACACCACGTCATGACTTACACTCATTGCCAGATCTCATTCAGCGGGAGAAATAACATCTCGTTCAGTAAGAAGATAATTTACATAGAAAAATAAAATAACTAGAGATAGTAAAATAAAAAGGAAAGTAAATCTAGAGTATACGTTACAAGTGGTATAAACGTTTTAAAGATGGTCGCGAAAGTGTTGAGAGTGATCACTGGTCTGGGAGGCCCGCAACCAACAAAAGCGAAAACAGTGTCGAACTTGAGCGCGCAGCTGTACGAGAAAATCACCGAATCACTCACTATTCCTGAGTTATCTGAAGACTTCATCATTAGTTTCGGTTCAGTTCAGTCGATTCTTACGGATGATTTGGGAATGAGAGGCGTTTCAGCCAAATTTGTGCCAAAATTGCTCTCACTTGAGCAATAATATGCCCATACTGTGTTTCAGCTGGTAGTGACCTGCTTGAATACGTAGAAAAGGACGAAAACGTTTAAAAAAGTATCATAACTAATGACGTATTGGGGGTTTATGGGTATGACTCCGAAATTAAGGCCCAGTATTCACAATGGAAGACCCAAAATCTCACAGACCCCAAAAAGCACGACAGTGCAATAGCAATGTCAAGACGATGATGGCTGTTTTTTGTTTTCAATCATGAGGGAGTTAAGCATTATGAATAAACTACACCAGGCCAGACAAGTTTCTTGCTAAGCACCACATTGTAAAGGTAGGACAGCGATTCTGTTCACCAGATCACCCTCCCTGTGCTTTTTTCTCTTCCCCTGAACCAAATACCACTTGAAAGGGAAAAATATTTCAAGATACCGAGGAGATACAACAGAATGCAGTGAAGCAGCTGTTCACTACTTCAAAATGCTTCGAGAAGAGAAAGCAGCGTTGGGCTAATTTTGTGGCTTTGAAAAGGGACTACTTCGCTATTTCGAAAGCGATTGAGTTTAAATCAGTAGGTTTTGCACTTTAAAAAAAAATCAGTCTGGATACTTTTTAAACTCACTTTGTATTGCTGGGATGTTAACGTTCCTGTTACCACGACCAAGGATAACAGGAATGCCCTCACCATGCATGTAATTCAGCTGTTGACTCAGGTGCGCCGCCGCACCCTAACTGAGCCTGATGTGAGTGATGCCCAGTTCTCCTCCATATGCGAATGTAGTGATCGTCCTCTCCAAGATAAAAGCGGGATTCGTCCCTAAAAACCAAACAACACCTGTCCAAGGCCGTCCAAGATACACAGGCAAGACACCATTCTAAACGGAGCCGTTGTTGTAGTATGGTTAATGAAAGACGTCGGAAGGTTTCGCGAGAATGGGGTCCTGCTTTTTCAAGTAGCCTGACAATGGATCGTCAGCAATGGTGCAGGGTGGTACAGGGTGCAGCGTAGTGACCGCTACAGTCGCTGGAGCCATTCGGACTTGTCCGAGTATGAGATGATTCTCTCGCCTAGTTGTCGGCCTGTGCTGACCAGAACCTTCCTAGCATGTATGCGGCCCTACATCACTACGGGACAAATGGTGGGCCATTCGTTGATATTACCAGCCTGCTTTCCGCAGTCCCATGATGCGGCCCCTCTCAAATGTGCGCAGTTGTTCGTGGTGTCTTCTAGGGCGTTATCTAAACATGACTAGTGATAACTGAAGTGAACAAACCCGATGACGTAGCCAGAATGTTCACAGCGATATACTTGTACTCTAACATCCCTTAGCCGCCCCGGTGGCGCAGTGGTCTAAGGCGCTTGCCTCTGATCATTTGTCCGTAAGGGGTCCGGGTTCGAATCCCGGTCAGGCATGGATGTTGTGTTTGTCTTACGGCACTGGCTCTCTCCCTTCCCTGGAACCAGTGACCCTAAATTAGGGACGGGCGACTGCTTATAGCCCATTGAGTTGCTCACGGTGGTCGTTAAACCTCCAATCAAAAAAAAAAAAAAAAAAAAAATAACATCCCTTATCTAGGCCGTTGGGTGCTAGATAAGGGCTGTCAGAATATATCGCAGGGAACAACCTATACGTTCATTGGCTGTGAAGCTTGAGTGATATACATCTCTGAAAAAGTGACATTTGCATACTGGCTTTCGCGGTTCGTGAATAATTTTATCGGAGTGAGTTGATTTTTTTTTTTTTCTCAGAGTGTATATCACAAAAACATTTACGGTTTTTGTTTTGTAATTGATTCTCAAATTAAATAACCAAATAAATAAAATAAATGTTGAGAAAGAAATTAAATAAACAAATGTTTTCTACAGCTCATTGGTTTGCGTTTTCTGCATTCTAGGTATGAAATACACAAAAAGCATTGCTCTTAGCAGCAAATATGAAATGCATCGACTTTCTTCTCGCCAGTTTCGTTCATTCTGAGTCATTCCTGTTTGCAGAGAGAGAAAATGATTATGTAACTGAGACCGTATCGTAACTCGCAGTTTCCGTTAGTTGGACGGTGTTGTTCTTTTTTTTTTTTTTATTGCTTAGTTTTATAAATCAGTAATAACCGTTTTAGTTAATAGATTACTTCTTACATATTCCTTCTTCGAGTAAAAACATGTTTTCTTTTTGCTCGGCAAGCTCTGTTGTCGCTAATATTTCTACAGAGTAAATAATAAACTCGTAAGTGTTTTCATTCGCTTCAATAGTGAATGATAAAACATTGCGTTACGGGCGGCTGTTTTTGTTTCGGTGGCGACCATTTGCTGAGGCACAGGGAATGAATGGTCCGTAAAACACAATAAAATGACCTCACTGAACATACTTTGCCATCTACAAACACAAAATGCCAATCCCCCTTACTCTCTCGGCCAACCGATAACTCCTATTTCACATCTTGGAATTCTCTTTTCCTCCTGATAGTTTCAAGAACTGCGAATCTCCCGTGAGTTCGTACAAGGCTCTTCAACAAATGTAAAAACAATGGTCGCGAGGCAAACATCAAATAAATACTGCATGTGCGGGGAACAGCTTTCGTGACTGAATTATAACAAGACCAGGGAATACAGACAAACATTCCTCTTGGATCAGTGGAAGTGGCTCGAACAGTGCAAACAAAAAGGACGTCTTCTAAGCAATAAATGTTTCGAAGTACGACAACTGTTCGGGACGTAACCAGAATGCACTCGATAGCTTTCCGAATAAGCTCTCATAAAAGGATGATTTATTATCGATGTTCAGGGTGGTTTCGTTTAATATATGCGCATTTATTTCGTGAGATTCGGTTACTCAGCCAGAGATGTTGGAAGCGTTTAGGTTTTCGCTTGCAGAGTAACATTATCGACAAAATTAGCACATATTTGTGCAAAAATGAAATATGTAATGATTTCAGAAGTGAAAGAGTCGGACTTTATCTTTACTAGGGATCAGAGAAACATTTATTAACTTTATTTAAGGAACAGGTAAGGTAGAGAATACACTGAAGTGCCAAAAAAAAAAAAAAACCCCAACAAAAAAAAAAAAAAAAACTGATATACCTCTGTAATACTACATTGGTTCTTCTCGCGATCACAAAATGTCAGCAACGTGACAGGGCATGGACTCCACGAGCTCTCTGTGGTACTGTGGAAACAGTGCACACCATGCTTACTGAAGAGTGTCACACAATTCCGTAATATTCACCAGTGGAGGATTCCTGGCATTGGCTGCACGTTGAACAACGGGGCATGGACTTCACGAGCTATCTGTAGTACTGTGGAGACAGAGCACACCATGCTTCCTGAATAGCGTCCCACAATTTCGCAATATTCGCTAGTGGAATATTCCTGGCATTGACGGCACGTTGAACAGCATCCCAAGTGTGTTCGATGGCGTTGAAATCCGGCGAACAAGCAGGCCATGCTAAACTCCGGGGAATGTTCCTACAGCCATAATCTGGTGACCGTGAACGTGTGCGGTGGCGCATTATCGTGTTGAAAGAGGTCACACCCGTCGGAGTGGTTGCATAACATGAACGGGTGGCTATGTAGCCTTCACCGGTCAGAGAGGGCTGCAGACGTATGAGGGGGTCCTAATATGCGACAGCTGAAAACACCCCACACTATAACAGAGCCACAGCCGGCCTGCAGTGTCCCTTGTATGCATGCGGGATCCATTGCCTCGTGGGGTTGTCGCCACACCCGGAGTCGGCTATCTGTCCGAAACACTTGGTAACGCGATTCGTCTGAGCAGGCTACACGTTTCCAGGCATTTTGCGTCCAATGGCTATGTCTCAGGCGAGGTACATAGCTTTGTGTCGTCGGGTCAGCAATCGCCAACGACACAAGGCTATACATGACTCGGGTGAGCCGTCGGCTCTGGAACCTCATAGAACACAGGGAACATGGAGATGCATGTACTTGGAGTGCCACTTTTCCAAAATAAAAAATCAACGCTGCCAAAGTTTTGTACAGTTTTGTACACCCAAAAGAAAATTTTGTACACCACCGGAAGTGGTACTTTTTTACTCTCCTTTGTGACCCTCGAGCATGTACTTGGAGTGCCACTTTTGGAGAGCAGAAAAGTACCACTTCCGGTGGTGTACAAAATTTTCTTTTGGGTGCACAAAACTGTACAAAACTAGTACAAAACTTTGGCAGCGTTGATTTTTTATTTTGGAAAAGTGGCACTCAAGTACATGTATCTGGAACATTGCACTGTCAGAACGCTAATGCAATTGTATTACTGGTCCCAGCATTGAATTGCGCTGTGATTTGCGACAATGTTGCACGCCGGCGGATGTCACCATGCGTGTGAGGCGCCACTGTCCAAGTCCAGGACTTAAAATGCCACACTTTTAAGACCTGGAATGCTTAAAATGCCACATTGGTACGCACTCTAAATCCCCCCTCCTGGTTTGTGTAGTTCAGGTACACTCCTGAAATTGTTAAACGTGTAAATCCAAATTTTGTGGTAATTTACGAGGTGGAGTGACCCATCTCCTGGGCGTTGACTATCATATCACGTTCGAAATCTCTTAAATCCTTATAAGCTGCCATTTGAAACTACGAATGCTACTACTTCAGCTTACGTATAATAGATATTTGCCTCTATATATACGTCGTTTGCGGACGATACCATTTACCACATGAGTGTGTTGGCACGTAATGGAAATGGTAGAACCCTTCCCAGTTTTCTTTCTTCTCGTTTTTTTTTTTTTTTTTGGCATGTCAGCGTAGATCAAGAAACTCTAATATTAAAAAAAGGTGATAATCCAGAGCCACTTCTAGTTGTGTTATTGGTTATCCACTTAGAAAGCACTGCTAAAGTAACGTAAATGGACCACGTTACTTTAGCAGTGCGCGGTGGCGCATTATCGTGTTGAAAGAGGTCACACCCGTCGGAGTGGTCGCTTTCCGCCACCCTGGGCTCCCGCTTTCCGCCACACAAATATAATTAAAAATAAGCAAACTGTTGAGGGTTCCCTCAATTCGTATCAGGCGAGATCGCGACTAACTTATAACACAAAAAATTGCACGGAATTCCGACGTTAAACGAGTACACTTGATTTGTGTTCCTTCCGACATGAGAAAATTTTACGAAGCAGACTGGTAAAATGAAGAAAATCAGAGAATAAGAGAATTCATCTACGCCCAATGATGCACCCAGGATTTCTTTATGGGAGAGGCCCACAATATTGAAGATGGAAATAAAATACCCCGTAGAAAACATATTTTGGAATATTGGGAAGCAATAAAAATATCTCCGACATATTAACGTGCGTTTCGGATGATTCGTTAAATACGCATTTAAAAATATACACAAATATAATTAAAAATAAGCAGCCAATAACAATGAACCAAGTGATATTTCATGGGGAGGACCCGGGCCGATGAACCACCCCCACGGAATGCGCCACTGTTTATCCCCTGGTGGAGAAACCGTGTATTATTTAAAATGCACAATGTGCGCAGTGTTCATCATAGTGCATGTAACCAATTCAAAGACTTTTTTTTCAATCGGATTTCTAGAATCTGCAAACTATTCACAACTAAAAATAATTTCTTGCATCCGCCTGCAGCAGGTGTGTGCGTTACGAAAACTCACAAATCCAGCACAAAAGATTCCTCATAGTGGAAAATATCAAAGGCAAAAAGGAATTAATGAAATCAAACAATTAGAAAAAGAGATATGGAGGAAAACGTGATATACTGTAAATTTAGTCCCCTAGAAGGAAAGCTGTGCATTATTTGAAGAATAAAGAGCGCACAAAATATTTTTCATAGTGATATATTTCTTTTAAAGAGAAGCATACACTGATGCACCATGCTGGTAGAACTTTGAATTATGAAAAGGGGAAAATATGCCAAAATATATATTCCATACAGCGTAAGCTATGTGATGGAAAAATAATTTTTCGATGCGACTTAAAAAAAGCAAAATTTGTAGAGACTTTTTGCTTCAAAACTTAGTATCGTGTGAAGCCACCTCGAGCAATAATAGCAGCCACTAGATGACGTAGTATTGAATGGAAGAGGATATTGATATCGCCCTGCGGAATAGCCTGCCACACCGTTTCTATGCGAGACCAGGTTCATTTGTGGTAACTGGTGGAGGCGCTTGACGGCTCAGTCGCTTAGGTGCCATGCCCCAGACATGTTTGATCGGGGACATATCCGGAGAACGGGAAGGTCAGGGAAGAAGCTGTATCTGTCGTGCATGGAAGAGGTCTTGTACATTCCGGGCCACATGTGACCGAGCATTGTTGTGCTAGAATATACCGCCAGGACAACTCTGAAGGAAGCCTATTCCCTTTGCCTCTAAAGCATCCCAGATGTATCGCTAGATTTGGAGGTTTCCCTCGATTCGTATCAGGCGAGATCGCTAATTGAACCCAATGGTGCCCCAAATCATGACGCCTAAATCGCAAACTGTTGAGGGTTCCCTCAATTCGTATCAGGCGAGATCGCGAATTGAACCCAATGGCACCCCGAATCATGACGCCTGAATCGCAAACTGTTGAGGGTTCCCTCAATTGGTATCAGGCGAGATCGCGAATTGAACCCAATGGCGCCTCAAATCATGAAGCCTGAATTGCAAACTGTTGAGGGTTCCCTCAATTCGTATCAGGCGAGATCACGAATTGAACCCAATGGCGCTTCAAACCATGACGCTTGGCGTTTGGCCGGTATGTCGCTGCAAGGTGCCGTTTACCACGATGTCTTCAAACATGTACGCGACCATCATGGTGCATCAAGTTGAATCGTGACTCGTGAGAAAACACGACCTGATGCTGGTCAGCACGCCAATGTGTGTTAGCAAGACCCATTACAGCCTGGGGCGTCTGTTGTTGAGAGTCAAAGGAGTGCGCAGCAATGGGATGCTAGCGACCAGTGCTCTGTTAATCAGAGAACGTCTAACTATGCTGAAAGACAAAGCCTGACATGTCACTGTACTCTACTGCTGCGCTCACACCGTGCATATCTCTGTGCTATGTCATGCAGTGGAAGTGTCTCTCATCTCGTGGAGTCGTGCGATTTTTCTATCCATTTCCGGGATTTCTGTGTGTCCGAGCCTCATCTGTCCACTGAGGCTACGTTCATATAACTGTAATGTAGTTTGGTTCCGTACAAGTGGTAATTTATCGGTAGGAAAATTCAGGATCTCTCATCATAGTGAGAAACGAGAAACAGCTTTTCGACTCAATGTCAGCACTTTACTGATTCCATCATTTCGTCCAGCTCTTCATACACAAGACCGGACAGTTCACAAGGCACTGCTCCGAAACCGAACAATGCAAAGAAGACAGTTGACTGTCGGAGAACGCAACAGAATCCATTTGAATGCTGCAGCCCTGGCTCAGACAGACAGATGTTGCAGCAACTCTTCGTGCACCTCAAAGTGTGAAAAATCGACTCCAAATGTTGCAAAATGACCAAGAAGTGGTTGTCCGAGGACCATTACAGCTTACAGCTCAGCATGAAGAGTATCCCACAACAAACTCTCAAAGAATCCGCACAATGTCCAACCTCTATAACGCGCTGAATGCCACTAGCGTTACTGTAAATGATCAAACAGTGCGTAATCGACCTCTTCAGGAAGGTCTGTAGTCCAGAAGTCAATTGTGCTGAATACCACTATCTGCGGAAACCCGATAACAAAGATGTGGGTGAGCGAAACAACACCTGTTGTGGAAGGAACAGCAGCAAAGCCTGCTATTCTGTGATGGGTCTAGATTTGGCCTTTGGTGTATATTCCGATAGTCGGTGACTTTTTGTCTGGAGAACATCAGGAGCTTGCAGGAATCAGCGTTTGTGCCTGTGCATCCATTCTGGGGTGGCTTAGTCATCGTGTGGGTAGGGCTCCGCTTTGATAACTCCCAACGTCATGACTCAGTAATTATGTGGGGGAAGTACCTGCTTTGATGTTTATCTAAGGCACGTGAAATCTAACAAGTAGCGAGACGATATCGTCACGAATACTGTGACACTTTTTGAATGTGCAATAGCCCATAAATTCCTCTTTGTGGACAATAATGCATGACCTCACATTGTGGCTGGTGAGCTCGATGATTGAAATATTTTGCGTTTATATCTACCTCCAAGGTTCCCGACATTTATCCCACTGAGCTGGGAGGCCCTCCAGAGGAGCTTGGACAGGAAATACCAGTTCACTCTAATGCTTTCTGGACTTTATGATCTTTGCGTCGTCTGCAAGTGGTACTACTCCACAGCCGGCTGAATCATGTGATCTGAAATATGTTACAAAGGTGCCAAGCAATTGTGAATAACCGAGTACGTATAACGGTATGACTGGTAAAGGTAAGCCTTTTGTGCATCTCATTCCTACTGAGCTAATGAGGTGCGCTCTCGTGCCAAAAGTACCATGCTACAGTTTTGGACTGACCTGTCCGTTTTGCGCTCTGAATCGTATATTTTCCATAATTAAATTGTTGCTCTTTACGTGCTTGTAGCATCACTGACGTATTTTGTTTTCTTTGTGACGGGAGATTAATGACCACTATGAGTAACTTGAGGCACATAAGCCGTAGCCCGTCCCAAATTTGGGGCCACAAGTTGCCGGGAACGGACAGAAGTAGCGCCATCAGACAAACACACCAGCCATGCCTCATCCCGAACTCGATCCGGACGGCTGATATGAGGCCCAGCCCTGCGACCACTCGGCCACCGGGTTGAGATGGAAACGGGTCACGGGTCAGCCGGTCAACAGGTCGACAATTTCTTACGTGTCAAACGGGTCGGGTCAAGATGTTCCTGAACCGATTCTGACCCGGTTTTATTTCCGTTTTATTTTTGAAAAGAAGACAAAATATTTCAAAGAAATATGCGTACTGTGGGTTTTTGTGCTCGATGCTGATGCCAGCGGAGTGAAAACTGATTTGTCATACAAAATTATTGTCGTCTCTTTCTAAAAGCAAAGATTTCCACCGACCTACGATACCATATCGTAAAACGACACTTCCTTTGCGTTTGTTTTCAGCGCGATTGTCTGGAGTAAGATGCAGACAAACGCCTGTCGTCTATTTCTCTGGTGATTCATTCTCTCACACCCCGCGTGTCAAATCGTAAGACTGAAAGTTACTTTCATTGAGCATTCAGAGATTTTAGTTTGATGTGCTAACATCCTGTGCCATTGCATATCCTGTCGGAATTAATGCTTTATTTCTTAATATGGATTAATTTAATATTAAGGAGATTGAAAAAGGCGTCGAGGCCAACAAATACATTCTCGTTGGAAACAAAACAGGGGAGAGTGAGCACTAGAGGTTGTTTCGTCTCATTAAGAAACCAGAATATGTTTCACAGCAACATCAATTTTCACAAGCTTGTGATGAGTTTCAATTTTCCATAATGCGTATGTTGATTTCTGGAGTGTTTCTTCCTTCTGAGGGGCAATGATGAAATCAATATCCACATTTTGGAAACTTTCAACTCATCAGAAGCTGGTAAAAATTGGTATTGCTGAGAAACATACTCTGAAGCTTGATATGTTATCAAGGAAACAGCAAAATACTGAAATCCAACGCACAACAAGTTACTTAATTCAAAAATTTTGACTGTAGCACCTTACTATTACTGCGGAAGGACATTTGACTCTTGCTGGTGAGTTTGAAAGCATGTGTAAAACAGTTAGGTTATGTGGAGAACCACAGTTTCAACCCTTTCTGTAAGTGAATAAATTGTATGTTTCCGTAATACATTTATATGATTTCTATGTAACCTACGACCATATAACCCATGATACCCACTGTGGAGAGAATTTTTGAACGTTCTGTACATATATATGTTTGTATCGAAGCATGGACAGATGCATGCTTGGTGTAACCAAGAAAAATAAAAGAGAAACTCGTGAATAAGGAAAATGACAAGAGCAGAAGACATCACCATCAGAGTAAAATCCCTGAAAAGGCAATAAGCTGGACATATTGACAGAAGGACGGACCACTGATGTATAACCGAAATTTTTAGACGGAATTCCAAGAGACAGGAAAAGACCCAAAAGAAAACCACGGTTGAGATGGGTGAATAAAATTTGGAAGCATACGGGAGTGACATAGAGGAGACTGACCCAAGATCGACCGTTGGTTGTGGAATAAACTTGGGGAGACCTTCATCCAGCAGTGGATTGATATTGGGTGACAATGATGATGATGATTAATATATACAGTATATATATATATATATATATATATATATATATATATATATATATATATATATATATATATATCATAATCATTGTCAACCATTATCAATCCACTGCTGGACGAAGATCTCCCCAAGTTTCTTCCACAACGGTCTGTTTTGTGCCAGTCTCCTCCATGTCACTCCTGCATACTTTCGAATTTCATCCACCCATCTCCCATGTGGTCTTCTTCTGGGTCTTTTCCTGTCCCTTGGAATCCAATCTAAAATTTCGGCTGTCCATCGATGGTCTTCTGGCAGTATGTCCAGCCCATTGCCATTTCAGGGATTTAACTCTGATCATGATGTCTTCCACTCTTGTCATTTTTCGGATCCACGAGTTCCTCTTCTTATCTCTCCTGGTTACACCAAGCATGCACCTCTCCATGCCACTTTGAGTCGTCTGCAGCCTTTGTATATCTCTTTTAGTTAAGGTCCACGTCTCTGCACCATACGTAAGCACTGGAAGGATGCATTGATCAAACACTTTTCTTTTAAGACATAATGGCATATTGCTCTTGAAAATTATGCTGCTTCTTCGAAAAGCTCTCCAGGCAAGTTTTGTACACCGATTAATTTCTTCCTCAATGTGACCCTTACTTAATATCTGCTGTCCAAGATAAACATACGTGTCTGTTATCTCCAGCTTTTCTCCATCAATCGTTAAAACTTCATTTCTTGTAAAAGCATTACACATCTCTTTTGTCTTCTGAAAGTTCATTTTTAATCCCACTTCTTTACTCTTGTCAGCAAGTTCCTGGATCATACTCTGCAGCTCTGATGGGGTAGTTGCAAAAATGACTACGTTATCAGCTAAACGAAGGTGGGTTAGATAATCTCCATTAATCTTTATCCCTTTGTTTTCCCAGTTCAGTGATTGAAAGACATTTTCCAATGTGGCATTAAAGAGCTTCAGAGATGTGGTGTCACCTTGTCTCACTCTCTTTCCAATTTTTATGTGTGTTGAATTTTCAAACAGCCGAATCTTTGCACTTGCATTTTCATAGATGTTATTAATAATATTAATGTATGCATCTTCAATACCGCAGGATTTCAGAGCCATTGAAACTGCTGATGGTTTCACCGAATCAAAGGCTTTTTTATAATCGATAAAAGCCATGCACAATGGAAGTTCATATTCCCTCGCTCTTTCAATTAGTTCTCTCAGTACGTGGATATGATCTATTAGGCTGTAGACACTCCTGAATCCAGCTTGTTCTCTCGGTTGAGCCATGTCCAGTGTTACCTTCAACCGGTGTGAAAGAACTTTAGTGAATATTTTATAAACCACTGATAGGAGGCTGATAGGTCTGTAGTTCCCGAGATCCTCAATGTCACCTTTTTTATGTAGCAGGATCATTGTAGCGGTGTTCCAATCCTCAGGAATCTTCCCTTCATTAAGGCATCAAGTGAAAATTTGGGCGAGTACCGTTTCGATTTCTCCACTTGCTTCTTGTATGATGTCTACAGTAATTCCATCTTCTCCTGGAGCTTTTTCCCGCTTCATGTTCTTGATTGCATGTGCAACTTCGGCTGGGAGGATTGGAAGAACTCTGATACCTTTCATGATGTCTGGAGTACACGTATCATCCCTTTCATATAATTTGGAGTAGAAATCTTTCACTCTTCTCGAAATTTCGCCTCTATTTGTTGTTACAGAACCATCTTCTTTTCTCAGTGCCATAAGCCGTTTTCTTCCCTTACTGAGATGTTCCTTTGCTATCTTTAGGCTTTGGTTGTTTTCAATTGCTTTCCTCACTAGTTCACAGTTGAATTTCCTTACGTCTTCAGTGATAGTTCTTCGTACTGTCTTGTATTGCTCTATATATTCCACTTTGGAAGTCACATCTTCTTTAGTTGTCCTTATCTCTCTTCTTTTTTGCATCAACATTTTGGTTTTTCCTGATAATTGGTTTACATGCAACTTGTTCTTAGACCCAGCTAATTTTGTTGCTGTTTCCATAAGAGCTTTGGTTATTTTTCTGTTAACTTCAGAAATATCCATTTCTTCCGATGTTAGGCCTTCTAAAGCAGAGAATCTGTTCTTCAGTTCCAACTTGAAGGCATTATGGTGTTTTTTAAGGTTGGTTATGTCAACAGATTTTGTTTGTCTTATGAGCTTGCCACGTTCAAGTTTAGTGTTGAGGTGCATCTTACATCTCACCAATCTATGGTCACTACCTGTGTTGAACTTGTTTAGCACACTGCAGTCTTCTATAACGAATTATTGTTACACATAATAAAATCAATTTCACTTGTGTTCCTATTTGGATGTCTCCATGTCCATTTCCTGTGTGGCTTTTTCGTGAAAAAGGAGTTCATGATGAAAAACCCTTCTGCCTCTGTAAATTCTACGAGAATATTTCCACGCTGGTTTCTGTTGCCGTGACCGAATTTACCTACTGAAGTTTCATTCTGTTGCCGTTGCCCTATTTTTGCATTGAAATCTTCCATAATTATCTTCAAGTGCTGCTTACCTTTATTATTTAGATGACGAATTTCCTCATAAAATTCTTCAATTTCTTCTTCAGGATGACTTGTGGTGGGTGCATAAGTTTGAATAATCTGAGCCTTGTATCTTCTTGAGAGTTGGATAACGAGTCGTGCAGCTCTGTCAGAGGAACTTTCAACTTCTACAACTTTATCCTTCAGTTTCTTGTTTATTATAAATCCAACACCACTAGTTCTGCCAGTATCTGTCCCACGATAGTAGAAGAGATGTCCACTTTTCAGTTCAATGAGATCTTCTCCTTTTCTCCTTACCTCACTTAGCTCGATGATGTCCTACTTGATCCTTTGTAGTTCCTCTTCCAATTCAAGAAGTCTTGAATCAGAAGATAGGGAGCGTTCATTATAGGTAGCCAAGGTCAGCATCAGATGGCAGCCTAGTCCGGTCCTCCGGGGATTCTTAGCACCCTCTGCCTTCATGTCGCACTGGCCGCTGCCTTTGCCAGGTACATTCCAGCTGCCGGCCTCTGAGGGCGAAGATTTAAATTGTGGAGTCATTTTGGAGGGGTTTGGCCATAACTCACCACGCTGGTCAAGCGGGTTGGTGAGTGAGGGATAGCATTTCCTCTAATCCCGATAGTATAGTTATACCGCTATTGGTGGTCATCAGAGCCCCTTTAGTGGGAACAGGATGCACCACGAGAAGGCGTGGTTGACATTTGTCAAGGAGAGGCTGCGATGTTGCGCATCACCTGACCTTACATCCCATATATATATATATATATATATATAACGTCACGTTCGGGTCCGGATCCAAACTTTTTGACCCGTTTCCATCTTTTGGGACAAGAACCAATTTTTTACAGTTTATTTATAGAGTGCAATTTTGTAAATTAGTAAAAATAAAGATCATGCACGGATAATCGAAAAACAGAGTTGTAAACATCCCAGGTAACAGATAGTTAACTATGCAACAGGTTTGGAGACACAATATTTGTATGTGTGTGTGTATGTGTGTGCAGAAATTGTAATGCTGTGATGTAGGCGTAAGAGAAACTAAACATGCTTCATGGATTACCTCGTTTCCGTTGATATACCATTTCAAAGAAGCCGCTGGTTTTGATGGACCAGCTGTACATTCTACATCCACTTGATCCCCTATGTGGTACTGTGGGCGAACGCCCGATAAAGTCGGCCTGTCTTTCGGAAGAACTAACAAAATATAAAAATAAGAAAGAAAATCATTCACTTAGCTAAAACAAAAATATTAGAATCGTTTAACAGAATAAAATTAAGCTGACACGTACGTAGAGATAAATATGACACTAAAATGAACACTAATACATATCAGTAAATTTCGTTACATTTTAATATCATTATTTTAACAGTATGAACCAATATAAATATTTCAGTAATATAATTAAAGATCAGTACTGAAATGTTATTACTTTTGCAATATATTGTTCTTTTTTCAAATATTACAATATATTTCTATTTCTTTGTTCTTTTGGTTTTAAAACAGCCTTTACATGCTACTAATTTTACTTCTTTTTCTGAGATTTGTTTCTATAATTGTAAAAAAAAAATGTGTCTTCTGTTTAAATCTGTAAACCTTTTACGTTGCAATTTTGACCAGTACTCAATCTCAGATCGGCGGGTTTTTTTTGTAACATTTCTTTAATTACCTGATAGCTGCTTTTTGGTTTAATGTCCTTTTAAAGTGATTTTGTGACATTTTTCTTGTTATTTGGAAAACTGATAATTTTGTTTCGGGTTTTAAAACCACTGTTGTGGGAAAAGCAAAGATTTTATTTTTAAAAAACACTGTTAGTTCAGTTTCTTTTCGTTTTATTTCTACCTATTCAATTTTTAACAAACAACAGCCACCTTTTCTCCTTTTTATTTTCAAACTGCTATTTGTAGTTCTTCGAGAATGACATCCTTTTTTAAAACTACAGTTTTGGGACAAGAACCAATTCCTTTTAGTCAACTCAGAACAATACGTTAGAATTATTTTTTCTCCTTCAATCTGTGCACGACTTTAAACTGAAAGCACTTAATTTGAAACATAGAAAACTTTACAATTTATCCTATCCGTCTTCTCTGAGTATACGGTGGTCTTGGCTGTAGGTGGTGATGTCACGAAGTGATACCCCCAAGCCTGCTATAATGATGGATCTGATAGCATTTATCTCACAAATCGGTTCCTTTTTCCATTTCATGAAAAAAACAAGGACCAGACAAATTTGTAAAAAAAAACAAAAAAACTTCTATTTCCTAGATTTCGTTTTTGATGCCACTGCCACATTTCGAGATAGTAAACTTTCACCCACTGGTGAAGCTAAATTTTTGATTCGTTATTTTTTTCGAAAAATTAAAAACTGTTTTTTTTGAAAAATTTGGTTTTTAAGACGTAAAAATAATGAGTCGACTCCTGCTGAATGGCGACGCCAGCTAACTCGAGAGTGGCAAGTACAATAGCCGTATTGTTAGAATCAACAAATTCTTCACAGGAGTCGGTCGTTCAAAGTACAGAATATGTACTTTTAACGATCGACTCCTCTGCAAAAAGGAGTGCATAAAGTACAGAAGTGCAAAAAAGCAAAATTGGTGAAACTCTATTGCACACTAGATTGGGAGGAGCCGCTGATAATGAGATATTTCAAATATCAGTTCAGAACTACTGAGCAGTACATGATCAATAGAGCTAGAAATTCAGCCCAAGAACGGAATCGAAAAGAGAATGGCACCACTGAACATAATCAGAAGAGTTACAAATGCAGTCTAACACAGGGTAGAACAGAATTAGTGACAGAAATTCTCCTCCAAAACTGCAACCAATCAGATGCTGAGCAGTAAAATTAATTAACTTTTAATTTAATTTTTGATCAGAAAATAGGAAATGTCACCGCCATGTGACTAACCGCAGGTTAGTGATTTACTAAAGTATTCTTTATTGCGATGCCAATCTGACGACACTTTAACGCTTACCTTTCTTCCAGAATTTACATACGTAGATATATTTACATTTTTTTCCTGCATTTCATCCAAGAAGAATTCTCAGTAAAAAGGTACGACTTATTTTTTGTCAAGGCATTTCCGAGATGAAAAATAACAGATTTCTTTTTCACGATCGATTAACTTCATTTTTTCCAGCCAGATATTGTGCCATCCGTTTTTCAAATTTAGTAACCAGGATTCTTCCAAACACGTCAGGCGTCTGACCTTGGAAAATATAAAACGTTCTTTCCTTTCCATACTTTTTTTTTTTTTCGTCAGCTTAGTGTCGAAACCACTTAATGGACGTGTATCGGCAAGGTAAAACGATGTTTTGCTACAACAGCGACATTCATGTAAGATTGGCGTGCCAATATTCCGGTTGAGCGTTCAAGCAGAACAAAACCAGGACCTCCTCTTCAGTTTTGGGCAGATCCTATTTCGGTAGCGAACGTGTCGGCCATTTTTAATCAATTCTTGTTGCCAACGGTGCTAAAAAATTCATGGTCTTTGTACTCTGTCACCAGGTATTTCCAATCTGTTGTTCCATCGTTCTGTCGGCGTTTCCAAAGAACTTTTATTTTTAAGGGTATGTCTTTCAAAACTTTTCCGCGCCTGTGGAGATGGTTCCGAAGCATTAATCATCATGAGTGGTTATGGTGATCGTTAATTAATTCCCAAAATAGAAATTACCTTTATAGCACCTTTGGATTGAATCATTGGATGAGAATTCCAGTTGTGTTGTTAGCTTCAGTGGTACCAACTGATAATTCCAAGTATAAAATTACAATTTTCTGAAATTTAAAAAAATTCAAATTTTTGTTTCATTTTGTCGAAAGCGGATTTTGAGGAACAAAATTTATAGTGAATGGCATTATTGTCAATTTTTTTTCTGTTCTTCCCCTGAGTGAGCAGATGTTAAATTTAGTTTTTGTGTTCTCGGTTTTAAACAGTTGAAGTATGACCACCGGGGTGTTGGTCAGTTGTACTTAAGAACTCCAAAAAAGAAAAGGGTAAGTTGCAGAAACAGCCTTTCCTGGTTCTTGGGTTAATTGCAATGAAGAAACACGCCACTTCACTTCCCCGCACCACCAGAGCTTCTCCCTGATAGAGAGATTACCGCACTCAGGTTTCCGCTGTTGAAAAATTGCGATTATGTAACCGTAAGTACGTGTGGGTATGTATATATACACATTACATTAATTTTTTTGTGTATGTATATAATACGTGAGCTTGTATTTCAACCTGGTAAATCCAACAGAGTCTATTAGCGTTGCCCAGCTGACTCGTCATGTCCCAAAAGGTTTCTTAGTTTATTATTTTTAATTTTTTATAATTTTTTTCATTTTCTCGTTTTGATTTTTTTCTCTCTGTTCTAATCAGTTTTAATAACCGTTCCGAAATATCATCTGTTGCTTTTAGCTTAGCACTATTTGATATGATTCGATGAGACAGCAGTTTTGGTGGATCATGGCTGTGGCACAAATCAGATTGTAAAATAATCTAGGCACTATTGTCCACGTACAGTTTTGCCAAGAATTTGCTTCTTACAACGCCACTTCCATCCTACCCCTGTTTCCCGATCTTTATAGAATGTGTGTCCTGAATGTATCAATAGTTTTTCCCCTTTTTTGCAGTACGTAAACTCCATATTATTCTACAATTGCTGTTTGGTGAATGATGCAATGATACCACTGTTTTTCTACAATTGCTGTTTGATGAATGATGCAATGATAGCCCTGTTTTTCAGTGAGTCGGTGAAGCAATGTCCAGTAGAGAGCCTTTTATGCTGGAAGCTACCTGTTCCACCAACCAGTTTTCCACATTCCCTCTCTAGTAAGCAAGGGCTGGGTTCCACATTCCCTCTCTAGTAAGCAAGGGCTGGGTTCCACATTCCCTCTCTAGTAAGCAAGGGCTGGGTTCCACATTCCCACTCTAGTAAGCAAGGGCTAGGTTTCACATTCCCTCTCTAATAAGCAAGGGTTGGGTGAGTGTAGTATATCGCTTTGTTGTCTTCCTTTCTAGTTCAACTGACCTATCGGACAAGGACCAGAGATTGGGATGAGTGCAACTGACCCATGCCCGGACACCGCAAGTAGTTATTTAAATAGTCAGAAATTCTTGATTTTAAACAGTTTAACAGGACATTTCACTGAAAAAGAAATCCAGTATTCTAATGTAGTGTTAGTATACATGAATTGGAAAATGGATGCAGTATGGGTTTTGAGTTAAAGCTTGGCCCGCTCGCAGCGCGAGTTGAAACTGCAGGAAGCAGAGCATATGCAGACTGCTCTGTGAATAACATTTCATGATTGTGTTTGCAAACGCACACGGGAATGTTACTCTCTTTTTATCTGAAAGAAAATCTGGAAGATTGTGAATATAGAATTGTCCAGCTTTCTTTTTTCTCACATCGGAAAGTTTGAAAAGTTCTGGATTTGCATCCTAAACACGGCAACAGTTCTTCATTGCTAATATATATATATGACAACATGTATTTTGGTGGTAACTTCTGTCTAATAGATTAGTCTAAATCGTAAAGAATCACAAATTGTTTAACGATTTAGACGACATATATTTTTGGGGTAACTTCTGCTTCTATATAATTGCATTAACTTGCAATTTATATAGAGGCAGAAGTTGCCCCAAAAAATGTATGTCGTCTAAATCGTAAAAGAATTTGTGTTGTTACCCTGCAGATTTTTTGATACTGAAATTGGAAGAAATATTTAAAGACCGGACAAAGGATTATCAAAGGATTATGTTATACAGTATATTGCAGAAATGATGACCTCTGAACTCATACTTCTCTGAAAATAAGACAAAGATATTTAAATTTTAAAAACACACACAGAAACACACACACACACGCGCGCACACACACACATATATGTGTGTGTGAAGTGTAATAACCAGCGATGTTCTGTTACAACTGACATGGAAGAATGCGTCACAGTTCGTCATTGCTGCGCCAACGCCACTGATGATGATGAAGAAAGGTCCCGCAAAGACATCCTCATGAGATAACGGTTGTCCCTCGGAATTGTCTGTGTACGGCGTCCAGAATGTTTTCTTGGTGTCCTACACCCTTCTTCGTACCCTTCGCTGCACACCACAGCTGAGTTCGGGCTCAATTTTAAGAGCCCGAACCCGTCCGAGCCCGAATTTTATATTGCAAGATAGAGCCCGGGCCCGAACGATCCCGAAAACTATGATTAACCTGTTTAAGAATTTAAAAAAAAATCTACTCTTCCAGACTTCCACTGTTTTTACCCTCTGCGCAATTAACCGATGTGTCCTGTCGAGAATTTTCATGTTCATAAATCTTGGGGAAATTGATCACTTCGCTGAAATTTACGAAAAATATAAAAATAATATAAAAAAAAATAAAAAAAAAATAAAAAAAAATACATAGAATAAAAATTCCCTACAGTCCCACGTTTCAAAATTTTGTTTGGAGAAGGAGAGACGTGAGGGAATAGTGGCCATGTTCGCTCATTTCTCAGCCCTGACCAAACAAACAAAATCTCAAAAAAAAAAAAAAAAAAGAAATAATGGGCATTAAACTTCTTTTTCTTTTGGCTTGATTCATTTTTACTTTAGTAAGTTAAATAAAAAAAAAGGCGAGCAAAAGAAGTCACCATCAATCCTATTAGAAAACAAAATTATTCGTAGTAATCACGGAATGAAGGGAAAGCATTTTTATAAAATTTGTGCAAAAGAAAAGAAAATCTTTCTCTCTTTCAGTCCTTCATTTTAGGCAAGATTTTAGAAGAGCCCTAAAAGTGGTAGAAATGCTCCTGTAGGCCAGCTTCAATCTATTTTTAGCTCAGCAACATGCGGAAGGTTACATAGTCCCCTACGCTGAAGGTCAAAAGGTTGCTTCCTCGGCAGGAAGTGAAGGAAGGTCATGTGGTGTCCTGTAGCTGAGTTTTGGCGCGAACCTCTTGGCCAATGGGCAGCAAAGCCGTTAGTTACTAGGGGGGAGCTTTAGCCAATGGGGGATCAGCAGTTTCAAACATCCCCGAGTTCTTTTGAGAAATTGGCACTCTACTTTTGTCTCTTCTGGTTGTTGGTCGATATGTGAAGTGGTACGAAAAATTCAGCCACGCTGGGTTTAGCCTGGCTGGCGGCTGGGCTGGGTATGACTGCCCAGTATCTCATAACAGCAAATAGAGTGTCAAATTGTTTTTGTGCAAATAAAAATAAACAAGATGTAAACCTCCATTTCTTTTTTGGATCCAGCCAGCCCTTCGGGGCTTGGCATTGATGAGAAGCAGGAAGAGTCCGACATTTTCCCTTTGCATGGCTGACAACGAAAGTTGGATCTGGCCCGGTCAAAGATTGGGGCCTCTTTGTGTTACACCACCCCACTCCTCTCCTGGAAACAGATATTGTGGAACGCTCCTAAAGACATGAAGTCCTAATGATACCGATGGCTCCCGAAGTTTACTGTGGAAATAGGAGGTAAGACTTCCTTTCCCTTTGAGGGCCAATTATTTGGCCCCATTATTTCACCTCTACGAGCTTCGATTAAGAACTGAAGTCCAGCAAAGTTAAAAGCGAACTATGCAGCCTAGTTCAGCATCTTCAACAGCGTAAAGGGCCCTGTTCGAAAAAAAAAAAAAAAGGAAAGAAAATCCTCGATTATTGAAATTTATATTTATATGTATAAAGAGATTATTCTCTTTAATGTAGAGCCATGAAGAGAAAGTTCCTCGAAAAGTTTGGGGCAGAGTGAAAAAGAAAAAAAAACAAGTGTATAAATGTATTCAGTAAAAAAATTTTTGTTTTGGTTAGTTCATATATATATCAGGTAGAATTTGTATCGTTGAGCATGACGGTGGGGCAGGTCGGGTTTCAGTTGTAATCCATGCTTGGGTCGGTAAAGCTAAAGAAATAAAAATGTAAATGTTTTTCCATTCAGGGATTTTTTTTTTTTTTGGTAGTGTTATGCTGTGTAAATTTTTACATGTGTAAGAAATATCTGAAATCCAAATTGTGTTATAATCTATCATGAAGAACAACCTCTCAAACCAGTAATTTTATTTAGGAGATTTAACTTTTTTTGTGCTTGGTAGTTTTGATCATATAATTTGTATTTATACACATACAGGGCCATGTAGTTAAAATTTTTGTCTTAAAGACAGGGTATGGTGAATTTTTGAGTTTGGCAAGTAAGGGGTGTAAAATTGTTTGTACCATTTAGTAATAATTGTGACTAGAGACCATATCAGCAAATGGATGTGAAAATGGATTTTCATGAGCGAAGGATATCAAAAGAAGGCATACTTTCTGACTAAAGGGGGCATATGTCTACAGTGGCGGAGGAGCTATAATGCCACTCTTTGCCTACCCAGTTCGGGGTATAGGCCTGATGAATTCACAACCTCATTCACACCTCCAGCCTGAACATTGATTTTTTTTTTCCTGAGTGAAATTTTGGTCTCGAAGGAAGGGGATTTGAGAATCTGATTTGCATAAGGGAGAGGATATCAAAGAAGGTATGCAAGCAGACTAGGATTCTCTGAAAGTGAGGCCTGTTCATTACCTGTGTACAGTGAGATTTCTTCGCAAGGAGTATGATTTCTGGAAATAGAGAGTGATGGTGAATTCTGGAAATAGAGAGTGATAGTGAATTCTGGAAATATAGAGTGATAGTGATTTCTGGAAATAGAGAGTGATAGTGAATTCTGGAAATAGAGAGTGATAGTGATTTCTGGAAATAGATATATTCTTTGATATCCTCTCCCTTATGCAAATCAGATTCTCAATGTGTTTTCTGGAAAGTGAGATTTATGTGGATTTTTCTAGAGATAATGTGAGTTTTCAGATAGTTTTTCTCTGGGAGATAGATGTGTGCCTGGAGTGATAATTTTTTTTTTTTTTTTTGGACAAGAGATCTCTTGCAGGAGAATTTTTCCTTACGCGGACATACTACTTCGGGTACTGAAAAGGTGCTTATGAGGATGAATTGGGGGATTCGTCTTCGGCCCCGAGTAAAACCATCGGCCAGTGAGGAGCAGCTCCTGTCAAGTGGCGTTCGAGTGTTGTCCCAAAGACAGTGAGCGAGGAAAGAAATTACAGGGTGATATGGGTCACACATATTGACTTTCCATTTTGTTGCATAGGCTGGATTGGCTTCACGACCCAATATCTCACCTTTAGCCTGATTGATATTTTCTTCGAGATGTAAATCTTATTTTCGAAGAAAAGTAAGTCTGATAAATGAGATGTTTTGCCTATCCGTTACCTCAGTGGCTTACTACATGTTGGTAAAAATTTGCAAAAAGCTTGCATGGTACAGGTTTGACTTTTTTTAGCTTAATTGGTTTATAAATTACTGGTTAGAATAAGTGGTGTAATTTTTAAATTGTTGTGAGCAGTGGAAGTGCAGATAAGTATGAATTTGTGTCCAGGAGTGTTGAGAGTTAGTGTTTGCCTTTGATTTACATAGTAGGATATTGTGTACTCAGAGCAAGTTTGAACAGTGAAGTATTTTGAAATTTCCAGATGATAAGGTGATTTTTAAGTATGTTTGTCGGCATTGTTGTGTAACGATAACTTTTGAGATGACTGAGTAAAGTATTTAGTACAGTGTGTTTAGTAGAGTGTTGAGAGTGATTTGGTATCAAATAATGCAAGAATGTTGAGTATATTAAGTGTTAATGCAAATTTTCCTGGTAGTGTAGGATTGTTTACGGAAGCAACTTTTGGTTATTTATAAATTTTGTGCTGAGTTTGCAATTTTAAAATTAATGTTGGTTAAGGAAACTGGCTTGAGGGGTGTGTTCGAAAGGAAATGAAATCTGTATTGTGTATACAATAATCTATAAATTCATGAAGAGAGTGAGAGATTGCACTTCAGCTGTTCAAACTCATCCACAGTGTTTATGTTATGTTCCCTAAGTCAAGAATACTTATGTGTTTTTGCAAATCTTGATTTTCTGGCAAAAATATGTGTTCTTCCTTTTATGATTTATACAGGGTGATCCATTTAAACCAGTACCCTGAAAAAACCTTACGTTTTTGCAATGGATCGCGCAAGGAACTTCCTTTTTTCAATAGAAGCAGCAACTCCTGGAGAATGAAAACCGCCACCGTGAAGAAGATTGTTAACCGTAACTGTAACTCAGCTCGTGATTTGTTCGTTGTCGCGTTGTCATTCACTTGCGTGCATTCGGAAACAAGCAGTACTCTATTCCAGAGCGTGTTTTTTTAGTGAAATCGTATTGGGTAACCAATTCTGTCATCAAAACGCAACGAGCATTTCGAAGAGAGTTTGGAGTTCGAAAAGTGCCAAGCAAGTCAACAATTCTGTCATCAAAACGCAACGAGCATTTCGAAGAGAGTTTGGAGTTCGAAAAGTGCCAAGCAAGTCAACAATTCTGTCATCAAAACGCAACGAGCATTTCGAAGAGAGTTTGGAGTTCGAAAAGTGCCAAGCAAGTCAACAATTCTTTCGATGGCAAAAAACTGGACCAAACCGGTTCTCTTCTCATCGGTAGCGGTAGACATCACCCTCCGATGCCCCAAACGTGTGTGGACGATGTTCGGCAACGTTTACTTCAATCCCCGACGAAATCGTTGCGCAGATTAAGCCAACAGACAGGATATTCAAACGGAACTTGTCAAAGGGCAGCAAAAAAAGCGAATATTCGACCATTTAAAGTGCACGTAATCCATCAGCTGCAGGAACCGGACAAGGGAAAGAGAGTAAGTTACTGCAAATGGTTTCGAAATTTTCTTTAATTTGCGATCTGATATTCTCTTCATCACATGGTTTACAGATGAAGCTTGGTTTCATCTGTCAGGCTACGTCAGTTCGCAAAACAGCAGATACTGGGCTGCCGAAAACCCACACGTTATGTGTGAAACACCGATGCATTCACAAAAGGTTGGTGTATCGTGTGCAGTTTCGTCTACGAAAATTATTGGCCCCATTTTTTTCTCTGAGACTGTCAACACTAACGTTTATTGCCGCATATTCAACGAATTTGTGGAACAACTTGATGACATTGAATTGACAGAGGGCTACTTTCAGCAGGATGGCGCTACGTGTCACACATCGAAAGTCTCAATGGAACTAATAACCAGCTTCTTTGATGACAGATTAATTTCAAAAAACATATGGCCTCCCCGATCTCCGGATTTAACTTCCCCTGACTTTTTTTTATGGAGCTACTTAAAGGATAGAGTTTCCAAAACCTATCCAAAAACATTGGATGCATTGCGTGAAACAATCACGACTGAAATTGGCAATGTTACTGCTCGTACTCTACATGAGACATCACTGAATATGGTGCGGCGTGTTCAACTGTGTTTACAAGAAAATGGAGGACAATTCCAACATTTGTTTTGATAAAATGATTCTCCAATATCAACTTACTGTATGATTTTGTTGTTATTTATGAAAAAGTTATAAGTAAATCCCATGGTACTGGTTTAAATGGATCACCCTGTATAAATACAACAAGTGGGTGTCATCTGATTTTGTTTGCTTTTATAAGGCCTGGTTGCCAAAAGTGGAATTGTCAAAAATGTTAAAAGCTGATTGTGTTCGAAAACAAAAACACATGGTTGTCTGGGTAATTCTCCGACTTCTTGAAACACTTTGTTATTGTGTTTGTTGTTTTGGTTAAGTTTTAGAATAAATGCAGTCCAAGTGGCCTTTCAAAAACCCCAAACTTGTGCAGTGAAGAATTAGTTGACTCAGTTGAAGTTCATCGCAGGGTCTCATGTTAATCCACCTTAGCTTGCCTAAGGCCGGAAACGACTTGGGAATTTTGTTTTTATTTATTGAATGCATTTTGTCCTAACCACTAAATTGATCATCACAGCCTTCAAAAGTTATTACACGTGTACATTGTATACCATTTAAATTTTAGTGTTTACAAATTTGGTACACATGTAAACAATAATTACTTATTTTACACTTGCAGGTGTCTCAACTCATCGAACACTCAAACAACGCAAACCTTCAATAATAACTTTTGGTATTTTCAAACATCAGTGTTGTATTTTATTTATATTTTCATTTATCATGGCCTTAAGATAATTGAATTTATTTTTGTTTCAAAATGCATCCATCCATCTCCCAAGTTATAATTTTTTCACCTAGATTCAACTTTTACCCTAATTTAATTATTTACATAAATCTAAATAGTAATTACACAGAAATAAATAATGTTCTTTGTCCCAGCCACAACAGATGTCATTCTCAACTGTGGAGTGGGGAAGGAATGTGTATATCTATTTCTACAGTTTCTTTGACCATTCATTTCTTCCTGAAAAGTTTCGGGGGAGGGGGGCACAACAATCTACGTCGTACGTTGCTCAATAGAATTAGCAGGGAGCTGCCCCTTGGAGGTAGGGAGCAAAACTTCGTCAGCTTGCTATCTACTGTCTATAGTTCTTAAAGAAACTTTTCGTTCGCAGAAATCCAGTAGTTCATCTCCTTGTGGTATTTTGTTACACAAGCCCGGAATGGATAGCCCTGCCGAATTCCTACTCCCCATCTAGACCCAGTTGCCGAAGAATTCTCTTTAACAACTCCAAAGTGTAAAAAAGTGTCGTGTGATAAATCATATAAAATCACATTAAAAGAAAATTATATCCCTCTCTCAGAGCCCGAGCCCGTCTCAGCACTACTGCACACCCTTGCCACGACGAACACACTGCGCCTCCACACGATCGGCAATCTTCGGGAGGAAAGAATTGCAGTCTCTCATGCTGATAATGCGACCTCTGTCGAACTCGCCGATGTCACTCACTGTGCGACTGTCTTACATTACTACGAGGCGTTCTTGCCCACGGTTGACCAAGCACTGACATGCCGGCTGAGCCACGCGGCGCTTGTAAGAGATAGACGGTCGGTTTCCGGTCTGTATCGCTGAGCGATCTGATTTGCCTTTTATGCACCTATGATGCCAAAATGCTGATCATTTCTTCGATACTGAGATATTGTCTGATTAGCATATCCTGTAAAAATCAAAGTCCAGCTCGACACCTTTCAGATGTTCTGTTTTTTATGAACATGAGTGTGTATATGTGTGTGTGTGTGTGTGTGTGTGTGTGTGTGTGTATTGCTTCAAATATTTCGTATTTCGTTCATCATAAAAACCGTCCTCTCCCCCTACTTATGAGACAAATCTACGCCCATGGGCCCCATGTTTCTAATTATTCTAGTAGATGTTGGCAAGTGTTTCCTTTTTTCCACTTTTAATTAACATAAACATTAATTAAAGTGGGGACTTTGAATAAAGTAGAGAAACTGCATTGACATGTCTACTGAAATTAAGTATCTGAGGAGTGTGGTCCATGCCTCTTCTTAGTTAACTAAAAGGCTGCCAGCAACTTAGCAACTAGCAGCAATTCGCCGCAGGAATTTAATAGATACAGTTACTCGTTTTTTTCCCTTCATTTTTCATTTTGCTGAATACGTAGTTTTTGTCCTTGCGAGAGTGAGCGAAAGCGTTTATCTTCAGTTTTTGCCTTTTGGCGGAGCAACTGCCGCTGTCATGTGGCAGTCGGCACGTGCGCCATCTGTGTAGGCCCATTAACACCCCTAACAGTTTCCCCTCCCACCAAGCATAACATATGGCATGTCTTCGATTCTGTGGCTCTGCATTGTTACTTTCGTGTTGATACGCATATACTTTGGGTCATGTGTATTTGTATTCTTAGCACACCGGGAACTTTCGTGTGAAAGACAGATCGGACCCTGGAATTAGGAACCACCGGTAAAGAACGCCCGTGACGAATAACTTTCGTCATGTCTCGTGACACGGCAGTTTGGAGGTGGCAGTGAGGGCGTTACACATTTGAAAGAAAAACAAAAAAGAAAAGAAAATGGGGGAGGGGGGGGTCTTCTCATCTATTTCCGGCTATTCCAGTTCACACCTTAACTTAAGGTGTGTCTTGCTGCACGAAGCTGTTCCACTGTAAATGACTCAGTGAAACGTTTTACATTTGCTATAAGGAAAGCATCCAAGAATAACTTTCACTTTTTGATATTCTCAGCGTTCTTTTCCCTTTTCAGTTTTTAGGGTCATCATCAGCAACACACACACATACTGAGAATCCGTGTTTTGAAACTTATCACGGCTGGCAAGCGAGTCTTGTAATATGTGTTAACCAGATGCAGTGGTTAATGCATTCTCCAAGACTTAGTCGTCAGCGGAAGGGATGAAAGATTTTTACTCTAAAGCAGAGATGTCGCCAAAGGGGTGCGAGAGTGGGGGTGCCCACACTTAAGATTATCTTGCCTACCCTGCCGCTCACCGAGTTCAAGATGTGCCACATTTTTTTTTTTTTTTTTTTAACTTTAAAACATAATCTGGAACTTGGCAAGGAATAATGACTCCCGTGTTTTCCCTTCTACGTAGAAAGGTTATCAACATCCGCAGGGCCGTGAAAATTCAGTTGTTCTCGTCCAAATCCTAAATTCAAGCCACTCGTCCAAATCCTAAATTCAAGCCACTCGTCCAAATCCTAAATTCAAGCCTTTTTTCAAGTTAGTATGATTAGGGGCTAATGAAGAGGGTGAATAGGAATTTACGGGGGTTATCAGTAATTGCTCCGCTGTTTGTTTGCGCTACTAAGAAGGGGATTCTAATCCGGAAAGCGGAGTCTAAAGCTATACCAGCGCTCTTAAGCCAGCCGTGGGGTAATGACAGAGCAGGTCGTAGCTGACGACTACTTTGGAAAAGATGAGTGCAAGACAAAGTTGGTGGTAGAAGGAAAGGAGTTAAGGAAGGTAAAGGTATTGTCTGCGTGTTGGAATCATACTAACTTGAACTGTTGGGGGGGGGGGGGAATGTGCATGTTAATCACACTGACTTGAACATTTCCTCTCAATCTTAATCCACGAAAACACTTGCTTTAAGACCTTTCTCCTAGGCATGAAATTTCCTTTTAATCAGGGCGTGTTACTGGTGGCAGTGTATTATGTTTATTATACGGGTATGTAACTCCTTTGGATTTACTAATTTTATAAAAAAATGGATTGACGTTAGCAAAAAATGACTCCAAAGTGAAGATTCTTATGTAATCCAAAAAGTGCAAAAACTTTAATACAGTTCCAAAATTAATGAGTATGTATCCAAGAAGGGAGGGGGAGATATTGTAAATACCTTTGCAGCCTGTAGAAAAAGGAAAGCAAATTCTTACTTTCAGTGTTTTGTAAATAAACTTGCTATCTAGCTTGCCCCAGCAAAAATAATACTCGCCCACCCGTCCCCCATCCTGATTTAGAAGTCTAGCAACGTCCCTGCTCTGAAGAAGTTTAACTTAGTCACTACAGTCTGCCTTGTGATTATTGGGCATTCATACAATATGCCAGGAACGAAGTTGAAATAGTCTTTATTCGGAATGACAGGAACACATTTAATTTATTAAAAAGTAAATGGAAGTAATGCAATTTGACCACGCCCTCGTTTTCAACATAATGAACATCATTTTACCAAAAATCAGGTGACAGACTGTCCTGTGATGGGAGAACATTGTGTGCGATTACGAAATATGCGAACGTCTTTAGTCTATATAGGCAGTAGTGCGTTTCTCCGAAGTGGGTTACGATATAAAATTGCACAATAATTCACTGCTAAAAATCTGTTGATTCCAGGAAGTGAAAGAAAATTTTAATGCCCCATCGGGAAAATGTCGACACATTCGATTACTGTGACATTTGACAGTACCATGTCCACAGTTAGTAATGTTCTGAAGAAATATGAAGTCCAGAGGTATGACTGTACCTGAGAAATGATCAGGAAAGATGTAAACTGACAGGAGCTGACAGGACGCGTGATCTCTGTTCGCTAGCAGACAGGACAAAACTCGAGTCTGGAGATGTGAGCGGTTGCAGGGAAGCTTTGTGTTCCCACATCTTCTGCGTCATGAATTATTATGGAGGGGCTGCTACTCTCCTTAATAACAAAAGCTTTACTAAAAATTAGTTTTTTTCTTAAATGCATATTTCGCTTTTGGTGTTATAGGCCATTAATAAAAACTGATGCACAGATTTAATTAGCATGCAAAAAACCACATCAGTCAAGGGAAATTCTTCTGCCTACTCGGTGACGCTGTGGTCTAAATGCCAGTTTCTGACCAATTCCGAGTGGGTCGAGGTTCGAGTCCAGCTGAGGGATGGGTGGTGTGTGTTTGTCTTATGGATCTGGTTCTTTCCCTTCTGTAGAATCAGTGGCCTCAAATTAGGGACTGGCGACTTCCTGTAGCCCTTAGAATTGCTCATGGCGGTCGTTAAACTCAAAAACATAACAAAACAAAATAATCTTTTGACTATACTGCTCGTTGTATTGGTATCATCACCGAATTTAGATATGAAAATTGCCTTGAACTGTTAACTCCCAGCAAAATCACAAGTGTTGGGAAACTGCTGGCCATCATCTAGCCTTGATGGGTCACTGCTGGCTAGAATCTGCAGCTCACGGCACGGTAGCGGTCCGTTGGTGGCAGACATTGATGGCCTTGCAGCATCGCCGTGAATTGCGGGTCTCCAAGCAAGTGCCACTAGTGGCCCGTAGCTGGCAACTGAAACAACCCAACACGAGGTGGAAGCAATAGGACTGCGTATGCGCAGAAACAACACGTGCTGTGTCTCTCATGGTGCCAGTTAGTTGAAAACGACGTTATCACTATCGTGTTATTTTAGTGGATGTTAAGAAAAAAACGCCACATGTAAAGAGGCGAATTAATTTCCTAATGAAATGCCACGTCGACGAAGATTACTGTCGGAAGAAAAATATATAAATAATTATTAATGAACTGTAAGAAATAGTCAATTACTCTCATGTATTTATAGAAACTCATTTCGTAGCAAAATTCCTGCACTGACACACAAAGAATCGGGAATACAGACAGCCATGAAATACACACACTTCACATTCCTATGAATAACAAGAAATAATTTCTGTGTAATCTGTCGTTTTAACATACATTAAATCACTTGAAACAAAAGTCCCGGAAAAACATTAAAAAATCGTTACGTTGGAAAAAAATAAGAATTATACGTGTACAAAATTTATCAATTATTTAAAAGAAAAAAAGCAAAGCTATGTAGATATAATGTACTCATCCATGGGTTGAATACACAAGACTGGAGGAATTCTCTGCTAAAAATAACGTCAAGTAAAATAAAATATCTTTCCGCTTCAGAACAAATGTAGCTTCGGACCGCGGAAAGGAAAGACACAACGTTAAAAATGTAACAAAATGTGACATGAATGGGTAAATATATTAATTAAACAATCGCCTTTGAAGACCACAAGGACAGCACAAAAGTTTGGAAAGCGCCTTTATGTTGGTACACTCGTTGAAAATGAGTGAAGTTCCCTTAAGGTTAATAAAAACAATCGTTACGTTGAAAAAATAAATTTATGAATTATATGAAACGGACATTTATGAAAAATACCTCGCAATATTGTAAAATTAGAAAGAGAACCATTAGTTTCGCATCTCGCTGGAAAGAGGCTCAGCTTCAAGCAAAGGTTCGTGCGTGCCAAACCAGTGTAGTTGCTAGAGCTCTCGCTTCCCAAGCAGACAGTCGTTGGTTCATTTCCAGCCAGATCCAAGCTGGTGGTTTTCAGGACCTGTTGAGAAAAATATCCCAGCGCCGTGCCGTAATGCAGAAGTTTCGTAGGGGACAAAAAAGGTAGTTGTGACTTTCCCAGCAAAAACAGTCTTGCTGGGCCAGCACTGGGCAACTTCTGACTGCCAGCGGTGGCCCAGCACTATGTTGCCGCCTTCCAACCGTCAATAAAATGTCCGGGGGTCTGCAGTTCGGGCCAGTAGCGGGCCAATAGTGGCACCCCTATCAGTTGTCATATGCCAGAACAGGCCCATTAGTTATCCGTCACAGGCAGTAGCTGCCGCAAGTGGCCCTTCAGCGGTTCTGCGATCACGTGTCATAAATGATGGCTAGCCTAAAGTGATCCGCTAGTTTCCCGCTAGTGGCAGCCGGCAGTCACGTGACGTAACTGATGGCTTGCCGAATCTTGTCCGCCAATTTCCCAGTAGTAGCCATAAAAAAATACAAAATAAAATAAAATAAAGGATAACCGCAGTTTCTCAAAGCTACAACTACTTTTTTTTTTCACCTTACGAAACTTCTGCATTACAGAATTGCGCTGGAGAAATTTTCTCAGTAGGTCCTGAAAAACGTGCTTTCGGATAGCGATGGAAACGAAACAAGGACGGTCTGCGTGGGAAGCTGGCGCTCTACCAACGGGACTGATTTGCCATGCCGAAGCGTTTGCTTGAAGCTGAGCCTCTTTCTTGCGGGATGTGTAACGAATAATTCCCTTTTTAATTTTAAAATATTGCGAAGTATTTTTCATAAATGTCAGTTTCATATAATTCATAAATTTATTTTTTCAATGTAACGATTGTTTTTTGTTTTTTTACCTTAAGGGAACTTTACTCATTTTCAACGAGTGTACCAATTTAAAGGCGCTTTCCAAAGTTTCGTGCTGTCCTTGTCGACTTGAGAGACGATTGTTGAATTAATACATTTACCCGTTCATATCACATTTTGTTACATTTTTAACGTTGTGTTTTTCCTTTCCGTTGTCCGAAGCTACATTTGTTTTAAAGAGGAAAGATATTTTATTTTACTTCTCGTTATTTTTAGAAGTGAATTCCTCCAGTCTTATGTATCAACCCATGGGTGAGTGAGTACATTATATCCACATAGCGTTGCTCTTTTTTTTTTTTTTCAAATAATTAATAAACTTTGTACGCGTATAATTCTTCTTCTTCTCTCCCCCCCCGACATAACGTTTTTTTTAATGTTTTTCCAGGGCTTTTGTTTAAAGCGGTTTAGTGTATGTTAAAACGAAAGATTACACAGAAATTATTTCTTTTTATTCATGGGAATGGAATGAGTCTTCAACTAATTGGTACCACGAGAGATACAGCACGTGTTGCTTCTGCGCATGCGCAGTCCCTTTGCTTCCAGCTGGTGTTCGGGTTACATCGGTTGCCAGCTACGGGCCACTAGTGGAACTTGCTTGGAGACCCACAATTCACGGCGATGCTGCAGGGCCATTAATGGTTGCCAACTAATGGCGCTGCCATCAACGGACCGCTACCGGGCTGTGAGCTGAAGATTTCAGCCATCAGTGACCCATCACTGCCAGCTGGTGGCCAGCAGTTTCCCTACACTTGTGTTTTTGTTGGGTTGAGAAACTGCGGTTGTCAGTTTTTTTTATAGCTACTACCGGGAAATTGGCGGACAAGATTCGGCAAGCCATCAGTTACGCCACGTGATTTCCGGCTGCCACGGAAGGAAAACTAGTGTACCACATTAGGCTAGCCATCATTTATGGCACGTGCTTTGCAGGGAAGCTTAAGGGCCGATTGTGGCAACCACCGGCAGTGATGGAAAACTGACAGCCCTGTTCTAGCGTATGACAACTGATGGGGTGCCAACTGTTGGCCAGCTGCTGGCCCGAACTGCTGGCCCATGTGGTGGCCGACGGGACATTTTATTGACGGTTGGGCAGCGGCATCGTAGTGCTGGGTCACTGCTGGCACTGCTGGCTGCCAGTGTTGGCTTGAGCGTTGGCCCAGTAACACTCTTTTTGCTGGGCTTTTCCTGAGTGTCACTCCAGCTGTAAACTTTTGGAGTGGCGGAGTCATGGTATGGACGGGCGTTTTTACCGTGTTGCGGGATTCGCAATGGAAATACGTGGAGCAATGATGACTGCGTCATGCAGCAAAGCTCTGTACATATTTTTCGTTTCAGGCTTTAACGACCACCATGGTTATCTAAATATATGAGTAGACGCACTGGCTCCTGAAATGGGAGAGAACCGGTGGCGTAAGAGAAGCACGCCACCCATGCCTTATCCGGGCAGCGCACAGCTTGGATGATTAGCCAGTCTTTGATCCCTCAGCCACAGGAGCCGATGTGCAGTATTGTATGTTTTACATCCCTTCGATTTTATGTAACAGAGCCTTACATCTTTAAAAACGATAATACGGTATGCCACACGTTACGGCTATTTATACGTGGTTGAAGAAAGAAATATTGAAAGTTTACAGTGGCCACCACAGATCAGCAATCCCAAATTCCAAAGAACATCTTTTGTGATGAACTGGAGCGTAGGTTGGGGCACGACTGAATATACCCGCTTCAGTAATAGAACTCATGACAGTCTTAAAAGAGAAGTGGGACAAACTACCACAACATACTTCTGCGAGAAATTGATTGAAAGCATTCCAAGACGCATAGCTGAAGATGCAAAGGCCAAATATGAGTGCGGTGGCGCTGTTAGCTAATCGCTAGCTTCTGACTATTCGTCCGAGATGAGTCTGGATCCGAATCCTGGTGAGGAGTGGATGTTGTGTTTGTTTTACGGCACGGACTCTCTCCCTATCCTGGAGTCAGTGGCCCTAAAATAGGGACGGGCGATTGTTTATAACCATTGAGTAGCTGCTCACGGTGGTCGTTAATAACTCTCCCTCCCCCCGCAAAAAAAAAAGTGCGGCACAGTATTAATTTAGTTCAAGAAAGGCATATTTGTGTTAAGAGTGCCACCTAATGGTACGAAGCATTCAGTGACGTATATTCGAGACTAGCTAGGCTAGCTGCGAAGCCTAGAGAATGCACAAATAAAAATATATTAAATGTACACAAATAAAAGTAAATAATCAGCGGTATTAAGATATGTCGATGCTTTCGCTGCTAAAAAAATACGTGCGGATTCGCTTCTTTTGACTCAAAGAATCAGTCTGCAGAGCGAGAATCAAAAACGGTGTTAACGCAAACAGCTGTCATCGTAACGCAAACAGACTATTCGTCCGAGATGAGTCTGGGTTCGATACGATCGCCTGTTAGCGCTTCCATGACAACATGAATGCGCGGGTGAAAAGTCAATGGGCCATTGCTTTGCGTAACGTTCGCTCAGAAAAGAGAAGACTTCGGACTACCTTAGTCACTCGCATGCTCCCTCCCGTAACATCACGTGTTCCGCGAGAGTTGTTTCAGTTTGTGTGAAGTGTCAATGAATTAAAATCAGTGATGTTATATCTTAAATTCGTGGCTTTGTTGGATTCGAACTGTTTTGATAAATTTTGTGAAAGCTCTCCTGAACATCTACTGTCAGAACATAAGGATTTTTATGCTTCAAATTTTGATATAGCTCGACTAAAAATGAACTTAAGGTGTTTTATTCCTTTGATGAATGCAAAAAGAAATCAGTAAGATACATTACTTGTTACTTAAAGTTGAATACATTGGACATTGGGTTTAGTGAGGCGTAAAAATTAGCAGACCTGATATTAAAGTTTCCATCAACAACTGCATCTGCCGAAAGAAGTTTTTCTGCATTGAAAAGAATCAAGATATATCTTAGAGCCACACAAGGACATGCACATTCGAGCAACTTGGCTGATTCATCAATAGAGAAAAACATTCTTTTTAAATATGAAAAACTACTCGAAAAGAAACTTTTTATGAAAACGTAACACTCAAGTTCACACAAAAGGAAAGAAGAATGGAGTTCATGTACAAATAAAGTATTCAGAAGAAGAATGGAGTTCATGTACAAATAAGTGTTCAAATCCTAATCCTCATAATTATTTGGTATCATGTTAGAAATAGCATGTACCTAAAATTTCGAAAGAAAGTTTCTTCTCTTACTTAACAACTGAAAGATAAACTTCGGGGTTTAAAAAAGAAACAGCACTAGGGAGGGAAGGAGGAGGACGGGTGAGATAGCCCAGATCTCAGACACAAGATACGCCATTGGAAGCGTTAGCTTCTGACAATTCGTCCGAAATGGGTCTGGGATCAGATCCCGGGTGAGGAATGAATGGTACGTTTGTTTTACGTCCCCTTTCCTGCCTGGAACGAGTGGCCCCAAATCAGGGACGGGAGACTGCGTATAGCCCATTGACCTGCCCACGGTGGCCGTAAAACACACACACACACACACACACACACACACACACACACAAAATCGCAAGAGTCCCGTGATTTTTGATAGTACAGAATAGACACCACGAAGCATAACTTTCGCAGAATTTCAGGCGATTTTAGTTTTGTTAACCGACTGCTTTCAAAATCATGAAATGTAACCTTTGCTGCCATATTGTAGGGAAGTCAGCTTCTAACTCTCATGGAATATGTAACAAAAATTGCCCAAACCATTGGCATTTTACCTCTCGATCGAAACATTGTATGGTGCAGTTTCACTGCCGCCTTGTGAACTGATTCGTCTTTCAATATCTTTAAAGTGTGTGCATAGCTCTATTTTGCCTACCGCTCACTTTTGACCGGCGATACAGACATCACTTCAGAGTTAAAACAGGCAGAAGTTAATACGATGACGAATTGTTAAGACTTTCTTTCAGTGGAAGTAGTGAACTGGAAGATCTAGATGTCAGTGAACCGAACATGACTCCAACACGTGAGACCAGTGCTGCAATCCTATCTGAAAAAGAAGTTGGGCAGTGAGCAACGATGTGTGCTATAAGAACAGAATTTCTCTGTTAAATATACAGATAAACAATCCGGGGAAGACATACCTCTCTATAATTTTATTTATGGATATTTCCAATGGCCATTCATCATTATAACTGAACGTGCTTTGAGTTGTATATAAAATAACTGCGAAAGGAATGCAGCAAAGATGGGCCGGGTTCCATCTTCAGGATAAGTAGCTGGTGGTATCCCACCACGCTTTCTCCCGACTGATACCTGCGTTGGACGGCACGTGAGAGCGGTGTGCGGTATAAATCAGATTTCCCCGTTGAGCGGTAGTTAGGGTTTCGGTTGACAATCGGAAGAAGTAAAAGGAGTGATATAAGCGGCTTTGATCGTAACATGATAGTTAGCGCCAGGCGAGCATCTCCAGATTGGTGTCCTCCTGGAATTTTCTCTGAAAACCGTAACAACGGGTTTAGCGTGAATGATGCAATACGAAAAATGCCTCTAGTAATCGGTGACTCTGTTAACGAAAACGCCTGGTGGATCAGAAATGCCAAAGGAGACTGGCGAAAATCGTGCAACCGAAGAGCCGTGCAAAATAACTGCAGAATTCAACATTGGTGTGCAAAAATTCATTTCCGAATGCAGCACATAACTGACCATGTCATGTTTAGGCTACAACAACCGACGACCATGTCGCCATTCTCCTTTAACGCCTCTGATCCATGAGAATCGGGACACAATAATACGAGGGATCCGAAGCCAGTTCTACCTGACCCACACTGTCATAAGCAACAGGCTGAACTTCAAGGGGGCGGGGAAGATATGAAATGAAAGAAAAAAGTCTGTCTTATGAAGAGAAATATAGAAATCTGTGTATCTCTCAATCTTTTAGTAAACTTTGCTTTCTTAAAAGTCTGTTTATCGTTTAAAAAAAGTATTGAAAACTCTTCTCGTACCTACACCAGTCCATCTACCTGCTAAGTATCCCGCTGCCAAATAGCCGTGTATATGAGCGTACGCACACAGCAGTACTTAGCTGAAACAGATAAATTATCCGTTTGTTGTGTCTGGCAAGAGAGCAAGAATTATGGCTACGATATTCCAGGAATGGAGTGAAAGATTATAAATTTCAAATAATGAAACCAATAAAATGGAGCTGGTTCATCGGATTCGCGTGCGTGGACTGCTATCATAAACTGCCCACAACACGAACTTGTCTGGGATAAAGAGTGCTTCACCCTCTCTCTCTCTCTCTCTTTCTGTACTAACCCAGACCCCCACTGGGCGCGTCACCTTTATTCACCATCACGCTGAGCAAGAGCTACGCATTGATTTGATTTAATTGGAGAAATACACCAAGGCATTCCGTTTCGAATCCCCTCCAAGCCCTCCGTCCAACGGACAGAATGTTGGCGTTATTGTTTTTGAAAGCTGAACTCACTTATGATGCATGCACACGAAACGTGCCTTTGGAAAAGTGGAAAGGTATGGATGAGACTTTCCAGGAAGCAGCGGCTAGCACGAAGCAACGGTATATACGGCATTGTCTTCCAAACGAGCAACTCATGAAGGCTGGGCGGCAAAGGGAGGAGGGAGAAGGGGAAAAAGGAGTTCGAGGAGGAATTTGCAGTCGATTTTATGCCAAGGAACAATCTTTCATCCACCGAGACTCACTCGCTCTAGCTTTCTGAGCCCAGTACATCTTCTAAAACCGAATTCGGATACGACACACGTCGCACCGCCAGAATAAGCGCGCGGAAAAATCGAATCTTGGTGGATAAATTGTTCTTCAGCGCGCGTTGATCCGCCTGATGTCCAGTTTAAACCTTGAGAGTACATATTATTCACAGTAGTTTAACCTGATCTTTAAATGGGTATTTCAGTAATTTATTTTTAATTCTGAACTTAAAACCTTCAACAATTGATTAGAAAAGGAAAAAAATTATTAAAGTGCGGTATAACGAAAAGAAGTAATTTCTAAAACGGAGCAAAAATCAAAATTTTAACGTTCAGATTGATCAGTGAGTTAAAATTTTGCCCTTCTGCGCATTATCAAGTGCTATAACATACACCAAGGCACGACAGCGCTCTCTGCAGGGACGGCGCCAGAAAATTTTCAACGGGGGCTCAAGGGTGGGCGCTCCAAAATCTAGGGGGCGGGGGGCGAATTATATACATATTCTCATCTCTCCCTAGGTAATAAGAAATATATATATATTTTCAAGGGAATATATATATATATATATAACTTTATGAAAAAGCCTTTGATTCGGTGAAACCATCAGCAGTTACAATGGCTCTGAAAACCTGCGATATTGAAGATGCATACATTAATATTATTAATAACATCTATGAAAATGCAAGTGCAAAGATTCGGCTGTTTGAAAATACAACACACATAAAAATTGGAAAGAGAGTGAGACAAGGTGATACCATATCTCTGAAGCTCTTTAATGTCACATTGGAGGGTGTCTTTCAGTCGCTGAGCTGGGAAAACAAGGGGATAAAGATTAATGGAGATTATCTAACCCACCTTCGTTTTGCTGATGACGTAGTAATTTTTGCAACTACCCCATCAGAGCTGCAGAGTATGATCCAAGAACTTGCTGAACAGAGTAAAGAAGTTGGATTGAAAATGAACTTTCAGAAGACAAAAGTGATGTTCAATGCTTTTACAAAAAATGAAGATTTATCGATTGATGGAGAAAACTGGAGATAACAGACACGTACGTTTATCTTGGACAGCAGATATCAAGTGAGGGTCACATTGATGAAGAAACTAATCGGCTTACAAAACTTGCCTGGAGAGCTTTTGGAAGAAACAGCATAATTTTCAAGAGCAATATGCCATTATGCCTTAAAAGAAAAGTGTTTGATCAATGCATCCTTCCAGTGCTTACGTATGGTGCAGAGACGTGGACCTTAACTAAAAGCGATATACAAAGGCTGCAGACGACTCAAAGTGGCATGGAGAGGTGCATGCTTGGTGTAACCAGGAGAGATAAGAAGAGGAACTCCTGGATCCGAAAAATGACAAGAGTGGAAGACATCATGATCAGAGTTAAATCCCTGAAATGGCAATGGGCTGGACATACTGCCAGAAGACCATCGATGGACAGCCGAAATTTTAGATTGGATTCCAAGGGACAGGAAAAGACCCAGAAGAAGACCACATGGGAGATGGGTGGATGAAATTTGAAAGTATGCAGGAGTGACATGGAGGAGACTGGCACAAGACAGATCATTGTGGAGGAAACTTGGGGAGATCTTCGTCCAGCAGTGGATTGATAATGGTTGACATGATGATGATGATGATGATATAACTTAAAACTTGAGCTAAAACTATATATATATATGATGATGATGATGATATAACTTAAAACTTGAGCTAAAACTATATATATATAATCATTGACAACCATTATCAATCCACTGCTGGACGAAGGTCTCCCCAAGTTTCCTCCACAACGGTCTGCCTTGTGCCAGTCTCCTCCATGTCACTCCCACATACTTTCGAATTTCATCCACCCATCTTCCATGTGGTCTTCTTCTGGGTCTTTTTCTGGACCTTGGAATCCAATCTAAAATTTCGGCTGTCCATCGATGGTCTGTTCTTCTGGCAGTATGTCCAGCCCATTGCCATTTCAGGAATTTAATTCTGATCATGATGTCTTCCACTCTTGTCATTTTTCGGATCCACGTGTTCCTCTTCTTATCTCTCCTGGTTACACCAAGCATGCACCTCTCCATGCTACTTTGAGTTGTCTGCAGCCTTTGTATGTCTCTTTTAGCTAAGGTCGACGTCTCTGCACCATACGTAGCACTGGAAGGATGCATTGATCAAACACTTTTCTTTTAAGACATAATGGCATATTGCTCTTGAAAATTATGCTGTTTCTTCCAAAAGCTCTCCAGGCAAGTTTTGTACGCCGATTAATTTCTTCACCAATGTGACCCACACTTGATATCTGCTGTCCAAGATAACGTACGTGTCTGTTATCTCCAGCCCTTCTCCATCAATCGATAAATCTTCATTTCTTGTAAAAGCATTGTACATCACTTTTGTGTTCTGAAAGTTCATTTTTAATCCCACTTCTTTACTCTTGTCAGCAAGTTCCTGGATCATACTCTGTAGCTCTGATAAGGAAGTTGCAAAAATGACTATGTCATCAGCAAAACGAAGGTGGGTTAGATAATCTCCATTAATCTTTATTCCTTTGTTTTCCCAGTTCAGTGATTGAAAGACATTTTCCAATGTGGCATTAAAGAGCTTCGGAGATATGGTGTCACCTTGTCTCACTCCTTTTCCAATTTTTATGTGTGTTGTATTTTCAAAGAGCCGAATCTTTGCACTTGCATTTTCGTAGATGTTATTAATAATATTAATGTATGCATCTTCAATACCGCAGGATTTCAGAGCCATTGCAACTGCTGATGGTTTCACCGAATCAAAGGCTTTTTCATAATCGATAAAATCCATGCACAATGGAAGTTCATATTCCCTCGCTCTTTCAATTAGTTCTCTCAGTACGTGGATATGATCTATTGTGCTGTAGCCACTCCTGAATCCAGCTTGTTCTCTCGGTTGAGCCATGTCCAGTGTCACCTTCAAGCGGTGTGAAAGAACTTTAGTGAAGATTTTATAAACCACTGATAGGAGGCTGATAGGTCTGTAGTTCCTGAGATCCTCAATGTCACCTTTTTTATGTAGCAAGATCATTGTAGCGTTGTTCCAATCCTCAGGAATCTTCCCTTCATTAAGGCATCGAGTGAAAATTTGGGCGAGTACTGTTTCGATTTCTCCACTTGCTTCTTGTATGATGTCTACAGTAATTCCATCTTCTCCTGGAGCTTTTCCCCGCTTCATGTTCTTGATTGCATGTGCAACTTCTGATGGGAGGACTGGAAGAATTCTGGTACTGGTACCTTTCATAATGTCTGGAGTACATGTATCATCCATTTCATATAATTTGGAGTAGAAATCTTTCACTCTTGTTAAAATTTCGCCTCTATTTCTTGTTACAGAACCATCTTCTTTTCTCAGTGCCATAATCTGTTTTCTTCCCTTACTGAGATGTCCCCTTGCTGTCTTTAGGCTTTGGTTGTTTTCAATTGCTTTCCTCACTAGTTCACAGTTGAATCTCCTTACGTCTTCAGTGATACTTTTTCGTACTGTCTTGCATAGCTCTATATATTCCACTTTGGAAGTCACATCTTCTTTAGTTGTCCTCATCTTTCTTCTTTTTTGCATCAACATTTTGGTTTTTCCTGATAATTTGTTCACATGCACTTTGTTCTTAGACCCAGCTAATTTTGTTGCTGTTTCCATAAGAGCTTTGGTTACTTTTCTGTTAACTTCAGAAATATCCACTTCTTCCGATGTTAGGCCTTCTGAAGCAGAGAATCTGTTCTTCAGTTCCAATTTGAAGGTATTATGGTGTTTTTTAAGGTTGGTTATGTCAATACATTTTGTTTGTCTTATGAGCTTGCTACGTTCGAGTTTAGTGTTGAGGTGCATCTTACATCTCACCAATCTATGATCACTGCCTGTGTTGAACTTGTTTAGCACACTGCAGTCTTCTATGACGAATTTTTTGTTACACATAATAAAATCAATTTCACTTGTCGTCCCATTTGGATGTCTCCATGTCCATTTCCTGTGTGGCTTTTTGTTGAAAAAGGAGTTCAAGATGAAAAACCCTACTGCCTCTGCAAACTCTACGAGAGTATTTCCATGCTGGTTTCTGTTGCCGTGACCGAATTTACCTACTGAAGTTTCATTCTGTTGCCGTTGCCCTATTTTTGCATTGAAATCTCCCATAAGTATCTTCAAGTGCTGCTTACCTTTATTATTTAGATCACGAATTTCCTCATAAAATTCTTCAATTTCTTCTTCAGCATGACTTGTGGTGGGTGCATAAGTTTGAATAATCTGAGCCTGGTATCTTCTCGAGAGTTGGATAACGAGTCGTGCAGCTCTGTCAGAGGAACTTTCAACTTCTACAACTTTATCCTTCAGTTTTTTGTTTATTATAAATCCAACACCACTAGTTCTGCCAGTATCTGTCCCACGATAGTAGAAGAGATGTCCACTTTTCAGTTCAATGAGATCTTCTCCTTTTCTCCTTACCTCACTTAGCCCGACGATGTCCCACTTGATCCTTTGTAGTTCCTCTTCCAATTCAAGAAGCCTTGAATCAGAAGATAGGGAGCGTCCGTTGTACGTAGCCAAGGTCAGCATCAGATGGCAGCCTAGTCCGGTCCTCCGGGGATTCTTCGCACCCTCTGCCTTCATGTCGCACTGGCCGCTGCCTTGGCCAGGTACATTCCAGCTGCCGGAGACTGAGAGCCAAGATTTAAGTTGTGGAGTCATTTTGGAGGGGTTTGGCCATAACTCACCACGCTGGCCAAGCGGGTTGGTGAGTGTGGGATAGCATTTCCTCTAATCCCGATGGTATAGTTATACCGCTATTGGCGGTCGTCAGAGCCCCTTTAGTGGGAACAGGATGATATATATATGTATATTCCCTAGAAAATGAAAGTTGAGAATTTGTTTTTCTCATTCCCTAGAGGGAGAGAGAAAATAAACAAATACACAAGAAGCTGCGAACCCATTTAATTATTGAGGTTCTCAATAATAAAACTAAATGTGAAATAATTGCCAAAAATAATAGATATGAAATAAATGCCAAAACTATTTGTATGTTATAACCGAAGGGATCAAATGAACTATGAAATATTACTGTACCTGTCCCTGAAGGCCAGCCTCTTCTACGTATATGAGGAAATGAAGAATAAATCCACAATTTTGAGTCGAGGATCAAAAGTACTAATAAAGAACAATACTAATGAAAGCTGAGTCTATTTTTCTCAAGTGTAGAGAAGAGAAAGTAAATAGAAGTAACCAGTTCAAGGATCAGTAAATGCATTTGCTCAAACCAGAGCTCATTCTTCGCCCAGCGGGATTCAGAAACCTCTTCCTGGCTGGGCGAGGAATGAGCTCTGGTTTGGGCAAATGCATTTACTGTTCCATGTAACTGCATCTGCTACAAAATAAAAAGAAACTACTAAATGCATCTACTACACTCAACTGGCTTCAAAATTAGATATTCTTCAAATTATTTACATACACATGCGCGCGTGTGTGTACTTGCATTACTTAGTTTTCAAGTAAATACATTTCTCTGACAATACAGACTAGAACTAAAAGCATTAGTAAATTACAAGAAAATTACTTTTAAATTACCCCTGAGAATAAAATATGTCCTGTAATAGTACTAAGGTTTTGATATATATATTCAGCCTTTCTGTTCTCTATTAATATTAAGAGAGGATTTCTGAAATGATGTGTAATATAAAATAATTACCTTCAACAACCGAGCATCCGATTTCATTCACAATTTATTTTCGAAATGTCTCAGTGCATTTGGCATGTCTAACAGCAATAATAAAGGATAATAAAGGCAGGGAATCCCATTTGTAAAGTCTGTAGCCGGGTATCCACATCGCGAGACAACATGTAACTGAAATCTGATAACCAAAATAAACTAATATTATTTCATGCAAAGGTGAAATGAATAAAAGAATTTTCTTTCAGTGCAGATTAATACGTCGATTTTTATGGGTTGCGTCAAACCGATCAACGACTTCGCTTAAATCAATTCGTTTTGCAATTGTCGACTCTATAGCTAAGACAGTGAGATTATGTAGACGATCATTAGCCATTCGATTTCAGAGATATGTTTTCAAGCATCTCATGCATGAGAAGGTTCTTTCGCAGGATGCACTAGTCACTGGCATGGTTAGTGTAATAACTGCAAGCTTATACAGCTCACGAAAAGCTAATTAGTATTCCCCCAAAACTTCAGCTAACTTACTGAGAGTTCCTACAACGCATTTTCTTTCTTTTTCATAACGCTTTATCATTCTGGGTAACAAGGTGACCTCCGATTCCACTGTGTGGCATTTATAATGCTCGGCAAGAGGCCTTAGATCGTCGATAAATAATTTCTCATTTCTGGGGTCCAAAGAACTGAAGCCACGAATGAGTGTAGTATGGGTTGTAAAACGTCGTTTGAGTTCTTCATTGATTGTGTCCGGAACAGTGATATAAAAGTGCAATCAAAAATCTTCTTTAGTTAACATGATATTCTTAGTCGAAATTTCAGTAACAAACTTCGCCAGGTGTGGTGCGAGTTTTCTTCTTCTTGATTTCTGTTCACCGAACTCTTCCAAACCGTTTGCGTCTGCGATATCTGTTGCCTCATCAAAAAGTGTCGCAAACTCGACCTCCGAATCACGCATGGTTGAAAAAAGATGCCCTGTTGTTTCAGTTGTCTCAAAGGCTTTCTTTGTTTCACAGGCTTTGTTTTGCAGATAATTCGAAACTAATGTCAATTTATTCAAAATGCACGAGAAAACACAAAGTTGGATAACAAAATCTCTACTCTACCCAGTTGCCACAAAAGACCGCGAGCTTCAGCTGCCCGACCAGTACAATCTTCCGACAGCGATGATAGCAAAACGATAATAATCGGAAAAATTTTTTAACTGCTGAACAGGCTGCAAAATGACATGCTCATCTGGTATCACTAAAGCGTTGCAATTCCACAACAGTCAAACCCATTTCACGCTGCACCGAAACAAATTTAGCATGTGTTGCCGATCCAGAGATGAAACCATGACTTTTCTAATATTGCAAAGAAAACTCTAGCTGCTTTAATATTTTTGCATGAATCTACAATAACCAAATTCAGTCTATGATTCATACAGTGAACATACACCGCTTGCGGTACTTCTTCCCGGAAGAGAGCTTGAACTCCATTCAATCGCCCACTCATGACATTGAAGTCATGTCGATTGATGTCCCATCTTCCCAAAAGCTCTTTTATGTATTTAAATAGAGATCTTGCATCAAGTTCGTCAGCTTTATGAAAGCCCAAAAATCTTTCATAAAGTGTGCCACGCAAATAATACATAACCACCACAGAAATTTGTTCATCTTTACTAATGTTATAACGAAGTAAATTTCTCCGTCATTTTTATCCGCGCCAGGATTCGAACCCGGGTCCCCTCATTCCGGAATAAGTTGCTCTACCAATTGAGCTACGCGGACGTTTTATTCTGATTCCTATCTGCCTTTATGTCGTGTGCGTCCTTCTGGCAGGTACGTCACATCTCCTGGTACGTTACATCATCTCCCCCTTATTTTTATTATTATTATTATTATTTTTTTTTTTTTGAAGTGCTGGAGAAGGGATTCTCTTATTTTTACTATCTCGCGGTGTGGAAATAACATCACACCAATGCGAGATTTTGAACGGTCGGGTCATAGTTCGGGCGCCATTATAACGAAGTAAATTTCTCCGTCATTTTTATCCGCGCCAGGATTCGAACCCGGGTCCCCTCATTCCGGAATAAGTTGCTCTACCAATTGAGCTACGCGTATGTTTTATTCTGATTCCTATCTGCCTTTATGTCGTGTGCGTCCTTCTGGTAGGTACGTCACATCTCCTGGTACGTTACAATGTCCTTCGACTCGTCGACTATAAGAGCAAAATACTTGGCTGTATCGACTTTTCCTTTTATGGTTTCTAACGTGATTTCTGCGAATACACTAAGTATTTCATTTTGAACTGAGTGATGAGTGTACTTTGCATTTCTGGGGAAATGCAAAGTACACTCATCACTCAGTTCAAAATGGGATTCAACTTTCGCTTCAGGATGGGGTCATTTTTCGTCATGAGTTCTAGAAGTTCTACAAAATTTCCTTTATTGGTGCTATTCGAAGTTTCTACATCCCCACGTTGTGCTATCCCTTAAACAGCTGTATATCTTAATGCATCCGCTATTTTTTAGATATACTCTATTTTCCTTGACTTCCGTAGCATATGCAACACTTTGAAGTGTGGCAACTGATGACTCTGCGCTTCTTGATTTCATTTTCTTATAAGAGTTCCACGACACCAACAAGTTTTGTCGGTCAAGCTGTTCTGGTGTTTTTTAAAACCCCAATCCTTTTCAAGGGTTTTTTTTTTCCAATTGTTGTAACCTCACTGAGTGAAGGTGACCTCATGTTTTTCGTCGTCTGATGAAAACATTCTACACAGAAAACAAAAGCCGAAATCTCTCTTTATACTATATTCAAGAAATGGAAACAGGTTATACCAATATGTCTGGAAGTTTCTCTGTTCTTTATCATATTTTTTGTGGGAACTATTTTAATATAGGCCGTTTGGGTTGATCCGAAAGGGGAGTTGCAAAATCAAGTTCTCCGAGTTCAACATTTTTTGTCTTGCGACCATGTTGTCCTTTCAGTGTTTTATTTTCGCAAACACTGCGCTCATAAAAACTTCTCATTGAATCACTACAAGCACTTAAAGAATCCTCGGCCGCCCCGGTGGCGCAGTGGTCTAAGCGATGGCCTCTGATCATTCGTCCGAAAGGGGTCCGGGTTCGAATCCCGGTGAGGCATGGATGTTGTGTTTGTCTTACGGCACTGGCTCTATCCCTTCCCTGGAACCAGTCACCCTAAATTAGGGACGGGCGACTGCTTATAGCCCATTGAGTTGCTCACGGTGGTCGTTAAACCTCCAATCAAAAAAAAAAAAAAAAAGAATCCTCGTTGATACCTAATGATTCACCACACGCTGTTGATGAAGTTGAAGCTGTCTGATAATCATTATCCGCTTTGTAGACACCATCGCTTAATTTACTTTTTTCTTCTGATTAACACTTGTTCGAAAAAAAAATCATGGATTGATCTTTTTGCGGACATGTTATTTCGAAGTTTGGTTTGGGAAGAAATACCTCACTTTCATGTATTCCACACAATGCGTGCAAAAACATACATCAAGCAGGAAAAAATAGTCTTTTCACCAGAACGAGAAAGCAAACGAATCTAACTACTAACTAGCCAAGAGAAATTTCGCTCACTGTATGGTGGTAACTGACGCCGATCACTGTCTGCTGTTTTTGCCGATCGTGATAACGCCCACTATTTGTAATATTCTGCGAGGGCGCCAAGACGAGGATGGGATTGGAAGAGTGATGCTTATTCAACTTTTCAACAGTGGCATGAGCGGCGGCATCGGATTGACGATGATCTTTAAACTTTCGGCAGGGCTTCGACCTCTGTGTGCCAAAGCGGAAGCGCAACATGCAAGTAAGGTTGCCCGTCTGAGTCATGTATCGTGGTTGGAAAAACATAATTGCATAATGCTTCCCTTCTTCCATTACCACAGAAAAACATGCAGCTCCGATAGTAAAGTGTACTACATTTTCTTCATTTATCCAAAAAAATCTGGGGGTGCTGACGGGGGCTCCCCAAAATTTTAATTTTGGGTGCCCCCCCCCTCCCCCCCGTCGTGCCGTCGCTGGCTCTCTGGAACAAAAGGTGTCGGAGAATTTTGTCACAGGGCAAATACTTGGGACAAAATGTGAAAACTGAAGCATCGCGGTAATTGTAATATCAGGAATGAAAGCGATAATAAAAAATTTTCGCAGTGCTTCACCATAGGGTAAAAATTTCAATCACAATGATATGATCTGCAAAACCATGGAAATAAAAAAATTCAGCCATGCCCAAATAAGAGACGATGATTTTTTTTTCTTCTGATGAACACACGACAGGAACATTCTCATGCTGGCTCCAATCCCAGAACACGCAAGCTAGGGTCTTCAAGGTTACACACATATTCTCATCTGTATCATTCATGAATTCCTGATTCCCGTAGAAAGAACATGGTAAATATTTTTACCTCAAGCAAGCATCTCTTTTCGAATTTTGGCTAAAAACTGGCCACTCAACTCGGACGACAATGAAAAATAATATCGCGTATATTGAACTGTATATCATGGGACGTAAGGTCAGGTGATGCGTAACATCACAGCCTCTCCTTGACAAATGTCAACCCCGCTTTCTCGTGGTGCATCCTGTTCCCACTAAAGGGGCTCTGACGACCGCCAATAGCGGTATAACTATACCATCAGGATTAGAGGAAATGCTATCCCACACTCACCAACCCGCTTGGCCAGCGTGGTGAGTTATGGCCAAACCCCTTCAAAATGACTCCACAACTTAAATCTTGGCCCTCAGTCTCCGGCAGCTGGAATGTACCTGGCCAAGGCAGCGGCCAGTGCGACATGAAGGCAGAGGGTGCTAAGAATCCCCGGAGGACCGGACTAAGCTGCCATCTGATGCTGACCTTGGTTACGTATAATGGACGCTCCCTATCTTCTGATTCAAGGCTTCTTGAATTGGAAGAGGAACTACAAAGGATCAAGTGGGACATCGTCGGGCTAAGTGAGGTAAGGAGAAAAGGAGAAGATCTCATTGAACTGAAAAGTGGACATCTCTTCTACTATCGTGGGAGATATACTGGCAGAACTAGTGGTGTTGGATTTATAATAAACAAGAAACTGAAGGATAAAGTGGTAGAAGTTGAAAGTTCCTCTAACAGAGCTACACGGCTCGTTATCCAACTCTCGAGAAGATACCAGGCTCAGATCATTCAAACTTATGCACCCACCACAAGTCATCCTGAAGAAGAAACTGAAGAATTTTATGAGGAAATTCGTCACCTAAATAATAAAGGTAAGCAGCACTTGAAAATAATTATGGGAGATTTCAATGCAAAAATAGGGAACGGCAACAGAATGAAACTTCAGTAGGTAAATTCGGTCACGGCAACAGAAACCAGTGTGGAAATACTCTCGTTGAGTTTGCAGAGGCAGAAGGGTTTTTCATCTTGAACTCCTTTTTCAAGAAAAAACCACACGGGAAATGGACATGGAGACATCCAAATGGGACGACAAGTGAAATTGATTTTATTATGTGTAACAAAAAATTCGTCATAGAAGACTGCAGTGTGCTAAACTAGTTCAACACAGGTAGTGACCATAGATTGGTGAGATGTAAGATGCACCTCAACACTAAACTAGAACGTGGCGAGCTCATAAGACAAACAAAATGTATTGACATAACCAACCTTAAAAAACACCATAATACCTTCAAGTTGGAACTGAAGAACAGATTCTCTGCTATAGAAGGCCTAACATCGGAAGAAGTGGATATTTCTGTAGTTAACAGAAAAGTAACCAAAGCTCTTATGGAAACAGCAACAAAATTTGCTGGGTCTAAGAACAAGTTGCATGTGAACAAATTATCAAGAAAAACCAAAATGTTGATGCAAAAAAGAAGAAAGACGAGGACAACTAAAGAAGATGTGACTTCCAAAGTGGAATATATAGAGCTATGCAAGACAGTACGAAAAAGTATCACTGAAAACGTAAGGAAATTCAACTGTGAACTAGTGAGGAAAGCAATTGAAAACAACCAAAGCCTAAAGATAGCAAAGGGACATTTCAGTAAGAGAAGAAAACAGATTATGGCACTGAGAAAAGAAGATGGTTCTGTAACAAGAAATAGAGGCGAAATTTTGACAAGAGTGAAAGATTTCTACTCCAAATTATATGAAAGGGATGATACATGTACTCCAGACATCATGAAAGGTACCAGTACCAGAGTTCTTCCAGTCCTTCCAGCAGAAGTTGCACATGCAATCAAGAACATGAAGCGGGGAAAAGCTCCAGGAGAAGATAGAATTACTGTAGACATCATACAAGAAGCAAGTGGAGAAATCGAAACAGTACTCGCCCAAATTTTCACTCGATGCCTTAATGAAGGGAAAATTCCTGAAGATTGGAATAACGCTACAATGATCTTGCTACATAAAAAAGGTGACATTGAGGATCTCAGGAACTACAGACCTATCAGCCTCCTATCAGTGGTTTATAAAATCTTCACTAAAGTTCTTTCACACCGCTTGAAGGTGACACTGGACATGGCTCAACCGAGAGAACAAGCTGGATTCAGGAGTGGCTACAGCACAACAGATCATATCCACGTACTGAGAGAACTGATTGAACGAGCGAGGGAATATGAACTTCCATTGTGCATGGCTTTTATCGATTATGAAAAAGCCTTTGATTCGGTGAAACCATCAGCAGTTGCAATGGCTCTGAAATCCTGCGGTATTGAAGATGCATACATTAATATTATTAATAACATCTTTGAAAATGTAAGTGCAAAGATTCGGCTGTTTGAAAATACAACACACATAAAAATTAGAAAAGGAGTGAGGCAAGGTGACACCATATCTCCAAAGCTCTTTAATGCCACATTGGAAAATGTCTTTCAATCACTGAACTGGGAAAACAAAGTGATAAAGACTAATGGAGATTATCTAACCCACCTTCGTTTTGCTGATGACGTAGTCATTTTTGCAACTACCCCATCAGAGCTGCAGAGTATGATCCAGGAACTTGCTGACAAGAGTAAAGAAGTGGGATTAAAAATGAACTTTCAGAAGACAAAAGTGATGTTCAATGCTTTTACAAGAAATGAAGATTTATCGATTGATGGAGAAAAGCTGGAGATAACAGACACGTACGTTTATCTTGGACAGCAGATATCAAGTGAGGGTCACATTGATGAAGAAATTAATCGGCGTACAAAACTTGCCTGGAGAGCTTTTGGAAGAAACAGCATAATTTTCAAGAGCAATATGCCATTATGTCTTAAAAGAAAAGTGTTTGATCAATGCATCCTTCCAGTGCTTACGTATGGTGCAGAGACGTGGACCTTAACTAAAAGAGTCATACAAAGGCTACAGACAACTCAAAGTAGCATGGAGAGGTGCATGCTTGGCGTAACCAGGAGAGATAAGAAGAGGAACTCGTGGATCCGAAAAGGACAAGAGTGGAAGACATCATGATCAAAGTTAAATCCCTGAAATGGCAATGGTATTGGTATTAGTAACTGTGGGTACCATAGTGATACCCAGTTTATTGCTATAACGAAATACAGACATAGGAGATTCATTAAAAGCTGCAGTACAGAAAACAACAGTGCGGAAAGTAAGTATATCCACGATGCCGCACAACGTTACACAGAAAGGAAATGAATATGCACACGAACAATGAAAGACCTAACGGCATGTCAAACACTATAACACATGTGCACAAATGCATGAAATGTACTATGCTATCATAAATCAACCGAACGGAACTGAATTGTGGTTAGAGAGCAAAACAACATGGAGTACATCAGCAACTATATAAAAATAACAAAGGTAACAAACGTACCACTATAATAATCCGCGATAGAGGAAAGCACTAACACAGCAAACACTCACAATTATAGGTAATTTAAAAACAGGCACAAATTCAGGAAACAACAGATAAGATAATGATGAGATAATGAGGAGATCACACAAGTAACGAGACCGATTAGTTGTGAAAACACAGCAAAAACACGCAATTATCGCAAATTTAAAATACATTACTTGTGAAACACAGCCAAACACACAAATAAAGCAAATTTACAATACATGACTTGTGAATCACAGTAAAAACACACATGGAAAACATCAGAATCAACATGCACTAAGTCTGCAAAACCAGGGAATCTGCGAACGGGTTCGCAAATCCTCTAGCATTGAGAGAACAAAAAGTAATCGGTGTGAGGAAGAGAGCTAAAGGTCATCGGTAAAAGGATAGAAGGTATCACATATATGCTTCTCAACGAGCTCCTTCAAGGAGGCGAGACGGCGCGTGTAACGTCTCAAAAAGGCTGATACCGAGGATCGGTGGCACACAGAGATTTAAAAAGTGACACATAAGCTTCGAATTGCGTTACCGCTGCATACAGGTCCAGATCAGGTGAGTGAAGGAATTCTTCAGAACCAACAATCGTACGTGCAGGTTGAAAAAGACGTAAAAGTTGCTGTCTGGACAGTGGACCAGGAACTGGTGGAAACGTATCAACTGCCTGTAGAACCTCAGCATCAGAGAGAGGATTGACAGGACCTGAGCGGAGAAGCATACTGTTTGAAGAAACATCAGGTAAAGAAACACCGGAACCAGAAACCTCGGGAATACTAGATGAATCCTCAGAATGTGGCACAGAAAGTTGTTTTAACTTTTTCTGTTTTACAGCGCCTGTGGAAGTTCCAATCCGCTTCGAAGAAGTAGCTGAGGCGGATGTATCCATTAGTGGATCAGGCTCACCTCCCAAGTCAGGAGACGAGTAAACGAACGTCGCCGAAGAAGCAGTACGTAGCTGAGCTGCCTTAGTGGAGACTGATACAACAGCCGAGGCTTCAGGAAGATGTTGCAACAAGTGCATGGTAGACAAGGTTGTAAATGGAGATCCGATATCCGAGAGGCTAGGAGAAGGGCCAGACGGCCGATCCGCCAAACCACCACTCAACACACCCGGATCGGAACACTCCGCTGTAGACACATCTGTAGTCGAAGACAACTCTGTCAATCTTGAAGGTGGATGCACAATCGTACGGGTCGGGAGAGGAGGAAAGGCAGCATTGTCCGTGACGGAAATGTTCGCCTGACGGAGAAACGAAGAATTCGCGTCAGGCAAACTACCGGCAGTGGGGATAGTAGAAAGACCAATGTAGTCAGCAGTGGGAAGCGAACTTGATGAACGTCCACGTCGAACGCGGTCACAGGAGGCAGTGGTGTGATTTTGTGTTAAACAGTGTGTACAATAGTGAGCAGTGAAAATCTTGAAACTGTACGTTCGTGCGCCAATTTCAACAGTAGCTTCTGTAGGGCAATCCGCCAAGGCTTTCTCGGTGGGAAAGACGACCAATAACTGACGGCGAGGTCCTGTAGCATGTGCAAATCGAGTTCCGTGGGGAGCGTCAGAAAGGCGACGGACCTTGCCAACAATTTTACAAACATGACTGACAAGGAGAGGAAGTGCAGTATCCGGCACTTCCTGTGGAACAGGATAGAACGTGATGTTCACCGTTTCTCTTGGAAAGAGGCGACGGGATGAGATGGTTTGTCATAATCGAAAGTCCGTTAGCTAGAAAAAAGTCAGCATCCTCCTTGTGATTGAACTGTACCGAAATACCCCGAGGAGTACGGGAAATTCCTGCAATGGACGCAGACGACACATGTATAGAGAGGGCTTCCATGTAGCGTGGCAATGGAGTATTTGGTAAAGCATGAAAGAGCACACCTCTATCCAGGAGGTAATGGAACTCACGGCCAATCTGCGAATTGTCATCAATCGTTACCTTCACCTTGTGGTTGGATACCTGAATAATAGGTGTTGTTTGCAAAAGACCATCTGGTTGAGAGGAATCGGACGTAGAAGTAGCACCTCGTTGCACTTTAGAGGCAAATGACATCCTTGGAAGAGAAGTCTGTTCGGATCCGGCAGGCACAGAAGGCTCTGAGGGAAGAGAAGCACAGGCCGAAGGCAAGGCAGTAGAATCAGTAGTTCTCAAGGAGGGCACCGAGACAGATGCAGGAGCTGAAGAAGAAAGCGCAGCCAAGTCCAGTGAAGGCACCGGTGCAGGAGTACTAGAAAGCTGGGAAGGCATCTGAGCAGACACATCTGAGGACGAGAGTATGTTAACTTCCATGGACGTGGGAAGTGTGACGTGACGTGCATCCGCCACGCCCATAGATGATAACGAAATACCGGAAGCCGCCATGTTGGCAGCTTGCAAACGTAAACAAACGAGCAAACGATAAGAAAACGGATGAATATGAACTAATATGAGGGTGAGAACGCTAGAAAAGTAGCTCAAAACGTACACAGTACCTTTAGACAGCCGGGCCACGCAACAGGTGAGTGAGGGACAAGGTATTCCACACTAAAACGTATAAAATATTGGAGCCACCAACACTACGTCTATCACGAACGAGCAATGGGCTGGACACACTGCCAGAAGGACAGACCATCGATGGACAGCCGAAATTTTAGATTGGATTCCAAGGGACAGGAAAAGACCCAGAAGAAGACCACATGGGAGATGGGTGGATGAATTTCGTAAGTATGCGGGAGTGACATGGAAGAGTCTGGCACAAGACAGACCGCTGTGGAGGAAACTTGGAGAGACCTTCGTCCAGCAGTGGATTGATAATGGTTGACAATGATGATGATGAGGATATCATCGTTTCCCGATGAGTTATGGCTGACACACACACACACACACACACACATTATCTTTTATAATTATAAATCTGATGGCGTAAATTAAGGATTGTCATAAAAATTGAGGGTTAGGCAGGCCCGTATATTCACCCTCCCTTCCAACCAAACCAACCCCCACACAACTGAACGTTGTAAATACTCTGAACTCTTGGTCGTTTATGAAAGTTACATTGCTATTTCATTATAAGCATGAATATTTTACATTCTTTATTTTTGTATTACACATTTTTAATGCAAATTTAAAATGATGCAAAACGAACGATGCATAACTCGAAAGAGCGACTTGTCGACTCAAAGCAGCAGGAACGGCTCTGCCAGTGGTTTCTTTGCCACATGTCTACACCGTCTGTTAAAGGTCGGAAAAGTGAGAAACGCCCCTCTCCCCCTTTTTTTACGCGAAACGTGAAATTTAGAACATAAAAGAAATTAAGGGGGACAGGCGTAGTACCGTTGAAGGCGAAAAAACCAGTTCTTCACTTTATAAATGAATATGAAATTGCTAAGCTGCTTTTAAAAAGCTTTCAAATGCTTACTGGCACAAAGTGATGTCTTGGGCAGGTTTTAAATAAACGTCTACATCTACGCGTTGGAAATTAGTATTGGAGGGAAGAGACGAAGAGTGTTCAACTTCTTCCTGTTCATTGCTTTGTTGTCAGTAGGGATGTTTTACAGTGCTTTGTGTATGGAATAAAAAATGTTTGTCGGCAAGAATTTGAGGACACTTGGTTTCCGTGCAGGGAGAAGAAATGTTTTGGCTGTTGACCACGAAAAGAAGAGACTAGGTCGAACATCAGCGAAATAGAATGTCGGATTAAGGCGAAAATGAAAAGTCGAGCCGAAGAAAAGGTGTAGAAACAATCCAAATACGACGCGATCAAGTTCTGGGTGCCATTGTTTGGATCCACAGAAACCACAATCCTTTGTATTAATTTTTTGTATTACACCTTTTTAAGCAAATGTTTTCCGAGAATTTAATTTATTTTTAATATTCCAAGAGAGTTTAGTATTATTTTCCTGTTTGGAATGAACAAATTATTTCCTTGTGAAGTAAATTACGAAAAGGTGCGAGAAAGAATTGCTATCTGCACGTCTACAAAAATGTAGTTTGTAGCTGAACCCATAGCGCCCCCTCCCCCAGATGACTCTTGAGCCCTCTGGTTATATCGAAACTATCTACAGCTCTGGGGCTAGGAGTCGCTTATTTCTCACATTGACTCTAAGGATGAGAAAAATTCATTTCGCAGTTGTTGACTCTAGAACAATAAGTGCGAAAAGAACGACGTAAGGCGGTATTCTTAGTGCCTTTCTGTGAACTCAGAAAAGATGGGGATTTCTGAGACAGAACCTGTGGAAAGAAGTCAGTCGCAGGGTCATATCTTAGGCAGTCAAAGAGAAGGGAGCTCGTCTATGCCAATGGAGAGTGGGACAGACAGTGAGGAAAGAAAGTAGCTTTAGCAGTGACACGTGAAGAAAATTTTGGGGAAAAGCTGAGATGGCTATAGTCTCAGGAATGAACGGCGACAGTTATGATATCTGAGGCAAGCACTGGCGGATAAACTAAGCACGGTAATGCATTTTACGCCCTTGCTGTTTAACGGTCACCTATACGAAGAGAAATCCGCTTACTGCCTTCTGGAAAAACACACAATCAAAACCAGAGAATTAGCACGATGTCAGTCTGTATTTGTGACTTGTACACAGATTGCCGTTACGTGGAAGTTACGAATTAATTTATCCATCATCATATACAGTATTTTGTATTTATTAGTATGAAAAAAATAGTATGTGCACCTCTGAGATATGCCCATATGTACACTACTTCTCAACGTATTCATCCTGTTTGTTGAGGGACTTGTCAAACCGGGAGATCCATTCCATGCTTCGAAACGTTGTCTATAAAAGTTTGGCGGTTGTTCGTACAGCCATTGTTTTATTGCACACTTCGGAGCGTCATCCGACAGTAATCGTTTCCCACGAAGATGCTGCTTCAACCGTGAAAACAGGTGAAAATCCGACGTGTCATGCGAAAGGTGGAATTTTTCTTCCAGGTGATGCAGTGTCACACGGCGATCTTCACTAAAATAGTCGTGAATCAGTTAAGCACTCCGCAATGGCATCGACGTGATCTGCTGATGTCGAAGGACGTCCGGTCCTTGGTTCATCGTGGACACTCACTCTACCCCTACCGGGCCTGGTTCACTTCGTCGACAACTCATTTCGTCGACGCCACTTCGTCGACAACTCATTTCGTCGACGCCACTTCGTCGACAACTCATTTCGTCGACGCCACTTCGTCGACAACTCATTTCGTCGACGCCACTTCGTCGACAACTCATTTCGTCGACGCCACTTCGTCGACAACTCATTTCGTCGATACTATATATGCAAACAGTCGATTCCTAAAAAACCGAAAAAAGTTCAGAACCACCAAATTCGGTATATTATCCCATAGTACTCTCTTAGACCGTACACGGTTTTTGGAAGGGGTCGGGGCCCAGGGTCAAGGGAAGCCCCATACAAAATTTTCGTAAAATCTACAGTTTTCAATCTAGAACCACAAAATTTGGTATACTATCCCATAGTACTCTCTTAGACCGTACACGGTGTTTGGAAGGGGTCGGGACCCGGGGTCAAGGGGCACCATACAACATTTTCGTAAAATCTACAGTTTTCAATTTAAAACCACAAAATTTTGTATACTATCTCATGGTACTCTTACACCAACTTAGACCATAGACGAAAGAGGTCGCAGCCCGGGGTCAAGAGGGACCCATAAAATGTTTTCGTAAAATATACAGTTTTCAATTTAGAACCACTAAATTTGGTATACTATCTCATGGTACTCTAACTTAGACCGTACACGGTTTTGGGAAGGGGTCGGGGCCCGGGGTGAAGGGAGCCACATACAAAATTTTCTCAAAAATTTCCATTTTTTACTTAAGAACTGCAACACAATTCTGTACTCCAATACCCTATCTGCGGTCTAAGTTAGAGTACCATGAGATAGTATACCAAATTTGGTGGTTCTGAATTGAAAACTGTAGATTTTACGAAAATTTTGTATGGATCCCCTTGACCCCGTACCCCGAACCCTTCCAAAAATCGTGTACGGTCTAAGAGAGTGCCATGAGATAGTATACCATATTTGATGGTTCTGAACTTTTTTTTCGGTTTTTTAGGAATCGACAGTTTGCATATATAGTGTCGACGAAATGAGTTGTTGACGAAATGGTGTCGACGAAATGAGTTGTCGACGAAGTGATTGTCGATGAAATGAAAGAGACCGCACTCTACCACCACTGAAATCCCGACACCACATTCGCACCTGAAATCCCGACACCACATTGTCATCACGTTCGGGCCCCTAGACAGCTTGAAGTTCACGGTGAATTTCAATAGGCAACGTCCCTTTTGCCCGCAAGAAGCGAATGACTTCTCGAATTTCTTGCTTTGTTCATTCAACCATTACATCTAGAATCTGTATAGTTCAGGAACATAATGTTTCTGAAGCTTCAAACTGCAGCCATCTAAAACAGAACATGCTAAGTTACACGCCAGCAAAAAAAATTTCAATACATGCGGAGAATTTTTTGTCATTTTCATGTAGGACTCCCGCCCACAGGGAGCAGAGTTTAGGTCCCAGCCACCTACAGCGAGATCGCCTTTTGGGCAGGACACAGAAACAATGAGAGCAAGTCTAGCGACTTTTGACAGAACAGTTTGTAGTGAGATTAGAGTACAGTAGATGGTGCCACCGTATAAGTACGATATTGCACATAGATGGGTGAGAGAATTTCAGGGGGGGGGGCATAGGAAAGGATACCCATTTAACCAGTGGGTCCAGCTTGGGGGCCGTCACTTTACGTGCTCGTCCGATGCACGGCGGATATTCAGCGATTGTTAGTAAATCACACCATCTCTGAAAGATCAGCCCAGGCTAGAACCTGGGGACCCAGCATCGATAGTCTAAAACACTAACCACTAAGCCATCCGCGGCTTTTTCAATACATGCGGTATCTTTTAAAGTTTTTCAGTAGGGAAAGTTACTTCCTGACTTCCCTTCGTATTTGTTAATACCGTTACATTCGTCGAACTGAATTTTAATGGTCGATACTAAGCAGCGAAAATATTCCTTGATCTCACGGGGCATAAAGACAGGTTGTAATACATGTCCAACTGTCATCAAATGAAAGAGAAAGACTTAGAACTCATAATAGCAGCAATATTCCGTCAGGTACAAAAGGGGGAAAATATGAGGAGTTGCGGTGTAGCCCTGAAAATCAAGTCGTACATGTGGAAGAGTAATACAACTTGTAAGTACAAGGCATTTTTATGATGATGTATATTGAACCTAACACTGCCGCTCCAATGGCGCAGTGGTCTAAGTGATGGTCGCTCCCAAAGGGGTCCGGGTTCGAATCCCAGTGAGGCATGTATGCTATGTTTGTTTTACGGCACTGGCTCTCTCCCTTCCCTGGAACCAGGGACCCTAAATTAGGGACGGGCGACTGTTTACAATAGCCCGTCGAGTTGCTCACGGTGGTCGTTATACCTTCAATCAAAAAAAGGACATGACACTCGATGTTCATGCAGCTGGCACAAATGCGTCATATTCCCGGAGGGTGAAAGTATTCCAAACAGCTGCTCATTTCCGATCCCATTTTTTGCAGACCAGCCAGTTTTAGCCGAGAGTAAGATTTTGGAGATCACTGACGGCACGCAGACCTCGTCATCTCATGTTCATTGTAAAGAAGCCTACCCAAAATGTAAGGGCCGCCCCGGTGGCGCAGTGGTCTAAGCGATGGCCTCTGATCATTTGTCCGTAAGGGGTCCGGGTTCGAATTCTGGTGAGGCATGGATGTTGTGTTTGTCTTACGGCACTGGCTCTCTCCTTTCCCTGGAACCAGTGACTCTAAATTAGGGACGGGCGACTGCCTATAGCCCATTGAGTTGCTCACGGTGGTCGTTAAAACTCTAATAAAAAATATATATATAAGGCCCATTCTTTCAGACTAGTGAATTTCAAAAAATGGAGCCTTTTGGAGGCACTTGACATTTCGTTGACAGAGTCCTGAGCTATTTAGTTTTGATTTTCTTTTTTTTTTTTTTTTTGCAAAACAATTATTTAACAGTTATCTGTGTACTGAGCAAGTATGTTATGCTCTTGCACAAGGTGATTTGTAAGAAGATTGACAGTATGGTGAAAGAACAGTGGGCCATGCAAAACCTTACGCAGAATACGACAAGGCTTTGCTTTCTTTATCTTTGGATACTCGAGCTACAGAAATGCTGCATGTGGAATATGAGAATCGGTAGCTTTAGGTACTCAGAGAGATTAAGGGTTCAGAAAAGAAAGCTTATTATTTTTTCTGTATTCGGGGGCTTAACGACCACCGTGAGCAAATCAAAGGGCAGTCGCCTGTCCCAAATTTAGGGCCAATGGTTCCAGAGAATTGAAAGAGCCTGTGTCGTAAGGCAAACATACTATTCATGCCTCACCCGGGATTCGAACCCTGCACTATCTTGGACGAATGATCAGAAGGCAGCGTTTTGACCACTGCGCCGCCGGTGCAGCAGCTATAACGAAGTAAATTTCGCCGTCATTTTTATCCGCGCCAGGATTCGAACCCGGGTCCCCTCATTCCGGAATAAGTCACTCTACCAATTGAGCTACGCGGGCGTTTTATTCTGATTCCTATCTGCCTTTATGTCGTGTGCGTCCTTCTGACAGGTACGTCACATCTCCTGGTACGTTACACAGCTATTGAATTCAGAATTTTTGATTAAGAATCTATGTTTTTCCTCAGGGCGGTGGAAGCACTTTGAACGATATTGCGTAGTTTAGTTGTATGGAGGATGGTGATGTACCTGATGTCATAATACAACCACTTTCTTAGCTTGTTCATACCCGGGTACTGGAGTGTTATTACTAGGATATTCAGCCTTTCCAAGTGAACCGATTATATGCGCCTTTCTGGCTTCATGTCAAAGCATGACTGACACAAAGATACATTGATCCAGGTTCCAAAATGACGCATTGTGATTGAATATTGCAATGTACGACTGTTAAATTTTCAAATATTAACTTTTCAAATATTCTTTGCTATTAACTTTCAAATTCTCCATTGCTATAGTAGTTACACACTTTCAAGAGTTCTGATAACACGTACGGCTCCTCTTTCTCCGTTAGAGCAAGAAACCGGTCTTGTAATCCATGGCTGCTTTCCAGGGACGACTTTAGATCTTTTGGGGCTCTAGGCGCTAAAATTTTCAGCCCCCCCCTTCCCTTCTTATCGCCGCAGAAATTTTTTTACATCAGATTAACAAAAAAAAAAAAAAAAAAGAAAAAAAAGTGGGGGTCAAGAAAAAGATTTTTACGCTTTATAAAATGCCATTTTATTTTCCCATTATTATTGGGTTTTTGGAAAAGTCATGACGTATTTCGGCACCCGATGGTGGTTGGGCGGTTTTGGAAGTACTAGAGGCATGCTCAGCTCTGTTATCGCTATGGCATTCGACAGGCGTAAGTTCTAGCTGCATTCTAAAAGGAATAGTGAGCGATTTGGTTGATTTGCGGAGATTTGACATCAAGTTGAAGATGGAAGGCCAAACTGTGCATTTTCGCCATATTTTACTGTTTTACTTCCGTTAAGGGAAGAACGCATGTCAAGCTTGTGAAAAGTTGCATAAAGTGTACGGTGATAATGCTCTACAAGAACGTCAGTGCCAGCGGTGGTTAGCGAAATTGCGTGCTGGTGATTTTGACCTCTACGATGCTCCTCGGTCCAGGAGGCCCACCGAAGTTGATGACGACCAAATCAAGGCATTGATCGAGTTAAACCCACGTTACACAACACGAGAGATTACAGACACATTGCAAATCCATCATTCAAGCGTTCACGACCAGCTAAAGAAGCTAGGATACGTAAGCAAGCTCGATGTGTGGGTGCCTCATGAACTCAAAGAAGCTCAATTGACAGCGCGTATAAACATCTGCGATATACTCATTAAAAGTGAGGAAAACGATCCATTTTTGAAGCGACTGATAGCTGGTGACGAAAAAGTGGATTGTGTAAAACAATGTGCTGCGCAAACGGTCTTGGTCCTGACGTGCTGCTTCGCCTCAAACGACATCCAAAGCAGACATTCATTAGCGGAAGGTTCTGGTCTCAGTGTGGTGGGATTTTAAAGGTGTCGTGTTCTTCGAGCTCCTGCCACGGAACCAAATAATCAATTTGAATGCGTACTGTCGGCAATTGGACAGTTTGAACGAGTCCATTATCCAGAAACGTCCAGAGCTCGTTCATCGTAAAGGTGTTGTGTTCCATCACGACAACGCGAGACCACACACAAGTTTGATCACCCGCCAAAAATTATTGGAGCTCGGGTGGGATGTGTTGGCACGCCCAGCATGCTCGCCTGACCTTGCGCCGTCAGACTTCCACTTGTTTCGCTCTCTTCAACAGTCCTTGCGTGGTATAACGTTCAATTAAGATGAGGCTGTAAATCAGCACCTTGTAAAATCTTTCGCCACGAAAAACAAGTCCTTCTATGAACGAGGCATTTTGCAGCTCACTGAAAGATGGCAAAAGGTTATCGAACAAAACGGGCATTATATCATTGATTGATTTTTGTTCTTTCAATCAATAAATGACCTTTGCAAAACATGGCTAAAATACGTCATGACTTTTCCGACAACCCAATAAATAGAACGCTCTGTAAGAAAAAATGCTAGTGTAATCATTTTGTATGTCCGTGCACATGCAACTTTTTGTTTTTAGAGATATTTCAAAAATTAATTTTGTGGCTAATAGGAATTTAAAGGACATTAAGTTTGGCATTCTAAATATCCATATACTTCACAAATTTACCGCTAAGGGCTGTGAAAGTCAAAAATTCAAAAAATTATCCTTCTGTTGTGAAGAAACTGTTCAACTCAGAGGAATAAAATATTTCGGTGTCTCTCAGGTTGAGCTTATTATTTCCTCTCAAACATTAAAATTTTTAAATTAGTTCCTTAATTTCCTGCTAGAGGCGCCAAGTCCAAAGAATTTGGTTTTCACAGATTTTTGAAACATTATTTTTGCGAATGGTAGGACATTAACATTCGTTAAATTTTTGCCCATCTAAAATTTCACTACTTTTTGTGTTCTGTATAAATTTTGCCCATTTAAAATTTCACTACTTTTTCAATATCTGTGTTAGAACCTTCGGTCCGTGAAAACCAAAACAAAACTGGAAATCCAATTATAGGTTTTCAGGGCCCCTCAAGCTGTGGGGCCCTAGGCGCGCGCCTAGTGCGCCTAGTGCGCCTAGTCGGAAATCCGCCCCCTAGTCGGAAATCCGCCCCTGCTGCTTTCGGACAGCCACTTTGGTGCTCTGGCACCGACACCCAAGTGAACTTACACTTTTTCATGACTGAGTATCTTCTAAATGTTTTGCATTTTGCAGTGGTGTAGTGGGGAGGGAGCTGGGCTCCGGTACTTTTTTTTTCTAGCCGGCACGAGTTCCAGTAAACCCTGTACAGCACAATCTATTTTATTTTTTTTTGAAATACGAATGTCCGATGATTCTTTTCCAATAAACATGCAATAGAAAAATTGCACAGTTAGGGAAATTAACGTCCCATATTTATTTAAAGGTACAGTGAGTCTCTAAATCCATTTTTACTTGGCAGACCCTTGAAACGTTTTTTACTACTGCTATAAAGAACGTTGAGGTTGGGATGTTGCAGTGGGGAAATTGCTGGAATTGGGAATTTATATAATCTAGTCATGTGCAAATCCAGAAGTTTTATTTCGACCGATCATTATACTTTCTTATACTATAAATATAAGAAAGTAAAAAAGGGTGAGGCGGAAGGAAAGATATTGAAGACAAAAGGCACCGCGCGTTCCTGTACTTTTTCAATGAGCACTACACCACTAGTATTTTGTTCTCGAAAACATTTAGTCAGCGTTTCTCAATTAAATATCTCGACGCATGAACCTTTGCTTTGACGGGATGTTCTTACTTTAAAATAACGTGAGCTGATAGAGCACAAGTAGCAAACTTCTATCCTTTTCAAGCGTTCATCGTCAACAACCATGGGTAATAATATTGATCCGATACCGTGGTTAGTTATCCCACCGTTGACCACCAAATTGTTGCGATACCGGGCCGAGCTGGATTAATCATCCCACCGCTCGCCACCAATTGATCAGAACGTGCCGAGCGGCATAAGTATATTTCTTCACTGATCTCTTTCGACGTAGTTCTTGGCGCGAAAACTGTATTATATGGGCATACACTTAAACAATTTGAACCAATTACCTGCGTACACATAAATAATGTGTTCTATGACTGCGCTGACTGCCTAAACAAACATTTAATGGGCTATGAAAACATAACAATGGCACACATATGCATAAAATTTAGCTGTCTTCTGAACATGAGTATTGGGTCAACTTTGGACATAAATCAGTTTTCGCGAGATAGTTTTAATGAACTTAAATTTCACAGTTCAGTTTCACTATTTCTCAGTTCAGTTCTTGAAATATATTAGTTTAGTTCCTCAACTAACTACGTAGCAGATGTAACAATAAAAACAAAATGTTTCTACTTACATGGATGCTGTCCAGGATAAATTCAAATTTTGATTGCACTAGTAAAGTAAAACACACCTTCCTTTTTTGCATGGAAGATTTCATTGCAGGAGCCGCGTCCCCTGGGCGCTACCGTACTCTCTCTCACACACACACACACACACACACACACACACACACACACACACATCCAGGCGTTTGTTGAGGGAGCCTCGCTTCGTAAGAAAAGCGCGACTCTTCACTTCCTCCACAGTAGGGGATGAATGGGGGATGATGATTCCACACTGCAGTGGTTGGCATTCGAACCCGACTTCGCTTGGCTTCGCTTGGCTTCGCTTGGCTTCGCTTGGCTTCGCTTCTCATTGGAATGACCACTGTCCACTCGCAGATTTCTTAATTCCCCTGTAACTTGGCGTTCATTAGGCCAAACAGTCGCTGATTTCCATTACGCTCCAGACTAGAAATTGCTGCTTTATCACGCGGATTTAGGCATTCCGCTGTCTTTATGGCAAACTGGCATCTCCATCAGCCGCCTCGAGTTGTCGTCTCCATTTCTTACCCAATGCTGGGAGATTTGCTGCTTCATTTCCCAATTCATATAGCAGATCCAAGGCATCCAGCCTTTCACATCGGAGAGCGTACAGACAACTAAACTTTCTTCCTTATTTTCTCGCTAAGTGCGAAATCTTATTTTTCTGCACGGACCACAGAGAGAGCAATTGTTCTCGAAAATGCCCCAAACAATCGACGAATTTACGATTATTCGCTAAACCTTTGGTCTCCCATCTTCATTCATTTCTACAAGTGGTCCCTCTTCGAAATGTACCCTGTTTAGACCAACCGACAGCTGCGCCCTGATATTTATGACCTAACAGCGCTATTCTGAGACCACCCAGCCACAGAGGGAGAATTCTTCGCCTCTTTTCTGTCCTAACCAGCAGATAAAACTTTATCTGATGTTTACACTTTTAAACTCCAATCAAGCCTCTAACATAATTAATACTTAATTAATTTCATACATCCACCACGCCCATTAATTACTAAATTAATGGCGGGGATGGGTCGTAATAACATCCTTGTAGGAGCCTGCTGCCGTGGGGCATGAGATTTCATTCGTCTTGCATTGGTTTACTACCAGAGCATCGAAATTTCAAGCGTTGCTGATTTGTACATAGCTATCCATGCACATTTGTTTTGATCAGATATTTTAAACTTACGTCTAGTATCGTATTTGCACAGTTTAATACATATTTACTACTTAAATAGGGGCGAAAAGCAATTGGTTAACTTAAATTATGTCGGCCATATTACCTATACTTCTATTTAACCTTCCTTTTGATTTTCTGATTTCTTATGTAAATTTCGTTAAAGAATATCTCACTGAACGATATATGCTTCCGCGAACAGCATGTATGTTTTGGCAAAGCTGGCAGCAAGTCAGGAAAAATAGACAACGTTGAACGAAAAGTAGTAGAGACAATGAATAGAGTGGATATGTTGGCAGTACACTGGCAATAGCGAAAGAGGTTATATAGATTTGCGTATCGACGAATAACGGTTGTAATTTATATGTTGATATGAGAGCCGCGTATTGTACGATTTATTAAATGTCAGCGGTACGATAGTGTATTGGTGACCTGAACTTCCAGTGAGCGGAGGATAAACATTTGACATTACTTAAGTTTTTGCTGATTCTTTCAACCTAGCCCTTTTTTATTCAGGAACTTTGTTCTGGAGTGTAAAATTTATGTTCAACAAATTAAGTACTTTAGTTTTATCATTTATCAACAAGTTTAGTTAAAGGCACTAATTAATTTCAGATAAAAGGAACATTCAAATAATATAAACACTACAACCAATTGTTCTTATGATTTACAGCACAGGAATGTGACTGGTGAACATTTAAAAATGTAAGATGTGCGTAGATCTATGAGATGTCTGACTATTTTGAAGCAAAAATAGAAATCAGACTGATTATGTTGGCCTAATATTTTTCGCACGTCTTTTGTAAAAAAAAGAAATAAAAGAAAAAGTACGTGCTTGTGCTATCACTTTGTCCGTCCGTCTGTGGACACCATATTTCTGCAACTATACTATTAGTTCGATTTGAAAAATTCTTTTGGGATTGGCAAAATTGAAATGAGAGGATGATGATTCTTGCTTTACGGCTTTCTTCCTATGCAATAATCTGCATTTACGCTAAAGAGCAGCTGTTATCGATTTCAGAATATATATTCCATTCCATTTCTTCTGAATATCCGATTGGAACAAAATCTTTCTTCTCTTCGATACAATTTATAACATCTATAAAAATTATTTTGCGTCTATTTTCCAACTAGGGAGCGGAGCGTAACGTTAAATTGCAATATTCCATATATCTTTGCTTCTAAAAGTCCGATTTGCAAATTTAATTTTGCATCATATATAGCTCCTGATGAGAAATGTTCTGCATATAATCCCTGACTTCTGTCAAGGAACAGTTTTGCCGGTAAGAAGCGTAAGCGTATATTTCTTTTTCTAATGTATTTGCAGCAATATCTGCACTTTTGAATATTCGATTGGAAAAATTATTTTCTGATCAGATACCGCTTACTACTGATATACTTTTGAGTGTACCTTTTGCTTAAAATAGAGCAGAGTTTTTGCCACCAGGGGACGTAGTTATAGATCATATTTTTCTCGATATCAATGCTTCTAACAGTCCGATTTAAAAAAAAATATTTCTTTGTCGGAAAACGTTTCTAGTGCATATGATTTCAAATTTTTGTTAAGGCACATGTTTGCCATCAGATGGCATAACTTTACATTTTCTTTTACAGTATATTTACAGCAATATCTGCTCGGCTAAACATCCAATTTATAAAATCCTTTTTCAGTCCGATACTACTAACTACGAAAACATTTTGTGTTTGTTTCTTGCCTAAAATAATACACAATTTCTCAGCTAGGGGCGCGAAGGTTTAATATGTTTTTATCTATGTCTCTGCTTCTGAAAGCCCAATTAAAAAAAAAAACGTTTTAGCAGCGGATACCATTCACCATGTGTAACACTTTACAAGAACTAGTGGGTTTTTATAGTTCATAATCCTGCCGCTAGGCGGTGTTACTGTGCATTTTTGTATGCTGTATAGACGGGGAATATTTTCCTATTTAAGCAATGAACAGTTCTCCCGCTAGGATTGTAAATGTAAAAACTTTTTTTCCTATCACTGCTTCCAAGAAACGTATCTGAAAAATTATCTTTCCTTAGCATAGCTTTTGCCATGAAGAATACTTTTTGCACATTTTCTACTTTTCCACTATTCAAAATGTTCCCACCAGAGTGCGTCAGCGTATATTTCTGTTTGAAAGATTTAATTGTATTCCAAAAATACGTTTATAAAATCCTTTTTTGGTAGGAAAATCTTCATTATGAAGCGTATTTTGAATCCATTTTCTTCTTTAAAAACAGACAAAGCTTTTCCGCTAGGGAGTGTAAAGTTATATAATATTTTCCTATATATCTCTTCTTTTAACTATTTGATTTGATTTAACCAGTGTGTCTCTGTTAACTTCCTTCCGTAATGAGAAACTTTTATTTCTGGATGTTATATTTTATTATGTTAGTTTTATTTCTGGATGTTTTATAGATTGTAGAAAGAAATAGAAATAGAAAATGACTACCTATGAAATAGAAATAACTACTTAAAATCAATGTTTCATCGATTGGAAGTATCTATTTTTAGCATGTCTTTTGTAAAAAAAGATCGTGCTTCTGTTATCGGTTTGTCCGTCCGTCCGCCTGTACCCACGATATCTCTGCAACTATTAGTCCGATTTGAAAAATTATTTTTGCATTGGGAAGCTTGAAATATGCAAATGATGATCCTTTATTTCGTTTTTTTTTTTACGATGTACAATTTCGCCGATAGAGGGCGTAAATGCAGATGATATCGAATTCAAAAATACGTTTTATTCCACATATTTGCTTCTAAACAACCGATTGAAAAAATACTTGTATCTTTCGATTCCATTTATGTCGGAGAATATTTTAGATATAGTTACTTTTTCAAATTACGCATAGATTTTCCGCTAGGGGGCGTAAAAGTAAATTCCATTTTATCGATAACTCTTCTTCTAAAACTCCGATTTGAAATTTTTTTCTTCAGCGGATACATCTCCTGATGGAAAATCTTTTGCATATAATTTCAAATTTTTGGTAAAGAATACTTTGGGCACCAGGGGCGTAAGTGTTATAATTTGCTTCTGATGTATTTGCAAGAAAATCGGAGCTTCTAAAATATCAATTGAAAAAATTCTTTTGTGGACTGATGCCACTCACATCGATAAACCTTTTCGGAATATTTTCTTCTTAAAATATTCCGCAGTTTCTCCGCCAGAGGGCGTAGATGCACACCTTATTTTTGTCAATATCTCTACTTCAAAGTGTCCGATTTGAAAAGTTCCTTCTTTGTTGGATAGTGTTTTCCGTGTGACATGTTTTTCATATAATTTCAAAATTTTCAAGATAGACTTTCCGCTAGGGGGCGTAGCTGTAAATTGCGTTTCCCCCTATATCTCTGCTTCTAAATCTCCGATTTGAAAAATTCTTTCTGCACCAGATACAGCTCCTGATGGGAAATCGTTTGCACATAATTTCAAATTTTTGTAAAAAAATAGTTTGGCCACCAGGGGGCGTAAATCTTAATTTCCGCTTCTGTTGTATTTGCAGCATATGAGCTTCTAAATTCTCGATTGAAAAAAACGTCGTTTGTTGACCGATACTACTCATGTCGACAAACATCTTAGAAACATTTTCTTCTTAAAATAGTGCATGGTTTCTACGCCAGGGGCGTAGATGTATATCTTATTTTTGTCAATATCTCGACTTCTAGGAGTCCGATTTGAAAAAGTCCTTCTTTGTTGGATAGTGTTTCTAGTGTGACATGTGGCTCATATAATTTCAAAAATTTCAAGTAATTCATAGACTTTTCGCTAGGGTGCGTAAATGTAAATTGCGTTTCCCCCTATATCTCTCCTTCTAAATCTCCGATTTGAAAATTTCTTTCTGCACCGCATACAGCTCCTGATGGGAAATCGTTTGCACATGCTTTCTATTTTTTGTAAGAAATGGTTTGGCCACCAGGTGGCGTAAGTCTTAATTTCCGCTTCTGTTGTATTTGCAGCAAAATATGAGCTTCTGAAATCTCGATTGAAAAAAAGTCGTTTGTGGACTGATACTACTCATGTCGACAAACTTTCTTAAATGGAAAATTTTCTTCTTGAAAAAATGCATGGTTTCTACGCCAGGGGGCGTGGATGTATATCTTATTTTTGTCAATATCTCTACTTCTAAAAGTACGATTTGAAGAATCCCTTCTTTGTTGGATAGTGTTTCCGATGCGAAATGTTTTTCTTATAAATTCAAAATTTTCAAGTAAATCGTAGACTTTCCGCTAGGGGGCACAAAGGTAAATTGCGTTTTCTGCGTTATTTCTGCTCCTAAAGCTCTGATTTGAAAAATTCTTCGTGTATCGCATACAAGACCTGATAGAAAATATTTTTCACATAATTTCTAATGTTTGGTAAAGAATGGTTTAGCCGCCAGGGGTCATAAGTGTTAATTTCTGCTTCTGAGGTATTTGTTGCAAAATCTGGGCTCCTGAAAACTCGACTAATTTTTTTTTCTTCGACCGATACCGCTTATATGGATAAACCTTTTGAGAATACTTTCTTCCTAAAATAATGCATGGTTTTCCCACCAAGGGACGTAAAGTCACATCTGATTTTTGTCGATATCTCTGTTTCTAAGAGTTCGTAAGCTCACGATTCCGTTTACAGCAATATCTGAGGGATTAAAAATCCGATTGAAAATCTTCTTTCTTTCGTCAGATCTATTGTTTTCCATACCGGTTCCATTGACTTTGAATAGCTTTGATAAATTTAATTTGCGTCAGAACGGATTCAAAAGACGTGCTTATTACACCCGAAAATTCGGTGTCATCTTTCTTGTTACTTTTTTTAACCGGTTCCATTGGCTATGAATAATCCTGATCACATTACGTATTTTAAATTATGCGGAGTCTTCCCTAGGTGGTGTAAGTGCATTTTTTTTTCTGAATTTTTGATTTTCTAAAAATCTTCTTTGAAATTTTTTGGAAAGGATTCAAAAGACGTTCTCATTACACCTGAGAATTCAGTGTCATTTTTCATGTTTTAACATGAAACTTCTGATTCAAAACGAAACTGAAAACCTTGTAAGTTTTCATGATTTTATCTCAGAAAGCGTTAGAAATTTTCCCTCCTACAGATCTGTGAACAAACACTGTAGATAACGAAAAACGTGCTCGATTCCGTTTTTTTTTTCACTTGAGAGCACGTGTGGAACATTTTTATCTTATTAACTGGTTTAGTGGAAAGCCACACTGAACTATCTGCCATCATACGGTGCACAAGTCTTTTGATTTAACGAAAGTAAGATGCTGCAGAAAATATATCAGTACCGAAAAGGAAGAAGACAAGATATGACGTAAGAAATAAAAGAAAAGGAAAAATGCAGTGTTATTTTAGAATAAAAAGTATATATGCATGCATGTAGTTTAAAGCTGAAATGCGAAGTTATAAACTGGCAGTCTGCGAGAAAAACGCATATTATCTGGAGTTTTTTTGACAATTTTGCAAGTGACAGATGTTTAGCCCAAAAAGTATGTCGCATAAGAATAAATAGATGCAGGCGTTAGAAGAATCCATTTCATTTCAAAAATCAACCAGAAACGGCTTAGGAAATGAGTCTTAGCAAGGCGGCAGAAGAATATTTATAGAATGTCTGACACTAAATAATGAAATATTCGAAACTTTGAAACCTTTAGGGATTTACGACATAAGAGTCTTCAGGGCAGAGAATAAGAGCTGATTACAGAGTTTTCTAGCTCAGAGTTATAAATAAACTCTTGGTGATAAAGCTAATTTTCGTGATAGAAAATAAAGCGATTTAATAAAGGGATAAAATGACAGCCTGAAGTTTTTCCAATTAAACGTTTATACTAGTACCAAAAAAGACTACATTTATTAAAAAATCTGCTTTGACACTAAAAGAAATAAAAAGAATCTGAATCACGAAAATATTTTTTTGTAGATTACTTATCCACACGGAAAATCCTCAGAGTATTATGTAAATCTAAACATTGCTCGAACTGTTTACCACATTCCGAAGCGTCAAACAAAATTGTCTAATGAACGGAAATACTGTTATTTATAGAGAAACCTTGGGTAAACTGTTGAGCAGAAATTTGAAATTCTACGAAATTGCAGAAAACCTCTCTCCGCTGAGACCTTTAAGATTCTGTTTGCCATTAATTTCTGTTCTGTGAAATGTGCTTCCCTTTGTTTGGGGTAAAACAGGGAGAAAGTCGTTAATACAGGAAATTGCTGTTTTTTCCGTTCAGTCTTGAACTTTGTGTTGTTAGAATGAGATCAACCGATTTTCTGTGGCTTTTCTCACGGCAGCTTTTTTTTTAACGACGTGAGAAAAATCTTTTTCTTTTTCTTTCAGACAAGCAATCTAATTCTAAAAACGCAAAAACCTACTCAGCAGCTAGTTAAATTTCAGCACCAGGAAGCGGTGAATGAAAGAATTAAAGCTCACTAAGGTGCTCAAAACTATATTTTGCCGGTTGGTAGAAGAATTGGCAGAGTAGTGTGCCCCCGATTGCCTCAGTATGGTATAATTTTTACTGGGTGTGGCGAAACACAATAAATTGCGAGCAAACTTTCGGCACACAGTTGTGAGGAAAGAATTTTAAGTCTTCTTCCCTCTGCTTTAACGTTTTCGACTCAGTTATTCTTAGTTATTAACGCATTGCATCACTACTTTCTCCCTTTGTTCTATTCTTTTCTTGACCTTTATCTTTCCGAAGTCTTGAGATTTTTATTATAGGCAGAAAAAAATGTATACATTTAATTAAGTAGCCAAGCTGCTAAACCTCTGAAATGCTGTTTCCAGTGTCGCCTTGCGCGATATGTATTTTTCCAAGGCAATGCTGACGTAACTAACAATAAGGGATGAAACTAAATAAAAATCTAGTCCTTCCACTTTTGTTGGTGACACAGTACTTCAAAGGAAACCTTCAGAATTTAAAACCGTACCATGATCCAAGAATTTGCAAAAGATACAGAAGTGGTGTTTAAGATGTCGAAAACAAAGTTCTTTCACATGAAAGAAAAAGCTGCAATAAAGTAAAATTTGTGTAACAAATGTCTGCGGTATCTGTAGAGAGAAGGAATTTAAGGCAGTACACAATTTGGTTGGAGAACTTGGAACTTCCATGCCTTTAAAAGAAAATATCTGATTATTAAGTTTCACCAGTTTTTCTTTATGAATACAAGACGTGATCCATAAGACATCAAAGGGCTAAAAGAAACATGGATGGATGCATAATTTCGGTAACCACGGGGAACAAAAATAAATATATGAATCACTAATAATGAAGAATTTATAAATATCATTTTCACAGTAAAGACTCTGGTTACAATGGGTTGAAAAAGTCGATAGAAGAACATATTAAGCCAAGACAGGGAGAGTTACAGAAAACAACCTGGGGGAAAAGTTCACACTCATTTTTTACGCATTCCAAGCGTAGGTTGAAGAAGCGTATATGCTCCAGCTTTGTCCGTCTATCTGTCTGTCTGTCAGTCCGCACGATAACTCGCGTAAAAACGGTTCATCATCGATGAAATTTTAGTATGTGGTAGGGGACAACTGGAAACGAACCCTACTTAAAATGGGCGAAATGGGATCAAAGGTCAAGACATAGGAGCGGGATCCATTCCATCGCCCTTATGCATTATAACTTACGTAAAACTGCTTCGATTGCGACAAAACTTTATCATGTTGTTCCGGAGGTATACTGAACCAATTCTGTTTAATATAATCGAAATGGGGTCAAAGTTCAGGACATAGGAGCGAGATATACTCCACAGCCATTATCCTCATAACTTGACTACAAATGCCTTTATTGCGACAAAACTTTAGTATGTTGTTCCGGGGGTAGACTGCAACAATTCTGTTTAATATAATCGGAATGGGGTCAAAGGTCAGGGAATAGGAGCGAGATTTATTCCACAGCCATTATCCTCATAACTTAAGTAATAACTTCAGCAATGATTTCTGGTACGTTGGAAAGGGTATCATAATCATTCAGCAAAAACAGTCTTGCTGGCCCAGCACTATGTTGCCGCTGCTGAACCGTCAATAAAATGTTCGGGCGGCAAACAGAAAGGCTAGCAGTTCAGGCCAACAGCTGGCCAACAGTTGGCACCCCATGAGTTGTCATATGCCACAACAGGGCCATCAATTATCCATCACAGGCAGTAGCTGTGCTGTGCTGTAAATGCAAATTCGTGGGAATGGAGTGGGTGTATTTCATGGCTGTAATCTAGTATTTCATGGCTTAATCTGATATCGTGGTCGACGTGGAATTTCATTAGGAAATTAATTCGCCTTTCTACATATGGATTTTTTTCTTAACATCCACTAAAATAACACGATGGCGATAGCGTCGCCTTCAAACAACTGGTACCATGAGCGACACAGCAAGTGTTGCTTCTGCGCATGCGCAGTCCCGTTGCATGCCCCTGCTGTTGGGGTTGCATTGGTTGCCAGCAACGGGCCACTAGTGGCACTTGCTTGGAGGCCCACAATTCACGGCGATGCTTCAGGGCCATCAATGGCTCACTAACTGATAGCGCTGCGACCAACGGATCGCTACCGGGCCGTGAGCGGCAGATTTCACCCAGCAGTGACCCATCACTGCCAGTTGGTGGCCAGCAGTTTCCCAGCACTTGTGTTTTTGCTGGGGAATGCATTGATCATTTTACGAACTTGAGTTACCTGCTTTGGGGTTTAACGATTCCACGAACATCTAAGGACAAAGATGGTAACCTGTATCAACATCCAGAGGTCCTAGGAGAGGAACAGAACCTGTTCTGTAAGTGCGAACGTGCCATCTATATTTTAACTGCTTATCTGAATCCAGACAAAACAGTACAGGTCACCAGAAGTACCATCCTGCCTCACTTGATCACTGAGTCACGCACATCGATCTAGAAGGGAAGTGCGTAAAAGCTTCGTGGAAAATCATTTCTTACGACAGATTTGTGAAAAAGACTCGGGGAAATCTTACTTGCCTTCCAAATCAGTTGGCCTCCCCGTTGGCGCAATGATCTAAAGCGTTGGCTTGTGACCATTTGTCCGAGATGGATCCGGTTTCAATTCTCAGACAGGCATAGATGTTGCATTCGTCTTTAAAGCACCGGCTCTCTCCCTTCCCTGCAATTACTGGACCTAAATTAGGGACGAGTGACTGCTTGTAGCCCATCACGATGACTGTTAAACCCTCAAACAAAAACAAAAGTAGGTGACTTTAATTTAAATTTTTGTTGCTTCTTGTTATGTTTCTGTTCTGAACGTCACATGCGAACTTTAATGAGATTTTTTATCTTTTGTCGATGTCTGGCAGTCAGTCAAGTCATGACTAGGTTCAAAATAAAACAGGACGGTGCGCCTTTGAGAGATAAAACTGGTTATGCATGAACTTTGTTAGTCTTAATGTTTGTAAAGTTCAGCACTGATTAGTGTTAACGTTTGAACATTTATAAAGCTCAACACATTTTAGTTTCAATGTTTTTGAAGAAGCAAAGAGTCGCCGTCGTTAGTAAGTAATTAAGAGGAAGCGAAAAAATACGTCAAAGAGAGCAGATACTTTGGTCTTCCTCTGGTGTTAAGAATATCTAAATGCCATGATGAAGATGAACGGCAAAGATTTGGAATTTAAACAATAAAAAGTGACGTAACTGTGAATTCTTAGATTTAGAGTAACATTAAATATCAGTTAAAGCAAGTACACGAGAATGAACATCGAGGGACAGTTAACAAGAAGATGTATTATTTAGTTACAAACAATCGAAAAGTAAAAATATTTGCTTTGAACAGTTGTTCAATCATTAATTATTTTATACTATGCGGAAGAATTTCGTGTTTACGATTTGCTTAAAACATTTAAGAGTTTCCACATTAATTTTCAACCAAAATTTCCTGACGCTGGAGCCTGAATATTTATGACAGAACTACGTACTTGTATTGATAAATACACCCTGTAATAGTGAAATTGCGACATCTAGAAGTGGTGGGAAAATTCAACTGATGTTCACTGATGAATCAGTATAGGACACAAGAGAAACATGATTTAGTTTTAAAAACTAATATCCCGGAAACAGTGGCCCTATTAGGAACGGGCGAGTGCTTATAGCCAATTCAGTTGCTAACGGTGGTCGTTCCCCCAAATAAAAATCAATAATAATAATAATGGGCAATTTTATTACCTGAAAATAAGGCACACCAGTAAGAGGTACAACAACTGATTTGCAGAGATGTCTGATGTCCTCCTGTGGCACTGCCCACCATACCCGTTGTGTCTGTTCGTGCAGGGAGGCTATTGTCTGAGATGATTGTGAGTAGGTGTTGTCCAACCACGTCCCATACATGTTCCATTGAGAATAGATCCAGGGACCTTACTGGATATTCCAGATCATTGACAGTGCGTGGACGTCCCCTGGAGATGTTTGTAGTGATGTAGATGTGCAATGCCTTGCTCAAACAAGCTTCCAGGTACCCCCTTACAAAAAGAATAGCAACATAATTCGAGATATTCTCCACGTCAACAGCCATGTGTACAATTCCCGTAGGTGTCTGTTGCCATTTTAACTGTATTGTCCCATTGAAGTCTGTTCATTGCAGAGTGGCTCAGTTCTTGAAAAGTGTTACAACGCATCAGTCTTTAATGACGTCGGCCCATACATGGCGAAGGTGTCCAATTGCATTTCTTCCGTTAATTAAGCCAAACAACAATGTGTTTATCTTTCTGTCATTTTTCATTCTGCAAATGTGTCCAAAGAGTCTTAGTTTTCTCTGTATGATTTTTTGGAACAGATGTATTCTTCTGTGCCCGTCTTCATTTCTTATCCTCTAGGTCCATCCGATTCGCAAGATTTTACGATAGCACTTTCTTTCAAAAGCAGGTATCCTTCTCTCTGATTCCTTTGTCAATGTCCAAGTCTCGCATGGATATAGCATGCTGCTGAAGATGTACACTATATTTACAAAAGCCACCGGACACCTAGAAGAGAAACACAACATGGCATCTATTGACATACATTAGTACGGTGTCGGTCCACCTTTGGCCTTAATGCATGCACTGACCCTTCGAGACATGCTTTGGACAAGGTTTTGAAGCACAGCGGTCGGTAGGTATGCGCTTCCATTCAGTTGTAACCGGGGCTTACATATTTATCAGAAGCGAGATTCTGTAGCCATTTTTGTGATACTGAATTGGAATCATTTCCTTTCAATTCCCGCCATTTGGACGAAAGGCAAATGAGTATTTCCTTTCCCACGCGACGCAGCAGATGGCAATTAGGGAATCTTGCGATTTTCGGAGAAGAGACATCTCAGGGTGTAGCCGGAGGGAACGCGGTGGCAATGGGTCGACGAAGCAAGATAGTTTTTAGCAGGAGGTGCAGTATGCTTCGGGTCGAAAGGGACGGAGGAAGGAATAGTTTTGAGTGGCCGGAAAGAGAGAGAAGGATTTTCGGCGGTGTAGAATACTGAGGGAGAACGGAAAGAATGAAAGCACGAAAAGGACAGAAGCTTGGTGACATTCCCCGTATGATCTGAATAAACGTTTTCCTCACTGCAAAAATTTAGCTTCAGTCGATTCACTTTTCTACGGTTTGTATTGTTTTTATCTGCTCCAGTTGGAATAATTACGGATTAAACCACCGATACCGAACTTACGGCAAAGGAAGCACAAACGAATCCTCCACACAGGGTGCTGTTATAGAATTCAGCTCCAAGCCCTGTAACATTTAAATGGCGCCCGAACAGGGACTCTCTACAAATCTTCCATTCGCCGGTACGGAACCCGAGCATCTTTATTAAGCAGCGTGGAACTCTAGCATCGCCGATGAAAAGCAGAGCGGTCCTTCGGTATTTGGTTTTTCAGTGCAGCAACGTGGAGTCTTCAAGTCACCGACGTCGGGCCTGAGAGTATTTTATTCCTCATTGTGGAGACCTGTTCCTGTTCGAATTTTCCTACAGATTGGAACATTTTGGTTTTTGCAGTGATAGTGCTACTAGACTTTGGGTGACAATCAAAACAGTGTGTGTCAAAAAACAACAACAAAAAAAACATTCTGGATTACGAAGTCAAGCGACGTGCTGTAAGTACAAAAAAATATTTTCTTCCATTTTTAAAGTGCACCCACTCTTTCTGTGAAATCCCACACCACCCGCCGCTGGTAGTCAAAACATTTTTATGCATCATAATTGCTGAACGTTAAGATTCGTTAACACAGAGCTTTCCATGAAAAACATTTTTCATTGATTATTTACAGTGCGCACGATACTCGTAAGAGACAAGTATGATATAAAAACACATTTTTAGCCATGATATAACAAGTATTTTCAGCAATTATATAACAAGCATTTTTTGGTATTTTCTGCAGCATCATGTATTGCATGAAACTCAATGCCGAGAATTCCACTTCGGAATGTTTTAACGACACAGAGCCTTACAGCAGGGATGTACAGCTCCAATTAGATACTCAAGAAGGGAGCATGTTGCAACTAATGATGAAAAAACTTGAGGCTAGTGATAAAGCTATTAAAGCACTGACGGACGAAGTGATCGCGTTGAAAATGCAATTGCAGAAAGAGAAGCGCCGTGAAACAATGGGATACCGAGACCCTAATATTCAAAACAGGTATCAAATTAGGAAGAAATCTTGTTGGACCTGTGGTTCACATTTTCACCTGCGGCGGCATTGCAGGAAAAACCTCCCTCAAATTTCTTCGGCAGGCGTTGTTACAGGCCTCAACCCAGGTCACCGCCTAGAGATGACCGACTGCGGTGGCAGAGAAGTGAACACTGCGTGCCGTCGGACACTGTTCAGAGTGCCCAAAGAGAGAACTGGAGAGTCGGAATCGGTCGGAAAGATAAATCACCGCTGAGGAATTATGTGCATAATTCTGTGCACTTCAGAGATGAGCAGCCGCTCAAGACTGAACATGTCGGCACCTGTTCCGTCATTAAAAAACTTAGCTCTCCGAAGGCAGATATTGGGCAGAGTAAGAAATTTGATCATTTGTCTGAAGGTCCATGTCGCATCATAAGCATGATGGATGACGTCAGTGAGAATTTGCAATTAGTTTGCAATCCGAGAAAGAAGACAATCGCTCATTTTGATCAGCTACACCGATGCCCTACCGGGACATCCAGACAGACGGAAATGACAACAAAAACTCAAACAGCACGGCGAGATTCATCCAACGAACAAGATCGACATTTTCCTTACCGGCGTGCGAATATATCTGATGCAACCATGGAGACTTACATGGGAAAAGGTTATCAATCCCCCAAAACGTGGAACGAGATACAGCTGAACCATGTCGTCATTGATATGGAACCAGCAGATCCGGGTTACAATCTTAGGGTACGCGATATCTTCGGCAAGGTGCGGCACACAAACAGGCAACGAGTGTGATTCTTCAGTGCTGTTGAAACTTTTCGACATGTTGTGTCATCGACTGCAAAGAACGTGCCTGCAATATGTTGCGTAATCATTCATATTTTGTGATGAACTATTCACACCAAACGCATTTTTTTTCCTTTTGTATTTCAGTGATAAAAATAATTTTCAATTTGTGAAACGTGTACATACGAACATTTTGTGTTTACATGAACATTTCCCAAAAGACAATTTAAGTTTTTGTGCATCAAATTGATAATTTGCACTAAAGGGATTTTGTATATGCTGTCACGGACATTAATTTACGCTGCTCCTTTTAAGTGGTTAGATGGACAATGATGATCTATGATCTTATTGAACTTTAAGCGGAGTCGTTCAAAAAACTGAAGAAATGCATTGATTTTTTGCAGTGTTATTTATCTCAACTTGTTTTATTGTATGTAATATTAGCGTAAGTAATTTTAGTATGTAGAAAATTGCACTGTAGGTGTATATAAGATTTTGCGAAAATTATTCAAGTGTTCAATCGGCAGAAAATTTCAGTGTAAGTGTATATAAGGTTTGAGAAAATTATTGAAGTGTTTAATAGGTAACTTATCAGCATTGTCAAAATTTAAATTTTGCTGCATTTCATGTTTCAACTAATAGAAAATTTATGCATATTTTGTCGTACATTTTTCGGAAATTTTCAGCGTAGATCAGCATTATAAACTAAAATGAGGGGTTAATACAAACTGGACAAGAATGGTTGTACAGAGGTAAATTTTGAGAATTAATTGCACCGTAAAGTTAAATTCTTGTAGAGATCAATAGTAAAATTTTAATGTAGGAATGAAGTGGAATGGAGATAGCGATGAAAGTATCAAGTGTAAAGTATTATTTGTGGTAGGTATCTGTACATGTATTTTTCAGGAGAAGTGTGATTAGCAACCATGTTTGTATATATGTAATATCAGAAAATGTTCTGGAACCCATCATGCTAGTTATATTTCAATGTGCTTGCTGGAAATCTTTCGTCAATTTTATCGTCAACTATGTTTTAAATTATTTTGCCATTAGGTCATCATCGTGAAGTGTATGGAAATATATTGATCAAAGAAATCAAGGAGAATAACTGAATGTAAACCTTAGCATGCAGGTACCTCTTCAAAATCATGTAAAATGGCCCGCCCAATATTGTATTGTCACAAGCTTGTCCTGATTCGAATCAATCGCGTTGGTTAATGTAGGCAAAAAAAATTAGGCTGTCTAACGCCACCCTCATTTTTATTTTGGCGGGGGAGATTTTGTAACCGGGGCTTACATATTTATCAGAAGCGAGATTCTGTAGCCATTTTTGTGATACTGAATTGGAATCATTTCCTTTCAATTCCCGCCATTTGGACGAAAGGCAAATGAGTATTTCCTTTCCCACGCGACGCAGCAGATGGCAATTAGGGAATCTTGCGATTTTCGGAGAAGAGACATCTCAGGGTGTAGCCGGAGGGAACGCGGTGGCAATGGGTCGACGAAGCAAGATAGTTTTTAGCAGGAGGTGCAGTATGCTTCGGGTCGAAAGGGACGGAGGAAGGAATAGTTTTGAGTGGCCGGAAGAGAGAGAAGGATTTTCGGCGGTGTAGAATACTGAGGGAGAACGGAAAGAATGAAAGCACGAAAAGGACAGAAGCTTGGTGACATTCCCCGTATGATCTGAATAAACGTTTTCCTCACTGCAAAAATTTAGCTTCAGTCGATTCACTTTTCTACGGTTTGTATTGTTTTTATCTGCTCCAGTTGGAATAATTACGGATTAAACCACCGATACCGAACTTACGGCAAAGGAAGCACAAACGAATCCTCCACACAGGGTGCTGTTATAGAATTCAGCTCCAAGCCCTGTAACACAGTACATAATGCTGCCGCTAACTGTTGCTTAGTAGTAGACCTTGGTTCCAAACTTCTTATGTGGCGCTCTAATTGAGCCCATAGGCGCTCTATGGGATTAAGATCAGGGCTGTGTGCTGGCCAGTCCACGCACGATACGGAATTATCGTCAAACTACGCCGTAACAGTCCTTGCTTTATGGCTCGGTACATTATCCTGCTGGTACAAACAAGGCTCGGTTCCATGGTATTGCCACAGCGTTGGTAGGGCATAATTGTCCGGCATATCAAGGTAGACGTGCTGGTTAACAGATTTGTCTACAATAACCAATGGGCCGGGACCATACCACGAAAAACACCCCCACACTAGTACACTGCCAGCTCCAAACCTGACCGTAGGAACATTACACTGTGGTAAATAGTGTTCCCTCTGCTGCCGCCATACCCACACACGGCCATCACACTGATGGATCGTGTATCTGGATTCATCAGTCCATAGGACCCGTTTCCATTGATCTACGGTTCACGATAAATGTTTTACAGCATGCTAAACGACGTGTAGCATTCCGTGTGGAGATGAAAGGCTTATGAGCAGCCGCACGACCATGGTAACTCATGGAATGAAGTTCTCTGTGAATGGTACATGTACATACTTAGGTTCCAGCATATTTACTCACCTGTACACTGAGGTCTTGTGCAGTACTCCGTCGATTAGCTGTTACGACTCTCCTGAGGCTTCGACGTCTTCTATCACTGACTTTCTTTGGTCTGCCGGTACGTTTTGTTGCTCCAGACCCGCCATAGGTCTTCCATTTATTCATTACATCCAAAACAATTGACTTGGGTATGTTTAAACGCCTCTCGGTTTCTATTATTGACAACCCGCTAACATAACAGCCAACAATCTTTCCTTTCTCAAAGTCAGTTCTCTTACGCCGCGAAATTTTCACTCAACCTCACAGTGCGATATGATCTCGGTCAGCTGCAGGCTCGTTTTTATACCGTTTGCAGCTACACCGCGCATCTTAACAAAGCAGCGGATCCGTTCATTTAATTTTGAAGGGGTGTCCGGTGGCTTTTGTAAATATAGTGTATGTCTCGAGAATGCTTAACTTAGTTTTGAGGCTAATAGTTCTGCTCTTTCAAATTTTATCCATGGCTTTAACAGTGTTTTATTTAGCCTTTGTAATTCTAATTAAAATTTCTTTTTTGCTGTTTAAGTCATATGTTATACAGCTTCTGAGATAAGTGATTTTTTCCACATGTTCAAGTTCTTTGCCTTCCAGAATGATCTGTTTCCTGATCTTTTTTGCGCCAAATGCCATTGTTTTATTCTTTGCATGTTCATCTTTAGTCATGTCTTTTATCCTCTCTATTGAGATCTTGTACCACTTGATCCAGTTTCATTTCATCTTCTTCAATCAGTACAATGCCATCTGCGAAACGCCGATAGTTGAATCTTTGTCCAAATTCCCGTGTCCTCATACCTGATTTTGTCCAAAATTCTCTCCAGATGTGAGTTAAAGATGCTTGGCGATATTGGATTTCCTTGTCTTGTACCTCTGCTGGTGGTAAACCAAGCTCCACATCTACCTCCAATTCCGACAGCTGCCGGTGCATTCCTGTTTATTTTTTTCAGAAGCCAAATTATCCTAGCATCCACGCCATATGATTCCAGCATAACCCAGGGGATGTTTTGTTCAATACTGTCAAAAGCTTTTTGGATGTCCACAAAGCATGTGAATACTATTTTGTTAATTTTTCGTGCCTTGTCTGCAATGAGTCTTAAAACTAATATCTGCTGCATGGTACTGCTGTCTTCCCGAAAATCTGCTTGTTCATTTTCCATGTGTTTTTCAATCTGCCTTTTTAATCTTTCATTTAATGTAATCATCGGTAATTGATGCAACCATGCCTTGTGAACTTTTAAAACGTTCTGCCGAGCTGTTAAAAGCAATTTTCGGTGCTGAGGATCACACGGGGCCATTCTGTCAGCCCCTGTTCATTCGATCACGGCATGGCTCCAGATTCTGATGATGATGATCACTGAATAGGGGCATGCGACTTCTCGTCAGTCTTCTAGATATATGTGTTTTCTGATGGGACGACTTAAAGCCGCTCCTCTGAGAGCACTGAGAGTGGTTGTAAGGACAGTGGATGCTTGTTGCTGGATCAGACGGTTTTCCAGGTCGTCCTGAATGCTCTAGTTCCAAGTCGACAGGAGGTAGTACTTACCTTTCCTCAAAAACTGCTGCCAACTTCTATGCATTGTGCGTTTTCATGTCGCAAATGCTGCACAATATGGCGAGTCTGCCGCCTACTCTCTCGAAGACCAACAATTTGTTTCCTTTAGCACAAAATTAATGCCTCATCAGGGATTCGGGCCCGTTCTCTGGTCAAAAACCTCTGTTCCTGACCACTCGGCCACCACGACGGCAAATATTTATTTCGAACGTAATATTCAATCAGTCTGTAAAAGTGAAAAGGTAAGCAACCGCGTTCGCTAGTTGTTTTAATCCTGTAGTTCAACCTTGACAAGCAGTTGTCCCAACTAACCTCTGCAAGCTCATTCTCATGTATACTATAGCTTTTGTTTTCAGACACAAGTTCAAGTACAAATGTGATGTGAGAAACTACAGATCGAAAGTCACACAAACTTTTGAATGAATACCTGCTACAGTTGACTGTGTGCAGCAAAATAAATTTCGATGTAAATCGCACATCAACCACCAATAAACCGCAGTCCGATCATAGGGATTCATCGGGTTGCCAATAGATCGCTAGCAAACTTTTTCTCGCCAACCTGTGCACTTCAGCTTAACTGCTCGTACAGAATATTAAACCAACACCAGAATCGCTGTATGGAGGTTCAGTGGAGCGCTCAGGCAGCAAAGTTACTGAGAAAACCTTTTTTAATAAGGGCGTTCAGTAGACTGTATTTAAAAAGCTTTAGATAACAGCCTCGAGCTAGGTAATAAATGTTTCTGAACCTCTAGAAAATTGCTCCGGAAATCAATGTTTTCAGATGATGCTGGATGAGTCCTTAAAAGTACGGAGACAGATATATGGCAAGTAGTTGAAAAATAATGCATTGAGGTCATTCCCGGCTATCTCACGACGTTTTATAGAGACGCCATAAAAGCAGCATACGCCCCCCACCACCATTTTCTTCTCCTTACTCAATTCACGTGGGATAATGAAGCTGGAGAATGTGATGCGCTGTACATTTGTGCTTAGCCGCATTTCAATCATATTGTTCGCGGTAGAATGAACGAAATGTAAAAAAAAAAAAACTTTAATCACGTCCTAAGGGGAGTTTTTTAGCACATAGGACAAAAGAGAATAAATGAGCTAATTAGAAATTACAGTACCTTTCTTTATTGCCTATGCCAACAGATGGGTTCAAGTGAAGACCTGTGAACAACTATAACCATTAGTACCTTTCTTATTGCCAATGCAAGTAGGTGAGTTCAGTGAAGACATATGAACAACTGAACTAAAGTAGATGTAGTAACTAACGCTTCGGCTACCACAAAAATGATTCGTCATCGGAAAAATAACAACCTTCTGACAGCGACACGTCACAACTGAATTTCACATGCCACACACATTGTTTCATTTCTCAAGCAATGACCATCTATATTATGTTACTAACTTGACATCCTACCAAGAGTTCCGAATAAGTAACACCTTAGAAGACATGACGTTAAGTAAAACGACGTAAAGAGAAGTAACATAGCTTAAATTAGGAAAGACAACTGAAATGGAAAGTTCAGTTAAAGCATATACGGCACACTTTAAAAAAAAATATTACTACGTTCAAAAAGTTCCGGAACTTTTTGAATATTTGCCAAATGTTAGTGAATTACGATGTTTCTCGCTGAGCAAGCGAAGAGCATGATGTGACCGACCAACCAGAACCGGATTTCTCCAGATCCAACACGTACAGCGTATGTGCGTAGTTCGTGATTACAGGCATTCGAGGCTCTCCGTCGCGACGACAAGGATGTCGAATTTTGAACAGCGTTCAAGTGTAAAATTTTGTATTCTGCTCGGAAAATCTTTCGCTGATACTTTTTAAATGATTAAGTCAACGTACGGTAAGAGTCCAATGAGTCGAACTAGAGTTTATGAGTGGCATCGACAATTCGAAAACGGGCAACAGAGTATCGAGGATGATGAGAGGTCAGGACGACCTTCAACATCCACAACGGATGAACAAATCGCCATTGTCAAAGAAATTGTAAAAAACGACAGTCGAAAAATTGTTGCAGCGATTGCAGGAATTGTCGGTATCTCAGTTGGAAGTTGCCATGCCATTTTAGCAGAGAAACTGGGCATGCATCACGTGTGGCAACAAATTGTTCCCAAAAACCTGACACAAGAAAAAATGGATGAGCGCATGCAAGTTTGCGGGGATAACATCGATGCAGCGGATTCAGATCCCGATCTCTTGAATCGATTGATCACTGGCGATGAGACTTAGTTTTCCAACCGACAGTCATGAGTGTGAAATTAACGTCGTCACTACAACCAAAAAAGTTCAAGGCTGACCGCTCCAAAGGAAAGGTCTTTTTAATAGCTTTCTTCGATTGCAAGGGGTTCGTACACAAGGAATTCCTTCAACATGGCCGTACAGTCACTAAAGAAGAGTACGTCAACGTCCTGAAACATCTCCGAGAATCAGTGAGACGCAAGCGACCCGATCTTTGGAAGACCAACTAGTGGGTGCTCCATCACGATAATGCACCGGCTCACAGATCCCTCCTGGTGTCCGATTACCTGCCCAAACATCACATTTCAGTTCTTCCACAACCAGCTTATTCCCCTGATCTCACTCTGTGTGAGTTTTTCCTTTTTCCCCGGATAAAGAATTTGCTTTAGGGGCGACGCTTCTCAAGTTCCGAAGAAGTGCAACGAGCTGCGACGGAGGCATTGGAGGATGTGACAAAAGAAGGCTTGCAATCTGCATTTAAATCTTTGTATGGGCGCTGGCAAAAATGCATAGTTGAACAGGGTAACTATACTTCGAGGGAAACACCGCATAAACAGGTATTATCTGTACACATTCTTTTTTAATATAAAATTTGAACGTAGTAATATAATAAAGAGAAAATGAGATTCTACCCAAACGCCGTGTCCTCTTGATCTGTTACCAAGTAGAGTGGCAAAAACAAACAAAAAATAAGGAAAAAAGAAAAACCGGTATACTTCAGACTTCCGGGTTTCGTTTTACACAAAGAAAAGATCGTAGGATTGACGGAAACTTCGATCTTTCCATTGGAAGTATGAAAGTGATTTCCGGACAAAGATGGAATTAGACTTACGTTTTGTTTCCACGCTTACACAATTAATGAATGCTCATCAAATCTCATACACAATTAACGAATCCCCATCAAATCTCTTATGCTGTCAAAGGAAAATAACGAAAAGACCATCCGTTGTATCACCTTCTCCACAACTTTAGTGAAGGGACTATAATTTTCCAACCACGACGAAAGAGCAAAGCTAGGAAAGCATGCAGTATTTCATGTTGTTCCAAACGAACAGACAGACAGAAAAGCCTTCGCGCATAACAAGTTCCAAACGAACAGACAGACAGAAAAGCCTTCGCGCATAACAAGAGAGTACGTTTTGACATCCTCAGATATATGAGAATTGCTGCAAATAAAACAGAAAGAAAAGGTGAATGATTATTTGTTGAAAAAAATTATTTCAAAAAGTTCGACATCAGTTTGTTTCATGATTCTGGGACGCGGATGGCCTAGTGGTCAACGTTCATGACTGCCACGGAGAAACCTCAGATTCGATCCCAGGCAGGTAAGAACGCTCATACCACTAAATATCCGCTGTGCGTCGGATGGGCACGTTAAGCCGTCGGACCCCGGGCACTTTCCCCGCGGTAATAAGTAAGGGCGTCTTCCTCCCCCTTTTTACCTCGCTTCCGCGTCACTTTCCTATCTGGCACTCTAGCCCAAATCTCTTAGCTTCTTATTTAAGGGTTGTTTGAGACCTGGGGTCAGACACTCCCTTTCTAAAATCCTGTACATATGATCTGATCTGTTTCATGAATCTTAACTGACCTACTGTGTTTACACTAAGCTTTCACAGTGATTTCGTCAGGGTCAAAATCACTGGTGTGCAGCACTTTTATCAGTCCCGATCACACACGTTATTCACTTTTGACTTAGTGTTAGGTTGCCAAGCCAACATTTAGCGAAAGAGAAAATGTAGCGATAAAATTAGAAACTGTTTAAAAAAACTAAACCAAAATTTGTTTTAAGATAACAGGAATCAGAAAGGAAAGTTATATTAGAGTATACGTTACAGTTGTTAATATTATTATTATAAATTTTCCTAGTTAGGATATCCATTTTCTGTTGCCTTACGTGTGAAGTATTTGTGCTTTGGCTGTTATTGACATTCTGAATAGGAGTTTGTCGTTCGTCGCTTTCTCACGACGATACTAAATAACGAACGTTTTCCATAAATGCCACCTTTTGAAAAGACTTGATCAGTTGACTTCCGAGAACCCAATAAAACGGTAAGTTCTCCAGATCTATTTTCTTTGCATTATGGATCTTTTTAGAGTGGCCATCGTTTTGAAATTTTGGAAGTTGATTCAGCCACAGCAAATGAAGAGCTCCCAGCGAGCATTTCCGCAAATTCCGAATCCTTATCGGAAATCTTTTACATTTTCTTTAAAAGTTAACTTGTCTGAAACTAAAGTATTCGGAGCAACCCTTCGTAATTCGTCTGCGGTGGATACCAGCAGCATCGGAAGTCTTCGTTCGTAATCACAGAGCGATATTAAACGCCTTGTTGCGAGATGTGATTGTTGCTACATGGAAATGCTTTACTGACTCATTAGCTGTTTGGAACTTAAAGGTTCACCACCTGCCTCCCGCATGCATGCATGCATGCATATAGATCGATTTTCAAGGCAATGAGCCCTCTCTGCCCCCCCCTTCCCGAACACCATCGTAAGCCTCCCTGTTTCGAATACTCCTTTCGCTACAACGCCAAGTGGCAGCAGCAGCACTTTCTGATGACTTATGAAAAATTCAGCGCCCATCAGGTCTTTTGGTCTTATCGATCCAACGATATTTTAAGTACTACTGACTCCCGTAATCACCAGTTGCGGTGACAGTAGCGAAAAAATCCCGTCCTTACCGTGTTTTCCACACTTTTGGCTTCCTAATGATCTGAAATCATCGTGGAGAGCATAGGGGGGTTGGGGAAGAGTCCCCAGGGGGTCATGAGGACCGCGATGACCGTGGTTGTCGTCAAATGACTAAGCCCGGATTCAAAATCCTGACCTCCTAAGAGACCGAGGACAACTTTATTAGGAAAACTCAATCTTTGGAGAAGCCGCGATACATAAAATGGGTGACTCACGCTCTTTTTAGCAGGGATGGGTTCTGACACAACACACTCGAGTAAAAGAACAAGTGTGCATATTAAAATGCGATATCTTTAATTATTGAACTTTTGCATGGTTCACCGACCGTGAAATGCTGGAGAAAGGATCGTGTGGTGGGGGGAGAGGTGGGGGTGGGGGGAAGCTGAGTCAATTTCATGAATATACATGGTTTATGGATATCTGAGTGGAGACTCTTGGAGCACTGGAGTCCTAAATGTTATTAATGCATCAACTGTTTTGAGTTTGTTATACAAGTTAGAGCGAAAATGAATTAAGTGTGATGGGCGTCAATTTAGGGCAAGATGTCCGAGCGAAATACCCCTACTTCTTTGAGGTAAACGTTGTTTAAAGTTGTAACAACACGTGTACAACAGGAGTCGTATACTTAAAAAAAAAAAAAAAAAAAAAAAACAGGTTCTTTTTTATGAAGACTTACTAGAAATTAAAGTTCATTTTCGCTTCCCCCAAGCTTTTATACATTTTACTCGTCCATACACAAGATAATGCTCTGCCGAACCCTCATAACAAATATATTCTACCCAAATTCTGTACAACACTTTATGACTCACTCCATTCAATGTAATTGTTAACACTTCACTAAGATATAAAGACTGTGTCACACGCAGATTGTTTTGCAGAAATGTTGTAGCACACTCTTCTAACACATGTAATCGGTAAAAATGCGCTCAACGGAAAAATTGCTTCACACAGTTTCATCATATCTATTTGGCGCGGATAAGCTTCACGCCTGGCTTTCGTAGCTGCGTGTGTTCTTTATATTTTTCACAAATTTAACAGGTATTTGTTCATTAAAATTCTGCCGAAACGGTGTTTGTGACAATCCTTCCATCAGACAAATTATTAAAATCTGTCTGGGACATCATACCATGAGATATTTTTGAAATACCTTTATCAGAGTTCATGAATATCATATCGATTACGAAACAGACTTTTCCCGTTTGCTTTAACTAAAGACCATTATCAAAGTGCAGAGCAGCGTTACCGAAATATATTGGCTCAACGTAGAAAAATATTATAATGAACGGGAAAGTAGTTCTTTATGCACGTACATCTACTATCTTTACTCTGTGCAGCAGAGGCATAACTGGGCATTTCTGCGCCGGGGGCAAACCACAAATATTGCACTCCCCTACCACCACCGAAGTCATTAAGACAAAAAAGCTTTAACGTCTGGTGCTAGAAATATTGTAATCATGCTTGTTGCATGAGTTTTTTTAGGGCAGTGAAACTGCTCTTGTGTGTTCATTATGCACAAATTTGCATTGTTTAGTATCCACACGCAAATGCCATTACAATTTTTCAAAATAAGAAACACTCGCCACCGGAGTTGCTTCTGACGTTTCTCTTTACAGTGAATTTTATACTATCATTTTTTTTATCAAATTCTGCTGTAATTAACTTATAACTAATAATCAATAACGGTTGTGCGATGGATCTTAAGAACCGGCTAGATTTTCGGCAGACCAGAGAAAGACCTTTTACGAAGTTTCCGTTGCCCTCATCGCCATTTCCATTGTAGTTCCACGACGTAATCTACAATATTTAAAATGGTGTAATTAGAACAAGTAAATATTTAATATTTTTACAATATTCACTATGGTGTAAAATAAAAAAAGTAAATATTTTTACTATGGTATGATACGGTAAATAGGGTATTAAGGAACCAGGTGTGATTTCTAATAGCAAAGGGGAACAGCATTTTGCCGCCCCGGTGGCGCAGTGGTCTGAGTGATGGCTTCTGATCCTTCGTCCACGATGGGTCCGGGTTCGAATCCCGTGAGGCATGGATGCTGAGTTTGTCTTACGGAATTGGCTCTCTCCCTTCCCTGGAGTCACTGGCCCTAAATTTAGGGATGAGCGACTGCTTATAGAGCCCACTGAGTTGCTCGCGGTGGTCGTTAAACCCTCCATCAAAAAAAAAAAAAAAAAAAAAAGACCGGCATTTTACCCTCTTTGATTGAGTCTGAAGAAGGTAGGAAACTGGAAGCAGAAGGGTTTCGTATATTTTCCTTACCCTTACTTATGTAACCTTTTGTATTGTACTGCCCTTAATGGGCTTTAAAATACAAAAGGTGAAAAAGGCGATGGGATTCCCAACTGATTCGGAGTTCGGACCTCTAGTTCCAGATTAAATGGATCAAATGCAACTTTCTGTAGAACAGTAATGATCGAAATGCCTCCAAAGAATCTTCAGCAATGCGAACGACATTCTTATCTTGCACCGCAAGAACAACAGCGCCTTCATTTATGATTGAGAGCAAATGACTTCTCCTGCACGTTGTAAGGAGGAAACGCGAAATTTAGGCTGCCAAGCTACCGAAACTGGCGAAAGATATTATAGGAAAGTTCCGTAAATGGTCAAACGACAAAGTATGGCGATAAAAAGGTGTACCAGAAACTGGTACAAAAGTTTCAATTCCGATTTTTAAAAGATTCTACGCAGTGATTTTTGCGCCCTCTATTGAGCTGCGCCTGGCTCTGCCGTCCCCGCTGCCCGCCGTAATTACGTCTATGCTGTGCAGTAACAAATGCAATCATAACTGTACGTTTTCCCACTTAGTTGAAAGGAAATCCAAAAGCAAAATAACTCTCTTGAAAGAGTGGTAAGAAACAGAATTTCTGTTTAGTTACGTGCATTCATATATTGTTCTGCTGGCACGATGCGCCTTTGTTATGCACAAGTTTGCCCCACGCCGATTGTGTAATCACTCAAAGTTTCCAGGTTCTGCTGTAACGTACCAGGAGATGTGACGTACCTGCCAGAAGGAAGCACACGACATAAAGGCAGATAGGAATCAGAATAAAACGTCCGCGTAGCTCAATTGGTAGAGCAACTTATTCCGGAATGAGGGGACCCAGGTTCGAATCCCGGCGTAGACCAGAAATGACGGAGAAATTAACTTCATTATACTGCACCGAAGGAGCAGGGAAAACAATTAAGATCGCACGTGAAACTTTTATTGTAGAAGTCAGAGGATACGGAATATATATATATATATATATATATATATATATATATATTAATATAATACTTCCAGCGGGAAGGGTTGTGCTCAAAACGTTGTGCTGCGTTCAGCTTTTCTTCCAATCTTGAGATCCTCATTCTCGTACTTGCGTCTCGCGGTTCAACTCAATAATCGGATTTCTTTTTATTTCGCGTCATCTCGGGGTGTTTACTTTTGAATGATTTCTGGATCGGGGTGCCTTTCAATTAGCTGGTTCCGCGAGGAAGGGACGTTTTCACATCAGTGGAAAAAAGTGTTTTCTTATACTATCTTTTGCGTAGATCGCCATTAAGTAGTCCTAGCTCACCATATCTGTTTTATTTTTCCTGTCTGCTCTCTTTCGTACTGGAGAATTTGGGAGTGGAAGCGTTGAGTGGGTCTGTGAGGTATTTTTCTACGATAAGGAAGACCTTTCTAAATTGTTCAGATTAAGTCTGAATGCTCTGCTTGCCTGACTTACGTAATGAATGTTATGGAATCATAATTTTAATTCGTATGGAGTTATATCTGTTTAAAAATCCAAGCCAAGTCGCTGCCTAACAGCGGTAATCTAACCCGAGGCTTTCTACTGTGCCTCCACAGAAGACGAGCCTAAGGTTAGTGCGTATGCGCCAGGAGGGAACAATGCGTCTTCGCCTTACCTGTCTCGGCTATAGTGGCAGATGACGACAAGTTAAGTGCAAAACAAAATAAACTTGCGTGCTCAATACGAAGCGACCAGCTGCGTCTAAAGGGGAAAACTGCATTGAAAACTACTGTAATTTTGAGAGTTGAAAGACTGTAATGAAAAGAAATAAGTAAATATGTACCGAAATACGAACAAGTATTGACTGGTCTACGCTGAAGAGCAATTGAATTAAAGATACCTGTCTAGTAATGTGTAGCACCACCTTTCGCCCTGTTGACGGCGGTGATTCGTATCGGCATGGACACGACAAGACACGGGAAGCGTTGGGAAGCCATACGGATCCACGACCCCTGAACAAGCTCCCACAGTTCACGAAGATTTGATGGAGGGGGGTCAGAGCCTCGAACATCTCTCTCGTGGGCATCCCAGATGTGCTCGATGGGATTGCGGTCAGGTGACCTAGCTGGAATAGGAAGCGAGGTCACGTCGGTGGAGTGTTCATCCAACCATTCGAATGCGATTCGGGAGCGATGGCACGGTTCATTGTCTTGTTGCAGGATGAGGTCTCCAGTGGAGTGTTGAAGACGCACAAACGGGAGCAAATGGTCGTCCAGGATATCCCGGTAACGTTGACCTGTGAGGGACGATGTCACACGTACCAGGGGTCCCATTCCAGTTCACGTAAACAATCCCCAGACAAGAATGCCACCCCCACCAGCTTGAAGAGTACCCTGCTGGCAAGAAGGATCCATCGCTTCATGTGGTTTGCGCCGTACTCGTATCTTGCCATCCGCATGTACCAGCGTGAATCTCGACTCATCAGTCCAGGCAACATTTTTCTACATGTCTAGGGTCCAGTGGCGATGTTCCCGCGCTCATGATAATCTTTGCACCCTGTGATATGCGGTCAGCAGCGGTACCCTCGTGGGACGATGGCTTCTTTACCCCATAGCGAGAAGATGGTTCTGGATGGTGTGCCTGCTTACACGTTTTTGTGCACCAGCGTTAAATTGCCGAGTGATTTCTTGCACTGTGGCTCTTCTATCCGCTGTTACAATGCGAGCTAGCCGACGATGACCCCACTCAACCACACGCTGTTGTCCACTGCAGTTGGCCCTTACAGGGATGGTTTTATCGGATTCGATGTACTCACGGTGTACCCGTGACACAGTGGCTCGTGAAAATCCCAGTGCCTGCACAACTTCCGAGATGGAGTGACGCATTCGTCGGGCCCCGACAATTTGCTCACGATCAAATGCGCTTAGATCCTTCGTCTTACCCATACTGCGTCTGACTGTTACTGATTCCCGTCGCATCACTCCTGATACTGCCGGATCGCTGCATACATCATGTCGTTTCCGTTTACAGGGCCGCCCACAGCGCCACATTTACATAACGCTAGCTGTCTCTAATTCAATTGCTCTTCAGTGTAAACTGGGAATGAAGTGATTCCCATAAAATGCACAATGCACACACACCAATGGCACAAATGCCACTCACAGCATTTTATCACATCTGTTCATCAAAAATTGTGTGCCACATAGTTCTAACATGGCCACCTTGCATACCCACGCAAATACACTACCACACTTGTTCGTACGACCACCTGATCATTTGGTGCACATACTGTGCTAAATACGTTTTACACATCCGTTCGTCATAAATGCCATACCACGGGTTATTAACATTGGCATTCACACAAACAGTGTACTGTAACCTGGGCATCAATGTTTGTCAGGAGTGACTTTAGGTAACAATTTTGAATATAGTGAATTGAAATCATCTTTCCTTTCATTAGCGCCTTTTCGCCATTTCGATAAAGCTTGTCAGTGGGCATGGCTCTCACTTTCTCAGCCGTCCCATTCGAGGGGAAGTTAGATTTATGGGTTTTCTTGTTGCAGTGCAAGGGAGGAAGTGGATAATGATCTGGTGAGAGGGAAGCAATTAAAGAAGATCTGCGCCTTCTAGGAACAAGGGGAGATATTTTGGTGTTTCTCAGCCGTGGACTTCACTCTTCTGCTGAAGAGTCTGTTGGTTGTAACGGAAGAGCGAGTTGAGAGAATTCGACTCGAGGGTGCGAAACCGAGATAAGAGGAAAAAGGAATGAACACTGATGATGAGAAAAAGGAATACTGGCTGCTAGAGAAGGAGATCAACTTGTTAATAATAATATAGAGAATGAATGGAAATCAGCAACAATGCTTGCGACCTTCCCCATATCAACTCAATAAACACTTTCCTCACTGCAAGAACGAGTTATAACTTTAGTTGATATTTTATTTACCTGCTGCAGTCTTGAAAAATACGGGTTAAGCCCCTGAAACAAAACTCTCTAAAGCTATACGTACCATCGAACCCTTCTCACAGGGCACTGAAATATAACTCGGTACCAAGCCCTGTAACAGTGCCACACGTATTAGTCACTAATTGAAAACAAATGCTGGCCTTTTCTCTAATCCACTCAACTTGCATAAATGTTCACTGATAAAAGTATGCGCGAATCGCGCGGTACGCTCTGTTGGCAAAGTTGTCCGATTCTCTGGCTTCTGACCATTCGTACGAGATGGGCACAGATCCTAGTCTAGGAGCAGGCATGGGCAGTGTGCCCGTCCGAAGTCTTCCCCTTCTCCGGAATCAGTGGTCTCAAGCTAGAAACGGGTGACTTCCAGGAGCGGACTGGCGACCCATAAACGGCACTGGAAGTTGAATTGATTTTGAGCGGCCTACTTATGGGAACATTTATCAAGCTATTCCACCCGCTCCGGCAAAAAAAAGCGTTATGTGGGCAATACCGTTTGCTGTTTAAACATCTTTTCAACACAAGTCTACGAATTATTAGGTTTATTTTTTAGGCAATAAATTTTAACATTTTACCCATTTTCCTGAACTAGCAAAATTCTGTGGAAAAAAAATAAATTACTTTCGTTGCTGAGAAGAAACAGACGTTCTCTCAGAGAGACTGTAGCGGACTTCATTCAGTCCTTATGAAATTTATTTAAATAACCGAATTCAGAACTTGTAATACTTTCTTTGGTTTTAGTGAGAACGAAAATCCAAATGTGCCAAAAATTAATTTCGTTTTCAAGACTTACCTGTAATTAGTAAAATAATTGCAAAAAAAATCTTCTGAGGAAATTAAAAATGTCCAGAATTTCAGTGCAAATTTATAAAGTGTAAAGAATGCTAAAATTAATTTCTGTTTAATTACTTTCAACTGGAAAAAATCTTTTTGCTGTCTTCCTAGAACTGCAGTTCAAGAATTCGTGTAATTGGAAGGCCCGAAAAGTTATAAATCAGATGCTGCTCTCGTACAAATAAAAAAGAAAATGATGTGCGTATAAAAAGCAGCAACCCCAAAGTTTCACCTTACGTGAACCTCGATGCAGCATTAACGCACACAATGAATTTTGAATTTATATCCTAGACTATATTATTCAAATATGATTGGCAAAAGTGGACTGAGGTAGAGGTTATTAGGCCAAAGGGATAGGACTTGAATTAGAAATTCAAGAAAGAGGAAATGGATGTACCAAAACAGGGTTGGGCTCATCAGAACCTTTGTTACGTAAGTTTCTTGCTTTATGAAGCCGTCCAAGTGGTAGACAAACTTTGTCGTTTTCGCATTACTTGCTTTTCATCTACAAAAATATTGAAGTATATGTTTACTTCTTTTTCTTCTTGAGTTAGCATTAGGCTTACTGGCCCAGTCCGCGCTTGGCGACTTCTTACAACCTTTAGAGTTGCTTATGGTGGTCTTTAAAATCTAGAAACAACAACAACAAAAGATTTGTATGGAACGTTGTTCCCTTAGGAATCTGTAAGGGTAATAAATGGCTTAGCCCGAAACGAAATCGTGGTGCAAAAGCATACGTACAAAATCCTTTCTTGGTCCGATATACTTGAAAGGAACAACATTTTGCGCCCATTTTCTTTTTCAAATAACTCATAGTTTTCCCACCAGGGGGTGCGAAGTTACAATACGTGTTCCTCCATATCTCAGCTTTTAATTGCTCGATTTTAAAAGTTCCTGTTGCCTCGGATATCTTGTCTTTGAGGAACATTTTGCTTGCAATTAGTGATTTTTCGTGACACATTTCTGTCCTCAGTCGTGGTAAGTAGTTATTACTACTAGCAAATGTTTTCCTGATTCTAGAAATCCGGCTGAAAAAATTCATTTTGTAACTAGTTCCACTGACTGGGAAGAACACTGTGGACTACGAAGAAGCAGGGGCATCTCCGGTTCTGAAAATTATATTGAAAAATCCATGTATTGATCGGACATCTTTGACTATGAAACGGGGTTTCCATCCAGTTTCTTCTTTAAATAATACCCAGCTTTCCCGCTAGAGGGCGTTAAGTTACATTACGTTTACATCTATATCTGCGCTTCTGATTATTAAATTTGAAAAACTCTTTTTTGCACCTGATACCTTCTCTTATGATGAATATTTTGCGTACAGTAATGTTGTTTTATTATATATGTATCTGCCACCATTGGCAATAATTAAATACAGTATATATAAGAAACATCTTTATTATATATTGGTTGTGTGATAATTATGCGTGATATATAAAACAGCATGTTTATCTGTCTACACTTTATCATTGATGCCTTTCGGAAGCAAGTAGCGCAATGCCCCAATGGCAGACTTAGAACTTCGGAAAAGAAGAATTATTGGTATCCTTTTGTTAAAAAAAAGAACTATTTAATAAAATAAGGTAATAGGAGTACTATACACAGAACATATTGAGGATATGTTTTCTTTAAAGCTTGCATTATTGCAGCTGATGAAGAACAACTTCCTTTCGGTTCGGCTGCCACTTATCGTATGAGAGTTCAAGTGATGAACCACGCGCTCGATGCAACGAGAATTTCAAAACAATTCTTTCTCCTCCTCTCTCTTGTGAACTTTTACCTTTCGACTACTGCGAAGTGCCCCGTATCTTTCCTTGTGTTTCCAATATTACATATATTTCTCCCATAAGTGGGCTGAAATAAAGTACTTTTTTTCTTTTTATAAATGTGTTACCAATTCTGGAAATCCTGTTTTTTCGTTTTCGCGTACTCATTACATTCAAGAATTCGTGTTATCCTTTTTAGCACACCCTTTGCAAAAAAAGATCGTGCTTATATTATCACTTTATTCATTCGTCTGTCTGTGAACACCATATCTCTGGAACTATTAGTCTGATTTGAAAAATTCTTTTTGCATTGGGATGCTTGAAAATGTGAGAATGATGATCCTCGTATTCCGTTTTTTTTCGACGCACAGCTTTGCCGCTAGAGGGCGTAAATACAGATGATATCGAATTCAAAATACATTTTATTCCATATAATTTGCTTCTAAATACCCGATTGAAAAAATCCTTTCCATTTGATGCAGTTTATATCGAACACTATTTTCGGTACAGTTTCTTTTGCAAATAATGCACAGATTTTCCTCTTGGGGGCGTAAAGATAAATTTGGTTTTCCGCTGTATCTCTGCTTCTAAAAGTCAGATGTGAAAAATTCTTCCTGCATCGGATACAGCTCCAAATGAGAAATGTCTTGCGTATAATTTCTAGTCTTTGGTAAAGAATGGTTTGGCCACCAGGGGGCATAAGTTTTTTTCTGCTTCAGATGTATTTGCAGAAAAATCTGAGCTTCGGAAAACTTTGAAAAAATTCTTTTAACACCGGATACCATTTACCTTGTGGAACTCTAGGTTTGTATTTGAGGAGATTTGTAGTTCACAGCTCTGTCCCTGGGTAGTGTTTGTGCACTTCTGTTTGGAGCTATATCTCCGTTTGTGAAAACCCTATTGAGAAATTTCTTTTTTTGCTGTATGAAATTTGCTTCAATAAAGATGGTAAAGGTTAAAACCTTTTTCGTGCTTTCTCTATTTCCGGGAGACGTATTTGAAACGTTCTTTTTCCTTTGCATAGTTTTTGCCTGTTTTCAGCTTTTCCATTATGCAAAATTCTTCCGCTAGAAGGCGTAAAGTTATATCATGTTTCCTTGTATATTGCTTTTTTAACTGTTTGATTTGAAAATCTCTTTGTCTCTGATACTTCCTTCTGCTATGAAAAATTTTTTGTGGGCCATTTGTTAACTTTCGTAGCATATTTTTCCGCCGAAGGTATGTAGCTGCTTTTATTTCTGGATGTTTTATCGATTTTTTTCTAATCGGTTCCATTGAGTTTGAATAATTTTGATAAATTTTACTCGCGTCAAGAGGATTCAAAAGACGTGGGCCCATTACAACCAAAAATTCTGTGTCATCTTTCTTGTTTTATTTGTTTTATTTTCCTTAATTCAGGACTTTCACAAACATGGAAGCTAGGTGTATTCGCCGATCTCTACGTTAGACCCACCGATTTCAGGAAAGCAGGGAAACAAAAATTCGAGTAAAAGATACTAGACGAAACCCATCGGAACCGACTGTCAGGTTTTTTTTTTATTAGAAAGAATAAACTTATATGAAACAACAAATGTAAATTTTATTTGATTGACAAATTCATTCAACCACTTCAGTAAAGACAATAGTCCAGGTTCGTGATTTTTTTTTATTTTTGACTGAAGGTTTAACTACCACCGTGAGCAACTCAATGGGCTATAACCAGCTGCCCGTGCCTAATTTAGGGTAACTGGTTCCAGGGAAGGGAGAGAGCCAGTGTCGTAAGACAAACACAACATCCATGCCTCACCGGGATTCGAACCCGGACCCTTCACGAACGAAAGATCATAAGCCTGCGCCACCGAGGCGTCTAGGTTCGTGATTAGCATCACGACTGCACTCCTTTTCAGTCGTAGAATGTGAGGCGGAAGTTCACTCATGTCTATCGTGTGCAAAAATTCAACTGAATAGCGCACTCTTTCACTCTCATCTTCAGTCACAACTGTGTTTGTAAATGTTGGTGGAATGAGATTCGCGTTGCGAATACTCTTCATTCTCTCTTGTCTGAGACATATAGTTGTGACCCATTGATCTCTCACGCCTTCCAGTAAAGATCTTAAGTTTTCTTTTTTTCTGCGGGAGAGACATTCTGTTAAGGGAAAGTATGCAATAAAGTGTTTACTTACTTTAGAACAGGTCATAGAACACCATGCACGCACCATGTCTGACACTAAACGGAGTGCCTGATGTAGATAAGGGCCGACGCTTCTGCTATAGACTTTACATGGGAACTTTGCCGCCCCGCCACACCCGAATTGTTGCTGCAATCTCAGTTTCCTCTTCAACTGGCACATCTACATGGTAAGACCTTTATTTTGATACCTGAACCATATTTTTACGATTCAGTCGTTCTCTCAAAACAGGTCTCACAGTTAAAAAAACTTTTAGAATGAATTTATAGATGGTGCAACTCAATATGTACATTCTAAATATTTTCACTAACAATGGTCAACGGAATGTTTATTTACATCTTCACATAATGGGAAACGTCTTGCCTATGTGAATAAACTGGATTGAATGAATATTAAATTGTATATATACATCACGCAGTCCAACGACGTAACGCAAGTTGGTCTTCAAGACTGTTGGCTGTTCAGATGAGAAGAACTTTGATACAAATACCTGCTAGCGTTGCTTTGCGCAACGGTTCACTCAGAAAAAAAGACATCGGACTTTGGACTACCTGAGTCCTTCCATGCTTCAAACCTTCAGCAGAGCGTGAGTCAACCGCACACTTCTCCGGTAGACTTTACATGGGAACGTTGCCGCCCCACAACGCCTGAACAGTTGCCCCAATCTCATTTTTCTCTTCGACTGTCACATCTACATTGTAAGACCTTTATTTTGATACCTCAACAATATCTTTACGTTCAGCCGTTCTCTCAAAATAGGAGTCACAGTAAAAACCTCATAGAATTAATATATAGTTTCTACATATGGGACCAGGAATTCCAGCACCTTAACCATTCGACAACGAAGAACTACCCTTTCCTTTCCGTGTATGAGGCCATCATCCTGAGGAATGGAAAAAACATCGGTGTTCGGTGAGCGAGTGATCGCGTTCGGTTTTTTTTTTTCTTTTTGGCCCAGGTAAGATTGTCTGCGTAGAACGTTAGTGCTGAACTGTCATTCGATTTTTTTTTTCGCTGATTTTCCAGAAATCTGCAGATTTCAATCACGGATGGGCTCGCTCATCGTAACTTCTTTTTGGCATGTTTTAAATAAAAAAACAGATGAATAAATAAGTAAATGAGTGAAATAAAAATAAATGAATAAATAAATTAGCTCAATTATTCCTTTATAAGGTACCGCATTCCCTCTCAGGTAGGATACATATTTCTTCTTTAACCAAATTGTTATCAAGTTTAAAATTCCACAGAAAACAGAAAGAGAATGACACCTCATTACAGTACAAACCCCAGATCACTGTGATCAACACTGAAAGATCATTCCGCTTTAAGGAAACATTTCTATAAGGAGAGTTGCTGTCATCTTTGATTTCAAATTAATCCTCCTTCTTTAACATTCTGTAGAAAAAAGTAATTTTCTTCCAATGGATATTGGACTACAGTTTGGAAGAATAAAGCCGTGACCATCTGGAAGTCTCCTCCCAGCTTCGCTTTCTTTCTTTCTTTTTTTTTTTTTTTTTTTTTCGGAGCATTACCGAAGTACAACAGTAAGGAGGACATGATGGCGTAACAATAAGGCGTTTTCACCAAACCACTGTTGGTTCAATAATGAGAAAGGAGTTCTATTTTTTTCCCAAGCCATTTAGTTGGCCTTTTCTCTTTCTATATTGTTTCGCTCACCTTCGGTTATGACCGTCATCGAGTGTCAACTACTAAAGGAAATCGAACCGAGATATCTTCTTTTCTTTTCACCTTAACCCTCTACAGACCATTTTTTTCTCCCATGTTCTTTCCATGTTGGGAAAAGAGAGGGACGAGAAACCACAATACCAGGATAAAAAGGAAGAAAAAAAAAAAGGAGAAAAAGAAACGGAAAAAAAAAAAAAATAGAAATGAGAGATCCGACGGCAAGAAACTAGTCGTATTCGTGGTTCCAAGCCGCAGCACCCCAATGCACAAAGTCGTTGGACCGACTGGCAGGAAGTTGTAGTTCGATCAGTTTTGTTGCGGGAGATCGCTTTATGCTCTGAGCATTGATGTTTTGAAGTTGCCATGAGCTGGGAATAAGAAAAAAGCCAGTGCAGAGCTGTTTTTGAAAGAATTTTTGGGACTCGGAGTCTTGTAAAAACGGAATTTCTCATTTTAACAAACATTTTATTTCGCTTGCCATCGATTTCTGTTCCTTTTCTTTTGATATTTTTGGGTAAACATATGCTGGGTCTCGAAGTTTGCCTTCACGGTTTACGCTCTTCTAAAGATGAAAATTAAAATCTAAATTCCAGAATATATTCAGTCATTTTCTCATATCGGTCTACAAACTGAATGTTTTTGCATAGTATGGATACATTTGAGATTACTAGGCTTAGATAGGACGCTGTTTCTTCTTCTTACCAGCTTTCAGTTCTGATGGAATGCTGCCTGATATTTCATTTAAAGTCAGTTGCATTACCACTATTTTTTTTTGTTTTAGGATGTCTGCGCCTGACATTTTGATGTTTTGCAGACCGATGCTGAGTTTCCAGTAATAGCAGTACAAAATAAACACGAACGGAAAAATGCGTAGAACATCTTTCGCAAACTACACCGGAAATCGTATATTATTAAAGTAGGGTTGATGTTTTAGTAACTTGCCGATTCTTTGGTAAAAAACATATGATTCGGGAACAGCATTTTTGAGTGGTATCCGAACTATCAGTTTTTTATTCATTGGGAGTACAAGTATTCTGATAAACATATTTTTTAATTTAATAATTTGCTTTAATTCCAGTATCCAACTATCTATAAATTAATAAAAAAGCAATAAATTACGTCGAAGTTGTAGATACTAAAAATATATACACTTGAACTTCTTTGTCTTTTCTTTTCTCCATGAGGGTTCCCGAAGCCTATGTTTTTAGCACGACTTTTGTTTAAAAAAAAAGCACGTGCTTATATTATCACTTTGTCCGTCCGTTCGTCTATGGACACCATATATCTGCAACTACACTGCTGGACAATTGCTAGGACGGATCATAAACGGCTATATAGCGCATAAAAAAGTAAGTGTGATTGGATACTAAGTGAAATAAAATAATGTCAGAATGCCAGGACATTACAAGAAAGGCAATTTATTGTGCTCTGAAATCCAGAAGGCTTTGGAACGTGTTCAAGGGACAAACAGGCCATTTTGTGCAGAATACGTAAACGTGAAAAAAATGCAATTACCGTCCGCAGGCGTTCCGGCGTAAGATGTCAATACGGGATATGGCCACCATGGAGGGCGACGCAAGATTCCACACGTCGTGTCATGCTTTGCACAACATTATCAAGCAGCTGTTGGGGTAATTTATCCCATTCCTCTGTCAGTGCACGGATGAGGGTGTCCTTGTTTATTAGAGGGCATTGGCGACCAGCAAGACTCCTCCCCAAAGCATCCCACACATTTTCAATGGGATTCAGATCTGGAGAACGTGCTGGCCATACGAGGCGTTGAATATCCTCGCTCTCAAGACACTCCTGGACAGGGACTGTTCGATGACATGTTGCGTTGTCGTCCATGAAAATGAATCTATCACCGATAGCACCACGGAACATGCGAACATGAGGTAGCAGAACATCATTAATGTATCGTTGGCCAGTCATAGTCCCAGTTGGAAGCACATAGAGGGACGTACGGCCATTGATTATGATGCCAGCCCATACCATGACACTACATGTCGGATATCGGTCCCTTTCCTGTATGTTTGGTGGACAATATGCAGTACCACTATCACGCCAGATCAGTTGTCGTCGACAATCAGACGATAGACTATATCTACTCTCATCTGAGAAGAGGATAGCAGACCAGTCGTTATCAGTCCAATTGCGATGTTGATGGCACCATTGCAAACGGGCGGTACGGTGACGTCTGGACAATTGGTTGCACACAACAGGACGGCGGGCGTATAGTCCTCCTTCATGCAAACGTCTGGCGATAGTTTTTCGGGAGATCCGCTTGCCAGTAGCAGCCATAAACTGATTTGCTACCTCACTAGTTGTTCTGCGCCGGTGTCTTTTTGTTGGTAGCACTATGTACCGATCTTCTGCAGGTGTCGTACTGCGAACACGACCTCCCCCGTGACGTTTGCTACACTCTCCATTTGTTTGAAATGATTTCCAAAGCCTTGAAACAACACTGTGGCTGACGTCCAACTCCCTGGCAACATCTGTTATTTTTCTACCTTCTTCAATCTTGCCAATAGTATGGCTACGCGTAAAATCATCTAGGTGATGTCGGGAAGACATACTGAAAATTGCAAGTTCGTCAATTGATTCTTTCCCTTTCAACTTTGCGTTTGAACAACAATGGTCAATACGCGTCAAATCCTTTATATCTCTTATCAGCGCTATGACGTCACGAACAAGTTCGGCAATCCAAAATTTGTATACGCACAACACGTCTTACTGTATCCCGCACTTATGCTAATTTCCACATATTCCTGCCTTCCATTTTATGGTTGTTATCGTTGCTATTGTCATCAGTCCTTAGCAATTGTCCGGCAGTGTATTAGTCCGATTTGAAAAATTATTTTTGCATTGGGAAACCTGAAATGCGAGAACGATGATCCTTGCTTTCCGTGTGTGTGTGTGTGTGGGGGGGGGGTCGATGCATAACTTTGCTGCCGTTAGAGGGCATAAATGCAGATCCATTCGAATTCAAAATGCATTTTAGTCCACATCATTGCTTCTAAAGATGCGATTGAAAGAATAATTTCTTTCATTCGATACCATTTATAACGACGACTATTTTAGATACCGTTTCTTTTTCAAATAACCAGTAGTTTTTCCACTAGGAAGCGCAACGCTAAACAACGATTTCCTAGATATTTCTACTTCTAAAAAACTAATTTGAAAAATTCGTTTCGCCTCAGAGAGAGCTCTTGTTAGGAAATGATCCGCACATAAATTATAATTTTTGGTAAAGGGCTATTTTGCCACTAGGCTGCGTAAGTGTATATTTCTATTTCTGATGTGTTTGCCTATATATCTGCGATTATGAAAACTTGATTGAAAAAAAAAATATATCCAACTTAAAAAAACGCATAGTTTTTCCGCCCATGGGAGCAGATATCCTACTTTTCTCGATATTTCTGCTTTAATTATCCGATTTGAAAAATTTTTCTTTGCCAGAGGGCGTTTCTAGTGCGAAAGGTTTTACATATGATTTCAAATTTTTCTTACGAAACAAATTTGACAGCAGATGGAATAAGTTCACGTTTTCAAATACAACGTATTTGCAGCAATATCAGCGCGGCGAAACACCAGGTTTAAAAAATCCTTTTGCGGTCAGATGCTACTTACTACGTAAAGATTTTGTGTGCATTTCTTGTCCAAAATAAAACACAATCTTTCCTTTAGGGAGGAAAATATATAATTTGTTTTTCCCGATATCTCCGCTTCTGAAAGTCCTATCTAAAAATTCTTTAAACACCGGATACCATTCACCATGTGGAGTACTTTGCATGTATTTGAGGGGTTTTGGTAGTTCACAGTTCTAGCGCTAGATGGTGTTAGTGTCTGTGTTTCTGTTTGCTACCGCATCTCAGCATCTACAAAACCTACTGAAAAGTTTCTTTTCGTACTGTATGCCGTTCACACAGTAAAGAGGGGGGCATTTTATTCTTTAAATAATGCACGTTTTTCCCGCTAGGGGCGTAAATTTCAAACACTTTTTTCTCGCTGCCTCTCATTTCAAGAGCAATATTTGAAAAATATTTTTCCTTAGTAGAGCCTTTGCTATAAAGAATACTTTTAGCTTATTTTCTGCTTTTCTATCATTCCGAATTATCCGCCAGGGGCATCAGCGTATGGCACTAGAAGTTATTTGGAGAAGTTGATTGCCGCCCCGGTGGCGCAGTGGTCTAAGGCGCTGGCCTCTGATCATTCGCCTGTAAGGGGTCCGGGTTTGAATCCCGGTGAGGCATGGATGTTGTGTTTGTCTTACGGCACTGGCTCTCTCCCTTCCCTGGAACCAGTGACCCTAAATTAGGGACGGGCGACTGCTTATAGCCCATTGAGTTGCTCACGGTGGTCGTTAAACCTCAAATCCAAAAAAAAAAAAAAAAAAAAAAAGTTGATTCTATTCTAAAAATACGTTAGGAAAATCTTTTTCTGGTAGGATACTTTTTACTATGAAGAGTATTTTGAACAATTTTTTTCTTTAAGTGACATCAAGCTTTCCCGCTAGGGAGCGTAAAGTTATATCATGTTTTCCTTTTTCTTCTAACTGTTCGATTTGAAAACCCCATTTTCTCTGATATCTTTCTTCTGCTACGAAAAACTTATTGTGCACAATTTGTTAATTTTTGTGACACACTTATCAGCAGCTCCTAGGTGCAAGTAGGTACTGCGCCCAGGAGCTGCTGATAAGTGTGATTCCAGGATGTTTTATCAATTGAAAAACCCCGGTTGATTGTTTTAATCGGTTCCATTGACTATGAATAACCCTGCACACATTGCGTATTTTGAATTACGCGCAGTTCTTTTCCTAGGTGGTATAGGTGTATATTCTTTTCTGTTGAATTTTTAGATTTTCTAAAAATCTACTTTGAATTATATTATTGTATTTTTCACGTCGGAAGGGATTCAAAACAAGTGCTTATTATAACGGAAAATTCGGTGTCATCTTTCTTGTTTTAATACAGTATATATTCATTTGCAAAGTCAAGTCCTGTTTACAGTGTCATCTTTCTTGTTTTAATATATATTCATTTGAAAAGTCAAGTCCTGTTTACAGTGTCATCTTTCTTGTTTTAATATATATTCATTTGCAAAGTCAAGTCCTGTTTACAGTGCAGGACACCAAGGTCAGTGTTGTTTTCTTTCGTCTTCTTTTTTTAGCACGTCTTTTGTAAAAACAAAATAAAAGAAGAAATGTTTATAGTATCACTTTGTCCGTCCGTCCGCCGGTAAACACATCTCTGCAACGGTTAGCCCAATTTGAATTTTTTTGGAATAGGAACCCCGAAATATGAGAACGATGACCCTTGATTTTCCGTCCCTTTCCGATGCTTAATGTTGCTGCTAGAAGACGTGATCGCAGACGCTATGCAATTTAAAATACATTTTTTTGTTGGAGGTTTAATGATCACTGTGAACAACTCAGTGGGCTATAAGCAGTCACCCGTCCCTAATTTAGGGCCACTTGTTCCAGGGAAGAGAGATAGCCAACGCCGTGAGACAAACACAACATCCATGCCACACCGAGAATCGAACCTGGATCCATCTCGGACGAATGGTCAAAAGCCAGCATTTAGACCACTGCGCTACCGAGACGGCCAAAATGCATTTTATTTCATATCTTTGTTTCTAAATATCCAATTGAAAAAATTATTTCTTTCCTTCAACACCATTTATTACGGAGTCTATTTTGTGCGGGGGAGGGTAGCGTTTCTTTTTTCAAGTATTTCATAGGTTTTCCGCCAGGGGGCGTAGAGGTAAATTGTGACTTCACTGATATCTCTGTTTCTGAAAGCCTGATTTGAAAAATCTTTTCTTCTTCGGATAGATTTTCTTGTGGGAAATGTTTTGCGTATAATTTCTAATTTTGGTGAAAAACTATTTTGCCACTAGGTGGCGTAAGCGTATATTTATGTTTTCGACGAAATTGCAACAATATCTGCGCTTCTGAAAACTCGACCAGAAAGTTACTTTGCGATTTGAAAATTCCTTTCTTTGTCATTCAGCGCATGGGATGCGGTACGTTGTGCATATAATTCAAAATTTTCTTAACGTACAACTTTGCCACTAGATGGCTTCAGTTACGTTTCCATTTACGGCATATTTGCGGGCAAAGTCTACATACACGCCTAAAAACCCCAGTTAAAAAAAAAATTCCCTTTTCAGTCAGATATTGTAAACTATGAAAACAGTTTACGTGCATTCCCAACCAAAATAATACAAGATTTTCCAGCAAGGGACGAAAATGTTTAATTTGTTTTTACCGATATCTCTGCTTCTAATAGTCAGATTTAAAAAACAAAATTTCAGCACCGAATGCCATTCATCTGTGGTAGATTTTGCATATACTCATGCAATATGTGTAGTTCCCAGTTCTGGCAGTAGGAGTTGTAAGTGTGTATTTCTGTTTCCAACTGCATCTCTGCTTCTAAAAATCCTATTGAAGAATTTATTTTTTGTATTGTATGCCGCTTGCTACTATGAAGTTTGGAAACATCCTCTTTCAATGAGGCAGAGTTGTCTGGCTAGGGAGGAAACATAAATGTCAAAACTTTTTTTCACCATTTCTCCTCCTAGGAGATATATTTAATTTTGTTTCTTTATCGTAGCTTTTGCCACGAATAATTATTTTCACATATTTTCTATTTTTCCATTATTCAAAAGTGTGCCTCCAGATTACGTCACCATACTTTTATATTCGAAAAACTTCGTTCCGTTCTAAAGCTCTCTTAAAAATCCATTTTGGTACGATATTCTTCACTGTAGAGAGTATTTTGTAGCCATTTTCTTCTTTAAACAAGCAATAGCTTTTCCGTTAGGGCGTGCAGAGATATATTCCATTATACTCCATATCTTTTCTTTTAATTGTTTAATTTGAAAATGCCTTTTGCCTCTGATATCTTCTGATATGATAAAGTTTTTGTGCGCAAATTCTCAATTTTCGTTTTTCGCTTTTCAGCTGCCAGTGGAAGTAAGTATGTATTTCTATTTGTGAATATTTTATCGATTGTAGAAATTCGGTAATTTTTTTTTTGTTATCGGTTTCATTCCATACGAATAACTCCTCTCACATTGCATATTTTAAATTATGCGAGTATTTCCATATTTTTTTTTAGCTGAATTTTTAGGTTTTCTGAAACCCTGCTTTGAAATATTAGTTTCGTGTTGGAAAGGATTCAAGAGACGTGTTCATTACAACCGAATGTTCGGAATCTTTCTTGTTTTCAGTTCACAAAGCTGCACAAAGGCGATATCGGGAGCATATGTGCAAAGGATATTTCATAGTTGGATGTTGAAAGAACGGACAAGGTGCTTTCTTCCGAAGTGAGTGAGATTTTAGATTGGTTGTTGAGGCTACAACTTGCTAAACTACAGCCATGGAACTTAAGTTCATGTGTTGCGTTCCTCACTGTGTGTCAGAACCCATCCCATTTAAAAGGGGCGCAGGGGCTCAGAATTATGAAGGGTGCTTGAAGAATTGACTGAGTTCTGCAGTTTTTTTTTTTTTTACAGATAGCACAGCAAAAACTATAGAAACTGCCTTGTGAAAAAAAAAATCTATTTCTTACCACCTTTTTAGAAGAAGTCCGCAAAAAGTATAGTAAAGCCACAAGTCCATTCTCAAACTTTCGGAAGCATTACAGATGGGGTTTTTTTTTGTACACATCTGTAATTGGAAGAAATTTTCATACATTAAGAATTAGTTTGAATCATTGTATTTGGATATTATTTTGCCCACTACTTCGATATAATTTCAACAAGCTGAACACCAGAGGAGGGGGGGGGAGAGAGGTTAAGCAGAACTGAACTGGTATCCATTTTTCAACCATACATTTTTACATATTTTACATTTTCTTGCTAACACTGATTCGTCCATGTATTATGGAATACACACTTCAATACGGCTGGGACATTTTTATGACTTCCTCATCATATTTTGGGAATGTTTTCTCCTGGATATTTTTATTCATCCACCCATAGTGAAATCCTAGAGGTGCCGCTAGTACTGGGGCACCAAAATACTGTCCAGCTTCCGGGCCCCCTGTCTCCTTAAATGTACTCTGCTGTGTGTTTACCATTCTGTGCATTGCGTTAATTATTTTATATTAACTAGATTGGCTTTCCTCATTAGTTAGCTAGGTTGGGTGGTAATAATGCATTATATGATACGTATGTCTAGTGGAAGAAGTCTGTAATTAGGGAAGAAAAATGTTAAGAACATTATAATGTTTCCTCTTTTTATTAACGTCTTGTAGAATTTTATCGCGTGTCTAAGAGCATCAAACCACAATTGAGAAAAAGTGCCCACACTGTGTTCATCATTATAATTACAGTATATGGTTTGCATCGCGTAGTGCTATATAGAAAACGATTCATAGACAGAGAGAAAAGAACAAAATGTGTTAGAAAGCTGTGAACTGTGCACTTACCGTACACACGTATTTCCTTTTCTTCACGTACTGTCTGAAAGGAGGGTGCTTCAGCTGATACTTCGCATCTGTATGTTCCTTCTGTGTTCATATCAGTTTTGTACAAATAAACATGGCCCATTTGCGACCTTGACAGCTAGTGAGAAACGAAAACATATCTTTGTTAAATATATGTCACATTTTCAACACTTTGGAGCACAGAAGCTTCATTGAATCGAATATTTTTCCAGGTTTCACAAATTATGCAGAAAGTAATTTACTCTTTAATAAGATTTCCAGCAACGAAACTGTTTCGGACTAAATATTGTCACACATGCGATTCAAACTGATTTCTTTCCTTTTAAACTGCTTATTTAGTTACAGAAGAGTAGTAGATGTATGCACAATCCTGGCCAGGCTCGAAAGCCAGTTTCCAGCCCTGCGCTTTTCACCCAAAATTCGTGATCTGAAGCATAAAATGATCAGATGTTAAAGTTTTGGTTTCTATTCTCTCGACGCCGAACAAAATCAATGCAGAAAAGAACTCAACATACTCCAGCAATAGAGCCCAAAACGTTTTACAGCCTATTTTCCCCCCAATAACTGGAGCCTTCTTACTTCTCTGAGTTGGAGGTGTCATTAACGACCAACTCGGCCATAGTCGTTGCTCTCCTAAGATGAACCCAAAATCATCTCATATTCCACGGGCTACGGAGAACAGAACCAAACTAAAATCCCCCCAGTATAGCAAATTACGAATGCTTTAAAAAGCGAGCGATTAGTCTACAAAATTTTAAATGAGTTGCTAGATCCCTTTGAAATTACACTGCATTTAATCAATGAAATGCGATGAATTGCACTTGGGGTAAGTATAAGCCACTTGCAAGCTTAAGAATTTTTCCCCTGGGTATACCAGATATTTGAATTAGCGACTGAAGCTTTCCTCTCATTCCCACATAAATCTGTGACTTAACGCCTTCTGACTCTATAAACCGAACGTCAAATTCCGAAGAGAGAACACCAGTATAATCATTTTCCTCTAGACTGTGATGCTAGGTCTTCATAGCTGTCTCTCTATACTTGTGTGGTTAAACTTTAGTTTTTGAGTTTTAACTACACGCTCTGTGACATAGAATTTAAGAAAGAAAAAGATCTAAGCGGAAAATTGCCTCCATAGAACGTGCATGTTCCTGAAGAAAATATAAGACTTAAAAGCGTCGTTTGGAAGTACTGTACCTCATAATTACAAAACAGCAGAAGTGTAATAGTCCTTCCGCCTGCCTTCATCACCACGACCTATACTAGTGAACGTTTTAAAGTAAAGCACAATTAATAGAAATATGAATACTGTAACTAAAAAATATGTGGACCAATGATAATACCAGTAGTGACGGGGATTACTTGCAAAACCGTCTAGAAAATACAAGGTCATGACATTAGAGAGATGAGCTCCCACCACGTCAAGCGGAAACCAAAGCTTCAGAAGAATAATAACACTTCTCAATTCAAATAGCGTTGGCTCTGATAAACGAAGCATTCATGTTATACTAGGAAAATGCAAAAAATCACGTTGTTTTAATAATTTTTGTCATGAACTACATCCTCAGAATTAGAGATCCGATACACAAAAACGTATGTTTGTTATGTTTCTAGCTTAAAGTGTCATTCAATTAAGTTTACCCTTTTTCATACATGAACCGTTTTAAACCACCATCCCGCTTACCGCCAGGTTAGCACGATGAACAAAATGTTACGATGTAACGAAGCTCGATTGTGTACCGTTAATCATTTTGCGATCATGGCTATTTTTAGCTGGATTTTGACCAAAAGGACGTGTTAAAACTATGTATATCCGCCTAGGAGATTTATTAAGTTTTATTAAATTATTTGGAAGAAACTGGTTCGGGGTAATATAGTAAATATAAAACTAAAAAAAACAAAACAGAATACCTAAAAATTCTGTAAATCTGATATTATTTATTACTTGTTATACAACTTCACCATCATTCATCAATATGTATCCTAAAAACTTACGCAATAAATGTTTAATCACTGACTCAGTTTCACAAGTTACTGATATTTATATTTCTTTTATTAAACAGTGCGCTCTTAATGGAATGAGTATTATTCTCAAAACGAGGGCAAAATTACCAACAGAAAAAACATTTCTACCCACAAATGGACACCCTCAATATGGTCCTTTGACTGTTATTCCCCGGAGAGGATTCCATTTACTTATTTTCGCAATTTTAAAAAAAATGACATATATAGGTATCAATTCATCTTTCAATATTTTCACGTTCGATGATTTTAAATTCGAGGGTTTCTCCTACAGCCCTGGTTTTCAAACAACTTGCAGTGAGATGAAGTTTCCGTCCCATGATTTTGCTTTCGATGTTTTCGCATTCGATGACTCGTTTTCGATGTATTCACCTCGAGTCTTTTTGTTCGTAACTATGCACTCAGCAGGCAAAACGTTAGAGATAGTGGTAATAGACCGTTAACATGGGAATCTTCCGCGCAGAGTGGAACAGACCCAATCAGGCGATAAATAGGCAGACATCAGAGCTTCCCAACAGTGTATCGCAATCGACGAACATGAGCAAACGTGGTGATCTAAGAGACTTTGGTCATGGACGCATTGTCAACGCAAGACAAATGGGCTATTCTATCCCACAAGTGGAAAGGACCCTAGGGTTCCAGAGGTCAACTGTATTAAGGGTGTACCGTGAGTATACCATCGATGGACATAACAGCGCCAAGAGTGGAAGCAGTGGCCGACCATACGCCATTGATGCCCCGGGTCGACGCCGACACTCCAGGCTCGTACAGACCAACCGTTTAACAAGGGCTGCGCAAATCACCCACAGGTTAAATGTCGGAGGTCCAAGCAGCGTCAGCGAGCGAACGATATGGCGAACAATGCATACCATGGGCTTAGGCAGTCGATGCCCTACTTGTGTGCGAAAGTCGGATATTCGTCACATTACGCCTCATCTGGTGCTGGGAACATTAAAACTGGACTTCTGCAGAATGCCGCCGCGTCGTGTGGTCATATGAATCCATGTTTTCAGCTGCACGAAGCTGACGGGAGGGTGCGGTTATGGGGTTGACAGTATGAGGTCATGGACCCGTGGTTCCAGTTAGGCTCTGTTAAACGCGGTGGTAGCTCTCTGATGGTTTAGGGAGCCTTCTTGTGTAACACAAACCGCTGTGTGCTACCACTATGTGCTGAATGATCATCTACACGCTTTCATAGCCATTGCGCACCCTGCGGCCAATAGTCTGTTTCAGCATAACAATGGGCCACCTCACCGTTCCTCAACCACCCAAGAAGAACAATCATCTGAGTTTGCAACTATCCGAGGGCCTCCTAGGTGCCTGGATTTAAACCCTGTGGAAGCTCTCTGTGAATATCGTGGAGTGGAATATCAGATCCATGGATTCTAAACCAACGTCTCCAGCGGAGTTGTGGACAATGCTGCTACAGATATGGCGGCCATTACCTCTGGAAACCCTCCGGCATCAGGTGGAGTCGATGCCTCGGCGTGTGCATGATGTTAATCGCGCTAGAGAAGGACCAACATGCTATTAGTTAGGCATCTCTAATATTTTGTCAGTTGAGTGTATTTCTGCTTTAAAAAATCCTATGAAACAAATTCCTTTTATAGTATATGCGATTCGCTAAGACCTTATTCTGATTAAATAATTCAGTTTTCCTTCTGGGGGTCTTATATGTAAAAGTCTTGTTTTTGCTATCTCTGCTTCTAGAAGGCATATTTGAAAATGCCTTTTGCCATCGCACATAATTTGCTATAAAGAATATTTCTACTTTCCTCGCGTTTCATAGACATTTGCATATATTTCTATTTAAAATAATATCTTTGGTTCTATAAGTGTTTTCCGGGTTGGATATTCTTTCCTATGAAAAACATTTGGCTGCCATTTTCTTCTTCAAATACCGCTTAGCTTTCCCGCTACAGTAAAGTAATATCTAGTTTTTCTCCACATCTTTTCTTCTAGTAGTCGAATTGAAAAATTCCTTTTGCCCCGGATACCTTTGGCTATGTGGAATGTTTTGTGCAGCATTTGTGATTTTTGTTTTACGTGGGATTTTTCTGCTGTTACTGCGTAAGTAGCTTTTTTAACCGGTGGAAGTTTTCCGATTCTAGAAATGTTATTTATTTTGTTTTAACTGGCTCCAGTCAGTACGAAGAGCTCAGCGCATATTGCGTATTTTAAATGATGAGAAGGTTTTTCATTGGGGGCATAAAGGCATTAACTTTTTTGCTTATTTTTTGTTATTCTAATAGTCCATTTTGAAAACCTGTTTACAATACGAGCTTGTAAACACGTTCGTATTATTCTTTTGCAGTCTGTCACGCACTAATGATCTTCTTCTCCAAACATAAAGTTAAATTGGGTGTTCCATATTTTGCTATACACTGTGAACAGATTATCGTGATTCTTAATAGGAAGAGTAAGGGAAATCATGTACTTTTTTTTGTTAGTACCTTACCGTGTTATGCTTCGTAACGGCGCAATGTTTTTCGTTTCTGTGTGTATAAATCTTGGTGTTAAAATTGTCTACTAAATGAAATCTAAAATTAAATTAAAAATAAGCAAAAATAAACATGCTTTCTACGTTATTTACCAGTTGAGTACTGAAGTCCTTGCATCTGATGACTTATACCAGGGGTTCCCAAACTTTTCGAGATAGCGCCGCCATTCACATGTCACATTTTCCGTGCGACAGCCCTGTACTCAAAATTGAAAAAGAAAGTGGCAAAATTCGAATTTTTGTGTTTTTTTAAAGAGAAAATCGTCGTTTACATTACTAGCTTGCATTCAGGCTGATTACACACAGATTACACTCTGAGGACGTTCTTCGTTCTTACCAACAGTGCACGTGATTAAGAATAAAAAGGCAGCTGTCTAAGCTTGTAGAAAATCAACCCAAAACGTTCAATTAGAACTTTACTACTAAAATGACATATTAGGTAAAAACAAGATATTTCTGGCACCCTGTGCATCATCAGGTTAAAAAAACTGGCGCTAGGAGAACACACACACATAATATATAGGTAGTCCCGAAAACAACAGCGATACTGGTGAGTGACCTCATATCCGCGTCACAACTCGGTTACAGAGACAAACAAAGCTGAGAAAGAAAATAATACTTAACAGGTGACCAATACATACCGAAGTGATAAGTAAGCACAAGGTCCGTTATCAATCCCCGCAACAAGGTACTTCGCACGACGCAAGAAGTTAAATAAGCGAATCCATGGTGTATGTACATGTGCAGGTAAGTCATCATTACAGCAAACGTCCTTCAAAACGTCAATGTACAAACTTTTGGCGAAGAGAGTCATATACCTACCTCTGGTTTTAAGTAATAAATAAGTCTCAGACCAAGAGGGCAGATGAGTTCCAGACTTAACTAGACGAGCAAGAGAAGTAGTATTAGATCCAGTCTTTACAGTGTACTGATGTTCAGTCATTCTATCTCCTAAATTACGAAGAGTGGAGCCTATGTACCGTGAACTAGGAGTGGCAGCAATGTCGGTCTTCAAGGGCACACAGTACACGCCCCACTGTTCTTGAATGGGTTTGGGCTCACGATCCTTCCTGAGCATACTCCAAAGGTTAGAGGCCACATCACCAAAGTCTTTTTTGTGTTTTTTGCACATTCTCCGTAATGCATTAGTAATCGGTGGAAGAAAAACACTTATCCCACGTAACTAATCTGCTCGCGTTCAACACATAACGAAGTCGAAGTACCTCTGCTATGCCGAGCGCACAACTTTTTCACAATACCAACATCATACCCATGTTCCATCACAATCGTCTTAATAAAAAAAAGTTCATAGGAGAGGTAATTTGACTTCGTTATGTGTTGAACGCGAGCAGATTAGTTACATGGGATCAGTGTTTTTTTTCCCACCGATTACTAATGCATTATGGAGAATGTGCAAAAAATACAAAAAAGACTTTGGTGATGTGGCTTCTAACTTTCGGAGTATGCTGAGGAAGGATTGTGAGCCCAAACCCATTCAAGAACAGTGGGGCGTGTACTGTGTGCCCTTGAAGATCAACATTGCTGCCACTCCTAGTTCAAGGTACATAGGCTCCACTCTTCGTAATTTAGGAGTTAACGTGACTGAGCATCAGTACACTGTTAAGACTGTATCTACTACTACTGCTCTTGCACGCCTGGTTAAGTCTGGAACTCATCTGCCCTATTGGTCTGAGACTTATTTGTTACTTAAGACCAGAGGTAGGTATATGACTCTCTTCGCCGAAAGTTTGTACATTGACGTTTTAAGGACGTATGCTGTAATAATGACTTACCTGCACATGTACATGCACCATGGATTCGCTCATTTAACTTCTTGTGTCGTGCGAAGTACCCTGTTGCAGGGGTTGATAACGGACCTTGTGCTTACTTTTCACTTCGGTGAGTATGTTTTGGTTACCTATTAAGGGTTATTTTCTTTCTCAGCTTTGTTTCTTGCTGTAACTGAGTTGTGACGCGGGCATGTCACTCACCAGGATCGCTGTTGTTTTCGGGACTACCTATATATTATGTGTGTGTGTTCTCCTAGCGCCAGTTCTTTTAACCTTATGACGCACAGGGAGCCTGTTGCGAAATATCTTGTTTTTACCTAATATATCTTGTTAGTAGTAAAATTCTAATTGTACGTTTTGGGTTGGGTTTCTACATGCTTAGATAGCTGCTTTTTTATTCTTATCGATATTTTTGATGTGACACTTTTATGATTGAAGAGTGCATGTGAAACCGAAATCCAAGTACGTGTCATCGTAATTTCTGGACTTGTTCCTTCTCATCTGTTTAGAATTACTTGCAACTTTTTCAACACTACGTTTTTTTATTTAAAAACTTCTCCATTATCGTAAACCAATACACACTCACATGGAAATTATTACATTCACAGTTATTAAAATACAGCAGCTCAGTTCTAAAGAATGTTTACATCTGCTGCATACACTATATCGACAAACGTCACCTGATATTATTTCAAAAGCAAATGAACGGATCCGCTGCGTTGTTAAGATGCGTGGTACAGCTGCAAACGGTATAAAAAAAGACTGCCGCTGACCGCGATCATATCGCACTATGGAGTTGAGTGAAAATGTCGCAGCGGAAGGGAACTGACTTTTAGAAAGGAAAGATTGTTGGGTGTCATATTTGTGGGTTGTCCATAAGAGAAACAGAGAGGCATTTAAACATACCCAAGTCAACTGTTTCGGATGTATTGAATAAGTGGAAGACACATGGCGTGCCTGAAGCAGCAAAGAAAATTAGTGATAGAGGACGTCGAAACCTCAGGAGAGTCGTTACAGCTAATCGACGGAGTAATACACAAGACCTCAGTGTACAGGTGAGTAAAAATGCTGGAACCTCGGTATGTGCACGTACCATTCGCAGATAACTTCATTCCAAGGGTTACTGTGGTCATGCGTCTGGATGCTCATAAGCCTTTCATCTTCACTTGGAATACTACTTGTCGTTTAACATGGTGTAAAGAACATTTATCTTGGACCGTAGATCAATGGAAACGGGTACTATGGACTGATGAATCCTGACACACGATTCATCAGCGTGATGGCCGTGTGTGGGTATGGCAGCTGCCGGGGGAACACTATTTACCACAGTGTACTATTATGGAACCGAGCCTTATTGGTACCAGCAGGATAATGCACCGAGACATAAAGCAAGGACCGTTACGGCGTGGTTTGACGATAATTCCGTATCGTGTGTGGACTGGCCAGCACAGAGCCCTGATCTTAATCCCATACAGCACCTATCGGATGAATTAGAGTGCCACATGAGAAGTTTGGAACCAAGGCCTACTACTAAGCAACAGTTGGCGGCAGCATTATGTACTGAATGGAAGCGCATACCTATCACTGTGTTCCAAAACCTTGTTGAAAGCCTGTCTCGAAGAGTCAGTGCATGCATTAAGGCCAAAGGTGAACCGACACCGTACTAATGTATGTGAATAAATGCTATGTTGTGTTTCTCTTCTAGGTGTCCGGTGACTTTTGTCAGTATAGTGTATGTATGGAATGAAGACTGCGTAGTAAACTAAGAGCCCAACAATGCGGCGTCAGAATGTTATCGCTTCAACTTGCCTGGCTCATCCGTTTTCAGACTGCAGGGCTCGAGCGAGTTTATAAAGATTTACTTAAGGATGTATTGAACACCAGTACAATGCCACATATTGCACAAGTTTTCAAAGAACATTACAGTCCGGAACTCAGATGAAGGGAGCGCTTTCACAACAAGAAAAAAGATATGTTTATTTTTTCTTTAACATTCTTTCTTACAATTCATTCTTTAAAATATGTACAAGTCTTGAAAATTTGCATGTTGCGTTTCACTATAAATTACACTGCTGGCCACCCAAAATGCAACACCAAGAAGGACACGAAAGAGCAAAGCCAGATTTACTGGACACATAACAATAGATACAAAGATGAAACGATTGAGTTTACAGGCCCGTGCGACTTGCGGAACACGCAGACATCAATAGTTCGTGTGGCCCCCATGGCTGGCAATAACGGCCGCTACACACCGCGGCATCGAACGAAAGAGGCTTTGGATGTGGGCTTGGGGTATGTCGGTCCAGGCTGCTTCCACACGTTGCCACAGTTCATCAGGCGTAGCCGCGGGTGGTGCTTGCCGGGACACCCGGTTACCGATCAGCGACCAGACTTGTTCGATGGGCGACATATCGGGAGAACAGGCGAGCCACGGCAGTAGTGACACCTGGTGGGCCGTGAAGAGTTGTTGCACGATGTGTGCCACGTGAGGGCACGTATTGTCCTTTTGAAACGTGGCCGCTGGCAGATCCTGCAGGTAAGGGAGCACTACAGGCTACAAAACGTCGGAAATGTAGCGGTGACTGTTGAGTGTACCAACGATGCGTACCAGAGGGGCACGGGTGTCATATCCAATTGCGCCCCAAACCATAACGCCAGGTGTCGGACCGGTATGGCGATGCATAATGCAGGCGCCATACAGTCTCTCGCGGTGGTGCCGCCACACGCGGATCCGACCATCGTGGTGTTGCAAGCAGAAGCGGGATTCGTTGGAGAAGACAATGTCGTGCCGTTCCGTAGTCCAGCTGCGGCGCTCAACGGCCCACTGCCGCAGCACTCACCGGTGGTGTAACGTCAATGGTAATCGGAGCAACGGGCGCCTTGCGACAAGTCCCCGCTCCTGCAGACGACCAACGGTACGTGCTGACACAGGTTGTCGCGCAACACATCCTAATTCCTGCGCTAGCGTTCGTGATGTGGCGGTGCGAGCCGTCAGTGCCCGCCGCCCAACATGCTGGTCCTCTCGTTCGGTGGTGAGCCGCGGCTGCGGCAATCGCTCACGTCGGCCCGTCCGTCCCTCCTGCACCGACCGAATCCATACTCGCCTCACTGTGGCTGGATGTCGTCCCACACGGGCGCTGATGTCTCGGTACGATAAACCGCTGTCGCGATAAGCCACTATTCGTCTTCTGTCGAACTCCGAAACGTGCTGGAATGACTGCCGTATTCTGCGATGAGGCATCAGGAAGCTTCCCACGCACAGGTCCGGCAGCACAACACACTTCCACTACTTACCTTATCTTAGAACTTCCACTACTTACCTTATCTTAGAACTTCCACTACTTACACACTTCCACTACTTACCTTAGAAGCACTATAAGAAGGGTGCCTTCTGGTCACCCTTCTTATAGTGCTTCTTGGTGGCGTGCTGGGCGCACATGATTTGCATATGCCCTGCAAGGCTAATCGTTTGCATGTTTTCTCGCGGGCGACGTATGCTGCGAATTTCAGGCCAATCGGATGCATCCTTCTTGGTGTTGCATTTTGGGTGGCCAGGAGTGTATAAGTTTTAGTTTTTGCATATAGTTGCGACGTCCCCGACCAAGACCGGCGACGCCCTGGGGCATCGCGATGCTCAGATTGGGAACTCCTGATTTATACCAAGGCCGTATAGAAAATACAAGGCGGTAACATTTGAGAGATGAGTTCCCTCTGTTTGTGACGTCACTCTCATGTTACATAGCCGGATACGCCGATGACGGGTTGATGTCATACACGACAACGTAAAAAACAAATCGGAAGCTTTGGTTTCCGCGTGACGTCACTAAAGGAGGAACGCATCTATCTAATGTCATGACCTTGTATTTTATAGACGGCCTTGCTTATACGCTCTTTAAACGTAATATTGGATTTCAGCCAAATTCCACCAGCTGTGATGGACGATCAGAGATGACATTCACGGAGAATTCTTATAACTTCCTCAATGACGTTAGCAGATCTAAAGTTTTTACGGGTGTCTCTCTTCTGTTTTTATTGAATACTTCTTCTGCTACTGCTGTGTGTTTGCAGTCATACATACTGTATAATACATGACTTTTATGCTTTGTACAAAACTGTTGCCGGAAAGACGTAAATTTCAGTGCGATTTTTACACGCGTTGACTATTGCCTGATGGAACGAGATATTCTTTAAACTCTTCAGGGGAGATTTGTTCTATGTTTTCATCTTTTAAATTTCTGCATTGTGTGTAGTATACACTGTCGCCCTAAGCCTGACGTGTTCTTTTTTATTTCGTTTCCCGATGAGAATCTTTCTTCCCTTATAAAATGGCTCTTAAAGTTCTGTGATGTCAGATCTTGATTGACTGATAATGTACCTTTCTGCACGATATACAGGTTTTCTAATAAAGGGAAGATCTGTATAATGAAATTAAACTAGGAAGACTTTTCTAGTTTTCAAACCTCCCACCGACGTGTATGTGTATATTGAGAAGTTACTCAGAAGTGGGTCTAATGACCGCGGATTTTAATCATATGTTGATTTCTCAATATCATCATACAATTAGCGAATATTGTTTTTAAAATATATAAATAAATCAAATCATTAAAACGTTAAACATTCGAAGCACGCCTTTTCGCTATTTCTTTTCCCAGTAAACTGAACTCCCGATGATTTGTGCCTCAATTGGTACTTGAAGAAGATGAAAAACTTGCATGATTTTTGATGCAGTAAATCTCATTGCTAACGCTCGGAAGTTAAAAGCTTAACACTAATTCATGGCTGGAAAAAACTGATCCCTGATATAGTAAAGGAAGAAGATTCTGTGGACAAAGAGGTAACAACATCGGGATTTGTTGAAATCATTTCTAGCCTTCAAGGATTTGAAAACGTAAGGGAAGAAAACGTGGAAAGGTGTCTGGAGCAAGACAAGAACGATGAAGGATATAGGATTATATCAGACCAAGAGATTCTGGATGCAGTGACTCGAGGAGAGCCAGTAGAAGTGCGGGAAGAAGAAAGTGAAGATAAAGTAAAACAGCAAGGGTGAGCCACAGCGGGCACTGGAATGTGTGGACAAGCTACAGTATTAGACTATATGGGTCAGCAAACTCAGTTCGAGTTTAATAGCGTCATAGATTTAAGCAACATTCGCCAAATTGTCCTAAAGAATGTTAAACATGTCTCGCAAACAAAGGAATATAACACTTTTTTAAGAAGAAATACTGAAAATCTATTGTAAGTTTCATTATTATTTTAATTACATATGAAAATCCCTGCTTAAAACAGTACGAATACGTACTATGTAATATACAGTTCAGTAAAAATATCTTAATACATGTATATACAGTAGTACGTAGTTCATTTTTACAGTATAAAGTGCCATTTTCGAACTATCCGTGCTTTCCGTGCATTAATTTGCACGTATAATCGGGATTTCAGTGCATTTTTGTTTTTTAGGATGCCGTTAAGTGAATCTATATGAAAACAACTTCCCCCTTCTTTCTGCTTTCCAGTTAGAGATGGGTCTGAAATCAGGTCACTGTTTCTTTGTCAAGGGTACTGAAAAATGACTGCCACAGTTATGGCCAGAGACAAAAAGTAAGAGTTCTAAATTCACCGATAAGAATGTTACCATTAATCGTGTTTGAGTAGGCCCAAATTACTGTTATATATTAGTTTCGATTACCATGTCACCGCATCTAAACAATATGTTTCCTTTTCAGTTGTTGAAACATCATAGATGTCGCTAGTGATGTGAACTTTCTTTGTCTCCTCTTTTTCCCAAGCCTTTTCTTTTCTCTGTGCGTTCGCTTGTAAACAAAGAATTCAAAATGAACCAATGGAAACACTGATTTTATCACTGTTACAAGCGAGACTGTGACTCGCAATTCTGCTTCTGACTTCTCTGTCACGCCTGTCATAAACAGTAATTTTGTCAGTGTTGCAAGTTAGACGGCGACTCGTAGTTCTGACTTCTTTGCAGCTCCGTCGCAGTTGTTACGAAAGGTGATTCTGTCACCATTTAAAGTCACCGTTACTTCTGTGGAACTGACTCCGTTGTCACTGTGACAGGAAAATCACTGTTAAGCCCACCTCTATTTCCAGTTAAAGTTATTATTTTTTCCTTCAGCTTTTCAAATAAAACTGCGATAACAAAGGAGGAATGTGTAGTCAACCAACAAAACGGAAGATGAGAGTCTTGGGTTGAGAGTAAAGCAGAATCTATCAGATCTGCAAATTTAACAAGATTAAAGTTCCTACATTTTTTATTACAAATCGTTTGATCAGTGTAAATATAAAAATGCTTCTTATCAAAGGACTGCATAAAATTTATGCGATCGTAATCACGAAAGAATCTGCAATGAGATTTCAAATAAGCATTCGATAGGCAGGATTCGGAGAAGTTCACATTACAAGTTAGCTTAAAGTTCTAAGTTCAATAACTTATACATTTTTTTCAAATTTCAGTTTCTTCTCATTAAAGGAAAAGTATGTCACTCAAATATAGTTGAAAATTGACATTTTAATCATTAAGAATCATGCATGTTTTTCAATTTAAAATGCTATTATGAGTTGTCGAGTTAAATTTTGCATAGGGCTTCCAAGTTAGTCCTTGCCTTGAGACAGTAAGGCAGAGACTCGGGGAATTTGGTCAAACTTCAATTATTTCGCTAGTGTGAGTTTATCATTATTTTCCCGTTGAGCACCGAGTCGTGCAGAGAAACGGATCATCAGTCAAACAAGATTCGCGGTTTTCAAATTTCAAGGGGAAAGGAAGCTTCAACCAGAAAACCGAAAATATGCTAAACTTATGTTAAGCCTGGTATGTACTCGTTCAGTGCCTAATATTGAAATCACGCATTGGTATTGCCCACGTCACCCACGTGGTACTTGGTCATCATTGGACTCGAAGAGTCATTAAAGTCATTTTCTCTGTCGCTCTCCGGATTTCACGTTGCTGTCGCCTGCTGGACAACAAAGCTCTCTCATACAGCTACATTAATACCCTTATTTCGTTTTGGAAGAACACCTTCATATTATGCTTTCAAGTAAAGAACAAGAACAACAACCTAAGAGGAGAAATACACTAAAACCGAGGTGCTATAAATTAGCATTTTGAAAGGTCAACAACATAGACAGCGCAATGGCTGTCCCGTTGTTTGATTTGAGAAATGCATTGTGATCACAGATAACCGTCAGTTCATTAATAATCGGTTTAAGTGATACTCTAAAAGGAAAAACCGAATTGTAATCTAAGGTTGTGAAAATTTCATTATTTATAGGTGTTGAATGTGAATTATATCTCGTAAAACTAACAAAATGATGTCGTTTAACTACTTACGTCTACAAATACACCTTTTAGGTCATATTTCTGGCCCGGAGGTATGTCGCTGGGTAGATACCTGTAGAATTCGACGTTATTCTTGTACCACTTCACGGAGTACAGTTCGTCTCTCTCTAAGGTGTAGGAACAGTTCAGCCAGGCTGGATCCCCCTTTATCACTGCTGCTGGAACGTCAAGTCGCGCAAGCCGTAGTCCGGAAAGCCCTGAATAGAAAGAACAATAAAAAGTTAACTAATCAAAAAGAGTAGTTCAATTACTTTTCAGAATAATGCATTACAATATTTTATCTTAAGAATGACTGTGCTTTCATTAAGCATTAATTAGCCAATTTACAAGGCTATAATTCTCATAACACAAAGCTGATGTTAATTTAATTCTGGTAATGACACGGAAGAAGTAGCATACTCATGGTGTAAATAGATTTATTCAATGCTCATGCGTGTGTTACGCTCGGATTTTCCATCGCTTAATTAAAATTCAGTGTGCGCGTTCCTCTTGGCATTCCACTTCAGTTGCAATTTCAGGGTTCTAATTACACCGATAATAGGGCATTGATCCGAATTTTGAGGTCAGATATTGTTATAGTACTCTTTTCCATTCGTCCTGAGTTAGGAATGACGATTTATTATATCTTAAGAAGCGCCGACAATTGTGTGCTTTCGTATAAAATTGCGAAGACATTAGACTTCAAAATTCTGAAATCCCTTTCCTCAGGATGAAAATTCCCCCACCCCACCACCTTCCAATTTAATGAAATGATCTGCTAACTTACAAATGTTGTATGTAATTCATACACGCAATAACTTCCTTTTCGCCTCTTCCACTTCTATCATATGTGAGCCAGACAACTAAGATACTACATTTAAGCAGAGGCGACTTTATGTCTTTTGGGGCCCTTGGCGCTAAAAGATTCAGCCCCTCCCCTTTTTACCGTCTCAAAATTTTTCATCCATCATATTTAAAACATAGTAAAGTCAAGAAAAAAAGTTTTTACGCTTTTTAAAATGCCATTCTATCTTTCTATTATTAGAAGGTTTTGTAAGAAACAGGCACTTTGTCTGTCCATGCACATCGAATTTTTTTCTCCCCAACACAGATGTTTCCCCTTGGCTGAATGTATCATGAAAGTAACTAATAGCACAGCAGGCCAGTTAAGTATTAGCTTTAAATAATTCAAGGTGTGGGAAGCCGGAATCCTTTCTTTGCCTACCACTAAAAGGACGGCTAAATTATTTTAACTGTTCCTTTCAAAACAAGTACATCAATAAGCACTCTAAAATTTGGAATATCAACAACAGCAAGAAAAAAATATATGTTACTAATATGAGAAAGTAAAATATCAATTGACAATGTAAATAAAGTCGTTTGTTTCAATCCGTGAACACCTAAACAGAACTGGCCATCCACTTATACGTTTTCAGGGCCCCTCAAGCTCTGGGGCCTTAGGCGCGCGCCTGGTGGGCCTAGTTGAAAATCTGCCCTTGCATTTAAGCACTTATACCTTAGAAGTGCTAAATAAGGTATGTAAAATTTCTGTTTTAAAAAGATTTCGTAAAAACGGTTCTGATCTGCGGCTATTGTTTGAGCTATTATGTCACCTCTCAGCAACCTTTTCAATAGACGTAATATGAAAGTGATCCCCATATTTCATCTATGAATGTATCATTTCTTGTTTGCGCTAAGATAACATTCTTGACATAGCGGCGTATGTAGAATTTTTTTCGGGGGGACGACAGACGAAAAATGGAAATTTTGAAAATCCACCAGGATTAAATAAAGGTTAATGTAAATAGTAGAACAAATTAAAGCATCTTTTTCTAATGTAAGTTGATGCAATATTATTTCAATTAAAGCATTTTTTATAATGCAACTCGCATTTTAAGCAAAAACATAAAAATGAAACAATTTCGGAAGTGGGGGCAAGGCGGCTTGGCCTGCTCCTCTAAAAACCGCCTTGTCTTGACAATGATGTTAGAGAGAGTAAAAGACAGAAAGGCGCATGTGCGAACTAGCTGACCCACCAGCCCCTCGTGCTGCTGGAGAGCCGATTAGTGGTTTCCATTGAACGGAACGAAAACGAGATTCTAAAAATTATCGTCTTAGTCAGTGTGCATAAAATGTAGTACACATGACTTGGGTGCAAATTATCAGCACATATTTTTTTAAATAAAATACTTCTTAATTGGTGAATGAAGAATTTTTGTGATGCTCGAGGGAACAAAAATTTGACGGATATTTTAAACTTTATTTTAAACGATCAGCTGTCTTGTTTAAAACATTGTACTTCGTGAATTTTTAACCACTGAATCATCAAACACTAATAACTATACGAAAGACTAAGTAATTTTCCTACAGTATCGACGCCTGCCTTAAAAAAAGCATCGCACAAGCATTACCGCTACTTATTTTGATTTCCAAATACAAAAACATGTTAAATATGTCACTAATATCCGATGGGTTCATTTCCTAATGCATTAGTACGTTAGTGTCTTGGCATTCTTTCCAACACACCTTAGCCAAACGTTAATAAGCTGTCTGAAATTTACTGCACCATTTCGTACAGTGAATTTTAGTTTACCAACCAACTCGGAGTTTTATTCATGGCAAACAGAAAATAGATAACACAACTTATTCATATTTTCACATTAAAGTTTTTGTTTAATGTCATAAACCTTTAATATGTACAAGATGTGTATATAAATTTTATATTGCAATAATTACCTCAGCTTTGTTGGGAAGGTAATGCATATCTGCAGCAAACAGTACGAGCATCCTTCCGTTTCTTTTTTTCACAGCATTTGAAAAGGAGAGATTTCGTTTGTTAAGGGGTAAGATAAAGGTTGGAAATGGAAATGCGTAGTGATGTCAAAAGCTGCATCGGTCCCACTAAAGAGGAGTCTCACTCTGAAGGTGCCGTTTAATTAAAAGAAAGTATTTCAGATAATTTTTTCTTTCTTTTTTTCTTTTGGTGAACGCATTACAACTATCTTTATCAGAACTTTTTGAATAAAACTGCTAATTTAAATATTACTGCCCGCTTTTGGGTTAGTCTTCTTGTGAGTCAAAAACAGAAGAAATAGCAAAATAGTGATGATTCACTCAGGTAGAAAGAACCACCACCACAAATCAAAATGACTAATCTTTCCGTGTTTCTGATATTCCCCCTCCCTTTTGTTCTGAATTCTGAGAATGCATTGCGCTAGAGGAGAGGCGGAAAATCTGTAACGCAAATTACCTGCCATCATGACGTCATAATTGACTTTATTATTTTATTTAATTTTTCTTTGTATTTTTTTCTCTTTATAGAACTAGTGGCTGTAATATTTCCCCAGAGTCAGGAAGTTTGCCCTGCTGCTGGGCAGGGTTCTGATGCGGGCAGGCGAGGGAACATTGATTCCTCTCCGGACTCGTAGGATGTGACATATTTGGACAGAGGAATGTGATGGATTATTTAGACTCTGCTTCATCCCATACTCCAGCATTACCATTCCCTCCCTCGTGGCTTGCTGACTCATGCTATTTTTACATTGCAGACGTTATTGTCAATGTTTGATAAGAAAAAGTCAAAGTGTTCTTCCCGTCATTGTTATTATGGAAAACCTTTCTTCACCAACCACTTTGTTCCAGATGAACAGAACACTAGCATTCTTTTTTCCAGTTTCTGTGTTCTCCATAAGCCATAAGGTGAAATTGAGAGTTATAGGCCATGAACATACAGCTAACAGTGTTGGCGGAACAGAAAGAAGTGCATGATATGCAAGCATGTTTTAGGGAAACTGAAGAATTAGAAATAATGATATAGACCTTCTAGACAGCTGAAGTGAGAAGACATGTTGCGTTAGTTGGGGAGTAGAGAATGGGAAACAAAAGTCAAAGATATTTTTGTTCTTTTAATAGCGTTAATGTTTTAGACAAAGAATCTGAACAAAGTGACATGGAATGGAACCTGTTTACCAAATCTACCCCTGAAAAAAACTTTTGAGTTCCTGGAATAGAAGGTTCAATTGGGAAAAGCGTCGAAACACTTCCACAGTTCTTTGTTCCTTTCCTAAAGGCATGAGAAACACTAGCATACCACTTCACTCCGTACAAAGATGTATTCCAAAAAATCATGAAGTTTAGAGAATAAGTTCATTTAATACACGATGGATGAAACGCAAAGTAGTAACTTCATTATTTTAAACAATTTTTAATGGAGATAATGGCTTGTAAAAGTTCTTTATATCTATTGGGTTTTCCCAAACTGTTTCACATTAGTCAGATTTACTTCCAGTTTTAAGCTGATAAATTTTCAGTTCATTTCCTTTGACGTTTGTAGCGATTTTCGTCGAAGTTGTTTAAAAGGAGTTTTGCAAATGAAGTCAATCCGCCTTAAACCTTATACTTTGTTCGACGGACATGCTTTATAACATAGATCTGTTCACGAAGGTTTATTGGAGTTGAATTATCCTTCCAAGGACATTTCGTACATTGTGATGAGTCGATTCTGTACCAATAAATAAAGGCTGCCGGCAGGAGAACGGTTGTGAATAATGGAGAAAAGATGTGAACGTGGAATACGATACGTTTACTAGAATCTTACTGATTCTCAAAGAGTAGAACATCGAAATCACTACGAACATTCAAAAGACACGTCGGAAGAGAGAGTGGGAGAAACAAGAAACTTCTTTCTGAGATCGCATCAGGCCTACATATGATTTTCGAAAAAGTGCCTCTTTTGGTAGATTACACTGAAGCCGATCAGTAGCTCTTTCTTTTCAGTGATTCTGTGTCTATAAGTATATAAGGAGGAACTGTTTATTTCTAATTGAGATACTTATAATTTTGAGCTAAGGAGAAAGTAAAAGATCAAAAAAAAAAAAAAGAACATGTTATTTTAAATACACCAGGTCGTGAATACTCATGAATACTCAAGGAACGCTTATAGCGGAGTAAATCTGTTTACTTTCGTTGTTTTAAGTTTTCTAATATAATCAGACCTGTTTATAAAGGCATTTTATGTCTACACTGCCTTGAAAAAGCTTCCCAGCGGAGCTTTCGCACTCCACTGGGAAGCTTTTTCAAGGCAGTGTAGACATAAAATGCCTTTATAAACAGGTCTGATTATATTAGAAAACTTAAAGAATTTTCTGGCTACAAATTCTTTAAACATCATAGTACGGAAAGTTCAAGCTCTAGCCAGGGACAATGGTCTACCGGAAAGTATTAGAATGTCAGCGGAACTTCCGCCTGGCCCTACAGTTCCACCACTCTTTGGATGATATAAAAATCACAAACCTGGATCTGTTTTACGAACGACAGTAGCTTTTTTAGGCATTTTATGTCTCCGTTGCCTTGAAAAAGCCTTCAGTGTAGTGTGAAAGCTTGGCGAATCTTTATGCATATTACACTACGAAAATAAAAGGATTTACTACGCTGTAAGAGATCCTCGAGTAAAAAAGAACATATTTTTTCCTAGGCTGTAACGTCCTAACGGAGAGTCCAGCAGTAGGTTTGGAGTTTTAGAATATATGCACATATTTTTGTATCAACTTTGCCAAAAGTCTTTAATTTTGATCGCCGGGAGAGATAGCATCAGTATTAGTATACGTGGGAAACAACTGACAGCATCTCTTGAAAATTTTTCAAACCAATTTTTATTATTTGCGGATTATTCCATTCTACATCACAATTCTTTGATTTTCTCGGAATTTTTTTTTTAAGAAGTTTTCTTCATTTAAAGTAAAGTGGAAAAATAAATTTTTCCCCTGCCACTGAGCGAGATAAGCAAATGGAGATAAAGATAAGCAGATAGACACACAGAGAAAGTAGACGGATGTGGCCTTTGAACGTGTTGATGTATTCATGTTATTTCTGTATTTCTCTGTCGGGCGTCTTCTTGGTTCCAATTTAAGAGACAACAAGTAGCATCCAAACACAATTTACTTGAGTAGAAATCGGGGAAAATAGAATTTTCCTTAGTTTGTTACTCAACTTCATTCCCTTTCTGTTTCTTAACGCACTGAGAGTGAACTCTCATAAATCAACTCTTTTTACCCAGTTGCATACTTCGAAATCTGTCCTTCCTCTTGAAATATTTTTGAAGGGAAAGGATTTTTCATGGGATCATAACCCCATTGATTTCCGTCAAAACCTTGGGGGTGTGCACATCTACGTCTCACATGGGATTAGAGATCTGGCCATAAGGAGCAAAGAACCAGAATCTTGCGCCTGGGACCTGTCAAGCACTTGACGGCTTTACAGAAATGTCCTGTTATTGGCCTATTGACCGTAAGTATTACAAGAATAATTTAAATACAACCACCTCCCAAATGTAATAAAGGTTTATGATTGGTACACGATCCTTCAGATCTTTCACTGCTGTTCTACATGTATCATGACTCATTTTCTGCAGAGTTGTTTAGCGTTTATCATACAAAGACCCTGTTAGCTCTTTACTATAAGCATCCAGATGTAATATTGTGTGTATCTAGAGCCATAAATGAATGTTGATTCTATTTATTCTTCAGTGGTGGAAGTTTATTTAAAACACATTATTTGAATGATTAACAAACATTTATTTTTAATAAAAAATATGCTAAAAATCTGAAATCTATATCATTATAAAGAGCAGTTCAAAAAGTTTTGTTTCATACCATAATGAAGTTTGATGTTTGCTCTTTTTGTTCAACAGCAAACATCAAGCCTCTGGTCAACTACGTGCCAGACATTCTCCAAAATGTGACATTCAGTTTTGCCGATCGCTGTACAAATCTTCAAGATATCCAGCATTGTTGGCAGTGGTGGCGCTTAAATCTCTTCTTTCAAGAGGATAAAACTAGAGATGGGCCATACCTGGAGATCGTAATGGCCAGGAAATTAAACCTTCTCCGCTGATCCATTGCACGGGCAACTGCCTACTCAAACATTTTGTCACTCCACTATGGGTATGTGGTGGTGCTTTATCATGTTTAAAAACAACTAGTGGTATTTCTTCAGGTAGCTGAGACATTAATCAAAACTTCAGTGTGTCTAAGTAAATGATTCCAGTAATCGTTTTTTTTTCCCGCGAAAAGGAAAGGCTCAAGCACTTCACACTGAGAAAAACGTTTTGTTAATTCAACAAAACTTTTTGTCAATATACAGTCAACAAAAATGTTTGTTGAATTTGCAAATTCAGCAAAAAAATTTGTTCACTGTATATCGCCAAAACGTTTTGTTGAATTAACAAAACGTTTTTCTCAGTGCAGTATACATCACAGCAAAAAAAAAAATAAAATAAAAATAAATAGACATAAAAAAGGTACATCTTCAGGCTGTCTCTTAAATGTTCAATTACTACTAGAGGCTGTTTGTTCACTGACCGTATACAGATGTTACGTGTAGCACCTTTCTAGGAAAAGGAAACGTTGCCGGGCTGCTATAACAGATATTTAACAAATATAATTTACCTGCTACATTGCGCTTCATGTCGACAGAAAAATCAAAACGTAGCATCTTATCGTTTGGTATAATGTAGTGCAACAATTGCAGTAAAAAAAGTTGGAAGTGCAAGGTGTTTACGAAGAATTTTTCACACTGTTCGACGCAGTACATTTATTTAATTTGCGGCTAACCACAGCTTTGACTTCATCGGACTTTTCTAATGATTCTGCCTTACAAGATCGCCTTATACTTTGCTTGTACTCTGTCTGCCTGAACTTTTCTTATAACAGGTGCAACTCTGTGTCCACAAACTGATGACACTTAATCGAGTCCCCAGTTGGAAGATAGTTTTTGAATTGTCTTTTGATATGCATCTGAACAGTTATCGCAGATTTCTTTGAATGAATTCTAGCTTCCAACACACAGAATGCTCCTTCTAGAGAAAGAGAGAGACAGAGAGAGAGAGAAAGACAGAGAGAGACAGAGAAAAAGACAAACAGAAGCAGAGAGGTTTTCCATTTGTTGTTATCCGAAATTATGTTTTAGCACAATACAACGTCGCGTATTTTTTTTTTTTTTTTTTTTTGGGGGCTTAATATCTTCTCTGACTGTCGTGACGATATCACATTTTCTCAGAAAGAAATTATCTTTTTTGTTCCTAAGATTTTTTTCTTCGAAGGACTTCCGAAATTGTACGATTCCAGGTTTCCCTAATTTGGAGTGTTACGCCTCGCATTTTATGACAGTATAGTAGTTCCCCCTTATCCACGGTTTCTGTTACCCGCGGTCACCTGCTGTCTGAAAATATTAAATGGAAAATTCCAGAAACAAGCAATTCATAAGTTTTAAGTTGCACGCCGTTCTGAGTACCGTGATGAAATCTATCGCCGTCTCGCTGTGTCCCACCCGGGACGCAACCCTTTGTCCAGCGTATCCGCGCTGTATACGCTACCCTCCCGTTAGTCACTTAGTAGCCGTCTCGGTTATCAGATCGATTGTCGCGGTATCGCAGTGCCTGTGTTCAAGTAACCTTTATTTTATTTAATAATAACCCTAACGTTAAAGAGTAGTGATGCTGGCAATTTGGAAATGCCAAAGAGAAGCTCTAAAGTGATTTCCTTAAGTGACAAGGTGAAAGTTCTCGGCTTAATAAGGAAGGGAAAAAAATGCTGTGTTGAGGTTGCTAAGATCTACGGTAAGATCAAATCTTCTATCCGTGAATTGTAAAGAAGGAAAAAGAAATTCGTCCCAGTTTCACATAACTTTTATAACAGTGTATTGTTATAATTGTCCTATTTATTATTAGTTATTGTTGTTTATCTCTTATTGTGCATGATTTATAAATTAAACTTTTTCATAGGTATGTATGTGTAGGAAAGAACATAGCGTGCATAGGGTTCGGCTTTATCCACGGTTTCAAGTATCCACTGGGAGTCTTGAAACGTAGCCCCCACTGATAAGGTGGGACTACTGTAGACAGTAAATCAAGCTAAGCCTAGAAGTCTTTGCAGTGTAAAACTTTCCCTTAAATTTTAAATGAGGAGCACACAAATAACAATCTTTTTTTATAAAAATAAGTGACAAATTATCCTACTTTTGAAAGCTGAACATTAAAAAAATTAGTCATATTCCTGTGACAGAAGCAACAATTTGCGCAAATCCAAAATGATATTTATGATAAGAATTTTAGGTTCACTTTGGTGTAATACAGAAGTATAATTTTAACTGTTTACATGAGTTTCATCATTTGTGACGTTTTTGAATTAGAACTGTGTCAGAGATAGTCCTTTCTGCTTTTTCCTCTTTCCTTTCTGCCTTTTCCTCTTTCCTTTCTGCTTTTCCCTCTTTCCTTTCTTTTCTCTTAGACTCCGGGTTAATTTCAAACTAACCAAATTATTTGAAAAATAATTTAAACACCGAAACCAAAAATACGTGATATGTAAATATATATATATATATTCTGTTGAATTTTCTCAACAAAATGGTTTCTCGAAATTATCTGCATAAATTCTGTTTGCTTCAGAAATCAATACCTGTATGCACCTTTCCTGCTATTCCCTGTGTCCATTGTCCTCCAAACGGAATTTTGTTTATAAAAATGGAGAGATTTTTCCACAAAATACTAGAATGCCTTTTCCTAATCCTACAAGAATAAGAGAAATGTATGAATTGTTCCACGTTGTTCATCAGCAATATCTTATTGTAAGTAATATTTCAGCAGAGGAAATGTGTCTGTAACGAAAGTAAAATTTACTATGTCCTGTAGCGAAACATCCATTATTCTCTGACGTGATTTACAAAACGTCAACAAATCGTTGACGTTTTGTAAGTCAATTTTATTGAAGCCACGCCCTATGGGAGCATTAAACAATTGTTTCGTCAGCAGCATTTACTTCACCGTATAAACACAAAGCAAAGCTGAATTTGGCTATGTGCCATCCTTATGAAGGGACATGATCTTTCGGCGAAATGCTGAAACACGAGCATTATTTTAGTAATAAAATATACCTCTTTTGTTTTCAGAATAACAGCTAGTTTTCACGATTTTAACGAGGTGTAACAAGCAATCTGCTTAAATCTTAGCAACGTTTGAAGCTGATTGGCGTCTGTCAGATCTTACTCAGTACGACTACGTAATATTTCTTCAGATTTGACATCACTTTAGCAGAACATTAGCTTTATGCATTGAGTTGCAAATGTCTAGTTTGAGTGACAATTTATTGTACGTATTGTAGGGAATCAGAAGGTACACTAAATTATTGTGCAGCGGAAATAACTGGTAAATCAGTTTTCTTTTGCTGTAAAAGCCTTCCTTAAACAACGACAGGGTTATTACAAACGAAACAGACAGTTTCAATATTTTATAAAACCAAAACTATGTAAGATATTGACAATTATGATGCACCGCTCTATCACCAACTGCCAAAATTTTATTATATAGATGGCATCACTAAAAAATTGTACTTTTCATAATCACATGACCAGTCAGGCAAGATGGCCACAAATGTTTAGGAGAAGGATTTCTGTGTACTTGAATTAAGCAAAATGAATTTTGTTACTGTTGTGCAATGGCTTTTCAGAACACATTTCAAGAAAACACCGCCGAATAGACAATCCATCTATAACTGGCACAAGAAATTTGAAACAACAGGATGTTTGTGTAAAAGTAAAAGTCTAGGGAGACCACGTGTATCTGATGAACAAATGGAACCTGTTTGTGTCATTTATCAACGCAGCCCAAGGAAATGCACAACGAAGGAGGGTCCGGGAGTACAAATTCCGCAACCTACTGTTTGGAAAATTTTAAGAAAGCGGCTGAAAATGACTCCCTACCAACTACAGTCATTGTAAAGTCTAAGTGACAATGATAGACCCGCACGTCGCCACTTCCCAACAGAAACGCAGAAGCGTTTTGAAGAAGATGGTTTTATTGAGGGTCTAATTACCAGAGACGAATCGACATTCCACATAAGTGGGAAAGTAAACAAGCATAACATTCGCAGATGTGTGTCTGAAAATCCTAAAGCAACCGTGGAGCATGTGCAGGATTTCCCAAAGGTTAATGTGTTCTGTGCAATATGCAGAAAAATAGTGCATGACCCTTCTTTTTCCAAGTAAACACGGCAACGGGAAGTTCTTATCTCTATATGCTAATTATTTGGTCTATGACTCAACTGCATGAAGACAGTGACAACTTCATTTTCCAACAAGACGAATCCCCCTACTGGCATCGAGAAGTTGGTTGGTTGGTTGACTTTTATGGCGCAAGGGCAATCGAGAAGTTAGGAACTACCTCGATGAAAATCTTCCACAGCGCTGGATTGGCCACACAACATGTCACTCACATGTTGGCCACCACAAAGTTCAGATCTAATATTCTGTGACTTTTTTTTTTCATGGGGCTATATCAGAGACGAGATCTTCTGCCCTCCCCTTCCTCATAATTTAGCTGATCTGAAACAACGTATCACAACAGCTATTGCTGGAGTTGATGAATATATGTTAGCGCATGTTTGGCAAGAATTCGACTACCACATTGATATATGTCCTGTGACTAAGGCTGCACACATCGAATATTTGTAAGTTGCTGTAACAAACTTCAGAAGTTCCCCTACAAAATGGTGCAATGTGGGTGCCAATATCTTAAATAGTTTAGGTTTTGTCTAATGTTGAAACTGCCTACTTCATTTGTAATAACCCTGTACTATGCCAGATCAAGTCGGCTCAAATTAAACGGATTTCAGTGAACTTCAGAACACGATGACTGGTTAAAAGGTGTTGTGGTTGAATTCACATATCAGAAGAACAGTTCCGATAAGTGGCAGATATGAACGTGTTCTGTCCTGTTACTGTCGGCCGCTTTTACAATGTATTCGCTTAGAGATAGAAAGGAGCAAGAGGTGACTTGGTCAAGGTTTTCTTTATGGTTCACGGGTTTGTCGAAGGCCTCCTTGACAAGGATCAAGATTTTACAGTTGTTAAATAAACTAAATCTGTCCATAATTGTTACTGCACGCTATTGTTTTAAACCCACTCCCTCTTTCGACGTTTCCCTGGTGGTTTGCCAGAAAACATATTTCCTATTTTTCTACAGTTCATTTTAGTTTGCATAATTTTCTTCCAGGCTGTCTCTTTCAAAATTTTCTCTTTCGTATCCATCAAAATATTAATAAATAAAATTAGTTTCTGCACTTGATATTTATTACGCTGTTTATTGTACGCGTGTAAAGATAATACATAGCTTTAGAGTGCATATTTATGATTCCAATAGTTTGGTATTCAGAAAACAATTAGCTTAATGCACACATGAGATGCTACCGAAGATGATGAGAATGTATTGAAAAACCGAAGTCCACACAGTTCACCTAGGTATTCATCTCGCTCTTTTGGAAGTGGTTTCCTTAGGCGTTGATACCCATGACCAGTGATTGTGCTACCTCTGAAAGAAACAGTCTTCTTTCGAGGTAGATACATTGTGCGATTTTTATGAGATCTTCCGAATGTTGTTTTGGAACGGAAATTTGGCTTTGCTGCAGTTTCCCAGAAGCACTACAATAAAGATATTTTGATGAGAGCTATTGATAAAACTACTTAGGAGATTTTGTAGTGAAATTCAATTTCTGATATGCAAACGTTCTTAGTTTTTCACTATTTAAAAGCTGCTGCAGAAGTCTTACCACCTTTAAATCGTAATTTGTACTTTTGATGGAATATCTTATCCAAAAGCAGTTTGCAACATGCCGCGCGTTTCATAAACTGTTTTGCTCTTACGTTTATAGCTCTCCAAAACTCTTGTTGAAGATTCGTTTCTCTTCAAAATCCTTTACTTTGAAAAAGGCAGAGCTTGTCGCATACGTCTATTCCGAACACAGTCTGAGATGTTAGTAATGTAGTATGAAACAGCAGGAGATACAGCAACTTGTTTAGAAAATGCACTCTAACATTGAAAGGCGAACCATTACATACAAGTTGTTATCAGCATTCTCGCTGCTTGTGGGTCGTCATAACTTTGGAAAACGAGACGTATGACGAAAGTCATGACTTTGGAAAATTACGACATGACTTCGTGTGCAACCTACTGCTTGTGCGTGCAGAAGCATTGACATCTAAGAAAAGGGCATCATGTTTTGGGGGAAATGTTTGAACCAGCCGAAATACCTAAACACCTGAAATGTGTCCGTAGTCATTCGCAGTAATTATACCATGGATTATAAACATGGGATCCCATGCCACGATATCTCTCATCAGACAAGTGTTGCAAATATAGTTCTGCGACAGTCACAACTATAATTTCATAGGCGCTCTCCAAAAAGAAATACCTTTGGTTAATGGAAAAGTTAAGCAGCATGTTCCTTTAGACCAACTGGCACATTTTCGGTAATCAGATGCTTCATTCATACTCCTGCTACAGTATTTTCTCCGCTTTAGAGCATTGGTATTTGTAATAAGTGGTTTATAAAAACTACTCTGCGATATCACACACAAACACAAATGCGCGTGCGCGTGCACATGCGGTTGTAGCTTTGGGCATCTCACGATGACTTGCTATGTTAGAAAAAATAAAATGATAAATGCATCGATAAAATACATACTACTTCTGCGGTTATTTCAGAGGAAATAATTTTAAACCTTTAGTCCCTGTCAACAGAATTCTACACATCCTTTGGCGACCAAGGTTTCGGACTGCGCAGGGCTGTATATCCACATTTTTCGAATGACGGCATGACTTTGGAAACTGCTTCTTTAGAACATCAAACAAGTTAACAGTTTTACGTAAATGGGAAACGAATTTTCCCGAAGAAATAATTCTTCTCAAATGCATGGAAAGCGATACAAATGTAACCATTGGCACTGATGTGTCATATTTCCACTGTTGTCCTTGTAGTCACTCATTCAGACATCTTGAAAATTATATTGCCCTGGAGCGCGAATCGAACCTGCACCTCCCGATTATCAGTCGAGTATGCTATCCGTTACACTACCCAGGACAAGGAAGTTCCAAATACCTGAAGCTAAGCAGATGGCACATGAGTGCCAATGATTACATTTGTATCGCCTTCCAAGTATTTGAGAATAATTATTTCTACGGGGAAATTCGTTTCCCATTTACGTGTGATGTTCAATGAAGCCCTGGAACTTAAAAAAACCTACATCTGACCCCGGATGTAAGAAAAGGTCGTTGCGACGCTACGATGAAACTTATACTATCCAAAAGCAGTTTGAAGGCCTCCTCGACAAGGAGCTTCCACTTGCTTCCACTTCCACTAGCGCAAATCTGAAATGTTCTCAGATTTGTAAGTTCCATCTGCTGAGCTTCAGTTGCTTGGAACTTCCTTGTCCTGGGTGGGTAACGGATAGCATTTTCGACCGGTAATCGGAAAATGCGGGTTTGATTTCCACTCTAGGGCAATGTAATTTTCAAGTTTTCTGAATGAGTAGCTACATGGGCAACAGTGAAAATACGGTACATCAGTGCCAATGATTAAATTAACAGTTTTAATCATCGATGCAATTGCTAAATATGTGCCAACAGTTTAATGTCTTTGGCAAACAAGCATGCTCGTTGTTCATCTTTGCATAATTTGTTTCGGATCTGAAATATTCATGTCGTTTCGTTGGAAAGCCTGAAAATTGCACTCTGTAATAAAAAAGATACATCAAACAGAGGTCATTGCTCTTTCCACGTTTATAAGTGAGTCACGGAAAAGTTTATCATTGGCCGCCACCGGGAATCGAACCCAGGGTCTTCCAGTTACACGCCGGATATGCTTCCACTACACCACAGCGGCCTCGAATTCATTAACTGCCAAGTCACTTTGGCAGGTTGCTTCTTGGAGCCCCGCACAATGCTGGGGATTCACCAAAGATGGTAAGCAGCAAGTGGACAAAGAACTGAGAATTTTTCCGTGACTCACTTATAAACGTGGAAAGAGCGATGACCTCTGTTTGATGTTCCTGGTCCACGTCAAGTGACTGTATTAATTATTCATTTGCCTTCTAATTATTTGTTCAGTTGCTGCTTACCATCTTTGGTGAATCCCCAGCATTGTGCGGGGCTCCAAGAAGCAACCTGCCAAAGTGACTTGGCAGTTAATGTGCGAGTCTGGATGGATTCGAGGCCGCTGTGGTGTAGTGGAAGTATATCTGGCGCGTAACTGGAAAACCCTGGGTTCGATTCCCGGTGGCGGCCAATGAGAATTTTTCCGTGACTCACTTATAAACGTGGAAAGAGCGATGACCTCTGTTTAATGTTCCTGGTCCATGTCAAGCGTCTGTATTAAAAAAGATACAATTGAGTAAACAAATTCATACCGATTCAGTATCTTATATTCTGCCATCGATGCATGTTTTTTTTTCATGATATTATGAATCTCTATATGATTGCGTTATTTTTTTCGCCCTTGTACATGCCTGTAGTTAAAGCAATACCGGCCTGACATCAAAGAAAATAAAAAAAAAAGTTCGAAATATGAACTGCATTATGTTGACAGTTTAACGGTGTACAAAATTATTGCTATTGAAAAATGGTGGCGCTCCATAAGAATTTTGTCCAGGCACTACTTGTTTCTCTTTACTCAGCTCTTACGCTATTTCTTTCCCGTTATTTGCGTCATTAAATAGTCACAAATTCTGTTTTGGAGATTTAATTGGTTATTCTCCAAGACATCAAAAGCTTATACCAATTAATGTGGGGTTTTTAACTTCTTTTTTTTTTAAATGTAACCTCAGTTTTAACATTTTGAGTAAAACCTCAAAGCGTTTTTCACACCAAATGAAATTTTTGTGGTCAGGCAAACAGGGAAATAAACTGTGAAAACCTGACTCACCTGAACCTCCTTTTGAATGAGGCTAATAGCTTTTATCTTTCCGGCAGTGATCGAGTTCTTTTGATGTCGGCTTATTCTTTAAATTTTTTTTTCGGCGTATGCTTTTTAATTTGTCTTGAACTGTTTTATGCCTTTTTTTTTTCATTTGCTCGCTATTTTGTCTTTTGTTCATTCATTAATATTTTCTTTCATTAATTTTCGAAATATCTTTGTCGGCCTTCTCTGGAAACATTCATGGCTGTTTTCCAGAGCGCACCACTTGAATGAATATATTTAGCCTATATTAAGGAGAGCCTGGGGCTCTTAAGCGAAAATAAACGCAACAAATGCACAGATCGTAATTATGAAAACTTTTGAACATAGAAAGAAGGCAGAATTATCCACCGAAATAAGATTTCTTTTCTTACATTCATGCAGAGCTAATATAAACAGCCTAATAAGAGAAATAGAATTTTTTACATCCAAACAAGAAAGCCTTTAAATCGATTCGATCGTTTTTACTTAATAGAAAATTTGTATTTTCTCATTACCAAGGCCGAATCAACAGGGCGGTGATTTTACGCCCTCATTGTTTCCTGTTCAGGAAAATTTTGTGGTTTACCAAGAGATAGGGCGTGGGTCACTAGGCGTAAATGGCTGGTAATCTACGCATCTCTGTACAGTAAAACGTCGATTATCCGGAGTTCAAAATTTCTAGGGTCGGATTAACGATGATCCTCTGTAGTATACACAAATCCCCCCCCCCCTTTTTTTTTTGATTCTCTATGCAAGTGGTTACGTAAAATAACAGAAGTCATTACTTCCTATTTTAAATAATATTGCATCATAAATAAACAATATACACAGAGTGAGTAGAAAGTTTTGCAATATTTGCATAAACGCATGTCCTGTGGCGGGTATGTCACGTGTTTAAACTTGTTCAAGTCGCGCACTGCAGTCAGTTGAAAGGGATATAAAGTGGTAGTCGTTGCTGTGAACAGCATTGCATGTCGTCGTTCTGTCTGTCCCCGCACAGGGATAACTGGTTTTCCAGTTATTTGGGAGCAGCGCCCCCACGGCGAGCTGACCTTGTGACTGGTCAACATCCGATGTCATGCCACCGCTTTGCTGTTGGTGTTTGCAGGGACGGCTGTTCATCCAGCTGTTGGGGAGTCGCGGCCCCACGATCCCGAGCTGGTCTTGTGTCTCGCTTTTTCGTTTTTTATTTATTTTCTCCACTGGCTAGTTGCCCGTGTTGTATTCTCTACCTAATCGCTACCACGTTATGTACTAACACCCCGGTCTTGTGGTTTGTTACCCTCCACCACTAACTGTTTTATATTAACCGCTCAGTTCGTAGGTTGCTGAGATTCCGTTTGAGGTTCCCTTCCAGGATTTGTCTTCTTTAGATTTCTTTTTTCCTTTTAGCTGGTTTGGGTGCTAGACCTACCTGCATGTTTGCCGCGTGCGGAGACCCGTGAGGCGGAAATGGGATGTCTGGCGGCTGAGGTCGCAGGAGACCGGATAAGTGCCTCCTGTGTACCAACACTCCTCTTCGACCCCGGCTTCGCTGTAAACGGGAGGCTAGAGACTAACCCACCTCTAGTCAGAAGTCTTGTACCAAGTTGTGTGCAGGGCTTTAGCGGCTTTTTTGTCGTATAGCACGGCAGGGTGAGCCCGGGGCTGTGGGATCATGCCAAAGGCGTTGGCATGACGGTACCCGGAGGCCGAAGTGTCCGCCGAGTGCGTGTGATCACAGCCAACGGACTATATCTGCAACGTATAAGCTCCAGAACTGTGTCCAGCGTCATTTTCTTGGCTTGCAGACCTCCAGTTCTCCCTTGTAGGGCTCGGTGGTGGGTGGAGTAGTCTGCAGACGAATTCTTCTCCTTTTTTTCATGGGTAAACCCAAAAACAAACGCTCCAAATTCAAGTCACCTGAGCAAATGATCGTTGACAACGACTCTCCTTCGTCTTCTCAACCTACCAAGTCTCATACCCTTAAAAGATCTTTAGATCATGATCTGGACCAAGAATGTGGAACCTCTTCTTCGGCAGCTGTACCAGTCGCTCCGAAGCGTCGTCTCCCCCTCGATTGTTGTGAATACGCATGCTACATACTTAGTTGTAGAATCCATCGATCCGAATGAGAGACTGTCACCAGATCTCCATTCTTCATTTCTAAAGCTTTGGACGCTGCAGTTGGCCCTTTGAAGTCTGTGAGGAAGCTTCGCTCTGGGGACCTGCTTGTCCAAACTTGCAGTGTTTCTCAGAGTAACACTTTTCTGCACCTCACTAGTCTTCAAGGCATTCCTGTCAAAGTGACACCTCACCCGTTTCTTAACACCTCTCGGGGTGTTATTTCGGAGTTTGATCTCTTGCCATGCAGTGAAGAAGAATTGGTGACTGAACTTGCAGATCAAGGTGTTATTGCTGCACGCCGTATGATGTTTCGGCGCGATGGTTCTTTGATTACGTCTAAAAATGTGATCTTGACTTTTAACTCCCCGAAAGTTCCAACCGAAATCAAGGCTGGCTACTTGGTCTGTGGAGTTCGCCCGTACATTCCCAGTCCTCTGCGCTGTTTCAGATGCCAGAGGTACGGGCATTCACAACGTTTCTGTAAGAGTTCCGCTCGTTGCGCTAATTGTGGCTCCAGTGAACATGACGGGGACGGTTGCACTTCTGCGGCCTGCTGTGTTAACTGTGGTGAGGCCCATGCAGCTTACTCCCGCAACTGTATGAAATGGAAGGACGAGATGGCTATCCAGCGCCTCAAGACCCTGGAGGGCCTCTCGTACCCTGCTGCCAAGGCCAAGTTGGGTATACCCACCACCCGACAGCGTACTTTTGCCGCAGTTGTTAAGTCTCAGCCACAACCCGTGCAGCCTTTTGTTCCGCGCCCTGTAGCTCTCGCCGCACTTGCCAAGCGATCTACAGCTGAACAAGCGACACAGGTGGATTTCACCGAGCTCCAGCTTATTCGACCAGCTGCGTCTTCGCCTTCTCTTTTGAAGACGCCCGCCTCTTCCGGTTCCCAGCAGACAGCCTGCACGTGCGGAAGACCCGGCCCTCAATCCGCAAAGGTGTGCGGTGTCCATCAAACTGTCTCGGCCTCAGCGAGGTCCCCACCCTCACCCAACATTATAGAAGAACACGGGGGGAGGAGAGTGACAGTTCGTCCCCAGCCTCTACCAGCATTGCAGAGGAACATGGGGGGAGGAGAGTGACAGTTCGTCCCCGCCCTCTGCCAGCATTGCAGAGGAGTGTGGGGGGGAGGAGAGTGACGGTTCGTCCTTTTCCATTAGTAAATATGTTACTTTTAATAAACATCATTAACTACCTTTTCTTCACTGCTTTCTTCATACTCTTTTTCAACTTTTACCAAGCCTGTCTGATCTTCATCATTTTCCACGTTTTTAAAAATCTGTGGCTGATCGTTCTTTGTCTGGCGCTCTTTGGCCAAACCTGGCCCTTGCGCCAATAAAATCCAACAACCAACCAACCAACCAACGTTCTGTCTGTGGTTGGGATGCCTAAAAGATGAACAGCCACAACCAGCTAATTAGGGAACTTTTGCCTTTCGTGTTTGAACTCGCCCATAACGGTAATCAAGCAACACGAAGTATTTGTCATGCGAAAGAGGAAAGTCCCATGGATCACAGCACCGCAACCAGATGGTTCAAGAAATTCCGCAAAGGTGACAGGAGCCTTGATGATCATCCAAGGCCCAGTAGGCCGCGAACTGTAGATTCAGAGGTCGTGCGCCAGGCCGTAGAGGCAAATCCGACAACCAGCACTCGGAGATTATCAGGCGAGCTGGGCAGATCACAGACCACCGTGGTTTACTCCTGTAGACCTTGACTTCGGCAAGTTCTACAGGAGTTGTCGCATTGCCCCTTACGAACTGACGCCAGCTGAAGCAAACCGCCGAGTGGAAGTGTGCACAAAACTCCTAGAAAACTCGCGCGATGTACGTTTCATCAACAGAATTGCTATGCGCGACGAAAAGTGGGTCTATTTCCGTAATCTTAACACACAACGACAGTGGTTGAGCCCGGGCCAACTTTTAGAACCTGTTGCCAAACGTGGGTGCTTCGAGCACAAGGTGATGCTCTGCGTCTGGTGGATTTTCGAGGGGATAATCCATTACGAATTTGTTCCAGACGGTCGCACCATCAAAGCCAACCCCTGCTCTGAACAGCTGCAGCGGATGTATGACGTTTTCGAGAAGTTACCGGTACTGATGAACGGAAAGCGCGCTCTCCTAGAGCAGGACAACGCTCTGCCTCATACCACGTGAAAGACCCGGACAAAACTCCGAGAACGTATGGGCATCGAACTCAAGCCATAACCGGCATATAGTCCAGACCTTGCCCCGTAGGATAATTATCTGTTCCGGTTCAGGGTCCACTTCCTTCGCGGGCGGTACTTCAACAACCAGGAGGAGGTGGCAGCTGGGTTGAAGGAGTTCTTCACCTCGAAGGACAAGAACTGGTACCGCAGCGGAATCGAAGAACCGGCAGACAGATGACTAAAGACAGTGCAATACGATGGCCTATACTTTGAATGCTAGTCAGCTTTCGTCGTAAAGGTACGTATGAAGACATAAACTGATGCAAATATTACAAAGCTTTCGACTCACCCTCTGTAGCATCATTCTTCTAGCAGAACTCATTTGCCATTACTCTTGCAATTTCCCGTTCTACCGCCAGGGTGCGCAGTCAAGTGTATTACGAACTTACTTACCATTCGTCCGAGATGGGTCCGGGTTCGAATCCCGTGAGGCATAGATGTTGTGTTTGTCTTACGGCCCTGGCTGGCTCTCTTCCCTGGAAGCAGTGGCCCTAAATTAGGAACGTTCGACTGCTTATAGCCTATCGATTTGTTCACGGTGTTGGTCGTTAAACCCACAATAAAAAAAATGTATTACGAGCTTAATCTAATCTATTTCGTCTGTTAGACATTATTTTCGTCTGTTAGACATTACGAAAGCCTGTTCTTGTGCTCGTCTTGTGTAACCAAATTTATGTAGCATTTCAACCTCTAAAATGTTGGGGGAAAGAAAAAAGTCGTTTTAAGAGTGGAAAATAAGTTGGAAATTATTAAAAGACGTGAAAATGTTAATTACATTGAAGTTTTACAAATTCGTGGCCGTATAAGAAAATGGAACAAAAAATAATGCCACAAAGAAAACAACAAATTCCCTACCTAAATAAGTGTCAAAATGTTCAGTCTTGCATTTACGTACTACAAGAATGTTTATCTCATGTTTTTATAGGTATTTTTATATGTTTAACGCAATAAAACGCAATTTGTATTAACCGTGGTTTTCCATTATCCAGGCTCTAGCGTCTTCAATTACTACGGATAATTGACGTATTTATAAACCCTAAGATTGAGACGCTTCTGGATTAGTCAGAAAACTACGTCACTGAAATATAACTAGGAATGTTTAGAGACAAGGATATTCGTGAGTACATGTACCAAAGTTATCAAACCATGTAAATTTTCCATCGACAGCTCTTCTTCAATATACTGAAATTTTAAAAAGCACGATGAATCAAACATTTAGAAGTCAGTGTGATGATGTTGTTTTGCACATGCAGTTTGTCAAATTCATAAATTTTCCGGCTGCGGACCTCTGCTCCGGAATCGAATGCTCTCCTAATTATGCTACACCGACGGAATTTATAGCTGCAACTTTGCTGTCTTGATATATGCTTCACCTCTATTGTACGTCACAAGTCCTTTCAAAAGATGGGCGCACCATAAATTAAATGCTAATTTGCAGGTAGAGGCGGCTTTGCAGTGCAGCGAGACGTGCTATTCCCACAGAATAAGACCCACAACTGAACTGTGAATCCGTCGGAATACAAGTTTTTATCAATATCACTTTTTTTCATGAAATTCAACAAACTGCTCACGAATGCCATCTTCCAGCGTCTTCTGATAATGTAAACTGCATGCAATTATGTGACGTCGTGGGAACTGATGACATAACATTCTTTTACCGAAATCTGATTGGTTCGGTTAATGATTCAAACCTGGGGGGAAGAGGTTTAACGACCACCGTGAACAGCTGAGTGGGCTATATAAGCAGTCTCTTATCCCTAATTTTGAGCAGGGCCGTGGGTGGCCTAATGGTAAACGTTCATGACCGCCACGGAGAAAACCTCGGGTTCGATTCCAAGCAGGTACGAACGTTCGAACCACTAAATATCCGCCGTGCATCGGATGCGCACGTTAAGCCGTCGGGTACTGGTCCCCCGGTTATAAATAAGGGCTTCTTTCTCCCCCTTTCTACCTCGCTTCCGTGTCACTTTCTTATCGGGCAATCTAGCCCAAATATCCTAGCTTCCTATTTTTAAGGGTTGTTTAAGACCTGGGGTCAGAAACTCCCTTCCTAAAATCGTCTACATATGATCTGATCTGATCAAATTTTGGATAACTGGTTTCAGGGAGGGAGGAGGCTAGTGCCGTAGGACAGGCACATCCCCAATGCCTCTTCCCGAATTCAAATCCAAGCCCACTCGTGCTGTACCATAATGAAGGCTGTAAAAAAAAGATGAAGGTTGTGAATAAAAAGCGTAGCAGAACGGCGAAGCGTGCATCCATCATAATGACATCACATCAAGCAAAATTAAAAAGAAACAAAATGCAACGTAACGTACATTAATTGCTCAGAACAAGTTGTATCCAATATCCAATCTTTAATAAAAGTGCACTCCAGTTGATAACCCAATAGCTAAGGTGTGGCACAAAATAATGATATGAATGTAAAAATAGATAGAAAATAATGTTGTGGTTTTGCATTGTTCGCGAGGAATGGCCTTGAAAGGCTTCTGCGCTACAGAAAAGCTATGAGCAGACTGCTTCTCTTCCAAACACGACGATGATGGTGTGTATTGGAAACCTCCCTTTAAAGGTCATACATGTGCGTTGGAGAACTGACACTTGTTGAGGTGATTTGCAATAGTAAACAAACCCTCTCAAAAAGTAAGTGACCCTTTTAACAGCACAATCCTCATCCACGGAAGCAAGAGTGTTTCGCGACTCGTAAGCCATAACGGTTAATAACTCGAACGAACGGTCAGAAACCAGCATTTGCGCAACCAGGAAAGCATTCAAAATTTTATAATGAGGTGAATTAAAATAAAAAATTGATATTTACAAACTGAAAATTCGGAAATCTTGCTATGGAAATCCCGGCAGCCTTGGAGTTATTTAAAAAAAGAAATCAACATGTGGGCTAGTATTCAACGTTTTGAAATTTAGTACAAAGACATTCTGCCTCAAACATTGCACACCGGCCATTGGATCTGCATCAAGAAACGATGTAAGGTCATCAAGGCCTTGATGGACTTACATCGTGGTGGTGCAGTGGTCTAAGCGATGGCTTATAACCATTCGTCCGGGAGGGGTCCCGGTTCGAATCCCCGTGAGTCATGGATGTTGTGTTTGTTTTACGGGTCACTGGCTCTCTCCCTTCCCTGGAACCAGTGATCCTAAATTAGCAACGGGCGACTACTTCATAGCCCACTGAGTTGCTCACAGTGGTCGTTAAACCGCTAAACCTTCAGTAAAAAAAAAAAAAAAAAGGTCATCAAGTAGTGAGTACCTTCACTAATGCGATGAATTTGAGAGATACTATGCTACCAAAATTCTATACTTACTTTTTTTTTACATCAGAGCAACTTTTTAAAAAGTCTTTCAGTTTCGCGAAAACTTATAAAGAAAAAAAAATCTTTATCCTAAACGGAAGAGTTGTGCTTATTAAGTGTGTTTTGTGAATTCCCCCTCCATTTTTTTTCAGGGAAGCCATTTTTGCCAAAATCTACTTGAAAGTATATTCATCTTTCAATGATCACTGAGAGTCAGTCTTATCCAGTGTCAAACGAATATTTATTAAGTGTACAATATTCAGCAGCTGTTTTCTCTTTTAAAACAAAATTTTGTGTAATTGCTTTAAGAAATTGTGCATTAAATTACATTATTTTTGAATTTTTACGAATAACGCAATTTATTTCTTCTAGTGCAGTATGCATGTAGATCGAGAGTACTTTTCTTCCTTTTTTATTTTTCGTATGAAGTGCACTGAAAATGTTCAATAAGGTCTATAGCAGAAAATTGGCACATTTCAAATTAACGATTTGTGAATTTATTCGTCTACATGATAGTTACTATTTTTATTTTGGAAGAAGTCACGTGATCCATTTCCCATTGATACTGCACCAAAACTCGAAGCTAAGTGCGTAGCATTTTTCTGAGTTCTTGGAACACATTTAAAACATCAGTTTTCCATCGTGCACTGCCTTTATTTAGATTTACTAGAAATTCAACGCATTTTATGCTATGAAGTATTGTGAACATGAAAGGCACAGCATGAATTTTTTGTTCACTTGTTTTGAAATTTGATACTTCCTCAAAAGTAGTTTACTGGCCTCAGATTTAAATGGCTGAAGGTCATCACTTACAGAGTTTGTGAAGTTCTGATGTAACAGGAACGAATGATCTGGCAAAGTTATTGTGTCACTCAATCAGCTGGACATTAAATGGGTGTTCGGTTAACAGTGCTTCTTTTAGCGCTCCTGAAAAGTGCAAAAAATAATTAAATGCCCACGGATCTGTGAAAGGCAAGATGGATTGTCACTGCTCGCCAGTGCAAAAGAGATTGAAATAATGAGTGGCAAGGAATGAAGAGATTCTCTCTGGAAAGTTCAATAAAATAGTATGAATATTCTAAAGAAAGTGGCAACTTCATAACTTGCTGCTGAATATTTAATCGAAAAAAAAGAGGGAGAGAGTATTTTATCCAGTAATTCACTCGGCGGTATGAATAACGGGAAATCTATTATTTCTATTTTTGAAATCCCCATGCTTTTTTCTATTTACTACATTTTCATGTGTCAGAAATTTTTATGGCCTTTAGAGCAAATCCAGAAGTTTTCTTCTTCGTCGTTACGGATGTTTTTACGCATCGCAACATATATTCTGTGAACAAGACTCCCAATGAAAGCAAGCTTGTGCCTCGGTGTTTTCTATTTCTCCACTGGGCAATCACCACAGTCTTTCGATTTTTGTGCACGTTAGCGCCGGAAGTCAAGTTTATGAAGTTTCATTTGTGGTTGCCCACGAAGTGCCCCGATAAATGCAGGTGTTTCTATTTCCTCGGTCTGTGAGATCGGTAGCAGTCGGCGGAAATTAAATAACCGGGCCCCATAGAATCTTTTATAGTTTCTCTTAATGCTTTTGCACACCAAGATCCAAAGACAGATTTGTGTCAGAAGTTTATTTCGGTTTAAACAGGTCGTATCTAATGCTCATTAACTAGGCCTTGCTCCGGTTTCACTGGTCTTTTTTTTTTCTTGTTTTCCAAATAAACCGAGAGAAGAAAAAACCTCTGTATAATTCCTTGTGCAATATATTTCTGCACTCATTCGTTGGAATAAGCGAACAGCAATCAAAAGGTATGTGTTCCCTGAAAATGACATTAGAGAAACTGAATTGTCGAAATTGCTTCGTAACAGTGGTCCCAATCCAAATCAAGAGAAAATGTTTGTATTAATACCCGCTTTTATTATCATCGTATAATTTAAAATCATTTCCCTCTTTTTTTCAGTTCTTGGAGAAATACTAAGACGTCTCTCTACTAGTTTTCAGCCAGCCATCAATGAGGAAAGGGAGATTGGCCACTCCCTGCTACGCTTCTGATGTTCGAAGACACTACTGTAAGGCGTTTCCCTGGTTCGGCTCTTCATGAAATTCAGTTTAGGTATTATTTTATTTTTCCTTGTGATTGAACGATATAAAGAAATTGCATCCTGTAGCAAGAGATTGAAACACATGGTTATTTCTTACAACTTTAGGTTTTAATGAGGTATTTATCACGAGGAGGGTGAAAATCGCAATAATGAGAATTAAGCAACTGCCCAGATAGTGTCCGAGAGAGAAGACTATAACAAAATGCATGCAAGTACTGAAACATGTGTGGGGGACGGTCCCGCATACTTCATTGAATATAGAGTATCACTGCAGCAGAGAGAGAGAGAGAGAGAGAGAGAGAGAGAGAGATCCACGGGGTAAAGGAAACCCTCGTTTTTCTGAGAGAGAGTGAAGAAGGATTTAGCGCTTTTGAGAATAGTTCTGGCACTCAAAGGAGGTAGGAAGTAGATTTGTCGATTCTTCGTGAAACGTAGAAAGTTCTCGGCTCCCCGATAAAAAGAAGGTAAGATTTCCTTGATGTCCAGATGTAATAAAGAGGTAGAAATTAAGTTGGAAACGGGAACTTAGAGCTAGATAACAGAGAAAGATGCATGATAGAATGAGCAGGAGCAGATCAATATACAAACAACAAAAAGAATGATGTAGATATCAGGAAAACAAAATCTGTGACTTGCAGAAGTGCGAGGTCTCTCTCAGGGTTCTCTGCAGTACGACTATAATGGTTACACTTGTTGCGGTACCGCTTAAGGAAACTAATGAAGTCGATTTAGTTAAGTCATTGAAAATTATACTATCCCCTCATTGCAGCACTGTAGGTGAAACTGTCTAGTATGTAAGTGCTTTAAATGAACTGAAAAAGCTGTTCCCCTAACAGAGGAGTGAAGATTGGTTAAGGAGTTGGAATTTCCTATGCAGAGATGACAGATCAAAGCAGAAATAACGGGATCCCTGGCAGCGAGGTAACCGAGAAAAACGCTTTATAGAATAGGTAGGAACAAATCAATATATGAACAATAAAAAGAGCAATAAAGAAGTAATATAGAGGTGAGGACAAGAGAACCCGTTACCTTTCCCACACACCGCATTGAATAAAATGCCCCAATGCAGATCAGCGAGTTCTCATTTATTGTTAATTTCATTGATTTCATCTTCGAGGAAGAAATGTAACCAAAATCTCGGATCTGTTCAATTACCTTACTAGCGAAGGGCTGGAGAGCTCACGCGACAAGGCATTGAAATAAATCTAGTGAAAAGTCCTGTAACAAAAGAACCAGAGAGTAATTCGGTGCTTGCGGTCTCTGTGATTGTTCAAAATGGAGAAAGCGCACAATTATTGATAACAATGTTCAGAGTATCAAAGATTGCAACCTGAAAAAACTGACCGACCACACGAAATCATGTGTACCTGTCGTAGAGTGGCAGCAGTCTATCAGCTTTACGTTTCAAGTGATCATTTTACATGCATTAGAAAGGTTAAAAAAAATCATAATAAAAGGACTTGCATAACTCCTGGGAGTTAGTAGATAAATTGTTCTTTCAAAACTTCAATCAAAAATTAGCAAAGTATTAGTAAATTAAAACATATATTATTAAATTAAAACAATCAAGTAAATAATTAAGCAAATTTAATTAAAAAATAATATATTATTTTTTAATTAAATTTATTATTTTTAGTAAATTTAAATTGTTTTAAAATAAGAGAGACTAAATGGAATGTTGGTATAAGAATTGAAAGTGCGAATTGTATAAAGGTTGTGGAAAATGTGAAAAAAAAATGAAGTAAAAAAGGGTTTCAAACGAAGTGCATCATGAGTGATTGACTATCAAACATAACTGCAAACAGATACTGTTTGAACTTACATTCCTTTTGAGCAGGCGTTCGATTTTTGACACAGCAGAAAAATAATGCTTTTATTTGATGGCACGGTAAACACTAGGCAACACTTAGTCAAGAAGATATTTGCAGGACTTAGCACAAAACAAAACATTTGTTCTAACCTACTTACACAAAAAACTTGCTCTAATAATGAAATTAATACCAGCCTTTAAGATTAATGACCACAGGTATTAGATATGTAGACTAGATTATTCATTCAGAATAAAGCTGTCTATGACATATTGCTGCGTTAAATATAATTAGTTCGGCTTCAATCAAAAAGGTCCCTCATTGAATGCTTATCATGCCGATAACAAAAAGGGGGCTAGCGTCAGAGTGCTTAAGCGGTAGGCATATCGAGCGATAACCCGTTTTTTTCTCTTGTCTCCCTCCTTACACAACACAGATGCTTTTTTTAACCTGTAAAAATTATATATCTAATGTTTAGCGGAAGGATCACATGCTTTACTGAAACACCAGAGTTACCTGCATAGCAAGGAGTATCTCATTCATTTCTGTGCCTAATTATTGTGAACACTGCTCGAACACGGAATCTATATGGGTTTAAATGGTATAACGTAATAAGTATTTCCGCTGTAACTTAGTCCTCACGTCAGTAATTACGTTATGTGTGCTAAAGTTAATGTAATATTAGGTGTGAAAACACAAGTTTGTCCGTGTCCTCTCACTCCGGAGTAAGTCGCTCTCCCAACTGAGCTACGCGGACAGAATGTCTCGCTGCAGATTTGTCGTCTTGACACATGTTTTCATCTCTGTTGTAAGTCACAAAGGTATCCATACGCATTACAAGAAAGAGGTCAATTGTAGTACTTACAAATACGTTTATTTTGCTTGCAAGGTTTGTACTCCACACTCACATCCGGTTTATTGACGTACTCAACACAGTATCAGCGATTTAACATCCAAAGACAGTATAACAGCACATCTATCATCAATAATATCAATTCCCCTAAACAACCTCTGCATTGCCTTTTTATCTATCGTTGTTATCCGGCCACGCATACGTCACTCTTTTTCCGATCTCAGTGTGCTGCCAACATCATTCTCGTTTGAGGGAAAAGACATAACGTTAAGGTTTGAAAATGTTTAAGAGAACGAACTTAAATTTACATAGAAAAAGAAACTCAAAAGTAAAGTTAAAATAGAATATACGTTACAATGGTCTAACGTCGGTCCAGCGTTCGGAAGAAGGTAAGAGACACCCTTGTTATTGAAGACATAAATCTGCTTTCTCTCTTTCTTTAAGGTGGTTCTCTTCGAGTGGGAAGGAAGGGGAGGCCATTCGTTCCGTTAGCCACAAGTTCGTGAATCGCTTCGTTTTGTGTTTCCTTTCGGGCAGCGCAGCTTTCAACGCTCTTTATTGGTAAGAATTTAGGGGTTCCTTGATTTCACATTGTTTCTTCCATTCACGTTTTCGGTTGCATATCCTGTTGCGATATTCTCCCGTTTATTTTTATTTTCCCTCAGTGGACGAATCTCGGCTGCTCCTGACAGCTCGCTCTCACTGCTAGTTTGCTTCGTCGAATTCTGCTTTAGGGGCTCGGTGGAACCCACTTCATCTTCCACACCTTTAAACGATAAGCACAGACCCAAACCTGTTTGCTTCTGCCGAATCTCCAATACTGCCGTTTTATGCATTTTATCTTTTTGTTTATTTTTCCGGTCTCGTAATCATGCCCCCTAAATGTTATTGAATGTCATCTGGTCTTTTTCGCGGTTCTCTCTTTCAGTGAAACTGCGGATATTTTCTTCTGGGCACAATAGATTGCTTGCTCTTTTCAGGCGAGCTAACTTAGCGACCATGGTGGGCAGTTTCGCACTCAAAAAACGTTTCCGAGACTGGGAAGAGATTTTTGCCCCAAGTTCGAGAGAACTCGGTGTGGTCCCAACGGACAGAGGGACAAGGAAAATTTGTGGCCATATTTTTCACTTTCGCGATAGCCTCAATTGGGGGTAAGTCTTTTAAAGCGTTCTAATATTTTTCAGAATTTGGCCATTTTCTTTGTTAATTTTAATGTATAATAATAGCGTACGTCCAAGTCTATATTGTCCCGATCGGAAGGCGGCCCAGCGTATCTGACGCGTCTTAAACGTAACTCTGGGATGCTCTTTATAAGATGGGAAAACATTCACACAAAGTATTTACACTGATTGTTCATGCCTTAGGTTAAACAGTAGTTTTTGCGGCACGGAAAGACTGCAAGTAGTTGGGAAACATTTAGGAGTTTGATAAAAAATTATCACATTTGCAGAGAGATGTGCTGCTGTTCATTTGAAATTCTTACTGAAACGCTGAGCGAAAGACCCAGCCATGATGATTTATTTCAAAAAAAATATGCAAAATCCTAAACCAAAATAGTAGGCTGAGAAATTTTCTGTACAACAAAGGAAAGCACCGCTTTCACGTAAAAAAACAAACAAACCTAATTCTACTCAGGAACATAACTGATTCCTTATTGTCACTGCGTAAGTATCATTCCTAACATGCTAGAATTTCTGTATTTGTCAATCTTGGGAAATATATATCATTAACTTTTTATTTGCTGAGAAATCAATGGCAGGAAAGGTAATTGATTCTGTCGAAACTTGTAGAAGTATAGATGTGTTCGTGAAGCAGTTTGAATAAAACGTGCGGAATTCAACTACTGTTATTTAATTTCGCTGAACGTTATTTGCCCCAAGTTCGAAACAATATTGATATCATTTGTTCCAAACACAAGTCAGCAAACAGCTAATACGAATCTAAGCTATTGTCTGTCCGATTATAAGGAGTGTACAAAGGATAGCGTAAATATTCCAGAATAAGTATTTCACATTGAAGAGAATAGCTACAGCCATACAGCAGAGTATATTCCAAGAATGCCTTATCAAAGAATAAAGACCCATGTTCTTTTTTTATCACTTTTTTTTTTACTTAGGCAGTCAATGTTACAACACTAAACGTGTTTCTTTATTGTTTTCGAATTTTCAAACAATTGTGAGACCTTGTTTTTAAACGGAACGAAATGTTATTTTAACAGCAAATCATTACTTGTTGCTTTTAGAAGCAAACGCGAAATCTCTAAATTCGATTTTCTGAACTGATGGGGTTGAAAGAGTTTCTGAAATACAAGCGTCATCGGATGAACCAACAAGCTACATTTTGGGTGCTAGTCCGGTTGGAAGAAAGGACCCTTCTGGACTGAACTTTCAAATGTTGGAAGCATAAGTCCTGATTTTTGAAGGGTTAACGGAAGAAATGATGAAATAGATAGTTTTCTAAATACTTTTACACAGAACAAAATCACTACAGCATGCACACGTGGGACAGATCATTACGACAGTCTCTGTGTCCATTAGTGGACGCATTCCACATCACTTTGAAGTGACGTCACCGGTTGACGAGCAATATATATGTACACGGAACGGATAGGGACTAGCCAGTTAACCAGAATGAAGCTCGTGCAATGGGGAAAGGAAAGGAGTTATTGGAATTTGATAGGGGAATAATTACGCTGAACAGCACACAATTTGCCTTTGAAATGGAAAAAACGAATCTTTACTAATTTCAACGTGCTGAAAACAAAATTAGCAATAAAATCTGTCTATCAGCTCTTGTTTAGGATAGACTCAGTCCGCAACATATTGCGTCATATTGCATTAGCCCATCATACATACCACTCCCAGGATCTAATATGTTATTGTCTGATGCAGTGCAGTTGAGTCATGGCATCGCTGATGTAAGATGATGCAATCATTAGTATAAACAAGTGTTTGTGCGACTTCCTGGGCTACACTTTCTTATACTCCTCCGTCATATACACAAGTGATTCCTGCAATGCAAATCCAGTAGTATTGATGCCTCGTAACTGTGTAAATAGTCCAAATAAATTTTGTTATACTTGCGAGGAAGTGAGATTTGCAAGACAGAAAAAGGCCATCACTCCGGTAACGAAAAAAGGCGTTTCAGTTTTATTTCGGATGCAAGATCGGGAACCAGGATAAGACATGGACCCCACACATATGCCGCCGTACGTGAGCTAGAAAACATCCGAAGTGGCTGAAAGGCGGTAAAGTGTTGATACCGTTTGCTGTTCCTATGGTTTCAAGAAAGCCAAGCAATCATGCAAATGACTGCTACTTGTGCATGGTACCACCTGTTTCAGGATTATCACGAGGGAAAAGAGGTAGACAATAGCGTACCCGAATATACCGTCTGCTATCCGAACAGTTCCGTGTGGCAAAAGACGTCCCATTCCCTAACCTCCGAAAGAACTTTCCATCGATTCAGAGGATGATAAGGACGGGAACAAATTGATGCCGGGTTCTCCTTAGCCTTAAGCCTCTAATGATGATCCATATGTCGGCCACAGTGCATTATCTGCCTCACACATTCTCACACAAGAAGAACCGAGCGATCTTGTTCGCGATCTGGAGCTGTCCAAGGCCAAAGCGGAGTTATTGGGATCAAAACTTCTAGAATGGAGTCTTCCCAGGGAAAATGTCTCAGTGACTTCGCTTCGCACTCGTCATGGGCAGTTTATGCCTTACTTCCGAAAAGAAAATGACCTTGTGTTCTGCTACGATGTAGGTGGCCTAATGAATGCCCTTCGAATCAAACATGACTCTCACGAATGGCGATTATTCATATATTTGTACATCGTCAAAATGGAGCCTCAAGGTGGTGTTGCTGCATATGGAAACCAGCTTCCATCTGTTCCAGTCGGGTACGCTGTCTACATGAAAGGAACTTACGAAAACCTAAATCAGCTGTTGGACTGTCTTCAATACAGCAAGTGCGAATGGCATCTCTGTGGTGACTTGAAAGTAGTGTCTTTGTTGATGGGTCTGCACCTAGGATATACGAAGTACTGCTTTTTTATGTGGATGGGACATCCAAGCCAGAAATTTGCACTATGTGGAAAAAGATTGACCTGCGAGGAAATCTCTGAAGGTCGGAGAAAAGAATAAGCAATATCCAGCACTGGCAGAAGCGCACAAAATTCTGCTACCGCCCCTAAACACCAAGCTTGGTCTTGTAAAAAACTTCGTTAAAGATATTGATTGGACTTGATCAGCCTTCAAGTACCTGGCTGACAAATTCCATCGAATCAGAGAAGCTACAATTAAGGAGGGAGTTTTGTGAGTCCGCAGATCCGAGAACTCTTCATTGACGAGATGTTCGATAACCTGCCACAAGATGATGAGAGAAAGCTAGGGACACGATTTTCTGGTGTCATCGGAAATGTCCAAGAAGAGAAATACAAGGAGCTGGTTGAGGACATGTTGTCTCTGTATCACAAACTTGACTACAATATGTTCTTAAAGATACACTTGCTCCATTCCAACTTGGATTTCTTCCCCGACAACTGCGGCATGGTTAGTGATGAGCACAGTGAACGTTTCCATCAGGAAACTGCAACGACGGAGAAAAGATACCAGGGAAAGTGGTCCACTTCCATGCTGACTGACTACTGACTATTGTTGGTGGCAGTCAAATTCTACTGATTTGAAACTCATCGAATACATTTTTGTGGAACGGGGCGTTCGCCGTTCCACTCCAGTGCATCTTTTCGTCTGCGATATTCGTGACGTCATTCTGTCCATTTTGTACAATACCTGTGGACACCTTCAGCAGTCTAGTGGAGTTGGTGTGACCTTGGGTGCAAACAGTTGTTGCTGCGAAAAGCGGTCCAACACTCTACTAGGTAGATGGTCTTGTTATGGATCGTATCTGTAGTAGCTCGTGTGAATGTAAAAGATTCATATGTATCTTATTAAGTGAAAACTGCATATGTGCTCATTTGTGTAAGTTAATGTATTGGATTTGTGCAAATGCAATATTCGCCTTCAGTGGGTGGACATGCTCGACCCCTCCAGAGGAATGGTGTCGTCCAGCAAATCATATAGAATAGGTCACAAGCTCGGTATATATCTGGTGCATACGTTGTGTTCATTTCGTGACAAGGTTTAACCGCGAATGCACAGGCTTACTCAGACATACTGCAGGTCTATAGAGCCCTTAATATTAATGCGATGTTTGGGCAGGATACCGCGAATGTGGGCACCATGCGCCAATAATTCGAAAAATTCTAAGCAGGCAACTGATCCTTTGCAAATGCACCACGTGATCGTTCATCAGTAGCTGTAACAGATATGGGGCTGAAAATGAGAAATAAATTTGCTGTCTGTAGTACGATAAGTTGAAACAAATCCCTAAAACTGCCGAATGGAACTCAATTTATTTACAATTTTAAAAACCTATTTACATAGCTAGCACTTTCGGGGCTCACATGGCCCCATTTTCAAGCTCAAAAGCCCCGGAACACAGAGGCAACGACTATACACTATAGTTATTCGTGACTAAGCTGATATACGTCATAAAAATAACACAGGTGATGCCATTTGCATTAAGAAAAAAGAGGAAATTAAAGTCCAAAAACAAATACAGAACAAGTTCAAGTAAACTTTGGAAACCGTATATTTTAAAGCAGTTAATCAGTGATGATTAACTGCTTTAAAATATACGGTTTCCAAAGTGATACACTCAAGGAAGATTGCATTCAAAGAGGTTTCAACATTAGACCTTTCAACATTCCTTTCAGCTGAAGGAACAGCAAGAATATTCAAAATGCACCTATCTTCAGAATCAGTTGTTTCGTTTGCTACGATACTTACACCGGTTACTGATTTAAAAAAATATTTCGTTGGTGCTTGTGGAAGTCATATATTTTCGGCAAATAACATTTACGCATCCAATTTTGCATTTGGAATAACACAAATATCTTTCAACGACCGGCTGTTGATGATTCCCTCACTTCATACTAGGCGAGATCGCGAATTGCAGCCAATGACGCCCGAACCATAACGCGTGGCGTTGGGCCGGTATGTAGTTGCAAGGTGCCGTTCACTACGATGTCTTCGAACACGTATGCGACCAACATGGAAAATCAAGCTGAATCGCGTCTCGTCAGAAAACACGACAAGTTGCCAATCAGCGCCAATGTGTATGTTCGAGACCCCATTACAGCCCAAGGCATCTGTGGTTGAGGATCAAAGGAATACTGAGAAATGGGCTGCTAGCGACCAATCTTCCGTTAAGCAGGCTACATCGAAACGTGCTGGACGACAAAGCCTGACCTTTGACAGTGTTCCACTGCTGCACTAACACCGTGGGTATTGCTGTGCGATCGGTCACTGCCACGAGGTAGGGGTGTCTATCTTCCCGGCCAGTCGTGAAATTTCTCGGTCTGTTTCCGAGTCTCATCTTTCCACTTACGCCACGTTCGCATAACTGTATTGTCGTTTCGACCCGTGCGCGTGGCAATTTTGTGGTATTTCCTACTGCGAAATTGCCGCATTTCTTACATATTTCCTACCGCAATCAGCTTCTCTCATTCCAACCATCCTTCCTCGCTCAAAGTCTGTCAGGTGTTTAAATGCAACCTCCTTCGGTAACGGGAAATAGTGAGATACAAGAAACACCCTTTCGAGTCAATGTCGGCTCTTCACTGATTGCAACATTTTGTTTGAACGGGCTCTTTATACTAAAGACAGGACAGATCAGGGGACGTTGCTCCGAAACCGCATGCGTATATGTTCACTGACATTTTAATCAGTTACATGTTCCAACCTGTTGTTCAAATCCTGTAAGTTTCATGCTAATGTACTTCGTAGCATGAAACTTACAGTACTTCATGGTGTCGCAATTTTCAAAAATAGAAGTGAATACCATTATGTCATTAGGGACTTTTGCCGTTCATAGTTATTTCTCCATTCGGAGAACAAATTCCTACAATTTTTTCTTAGCCATTCACTGCCAACTTTTCATCGATTGTCCTTGAATAAAAAACCGAATATAAAACGCTCGCTTCCACAGTATACCACAGTGCAGTGTATCTAGAGTAGTTATATGTTCACTGACATTACAGTGGTAACTGTGTAAATTTCTCAAGCATGAACTGCTATTTTTACATACTAATTTTCCAATCACATAACTTTCCCCTTGATTTTAAATTTCATTTAGATAATATGCTCATTTACAACTGTTATGGATCCACTGCTGGATAAAGGTCACACAAATTCTCTTCCACAACCTACTGCATTGATCCATACCTTTCATGTCACACCGACGAGCTTTCGAATTTCATCCACCAATATTCTATACGGTCTTCTCGGATCTTTTCCTGTTTTTGGTAATCCAGTCTAGTAATTCAGTTGACCAGATGGGGTTAGATCTTCCAGTGATTTGTCCAGCCCATTGCCATTTCAGGGATTTTACCTTGATTATGATGTCATTAATCTTGTCATTTTCCTGATACATGAGTCCCCTTTTTATCTTTCTTGGTTACACCAAGTATGTACTTCTTCATGTTTCTTTCAGTAGTTGCAGCCTCTGAATGTTTTTTTATAATTAAGGTCCATATCTCCATCTAAAAGTAAGAAGACATAATAGATACTATACTGGTATGCAAAACTTAAGGACAAAGTGATAAAAATCAAATAACGCCGTAAATAGCAGCAGCACCCAAACACAAATTAACTCAGGACCACGTCTGGGAACAGAAGCAAGAGCACATGCATATTAACATACTAACATGACGTGTGGTTTGCGTGACGTGAGAAGAAAATGCGCTCACGCAGTCCAATAGCATCAATTGAAAGGAAGTCACCGGACGGTGTGCATAAGTGCTACAGACGTTCGATTGTGTTTGTTGTGTACTTGAGACAACGAAATGGCCTGTCGAGAACATCTTGATGATTTCACTTGTGGTCGAATAATTGGAAGTCTCGAGGAGGGGGCGCAACAGTTCGGTATCGCCCAGTGCATCGTATGGCGTGCGTTGTAGGCCTTCAGAATTACAGGTACAGTTGTGCAAAAGATTGCTGGTTGTCGTCCACCAAAACCACCCCTAAGTGAGGACCGCTCTCTACTACTACAGGCCAAGAGAGGCTGACACCAGACAGCAAGTAATCTTGCAAAACAACTGAACATGAGCACAGGACGCGCAATATCGCGGTTTTCAGTGACTATAGGCAACTACACGTAGGCTAACTGCTTACCCGACGACCAGTACGATGCGTTCCATTAACAGCTGCTCACTGGAAACACCGTTTACAATGGTCCAGGGAACATAAGGACTGGACAACAGAACAGTGGAGTACGGTAGTCTTTACTGATGAGAGTGTATCTAGTCCCTCTAGCTATTGTGGACATCAGCTAATCTGGCGTAAGGTAGGTACCGGGTACCCCCCCCCGAAAACATCGATGAAAAGAATGGATAATGGCGGCCACGGTGTTCTCGTACATGGAGACATTCTGATCGATGGGCATACGGAGCTCCAGATACTGGAAGGAAGCACAGTAACCAGTGGGGCGATATTTTAATTAGGTAATTCTTCCCATGTTCGTCTTTTCCGAAGTACCATAGCACGCAGTTCGTGTTAATCGACGATAACGCCACACCCCATCGTACGGTGGTTGCTGATGCGCGGTTGGAAAGTAACGAAATTCAGCGGATGAATTGACCAGCACGTTTACCCCGACATAAGTCCCATAGAACTCGTGTAGGATGCTCTGAAGATACACGTGGCGGCACGTCACCACACACCGGAAGCTTTACAACCGCTGAAGACGGCGCTGATGGTAGAATGGGCGATGTTACCGCAAAAACTCATCAAAAACCTAGTGCAAAGTGTGGACAGACTGTGCGAAGCATGCATTGACGTTAGGAGGGATCATATACCCTACTGAGGACCTCCTCTGATCCTCGTAATGTCTTTGCAGTGATGAATCTGTATCACGGCACCCAGTGCTATGTTGTTAATTCTGTGTAAAGTTCCACTATATACTTTAGTATCTATAAGTGTGTCAGTGTTGCTTCCGTCATCATTTCGGTAAATAATGGTGCTCGTACGTTTTGAATTTCACATATTCAGGACGCTCCTGTGCGAGGTCAAAATCTGGCTCGTCCTTAAATTTTGCACACCAGGATAGGTCTAAAGTAAAACTTCATGTCATGGCTTTATCTACAATGAAGCTCTGCCAAAACGCCATTTTAAAAAACAAATTGAAAAATATTAATAGCATCCTCTTCCCGTGGGTATACAGATTTTCACTGCAAGCCTTAGTTCTTCACCTTTAGAAACAAAAGAGCTAAAAAAACTTATGCGGTTAAAGTTAAAATTTAGTGTAAATATATGTGGCTCTTGTTTCAACCGAGGTGCCAGTCAATTGAATACAGAACTGAAAAAACAGGTGTGACCAACAAAAGTGAACAGCGATACGGAAAATTAAAATGGCAACGGAATACATCATCGGACACGTGTTCAGCCCATGTAACTTTGTGATATCTTCGAATATGCACCAAAAATGGAAATACAGAGGGGTAAGTCCAAAATTTTGCAATATTTGCATAAACGCAAGTGCAGCGGCGGATATGTCACGTGTTTAAACTAGTTCTTCAAGTCACGCACTGCAGTCAGTCGAAAGGGATATAAAGTGGAAGTCTTTGCTGTGAACAGCATTGCATGCCGTCGTTCTGTCTGTGGTTGGGACACCTAAAGATGAACAGCCACAACCGCCTAACTAGGGAACTTTTGCATTACGAGTTTGAACTCGGCCATAGCGCTACTCAAACAACACGAAAAATTTGTCATGCGCAAGAGGAAGGTTCCGTGGACCACAGCACCGAAACCAGATGGTTCAAGAAATTTGGCTCAAATGACAGAAACCTCGACGATCAGCCAAGTTCAGGTAGTCCGCAAACCGTGGATTAGGAGGCCGTGCGCCAGTCCGTAGAGGCAAATTCGACAACCAGCATTTGGAGATTATCAGGCGAGCTGGGAAGATTACAGACTACCGTGGTTTATCACCTTGAGGACCTCGGCAAAGTCTACAGGAACTACCGCATTGTCCCTCACAAACTAACGCCCGCTGAAGCAAACCGCCGAGTGGAAGTGTGCACGAAACTCCTAGAAAACTCTCGTGATGTACGTTTCATCAAGGGAATTGTTACGTGCGATGAAACGTGGGTCTATTTCCGTCATCCTAACACACAACGACAGTGGTTGAGTACGGGCCAGCTTCCAGAACCTGTTACCAAACGTGGACGCTTCGAGCACAAGGTGATGCTCTGCGTTTGGTGGAATTTCGAGGAGAATAATCCATTGCGAATTTGTTCCAGATCATCGGACCATCAACGCTAACCACCACTCTGAACAGCTGAAGCGGATGTATGCCGTTTTGGAGGAGAAGTATCCCCGCACTGGTGAACAGAAAGCGCGCTCTCCTACAGCAGGACAACGCTCGGCCTTGTACCACGCGAACGACCCGGGAAAAACTCCAGGGACTTGGGGGCATCTAACTGATTCCACACCCAGGGACGCACACACAGGGTGTGAATCCGTCGGGTCCGGACCCCACCCCCACCCCATAATTTTAAAATACCTTATTTCGACTACGGCGAAATTAAAAAAAAATCTTTCTGCACATGTTTATAGAAACGAGCTGGCTGTGGTGTGATTGTATCAATCACAGAAATCAGAGTGCTCTTTTGCCTTAGGAATGCTGCATCTGTTTTGGATGGCTGACAATGGCAAGCATTGAAGCTGCGAATTAGTGAAACCCCAGAGTGTTTGAGGAACCAGGAATCCATCACTCTCCCAGTCTCTCGTGTTCCCATAAACTTTTCCAGGAAATTTCTCCGTGGCTCGGCCTCAGTCACATATGGGGTGCTAATGGGCGTTCCTCTTCTGAGGGGAGGGGGATACACAAGATAAAGGCCTGGGTGTGAACACACTATTTTCTGTTAAGAAGGTCTGCGTCTGTGCTTGATATTTGTATCTGTTGATTTCCATCCGTTTAGGACATGAGAGACTAAATTCATGAATTTGTCATTTTTCGAGGGAGCAGCAGCTTGCTTATGAATGACTTTTTCTAACCGAACTGTGAATGACTGTTTCAACTCAGAAGTATGCTTCATTGTAAACTCATGGATTATTCAGTTTTAGATTTATTCAGTTCCCTCTCTGAAAAGGTAGTTCGACAACTGTAATAGTTTTCAAAGTTCGATGAGGAATACTTAGGTGAGTTAAATATTATAGTTTACTTAACTTTTTCGTTTTCTATTGATAATGTGTCTGCTCTTTAACAGTGTAATTTAAAATAACTTTAAATAATATTTATAAATTATATGGGCAAGCATATAATTTATAAATATTATTTAAAGTGAGCTTAGATGAAAATGCTTCTGCATTACAGTAAGAGAAACGATTTAAACTTTATTTTTCTGTACGTCTTAAGGTCTTACCTAAATATTAATGGATATATTAATGCACATTTAATTTAGCAGACTTATTCAAAAGAGTAAGGTTTTTTCAACCTGTGAACAAACACATCAGTGCTGATTTATGCTAACAAAAAGAATCCACACACACACACACACACACACACATATATAATCCATATGTGTGTGCGTGTGTGTGTGTGTGCCAAATTTCTAGTTTCATTTGTCCCGTGCATTTTTTTGTCAGACCCCCCACCCCCCACCCTTGAGGAAATTCTATGTGCGCCCCTGTTCACACCTAGTATATATTCCGGGCCTTGCCCTGCCGGATTATTTCTCGTTATAGTCCATGGTCCACTTTATTCGTGGGAGGCACTTCAACAACTTGGAGGAAGTGGCAGTTGGGGTGAAGGAGTTCTTCGCCTCGAACGACAAGAACTGGTAACGCAGCGGAATAGAAGAACTGGCAAACAGATGGCTAAAGACGGTACAACACGATGGCCTATACTTTGAAGGCTAGTTAGCTTTCGTCGTAAAGGTACGTATGCATACATAAAGTGATCCAAATATTGAAACTTTCGACTCACCCACTTTAATATATGAATTAAAAATCTTCGATGCTTCGTTTTTAACAGAACACAACACGGAATTAAAATTTTTCACTCTAAGTTACAAGCTGAAGAGTCTTTCAAAATATCATTTCATACTCAGGTGAAAAAAATTTCTATTTGTAACTTTATATGCCTAATATGACTTTTAAAAAATCTTACACCACATATTTTAAGATTAACTTTATCCTAAATAAATTTTTAAGTTAACAGCAGTCGTTTTTTTCACTCTCAGATAAAATTTCATACATAAAATATTTTCGAGTTTAAAATTGTATGATACTGAATGCTATAACGTATATGAAAATAAATATCGTGGGAAGTAAAGCGAAAGGCTGAAAAGCTATTTTTGTAATTTTGACTTGCGAAGAGACTAAGACATCTATCTGTACGGATAAAAACGGAAAGAAAAACTTTTTTTTTTTTTCACTTTTTACTTTAATAAACAAGCGAATAGTTCTAAATTATGGAATTTTTAGGTTTCCTAGAACTAAAAATGCTGAGTATTTAAATTTTTATGCAGTACGTAGCGCGTTTTATTTGTAGTTTTTAGAAAAATGAATTGCGAATAAGACAGCTGACTTCCGTTTACCTCTCAAAAACGCACTGGGGAAGAAACACAGAAAAAGGCGGAATAACAGGAATCGTTTTCTCTTTCCCACCAAAACAACATTAATTGATGTTAAGATAGGTTACAAAACAAACCGACAAGTTTTCTTACCCGAATCCACTGAAACGCAATTTATTCTTCTCCAAGGTGACACCCATTTAAATATCTAAAATAGCTGTAGCACCGTTAAAGAGTGAAGATGCGACCCTGAAAATTTATCGAAAGAACACAACAAAGTTATATTTAGGCGATGGAACGATAAGAGCTATTAATTTAAGCATCCCATCTTTTTTTATCTTGACAGATAGCGTCTGGCAAGTCTGATAAACTTTGTGTGCCACGTTCCGTCCTAGCCTCTGAGCTTAATCGATCAAGTTAAGCGTGTTAATTAAGGGATCATAAATCAATAAGACTGTAATCAAAACACACTGAGTGTCCAGAATAAACGGATTGTTTTAACAATTAGTAATGATGCATGAGATTTCAACGACTTGAGCACCGATTGTATCTGGGATTTGCACATACACAGGAATGTGCTCAGCTGAAGAGAAAATCAAAGGAACCCGCATCACAGTAAGAAGCAGACAGGGATGTTCCTTTATAAAGTCCAGAATTTTTAGGCAATACGTCGGCATAGTAATAAAAAAGACGTTGAAGTTATGGTAGCTCAGTTATTATTTTACCGGTCTGACAGTCATGCTTTTAAGCACGAAATTCGTGCATTGTAAATGCATCCCCCGTCTTTAGTTTTGATGGTATTTTTAACTCTGACTTTGTTCTTACGATACCAGAACTTCCATATTTCTCTCATCATTAAATATATTAACTTTTTTAAGCATGCCTTTTTACACGTACTTATATCTCAAGAAATGATGCGATTTTGTTACCACTTCCCCTCTGCTCTAAAATAGCACTGTGAAGTTATTTTTATGAGATAGGTGTAATCAAGAATATTTCCTTCAGTTTCCTTTGAGAGTCCGATTTTTCCCCAAGGGTATATAAGTATACTTCAGAAATTCTTTTTCCTGTCAACAGCCGCGAATGGCTTAGTGGTTAGCGAGTCAGACTATCGATGCAAGGTCCTCAGGTTCGAGCCTGGGCTGATCTTTCAGAGATGGTGTGATTTACTAACAATCGCAGAATATCCGCCGTGCATCGGACGAGCACTTTAAGTGACGGCCCCCAGGCTGGACCCACTGGTTAAATGGGTATCCTTTCCTATGCTCCCCCTGAAATTCTCTCACCCTCTGTGTGCAACATCGTACTTGTACGGTGGCGCCATCTACTGTACTCTAATCTCACTACAAACTGTTCTGTCAAAGTCGCTAGACTTGCTCTCATTCCTTCCGTTTCTGTGTCCTGCCCAAAAAGCGATCTCGCTGTAGGTGGCTGGGACCTAAACTGTACTCACTGTGGACGGAAGTCCTACAAGAAAAAAAAATGACAAATCTTTTTCTGGCAGGCACATTTATATTCTTTAGAACAATGAGCTTTGGAAAACTCGTTGTCTTCTTTTCGGCAGATACAGCCATTATCCAGATTATTAACACATTTCTCCGTTTGAATGTGATCAAGAATACGATCAAATGTAGAGGATTGTTAGGAAGGGAGTGCCTGACCCCAGGTCTTCAACAACCCTTAGAAATTGGAAACTAGGAGATTTGGGCTAGAGTGCCTGATAGGAAAGTGACACGAAAGCGAAGTAGAAAGGGGGAGGAAGACGCCCTTATTTATTACCGGGGGCCAGTACCCGGGGTCCGACGGCTTAACGCGCCCATCCGACGCACGGCGGGTATTTAGTGGATCGAGCGTTCGTACCTGCCTGGGATCGAACCTGAGAGCCTTCCCGTGGCAGTCACGAACGTTGCCCACTCAGCCTCCCGCGGCCTTTCTCCGTTTTAATAACACACGACAGGGGCATATATAGAATTTTCTCGAGGGGGTGGGGCGACGAAAAATGGAAGTTCTTGAAATCCACCAGAACAGAATAAAAGTTAATGAAAAATATAGAAAAAAAAAATTAACAATTTTTGTTAATGTAAGTTGAAGCATATTTATTAAATTAAAGCATTTTTTCTCATGTAAGTCGCATTTTTACCAAAAACATAAAATAAATGAAACACTTTGTAGCGTTTGTGTATAGCTGACTTCCTAAAACACTTCATAGATCAAAATCTTCATCTACAGTGAAATACGTGTCGCTCAAATAAAGTTCAGGAAGTTGTTACATTACAGCTAATCCTTTATTGCTGTCAATAGGCACTTGATCATTTGCTCTTCAACAAGGTGAAGTCACGAAACGTTTGTTAATATCCTCAATAACAGTTAATTATGAAACACAACACTGGAACTTGAGTTAATATCCACAAGAACACAACGCTTTTATTAAAGTAGAACACGTAGCCTTCAGAAATACTTAAACGGCAATTAAGCAGTCTCTTATTCAAAAGCAGCATTAACGTTTACCATCAAAATCACCCCCCCTCACAGCTACTACGCAGCCATTATAGTGAATTTCTCCTCCTGTTTTTATCACATGCATACGTCTCTTACATACGAATCTCATGGCGTTGCCAACCTCCATTCATGTGAGAGAGAAGATATCACGTTATGTTCGGAAGGTGCAAAAAGAACAAACTCAAATTTACATAGGAAAAGTAACTAAAAATGAAAGTTAAAATAGAATATACGTTACAACTTTTGGACAAGGAGTAAGACCCTAAGTGTCCACCCTCTAAATACGCCCCTGACGCACTGTTTACTCGCTAGGTGTGGCGTATTTTTATATTTTCATTTACCGTGATATGTTAAATTCGAAAAGTCGAATCCGAAAGATATATTTTTGGATCTCATACAGTAAACAGAACTGTGATTTTAAATGTTTTTTCTCCCTTTTCAGAACAACTTCCAGGCTTGCGCCATAAAGGTGTTTTTCTACTTAGGATATATTTGTCAAATGGTGCAAGTGCAATTTTTTGTCAAATGGTGCAAGTGTATCATTTATCACACTGTATGAATTTCTGGAAAAAGGACAGCTGAAAGCAACTGCACTGGTGGCCATAACTTAAGGAAAAAGAACAGCTGAAAGCAATTGCACTGGTGGCCATAACCTAAGGAAATACGACAGCAATTCATATACAGGGTGATTCATAAAGAAGTATACAGTTTCCAGATGCTGTAAAACAGTAACAGTTGAAGTCACGGACCACAACTGCGAACCGTTATTTAGATGTACTCATAAAGTTTGTGTCCCGCTACTGAGGGAAGTGACGTAGGCGATAGCGCGCTTGTCACGTGACAAGTCAGTCAAAATGGCAGCGTCTGAAGTGGAGAAGGCTTTTTGTGTTCTTGAATAGAGCAAAACGGAATATGTAACTGTTGTGCCACGGCATTTTCGATCACGATTCGGAAAATAACCTCCAACCAGAAAATCTATCTACGATTGGCATAAAAAATTTCAAACTACGGGCTGTTTGTGCAAACTTAAAAGTGCTAGACGACCGCGTGTATCGGAAGAAGTCGTCGATAGTGTTTGCACCGCCATTCAACGAAGCCCGGGAAAATCAGCGCTGAGGGTGAGTCGTGAAGTGCAGATTTCACAGCCCACTGTCTGGAGAATTTTGAGAAAGAAGCTGAAAATGATTCCATACAAAGTGCAGATGTTGCAAGATTATCTGGATGAACATCTTCCTCGCCGATGGATTGTACGAGCCGTGGACTAAAACATGCCACTGACCCAATAACCACCCAGAAGTCCTGACTTAACACCTTGTGACTTTTTCCTGTGGGGGTACGTAAAGGATAAGGTATTCGTCCCTCCCCTTCCTGTTAATCTAGCGGAGCTGAAACAGCGTATCGCAGCCATTATCACTGCACTTGATTCAGATATCTTACCTTGCGTTTGGGAGAAAATGGATTATCGGCTCGATGTGTGTCGTGTGACTAAGGGTACACACATAGAACATATCTGACTGTCTCTAAAAAAATCTTGAAACATTCCCCTACAATTCTGTTACAGGTAACATAATATATCTTACATTGTTCTTGTTTTATAGTACGTTGAAACTGTATACTTCTTTATGAATTACCCTGTATTATAATGAAACTTACGTATACTTTAATAAAACTTTGTATGAAGATATATTTTGACATAACTCGTCAAATATTTGTAAAATACAAAATAATGTGCATTTTGATTATGATAAATGCTGCAAACACGCGAATGTTCAGTTTCAGATGTCAGTGTTCGCTTGGATTTAATAAAATGGCTGGTTACCTCTAACTGATATGCAAGTCTCACAACGACCCCTCATACTTACAACAACGTGGTTCAGCTGCTCAAAAAGGAGATGTTCCCATTCTTCTATCAGAGCAGATTTCAAATCATAGGGTCTTCTTGACAGGGGTTGAAGATCTGTAAATTGCTGTTCTAAAGCATCCAAAGTGTGCTCGATTGAATTAAGCGCTGGAAATCTGGCTGGCAAATCCGTTCTCCATGTATCTTCACTTTCCAGATATTCATCCACATGCCTTTCCTATCAGGACGAGAATTATAGTCCATGAAAACAAAATCTAGACCAACAGCACCTTGAGTAGTGCCGACATGAGGTTTCAGAATCGCTTCTCGATACCTGTGGCCAGTCAAAGTTGCACTATCAAAAACATGTAGAGTAGTACGACCATCAGTCGTGATAACTGCCCATACCATTACCCATCCACCACCAAAACTGTTCCTTTCCTTTGTATTGGAGAGATATTGGATTTTGGGTGCCATCTTCTCTGCAGATGTACTGGTGTTGAAAGTTATTAGTTAGCGAAGATCCTGATTCATCGGTGGGGAGCACATGTCCTCACTGCTCGGTTGTCCAATTGCGACGCTGCTTAGCTCATGTTAAACGAGCTCTTTCGTGACCACTGGTTTCCCGGCATGCAGTCCTCTTTCACGAAGCCTTTTGGATACAGTCCAGTTTACAGTGATCTTCCTGTTGCCGAGGCAAGATAGAAAGAGTGGTAAAGAGCTGTCACGCGTCTATTGCGATTAACAGTTAAGCCTACATAGGGTCATTTTCAGATGTTGCAGACTGTGGTGGACCTCGGAATATCCGTCCACTGCATGGTCCTGTATCTTGGAACTGTCTTCATAGCCTAGATTATGACACTTTCGGACACATTTGTAAAGCTGGCAATGTCATCATGAGTTTAAGATCCTTTTCAATGCATATATACCTCAGATTTCATTCAATGGATTTCGAACAATTACCGTAAGCAATAGCAGTCGCGCTGAATCGCGAAAGAAAGGCAGGCGCCTGGAAAACTTCTTTTAAAGTTTTCCCTGATTTGCATATTCGGTGTTGCATCCGAACACTTGCATAAGGTTTCGCTGCTCACTAGTTTACCACATACACTGAGATGTCAGTTTATTCAGTACATCTGCCCTCGTCCCAACAATGGGTCATTCCAACATATGGGTGCAATGTGCAATATAAATTAGACAGACTAGCTCGTCGGGCATCAATTAGCGTTCTATTGAAGGTCAGAATGGGCAAAACGAATGACCTGAGTTATTTTAAAAGTGGCACGATAGTTGGCGTTAGTCGTTTCGATTCGAGTGTCTTCAAACGGACGTGCTCTTTGGCACTTCATCCACAGCCGAGCATGGGATTACCGTATAGGACCCGCACGAATCATCCACCAATCGGAGGTCCTGTGGACGTAAATTGCTGGTGAATCAGAGGGGTCAAAGGAAACTAGGATGGTCGTCCGCTGTTGTAGCCCATTCAAGAAACGGCCAGACACGTGGTGCGCTCGGAGATGGCACACCAGTGGTGAATTCTTCATTTGCCGGATTGTGGCCGTCTTTCCGCTTGCACGATTCTCTCAAGTCTCTTTTGACCTCTCTGATCTACCAGCTGTTTTCGTCTACAGGATCACGGATTGGCTTAATGTTTTTTGGGTATCGCACCATTCTCGGTAAACCATTGCTGAGGTTTTGAATGAAAAGCCCGAAAGAACGGTTGTTTGGGAGGTGCTCCAACCAGCACGCCTAGCGGTAACTACCATGCCATGCCCAAAGCTGCTCAGATCATTAGTTTTTCCCATTCCGACCCATAACCGAACACTCCCTGATTCTCAGCGAGCTGATATGCTTGATGTTCGCAGCATACAACGCTTACGATTCGTTTAACATGTTATAATAAGCCAGTTATGTGACGAGGACCGGTGCTCCTAATAAACTGGCATCTCACTGTATATGCATAGAAATTGTGACTCAAACATTATGCTTCACTTTGAAAAAGGAAACCCACTGAAACCTGAAATTTCCTTTAGTCTAAATTTAGTCGAATTCTTAATCCAGTGTAATTCTAAATTTTATGGAATTATTTTTCCAGTAGATACCACAATTGTATATTTGTTGTTTGTTATGACAGTAAATGATGGCTTAAAAAATAAAATGAGCACCGATAAAAATCCCCCCCCCAGTAGAATTTTTAGGCTGAGTACCAGTAACTTACAACGGCACATCTGAAGAAGTCAGTCTGTGGACAAGCCATCTGCATGGACAAGGTTTCAAGTAATAATGAAATATTCTGATAAAGAATTAAAAAGAAAAACACTGGTGTCATAAGGTGTGCTCATTAAACCTTTGCCACTACTGCATCATTGGAAACAGCAAACTGCTATTGGATATCATGTCTCTTAAAGCGAGAGACGGTCCTCCTCCTCTCCTCGAATCCCGAAGGTTGAGGTTGGGGGTAGCATGGGTCATCGCCCTATAACGAAGTAAATTTCTCCGTCATTTCTGTCCACGCCAGGATTCGAACCCGGATCCCCTCATTCCGGAATAAGTCACTCTACCAATTGAGCTACGCGGACGTTTTATTCTGATTCCTATCTGCCTTTATGTCGTGTGCGTCCTTCTGGCAGGTACGTCACATCTCCTGGTACGTTACAACCCTCAAGGTGACTTCCATGCTAGACAATCCAGGAAAATTAAAGTGGTGGGTTCCTGTTAATTACACTTCGCAGCACGACGTCAGGGACAAAGTGCGTCCGGGGCCGACTTCATAGGGAATCAATTGTCTACGCATTCACGTCCCGAACCAACCGGAGTCTGCGGAAAACCCTGGAAAAACCGCAGTCTAGATCGCCGGCAGGACGGGGATCGAACACCCGTCAGAAACGTCAGCCTCCCACACTGTACACAGCGCGTTAAACAACTGCGCCATGCCGGTGGTACGAGGCTGTCATACCAGCGAATATCATGATTAACTAACAATTACCATAAACATTGAAAGGTAGAAGCATTAATGTTTCCAGATAATTCAGTTTCCACTCTAATTCCTGTACGACTTGCTGTAAGTAATTCGGAAACAGAACAGCCTGACTTTGACAAATCTTTGTACTGTGCCCAAACAACACAATAGACGAATTTCTTCTTAATCCGGTGATATAGAGGGCATTGTAGTCTGTCTGTGTATATCACCATATTTGCTGGTATCAAACACTCGCAGTACTCAAATGATTCTTACTTCTTCATGCTGCTAAATTCAGAAGAACAGCATCGTTAAAACTGTCTTAGCACAATTTAAATTAAAAACCCTTAACTGTATCAGACTGCAATATTAAAACATGACATTTATTTACAATCTTAAAACAGTAAAAGAAATTTAAAATGGGCTAGATCTTTTGCGACTACACTAGTCGCATCTTCGGCCCAAGCAAGTGACAATACTGGAGCTAGTGTTAAGAATTTTATAGTTCCAAAACCTTCCCAGAAGGCATTAGTAAACAGTTCCCCTGTTGTCAGAGGGCAAAGTTGTAGTGACCGGGTTACAACATTTTCAATTAGCACTTCCACGTCTAGGTGGTGGTAAACCTTGGACAAGTTGTTTCTAAAGAAAATGTAACGAAGCAGGTAGTTCATTATTACAAATTACTTCTTCAAATATGTTATGCACAAGGTCTCTGCTAAAAGTAAAGACTGTTTGTGATCTGCAGAGGTTACTATAGTCACTTTATCCCAGTCCGGATAATAATTTCCTGAGCAGACCAATTTAGTTAGGGACACAGTACTAACCTAAAACTACTGATTTATGTGCATCTAAGTTTCAAGTTAGCGCGCCGTCCGTAGGTAATCTTAAGTTAAAATCGTTGTTAGTCTTAAACTTCAGTAACCTACTATTATTTCACTGGTAGCTAAAACGATAAGTCGATACAACGGGCGTTCCATAAAAACGGAGAGTAAAATCACACAAAATGAGGAAATATAGTTACAGCAAAACATACGTCCTACTTTCTCAAAGTATCTTCCCTCGGATGATATGCGGCGGTCCCATTGTTTAGTCCACTATTCAAAGCATGTGGCGAAAGCATTTGTGGAAGCTGCTTTAGTGACCCGTGTACTGATTGAATAATGTCAGCATGTGTGTTGAATGTTGCGCCACGGAACTTCTTTATTGTTGGAAACAACAGAAATCGCACGGGGTGAGGTCAGGACTGCAGCCAGGCTGTGGCATGATTTCAATACAGCATTTCGTAAGAAACTGTTGAACACGAGTAGCCACATATAGATGGGCGGTATCATGTCGGAGGGTCCACTTGCCTACCAGTTCCAGTCGCTTAATCGATTTGCGTCGTCGCAGACGCTTCAAGATAGAAATGTAACACTCAGCATTGGCAGTTATTTGTGGAGAAACGGCAGGCTGGTAGACTACACCTTCATGATAAAAAAATCATCATCACCTTCCCAGCTGATTTGGTTTGGTGGACTTGTTTCGTTGGAGGCGAGCCTGTGTGTTTCCAGACACTCGTTGCGCGCTTCGTGAGTGGGTCGAAATAGTGTACCCATGATTCATTGGCAGTTATTACTGTGTTTAGAGAGTTTGAATCCTTCGCAACAATTTGTTTCCACTCATGATACACCTGAACTCTGGCTAACAATTGTTATCTCGTCAGGTGATGAGGTACCCATCTGGAACACACACGATTCAGCAGTAATTTGTAGCGTACAATGCCGAATGCCGGTGTTTTTGAAATATTAGTTGACGCCGCTATGTCTTTACACGTCATTCGTCGGTCTTCTTGTAGGATTGCCCAAACAGTGTTAAAAATACGCTCCGTAACAACACTTTCAGGTCGATCAGGCCTAGGAGCGAGTTCTGCCGACAAACGGCCTTTTTTGAGATCATGGTGACATCTAAAAATTGTTGACGCCCCCCAAACATTTATCTTTGTGAGCTGTTTTCATTAAGTCAACTGTTTCTGGGCCGTTTTACCTAAGCGATAGCAAAATTTTGTCGCACAAAGCATTTCACTTCTTAACTCTGAATCACTCACCTTCATAGCTGTATAGTGAAATGCAGACGTACCTTAAACAACTGCGCAATAACAAAACCAGAATCGTCTACCACGGTTAATAACTGTTACCATAGATATTTCCTTAATTCAGTTAGTCGTCTGTGTGGTTATTTTCCCCCTTCGCATTGTTGCCAACTCAAAAAAAAATTTACTCTTAGTTTTTATGGAACGGCCTTTAAACACTTTTTTCTCTGTAAAAAGCCGTAATTTCTGCTGGAAAGGGTGGTCAGTCCTTGCATCCCTGCGGTTTCCGTCCCCTTACAAAAAAAGAAAAGAAAAGAGAGACAGAGAGAGAGAGAGAGAGAAATAAAAAAACCTCCACTCTATCGACACCCACTTTAAAGAACAGTTCACCATGATGTTTTTCGTTCAACTATCAAAAAGCATACTTCATTATGATGCTATTTTGAACTTCCTTTGCCTTTTACTAACAATTTTCCGTAAAAAAAAAGGTGAGAAAAGAAACTTAACAAGTTAGTAAAATCATGCAATACATTGATTATGATACGCTTTCCAACATACTAGAAATCGTTACTCAAGTTATTACTCAAGTTATGAGGATAATGGCAGTTGAATAAATATCACTCCTGCGCCCTGACCTTTGACCCTATTTCAATGATACTCAACAGAACCGGTTCAGTATACCTCCGGAACAACATGATAAAGTTTTGTAGCAATCGAAGCATGTTTACCTAAGTTATAACGCATAAGGGCAATGGAATGGATCCCCCTCTTATGTCCTGACCTTTAACCCCATTTTTACCATTTTCAATGGAGTTCGTTCTCAGGTTGTCCTCTACCACATACTAAAATTTCATCGAAATCGAACCATTCTTACGCGAGTTATCGTGCGGACAGGCAGACAGGCAGACGGACAAAGCTGGAGCATATACGCTTCTTCAACCTACGGTTGGAAAACGTAAAAAATGAGGTTGGAAAATTTAATTCCTGTAATTTTTTAAAATTTTGTTAATTGAGTTACCGATGTTTTTGTGAAACGATACGAAAGTGATTTTTCGTATTACTGGACGTCATTAAATTCGATGCATAATAAGATATTCCTAGTTTAAACGTAGATCATGAACGACTGCAGCAACAGAACACGCTGTAAGCCTACAGTTTATTTCACTTCCATGAAAGAACGCATTTTTCAAATCCTTGTTCCATGTAGTTCCATTTAGTATGTTTATGAATTCAATCTGAATAGTTTTCCACAATCCTCCCACACATTTTACGTGCTTCCCAAATACACCTCAGTGTGAAAACGCAAAATCATACTTGTTTGCTGAATTTTCCGTCTGTGTAATAACACGAAATTCACGCAATAAAAAAATGTGTCTGATCACTCAAAATGGATAAAGAAAGTACGAAAGAACCTGCAGTTTAGAATGAGATCATTCTCTGCCGTGACCGTCGTGAAGGTGTTCTCCAGACAAATGGGTCTACGTAGGCGAGCGATCTTAACGAATTCTGAAAATTTCAGTTCCCTGTATCCGCCGTATGGTTCCACGAAGCGCACATTAAAATGGCTTCATCTGTGATGTATTGTTCTCGTGGTTGACTAGCATCTTATAATCTTCAAAGTCCGAATACTGCATAATAATTCCTTTCCTGACATTTGTAATCCTAAGATTAATGTCAGTCACGTAGTTTAATTCAAGCATTAGACTTCCAAGTTGAGTCCTTTTCTTCCTCTTTCTTGTGGATATACCATTTCTAGAAAGACCAGGATAAAGAAAAATGTCTTGATAGATTTTTTAACATCCGTTTCGAGGAGTTTTATTGAAAAATTCACGAATAATTTTTATCTCAGTAGTACTGGAAAATAATGGAAACAGCTGAACTGATAAAACTATTAGGTAAGGAGCGCTTTTAATAACATAAATGTGAATAACAGTGAAATACTTTCTGATTAGTATGCTGAACTGTTTTCTTAATTTTATCCTTATAGCCTGCTCTGATATAATAAGATGAAACTTTTTTATATTACGTCTAAAGAGACAAAACATCCAACTGATTTTTAAATAACTTTTTAGGTCAACGTTTGAGAGATTTAAAATTGAAAAATTACTGCCTTATATCCACGAGTTGGAACATTTAACCTTTAGTCGCTTTTGCAATAATATTTTCATGATATTGTTCGCTTTTATACAATATTGTGTGTCTACCTGCAGGACATTCAGATGCGGAAAACCTTTGAAGTAAGGTTTTTTACAGACACATGAAACGCTAGTAGCTTTTTCATAAAATGTTTATGAAAAAAAAAATACTCAGAAAAAACAAACAAACCCAGCTAATACTCTATCATGTTGCATTTACTGAAAATGACGTTTGAAATCGGCTGGGTTTTGAAGTGGCCTTTTTAGAAGATTTACCGCAGGAAAAGTTTGGCATATGATCTGACGCATTGGCTTTTGATTATACGTCCGAGATGGGACAGGGTTCGAGTCCCGGATGAAGCATGTGTGTTGCCTTTGCCTTACAGCACTGGCTATCTCCCTTTCCTTGAACCAGCAGCCCCAAATTAGAGACAGGAGACTGTTCACACACTTGGGGTTGATCATGGTAGCCGTTAAAGCCCGAATCGAAAGAAAAGAAAGTTGTTGAATTAGCTTTATGAAGTCTATGAAAATTTTTATCTAACTAAAGTTACTAAGTTCTAGATATCCTTTTGTGTGTATTACGAGAGGGAAGGGTGAACAGTTTCTGGCCTATCGTAAAAGGGACGTTGGAATGTTGTAAAACTAAATTATTTAAAAATATACACGGTCGAGTCATTGAACCACCAGCTAATATCCAGAGTAACCGCCGTGAGCAGAGCGAACAGCAGCTAGACGGGCTGGGAGTGACTCAGTAAGGTGCTGGAAGGTGTTAAGAAGTATGTGGAGCCATGCTGACTGACTACAGTGCATCTGACAGCTGCTGGATAGTGCGTGGTAGAGGATCCGTAGAGCGAACAACACGATCGAGGTGGTCCCAGAGATGCTCAATTGGGTTTAAGTCTGGGGAATTAGAGGGCCAGGGAAGTACTTTGAAATCTTCGTTGTGCTCTTTTTCAACCACTCTCAGACATTTCTAGCTGTGTGACACATTGCATTATCATGCTGGAAGATCCCATCCGCCATAGGGAAGACAATCATCATGAATGGAAGTACATGGTCTGCAAGGATAGATTCATAACGAATTCGGCCTATAGTGCCTTCCACAATTATGAATGGACCCAGAGAATTGCACGAAAACATTCCCCCAGACCATAACGCTGTCCCCCACAAGCTTCTGTTCTTCCAGCAATGGTTGAAGAGTGTTTGTTCTCCGATGTTTCTCACCTTATACGCCAACGTCCATCCGTTCAATGACGCAGAAAACTTCACTCATTGGAGATGGCAATTTTTTTGCCTATCAGCGGAGGTCCAATTCCGATGCTGCCTTTCCTGCAGATGCACCTTCGCTAGCATAGGTGCCGTGACCATCCGTCTGCATCGGAGCCCCATACGCAGCAGGGTTCGCTCAACCGTCGTTTTAGACAAACTTCCGGTAGCCTCCTGGTTCATTCGGCCAGTGAGTTGCTCCACTGTAGCGTGTTGATTTGCCCTCACGCACCTACGAAACCAACGTTCACCTCAGATATCAATGGCACGTGATGCTCCGCAGTTTTCACGTCGCTTATTCGCAATGGTGCCATTTCTCCAATCACGATACACTTTAACCACAGCAGCACGCGAACAGCTCACAAATTGCGCTGTTTCAGAAATAGTGCCAACCATGGCCCGAAATCCGATAATCATCCCTTCTTGCAAATCTAATAAATCGCTCTTTTTATCCATGACAGCAACGAGTGATATGTTTTCAGATCATGATCATTTATAGAGGATTTTAGGAAGGGAGTGTCTGACCCCAGGTCTTAAACAACCTTTAGAAATAGGAAACTAGGAGATTTGGGTTAGAGCGCCCGATAGGAAAGTGACACGGAAGCGAAGTAGAAAAGGGGAGGAAGAGGCCCGTATTTATTACCGGGAGGCCAGTACCCGGGGTCCGACGGCTTAACGTTCCCATCCGATGCACTGCGGGTATTTAGTGGATCGAGCGTTCGTACCTGCCTGGGATCGAACCTGAGACCTTTCCCGTGGCAGTCACGAACGTTGTCCACTCGGCCACCCGCGGCCTTTATGTTTTCAGATCATCAGGATCAGCGTCATTTTCTTGTAGGACTTCCGTCCACAGGGAGTAGAGTTTAGGTCCCAGCCACCTACAGCGAGATCGCCTTTTGGGCAGGACACAGAAACGGAAGGAATGAGAGCAAGTCTAGCGACTTTGACAGAACAGTTTGTAGGGAGATTAGAGTACAGTAGATGGCGCCACCGTACAAGTACGATATTGCACATAGAGGGGTGAGAGAATTTCAGGTGGGGTATAGGAAAGGATACCCATTTAACCAGTGGGTCCAGCCTGGGGGCCGTCACTTAACGTGCTCGTCCGATGCACGGCGGATATTCAGCGATTGTTAGTAAATCACACCATCTCTGAAAGATCAGCCCAGGCTTGAACCTGGGTACCCAGCATCGATAGTCTGAAACACTAACCACTAAGCCATTCGCGGCTTTATGTTTTCAGATTGCCTACATCACACCTTATATACCCTCCAAGCCAGCTCACGAGACGCGCCTTCATTTATTGGCTACGTGCTGTTGACATGAAAAGTAGGAGGTGGTGTCAATAAAAAGATCGTCTGCGAGCTGGTAGCACGGTTTAGAAATGCTGCAGTTAATAGCCTGCCCCGAAGCACGGAAGGAGGGTGAAAGTTAAAGAGAGAGAGAGAGAGAAAGAGAGAGAAGGACCACATTCACATTGAAAAACTAAGGAAGCTGACCCACTCCAATTGTTTTGTAGGAGGGGAGGATGTCGTAAAACTTCTATTTTTTCCATCAGCGGAAATTATTCAATCTTGTCCTGCTGCTGTATGTTGCGAGTTTTCCAAACTAGAAAGGCACCGTACAGCGATTGTTTTGCTCATAAAAAAAGAAAAAAACCCTGCTCGGTCCGCACCTGTTTTACATTAAATATTGAAAGCCCGGCCCGTTTTCCCAACTTAGAAATGGGCAAAGGCCCGACCCAGCCCGAGGGACGACATCGATTTTTCTCATATCCCTAATCCGTATAGTGATTGATTTTGTAGTGTTACCACTTGCTAATTCAGAGAAAAGAAGATTTTGAACGCGTTTAGTCTTTTTTTTTCCTCTTTAAAGAAGATTCTTAGATAATTGCCAAAGGATAGTTAATATTTTTAGGCTTACATTCAACTAAATATTTTCAGTAATATCTCATTTCATTATTTTAATTTACACAATTTAATAAAACACAATAGAAAGACAAAAAAAAAAAAAAAAAAATACAAAATTGGCACATCACGGGCCAAACCGGGCCCAAATAATAGTTGCAATTGACGGGCCGGGCTGAGCTGGGCCGGGGCTTAAACGCATAGGCTTGAGCTAGGCCGGACTCAAGGTAGTTAGAGCCGCCCTGGTGGCGCAGTGGTCTAAGGCGCTGGCCTCTGATCATTCGTCCGTAAGGGGTCCGGGTTCGAATCCCGGTCAGGCATGGATGTTGTGTTTGTCTTACGGCACTGGCCCTCTCCCTTCCCTGGAACCAGTGACCCTAAATTTGGGACGGGCGACTGCCTATAGCCCATTGAGTTGCTCACGGTGGTCGTTAAACCTCCAATCAAAAAAAAAAAAAAAAGGCAGTTAGGATGAGAGAAAGTAGGTCAATGAGTTCACCCAACCCACTCCGGCTTAGGGTTCCAGGAATCAGTGGCGTCAGTGGAACCCTCGTGGAGCCGTCCAAAGCTTTCGCTCCCCAGTGCAGACGTCCACTTGGTATCTTGAATTCGTTTCAGATCAAGGAAGTTATATTTCTTTGTTTAATCAACAACTGCTGAAAATGGTTTAATGTGTTGTCGCTTTATGTAAAAACGGAAAGCCCAGTAAAGGAATTTCGTTTCACCGTTTTCCGCAAAATACTGAATTGCGTAAACTGTGGACTTTGAGATGTCGAAGACAAGATTTTTTCCGTGTCGAGAATGCACGTGTTTGTTCTGCGCATTTTGACGAAGCATCTTATTTGCGTGACTTACAAGCTGAATTATTAGACCTATACCTTCAAAAAAACGTTTGAAACCAGATGCCGTACCAACACTGTTACTACCTATGATTAACCACAATGCATCGGGTGACTCTGGAAGAAATAATAGGCATGATCAGCGCACGCAGAAAAAGGAAATCAATAACTTAATAAACTTTAATGATGACGCCAATATTTAGGAGAATTCGGATCCAGTTCTGAACAGCTTACAAAATTTAGGTATTGTGTCCTTTGCAAATGATCCCAATATAGAAAATCAGCCCTTGTATAAAGAAAATCAAGATTTACATTCCGAATTAAAGAAATTGAAAGAAGAATCGCATGGTTCTGAAATGAAAAATAAGGTTCTTGAAAGTAGAATTGAAGATTTGAGAAGAGAATATGAGAAACTACGAAAAGATTTTGGCATTCTAACTGCAAAATGTGAAATGCTGGAAAAGGAAGAACTAGCACATAAGGAAACTGTGCATTTATTGTCGAAATGTTTTGCACGACTCTTAAATGACAACATGAAAACACCCTGGCAAGATGCAGATGTTGCAAAAGCGTTAGTGTTGCGAGCAATTTCGAGTAAGGCATGTACACACATAAGGGAGCAACTGAAGATTCCACTACCAAGCATAAGTACCCTTAAACTTTGGACTCGAGGTTTCCACTGTTCCCCTGGCATACTGTCTCAAGTAATTCGAATGATGGATATGCAAGGTAAAATTTTAACAGCAATGGAAAAAATTACAGTTTTGTCTTTCGATGAGATGAACATAAAGAGTGATGTTGTTTACGATCATGTCACTGACTGCATTTTAGGCCCTTTTAAAAACTCTCAAGTAATTTTAGCTAGAGAATTAACACACAATTGGAAGCAACCAATTTACTACGATTTTGACGAAAGAATGACAAAACATGTGTTCTTTGATATCATTACAGAATTAGAAAATATTGATTTCAAAGTTGTTGCTATCTTTTCAGATTTAGGGGCCACAAATCAAAGTCTGTGGAAACAACTGGGCATTGACTCTACTAAATCCTTTTTTTAATAATCCAGTTGATGAACAAAGAAAAGTGTGGGCATTTGCGGATATTCCTCATATGATCAAATTAATAAGAAATCACTTTTTAGACAGTGGCTTAAAACTAGGTGGAAAAATAATGCAAAAGGGAGAAATCGAAGAAATACTAAAAGCAGACGGAAATGAAATGAGGCTTTGTCCAAAATTAAAATCAAAACATATTGAGGTTAAAGGCAGCGAGTATGTTATGCAGTGCAATTATTTTTACACCATACAGTCTGTGCACTGAAAACATTTTTGCCGGAAGAAAAAAATATGAGTGATTTTTTTGAAACAGTTAACGAGTTTTTTGACGTTTTTAACTCAAGGGTTCCGATTGATCCCAATAATAATATTCGTTCTGCCTATGGAAATGATATGGAAGCACAAGATAAAGTATTGAACAGAATGAAGAGGGCCATCACAGAATTGCGAGTTGGCAGTAAATTAAAGATGCTTCCCTTTCAAAACGGAGTACTTGTATCTATCTCTAGTTTGAAAGGTTTACATCAAGATGTTGCCCAGTATGAAATAAAAAGCATCATGACTAGTAGACTCAACCAGGATGCATTAGAAAACCTCTTCTCCCAAATTCGAGGTTTAGGAAATTCTTATAATCATCCGTTACCAACTGATTTCAAGCACAGGATGAAAATGCTGTTGCTTGGATCAAAGCTTCCGCTGCCGGCAAATGGTAACGTTAAAAACGACGAAGACAAAATAATGAGCGCCAATTTATTTTTTTAATTTAATGGAAACACAAGACGAGGAAGAAAATTCGAATGCTTGTGAGAAGGACAATGTTTCAATTAATACTTGCAATTTCGCTAATCCTGAAGAGGAAGAAGCCATACGCTATTTTGCTGGATATTTAGCATTTCGTCACAAGGATAAAGAATTGGGAACGTTTTCCTACTTAACGGGGAACCAAAATAAAGGCTGGATTGAGACTTTATCACGAGGTGGGCTTATGATACCAAACAACATTTGGATAGAAACTGTCAAACAGTTCGAATCAGTTTTTTCAGAATTTCATGGACCAGGCATATGTAAATCCCAAGGTGCCATAAAGAAACTTCAATCGAAATTGAAATTAAACTTTCCAGAAGTTGATGTGGGTGTCATTAAAACCTATGCGAGAGCAAGAACATTTTTTCGTATTAAATATATTAACGACGTCAACCAACAAAACTTAAGGAAGAGAAAAAACCAAGCACGCGCATTGAATTCCAGGGAGTTAAAAAAAGGAAACAATGGAGGGAAAGTTCCAAGTTTTAATAATCGGTAAGTTTTGTTTCAATTCTGTAATTCCTATTGTAAAAATTCCGCTTATGTGTTCTTAAAACGTTTGAATTTGAACTAAGAATCACGCATTTCACCATTCATTACCACCACGCCCGAAGACTGCTGGGGACCAGCCACGTCACAAGCCCTCCGCGAGAGGAGACCACCCGCGGTTTGTTTACAATCTTTGACCTACCTCTCTCATTCTAACTACCTTGGGCCGGACTCACCAAATAAGGCCAATGTAGACCTCTAAACTACAGATAGGAAACTGATGGGTCTGTAGTTCCAGTGATCCTCAAGTTCTCGTTTTTATGTAGCAGGAATCAGCAGTCTTCCCTTCAATGAGACATCTAGTGAAAAGTTGGGAGAGAGTAGTTTCTGTTTCTTCACTGGCTTTTCGTACAGTACATTGCCCACGGTAATTCAGCCTTCCCCTGAAGCTCTTCCCAGTTTCACGTTTTTGTTTGCTTCTGCAGTGTCTGTGAATTTCTTTATGCTTGTAATAGATGTGTCATTTCTTTCACATAACGTAGAATTTTTTAGCTACATTCAAAATTTCGCCTCCCTCTGTTACTAAAGTGCCATATGATATACCGTATAAACTCTATATATATACACCAATAAGCCATTACATTATGACCACCCCTAACCTAAAGAAGTGAGCGCGCCTGGAGACCGAACGGTGGCGTAGGTGAAGAATGTTCGGAGTCGGAATGCGAAAAGCTGCCGCTCTATCGGAGTTTGATAAATGACAAATTGTGATGGCAAGGCGCCTCGGAACTACGATCTCGGAAACCGCGCGCTTGTGGGTTGTTCACGTGCAGCTGTAGTGATTACATATCAAAAACGGTGTAGAGATGGTCAAACAACGTACAGCCCTGTGTCGTCCGCAGCTCATTGATGCCAGAGGGGAGCGGAAACAGTCGCGCATTGTTCACAGCGACCGTAGGGCCACAGTGCGACAAATCACTCGCAGCTACAACAGTGGTGATCAGGGCAATGTGTCACAACACACAATTTGTCGCAGCCTTCTGCGCATGGGCCTGCGTAGCCGAAGACCCAGTCGAGTTCCCACGCTCATTGCACGTCATCGCCAACAACGTATGAAATGGGCCGAAGATCATCGAGATTGGACCGTGGATGATTGGAAGAAAGTGGCTTGGTCTGACGAATGAAGATTCCTGGTGTATCACGTAGGTTGCCGAGCGTCGCTACGCCGATTACCAACGGAGTCTATGGCACCTGGATGCACTGCTGGAAGGAAACAGGCCGGCGGCGGCGGTGTTATCCTGTGGGCGATGCTTTTTTTTTGGAACACTTTAGGCCCCAGTATCCCAACAGCACAATCCCTGACAGCTGTCAGGTATTCTAACATCGTTGTGGACGAAGTTCATACATTCATGGCAACTGTGTTCCCTGCTGGTAATGGCCATTACCAATGGGATAATGCGCCATGCCACACTGCCAGAATTGTCAAGCAGTTGTTCGAGGTACATGCTGGTGGCATTCTGTTAATGCCCTGGCCTCCGAATTCACCTGCCGTGAACACAAGCGAACATTTGTGGTTCGACTTGGAAAAGTGGATTCGCGCTAAATCACCACCACCCCGAAATGTATCAGAACTGGAGGACGTGCTGTTGACATTATGATGCCAGATACCCCATGATACCTATCGCCATTTCATCGAATCGATGCCTTGCCGAGTGGCCGCTGTTTTGCGGGCTGAAGGGGGTCCTGAAGCATATCAGGTAGGTGGTCATAATGCAATGGCCCATCGGTGTATATACACTGAGTGGCCACTTTATTATGACCATCCCCTCAGTACTTCGTTGGGCCACCTTTTGCCTTTAATGCTGCGTCAATTCTTCGTGGCATGGACTCCACGAGATGTTGATAGGTGGTTTGTGGAATCTGAGACCATGCTTGATGAATAGCACTTTCCAGGAGTGTGAGATTGCAGGGTTGTGGATCCAGCTGTCTGATGGCTCGTTCAACTTCATCGCACAAATTCTCAATGGGGTTGAGATCTGGAGATTATGGGGGCCACCTAACCAAAGTAAACTCACCGGCATGTTAATGAAACCAATTCTGTACAATACGAGCACTATGGCAGGACGTATTATCTTGTTGCAAGTAGCCATCGCCAGTGGGATAAACCATCCACATAACAGGATGCACTTGGTCCGCAACGATGTTTAGATATGATGTGGCAGTCAGACGTCGATGAACACGAATTAAAGGGCCCAAAGCATGCCAGAAAAACATTCCCCAAAACATAACGTTGCCTCCACCAGCGTGAAGGGTTGTAGCAATGCATTTTGGGGTCCATGCTTTCGTGCTGTCTCCGCCAAATTCTCACTCGGCCATCTGCATGGTGCAACTGAAAACGTGATTCATCGGACCACATAATTTGGTTCCAATTACCGACTGTCCAATCCTTGTGCTCCTATGAGAACTGGAGACTTTTTTAAACTGCAGACAGCAAAGTTGTTCGAACAGGCCTTCGGCTGCCATATCCCATCCGATGCAGTGTACGGCGAACAGTGCGTGCAGAGATCATTTGAGGGGATCCTTGATTAAGATGGTCTGTAATTTGCTGCACTGTTCCCCTTCTGTTGTCTGTTACCAGTCTGGACACTCTCCGTTCCGCCCGAGCAGTCACTAGTCGATGACGACCACACGTTGCACGTAGAGACCCATTTTTTGGCTGATAGTCCAGTCTTTAAACGTTTTAACAACAGCTGCTCTGGAACATTTCACGAATGCGGCGGTTTCGGTGATACTCGCTCCATGGCTCCGAGCTCCTACAATCATCGCACGTTGAAAGTTCGTCAAATCGCATTTTTTTACCCATCTCGTCACCCAAAAACCACTTCTACTACTGTCGCAAGCACTAAGCTTTCCCTTTTTATACTAGCCTCGCCCTCTGGCGGCAACAGCGTGCAGCCATAGCTCATTTGCCCAAAACTGTCAGTTGGTCATAATAAAATGGCCACTCAGTGTATATACAGTATATACTAAAACAGAAAATTATCAGGAGCACTTAGTAGAAACCAAGCACGTGCCATCTTCACTTACGTAAGCAAGTGCAATATTGAATTGGTTTTATAAACAACTGACTGCAAAGGATTCAGACGTGTCCGATGCCTAGATAGCAGTAATATATGGAAAGACTGATTTCAGGGAACCTGAAAGAGGCATGACAGCGGGCTTTGGGTGAGTCGGTACAAACATCTGAGAAATGGAAAACCTTCTCGGCTATGCAAGAAATAATGCATCGAGGGTGTACAGTAAATGATGCTCAAACAACAAATCAAACAGTCCGTCATCTTCCTGTGGGCTGAAACGACTGGTCGATGTTCGAAAGCAACGGAGGCTGCAGAGTATTGTAACAAGTAAACAGACGAGCTCCATGCATCACGTGACTGCGCAGTACAGCAAAGACATCCAGAGGATAATTTCTGCCCACCGCATAAATGCGCGAACGAGCTGTAACTTATTGTACTACTCGTCTCTGCTATAAATCGATAAATTCGTTTTTAGATGGCACGGCAGCTCCAAAATGGGACCTCTGAAGATTGAAGGAAGGTCCTCTGCTCCAATGAATCAGGTTTTCAGTTAATACATGCTGATGGACGGGCAGAAATATGGGGTCAACAGCACGAATTGATAGATCCCAGTTGCCTAACGTTAACTGTTCAAGCTGGTGGAGACGGTGTAATGGCCTGGGGTCTAGTTTTATGGCGGGCTTTGCTTTCCTTAATACTTCTGGGACAGTATTTGGATTCCACGAGGTGTCTTAACATCACTGGGAACCAGGCACACCCGCCCATGTGCATGGTGTTTCCTGATGGAGACAGACAGCTACATATAGCACGATAATGCATAACGCCGCAAGCACGACAGTGACTTCCAGGGGCTAAAAACGGACCTAACAGTTCCCAGATTTTAACCCAATTGAACACCTGTGGGATTAGATTGAGAAAGCTATTCATAACAGAGATCCTCCTGCAGCGAACACTTGACAATTGACGGACACCATCACATGCACTTGACTGAGTGCAACTGTAGAACGATATCAGTGTTACAGGGCTTGCTGCTGAGTTATATTACAGCGCCCTGTGTGGAGGGTTCGTTTGACGCTTCGTTTGCCACAAGTGCTGTATCGGGATTTTTTCCGTATTTCTCCCGACTGGAGCAGATAAATAAAATACAAAGTATAAAAAACCGACTAAAGTTAAACTTTGCTCTTGCAGTGAGGAAGATATTTATTCAAATGTCGTGGGGAATGTCGCCAAGCTTTTGTCCTGATCTTCTTTCCTCTCTTATCATCAACCTCATTGCTTACTACTTATCCCCGTCACGCCGACCAGCGAGCCATTCGCACCTCGCTCTCACACCTCCTCATTCCTGAACTTCTGCCACGGAGTCCCTTGTCATCTTTCTGAGAAACCCCCCAAAAGTCTCCCTACCGAAGAGTGTAGTCCAACGCCTACCTAGAAAGAACGGATGCACCCTAAAATGCCTTCTCTCTTAAAACGCAAAGTTCCTTTAATTGGTTTCGCTGCCCCGTCTTCTCTCTTAGGAAAATGTCCACGTAACCATAAATCTAACACCCAGTCTGTTGCGACGCGTGAGAAAAGAATGCTTTAACCGTTCCCCATCTCATCAAAATGGTAGGACATTGGAGGAAAATGAATACAATTCACTATCTCTAAAATGGCTACTAAACTTCACTTCTGATAAATATGGATGTCCCGGTTGCATCAGTACCGCTATGAATCTATGCCATATCAAATCCAGATTGTTTTGAAGACCATGGGTGGCCCTATCCTTTCTTAGGCAGTAGGTGTTTCTTATAATTTGCTATTTCACTGTGTGTATGTGTGTGTGTATATATACATAGAGAGAGAGAGAGAGAGAGTAATGAATTCCCGAAGGTTAAATCAATTTCATTCTTCTTTTTTTATAAACGTACTGCTTAGAATCATCATCAGGATGACACACACACACACTTATAAAATTTATAGTAAACTTTGGCCCATACGCGGTTTATTTAAAGGCACAGCTTTCTCTCAAAGGGAAAATAAAATCTCAAACAGCATTAATCTGAAGTTTCTGTCATGGCAAGCTAAGTGGATTGTGTCATGGGAAAATGAAATACTACTTAAGACGGCAAACTCTTCTACATCGGATCCTGACCGACTAGTTGGTCCTTCACCTCCAAACTATTTCGTGTGACACGCAACCATAAAGGCCTCACGCACATGCCAGAGATATGGCTACGCTCTACGTAGACATCTCCTTTTTGGTAAAAGTGTCCGCCCGGCGATACAAATTGCCGTAGATGAAAATTTCCTGAAACTAAAGCTCGTTAAAACTTCCATAAAAACGCCTCACCGTACGTCCCATTATGGGCCAAGAGTTCCTGGTTACTGCCATCGAATATCCATAAGTTCTGACTAATTGCTCGAGCAGAATCTCCAGATTCTGTCTTCCTATTCCGGTGGCGTTCCGAGGTGATAATAGCTTTGAACTTTCTCATCTTTTTCATTTTTCTTTCTTTATCTGAATTTCACATGAAGCGTATTTATTTTTGTTTAAAGAGAAGAAGCAGTGTTCCGGCATTAAATTGATATTGCGGTTGATACGGCAGGTGAACAGTGCTTCTGTGGCTTATTATTTGTTACAAAACACCTTTTCTAAGGTACTTTTAATGACAGTGAATTTTAGAATATTTTATGAAGTGTCTGAACTTAAAATGCGCATATATTTTATTACGTGTTTGAACTTAAAATATCTGCAGTCAAACCTCTTTAAACCGCCAACATTTGTTTCAAATTCTTTTTCGTTGGTGTAAGCGAGCGAGTGACAACTGCCGCGATTCTTGAAAAATAATGAGTGGGAGATCTATGCCTTGTAACTAGCTTTCATCTCCATATCGAGTGGATAAGAAAAAACATTGTTTTTCCCATATTTAATTCTGTATATTATGTCTAAAAAGTAGCATTTTAATTTTTTAATTTTTACTCATTTGAACAAAAGTTCAGAGAAACCAGGAATGCATGAGTTATCAGAACAGTATTTCAACAGGGACGCGTACCTCTGTCCCGACAGATTCCGTCGTCAGTAGTAAGTGATGATGATGATGATGATAATAATAATAATAATAAAAATAATAATTCAAATTTCACTAGGAGTGAGAATTTCTAGCCGTACTCCAAATTGCCAAAGCCTTTTGTGGAATAATCTTATCTGTAATGACACCAGGTTTGACGTTTTTTGGTTGTATTTGTACACTGGCGTGCAAAAATTAAGGACGAGTCGGTTTTCGAATGTAACGTCGTGCATAAGTGCTCCACATCTACTCCAAACATTCAATAAGATCCCCAAGATGTAAGAATATGGAACAAGTGAGCAAAACCGTCCAAACAAGGAATCCAAAGGATACAAAGGCACTTTATTGAAAAGGTAGCTTCGACACAACTGGACAGAAGACAGAAACAGAAACGTCCATGTGACAGGCGGCTGCAAGAAAAATCCAGCCTTTAGTAGGGGATATGATCACCCCTGACTGCGTTGTAGGATTTACAACGTCTGTCCATGCTGAGGACGAGGTTGTCAAGGAGCTGTTGAGGCATCGCAGCCCATTCCTCTTGTAGCGACAATCGCAGCTGCGAAATCGTTGCTGGCGGCTGGTGACGTGCTGCCAAGCGTCTCCTGAGAAGGTCCCACACGTGTTCGATTGGATTTAGGTCCGGGGACCTTGCGAGCCGATCCATGTGTTGAATATCTTCACTCTCCAACAGCTCTGCGACAGCCACTGTACGATGAGGTGTAGCGTTGTCATCCATGAAGAGGAACTCAACAGATCCTCTAAACAGACGCACGTGAGGCAGGAGAACCTCGGTACAATAGCGGACACCAGTGACTGAACCTCCTTGGAAGATATGGAGGTCAGTACGGCTACCGAGCATGATACCGTCCCAAACGAGAACTCCGCCACCTCCAAAGCGGTCCCTTTCGATGATGTTGGAGGTGTGATTGCGTATTCCCTGCTCTCTCCAGATGTGTATACGTCCAGAATCGCTCGTCAGACTAAATCGGCTCTCATCTATAAAGAGAACTCGACCCCATTGCTGATGTGTCCAGTTCTTGTGTTCCTGGCACCACAGAAACCGCCGTCTCCGATGAGCAGGCGTTAATAGCACACACCGTACTGGTCGTCGTGAAAATAGACCACCACTGTGTAGCCTCCTGGAAACGGTAAAACGCGATAACGGACGTCCAGTTGTCTGTTGCGTGTGCCTTGCGATTTCTCCTGCTGTCTGCCGTCTGTCTCTTCTCGCCTGTAGGAAAATATACCGGTCATCCGCCGCCGTGGTTGCTCGTGGACGACCACTGCTAAACTCTCGGACAGCTGTTCCTGTCGTTTGAAATACTTTCCAAGCTCGTGAAACGATGCTGTGAGCGATCCAGAACTCCTCGGCCACACTAGTCACACTTCGACCTTCTTCCAACTTTCCAATGACACGCGTCCTCGGGTAAAGTCATCCAGATGTCGTCTACTAGATTGCCTGTTGGCCATATCACACGGTGGCAACAACTCGACGTCGTTCAAACCGATGTACACCGTGCAATAGTTTTCACCGAATTGCTAAGCGTACACCGCCCGTATGCTTTATACCTTTCCGAAACTCGCCCCCCCCCTACGTCATGCTGCATATATGCGCATGCCCTACCGTACCGGACCCTAGTCTATCTCCTGAGTGGTCCTTCAGTCCGTTCTGCCTGCTCGTACCGCTGTTATGGTAATTTCTCCTCTTCGTCCTTAATTTTTCACACCAGTGTAATACTAAGACTTGCTCCAGCAAATCATGTTTGCCATTCTTTATTTTGTTACTGAGTGTAATGATTTTTCCAAACCCATCCCCTTGTCACTGTGTTTTTTTCTTTCATTTAAGGTGGTTCCACCTAAAAACTCTGCCGCATTTTTCCAATGGTAACAATTTCTGTATACATTTTCTTCGCAATTAATACATTCGCAAGGATGAAAATTTCCTCATCAACAAAAATTACTTTACATTATATAGCATGGCATTCTTAATATTTGCTAAAAATTAACCATAGTTATATTAAAATACAATATTTTTCTTTGGGCAACGTTGAGACCTGCTAATAGATGCGCGACTTGCACACTGATGACATCAGCGGACAAATGTTTGATGGCATATTTCGGATTTAGAAATCAACAGTACCTACAGTTCTGTCGTCATTTTCAGCTAAATTATTGTCAGATCATTTAATCTTATTGTCTCAAGCCATTTTAAACATTCTAGACCATCGCATGATGGACCCAAATTTTGATTCCATTCCGGAAATAAATGAATTTATTGAAAAAAGAAACTCAGCAGTATCGCAGGTACTGCTAATTAGTCATTCCGAAATAAGCCGTCAAGCCTTTGTTTGTCCACTGACGTCGTCAATGCACAGATCGCACCATCTATTTGCAGGTCTCAACATTATCCGAGGAAAAATTATTGTTTTTTAATATAATTATGCTTAAGTTTTAGCAAATATTAAGTATGCCCGGCTATAATTTAAATATATATTTTTTACCGATGTGCAAATTTTTAGCACGTCTTTTGTAAAAGAAGATCGTGCTTAGGTTACCGGTTTGTCCGTCCGTCTGTACCCACGATATCTCTGCAACTATTAGTCCGATTTGAAAAATTATTTTCGCATTGGAAAGCTTGAAATACGCAAATGATGATCCTTCATTTCGTTTTTTTTTTTTTTCACGATGTACAATTGCGTAGCTAGAGGGCGTAAATGCAGATGATGTCGAATTAAAAAATACTTTTTATTCCACATATTTGCTTCTAAACATCCGATTGAAAAAATTATTTTATCTTTCGATTCCATTTATGTCGAAGAGTATTTCAGATATAGTTACTTTTTCAAATCACGCATAGACTTTTCGCTAAGGGGCGTAAAAGTAAATTACATTTTCCCGAATAACCCTTCTTCTAAAACTCCGATTTGAAAATTTTTTTCTTCAGCGGATACACCTCCCGGTGGAAAATCTTTTGCATATAATTTAATTTTTGGTAAAGAATACTTTGGCCACCAGAGGGCGTAAGCGTTAGTTTTTGCTTCTGATGTATTTGCCATAAAATCTGAGCTTCTAAAATACCGATTGAAAAAATTCTTTCGTGGACTGATGCCCCTCACATCGATAAACCTTTTCGGAATATTTTCTTCTTAAAATATTCCACAGTTTTTCCGGCAGGGGGCGTAGATGTATATCTTATTTTTGTCAATATATCTACTTCTAGGAGTCCGATTTGAAAAATTCCTTCTTTGTTGGATAGTGTTTACAGTATGACATGTTTTTCATATAATTTCAAACTTTTCAAGTAATTCATAGACTTTCCGCTAGGGGGCGTAGACGTAAATTGCGTTTCCCCCTATATCTCTGCTCTTAAATCTCCGATTTAAAAAATTCTTTCTGCACCGGATACAGCTTCTGATGGGAAATCGTTTACACATAATTTCTAATTTTTGAAAAAAAAATGGTTTGAGCACCAGGGGGTGTAAATCTTAATTTCCGCTTCTGATGTATTTGCAGCAAAATATGAGTTTCTAAAATCTCGGTTGAAAGAAAAATCGTTTGTTGACCGATACTACTCATGTTGACAAACCTTTTAGGAGCATTTTCTTCTTGAAATAATGCATGGTTTCTACGCCATGGGGCGTAGATGTATATCTTATTTTTGTCAATATCTCTAGTTCTAAGAGTCCGATTTGAAAAATTCCTTCTTTGTTGGATAGTGTTTCCTATGCGAAATGTTTTCCTATAAATTCAAAATTTTCAAGTAAATCGTAGACTTTCCGCTAGGGGGCACAAAGGTAAATTCCGTTTTCTGAGTTATTTCTGCTTCTAAAACTCCGATTTGAAAAATTCTTCCTGTATCGCATACTAGACCTGATGGAAAATATTTTTCACATAATTTCTAATGTTTGGTAAAGAATGGTTTGGCCACCAGGTGGCATAAGTGTTAATTTCTGCTTCTGTTGTATTTGTAGCAAAATCTGGGCTTCTGAAAACCCGACTGAATTTTTTTTTTTTTTGGACCGATACCGCTGATATGGAAAAACCTTTTGAGAATACTTTCTTCGTAAAATAATGCATGGTTTTCCCACCAGGGGACGTAAAGTCACGTCTTATTTTTGTCGATATCTCTGTTCCTAAGAGTCCGATTTGAAAAATTCTTTCTGTGGTGGAGAGCGTTTCCGGTGCGAAATGTTTCTCATATAAATTCATGTTTTTCTTAACACTCAAGTCTGCAACCAGAGGGCGTAAGCTTATGATTCCGTTTGCAGCCAATATCTTTGGGATTAAAAAACCGATTGAAAAGCTTCTTTCTTCTGTCAGATACTATTGTTTTCCATACCGGTTCCATTGACTTTGAATAGCTTTGATAAATTTAATTTGCGTCAGAACGGATTCAAAAGACGTGCTTATTACACTTCAAAAATTCGGTGTCATCTTTCTTGTTATCCTTGGAATTACATTACTTGCGAAGAAAATGTCTACAACACTTTTTACCATTGGAAACATAGGGCAGAATTTTAAAGTTGAACCACCTTAATATATCTACTGCGGTCAGCCTGCTAAAATGTTTCTGAAATGAATTTGAAAAATGATTCGCAATAAATTACTTGCTTGAAGAACGATTTTTTTACTTGTACACACGAATGAAATTTTTAGACACTCAAAGCAGTTTTCTCCATTTTTGCAGAATTCTGTCGAAAATAAGACTGATAAAGCAGGAGTCATGCTTAAAGATATACCCTACACATGTGATAAACTCGGAATGCGGTAAATACGCTGAACGGTAGAAAGCTACTCTCCACTTGAAATATACACGAGTGGGGACGGCTTTTCCCCTTTTACGCAGAAGGTCCGTTCATAGGACAACACTCTTGGAAGACGGAATGAGAAGCGAACCAATAGAGGCGTGGCAAGGGAAAGGATGGCAAAACACCTTTAACCGAGTTCCGTAGACAATTCTGTGAACTAGAAAGAATGAGAATGAGAATTAGACACTGAATGGAAAGCGAAATGTACGTGCAATAGGCTTCTTTAATCCTTTTCTGTGCAAGTGGCGGTTTAAAAAGGGTTTATGCGCTTTCAAAACATTTGGTTCTCTTAGTGTATGGGCGGTTGACCGACAGCGAGATGGCTGTTCATCGAAGGAATTAACGATGTGCAGGTATTCAAGAAAATTCATTCCCGTGTAACAAATGGTGAAGAGCAGGGGCTGCATTTTAAGGAGGGGCGGTTTAAAGAGGTTCGACTGTAATAATAAATGTATAATAAATATGTTGCATCACTCGGGAGCGAGTGCGCACCTTTTCACTGTATTGGAAATTGAGAAGTAATCGGAAAAGCGGAAAAGAAATGGAAAAAAAAATAATCAAATGAATGGGAGAGATTTTGGGGAGCTGGTGTAAGAATTATTAAAATAAGGATTTTATAAACTTCACGCTCTTCAGACGCTCTGCAATTCACAATTTAATTTTCCCCTTAGATTTCTTCCGTGGGTTCGCGCCTAGGAAGGTCAGGAAAGTACCGCTCTTCCCCTTCACCCCCCACCCCACCTCTCTCTCTTTCTCTCAGAGTCGAAGGGCTTCCAGCAGTCCGCTTGCTGTGGCATGGGACCGCGGGGCATCCTTTCCCCAACTGCTACGAGCCAGCAATATTGTGTAAGGCGAAGTAATGCAAGTCCGACAAATAGCGGGTAGACATTTTATTGGAGCTCGGCGCCAGTCGTCTTGAGATTTGATGCACCAAGTCTGGAAGAAAAGAATAGCTTGACGCCAGGCCAAGGAAAACTATAGCAGTTTTATGATAGTAAGATTTACGACCTCAGAGATCCGTAGGCAACGAAGTTCCTAGAATTTGAGGGCGGACACAGATTTTGGACGGGGCGAAGGATGGCAAGTCAGAGAAATGGCGGGAAACCCAGAGCAAATCAGATCGGGAAATGATAATTGTTTGACCAATCTGTAAATTGGTAGGAGGATCCGGGAAGAACAAATTTTTGGTAGGACAGGAAGAGGAGCGAGAGAATTATAACAGTCGGCATGAATACTTCGAAAGAGGAATGACAGAATTATAACAGTCGGCATGAATACTTCGAAAAAGGGATGACAGAATTATATCAGTCGGCATGAATACTTCGAAAGAAGGATGACAGAAGTCAGAGTCGGCATGAATACGTCAGGAAGAGAGGAGATAGCATAAAGACTTCTGCTAGAATGATATTCCAGCCCTCATCGTGGGATAGAAGGTAGGATAATCCGACATTCATGTTTCCTCTTGTTTACATAATTAGTATGTTGAACCGAAAATTTAAGAAGAGCATAGTAGACTAAGTTAAGGTTGAAGGTAAAACCAGCTCTAAATTAATGCTGAGAAAAGTAGGGCAGAAATAGACTAAGTTAAGGTTGAAAGTAAAACCAGCTCTAAATTAATGCTGAGAAAAGTAGGGCAGAAATAGACTAAGTTAAGGTTGAAAGTAAAACCAGCTCCAAACTAATGCTGAGAAAAGTAGGGCAGAAATAGAAGAATAATGAAATGGTTGAGTAAAGTAAATACCATTGATCAGAGCAGGAAATTGTGTAATATAGGGAATCATTTTTTTAGTAAATTATATTTCGAAATATTTCAGAATTATATTAAATGAAAATGAGAAATTAAAGTTAACCTTTAAACAAATAATTTTGCTAAAAGGGTCTTCAAACATTTTCATATGAATGAGTGTATATTTTACTAGATTTCAAGCCTTCATCAGGCAAAATAAACATATTTTATTTTCCCGTTATTATGAGTCGGCTACATTTCATTTGAGTGTACAATTTTGTAAAGTAAAAAGAAAAAAGGTTAATAACGACTGAGTGTTGGATGTGTGAATAAATGATTTGGGATGAATGTTCAGAAAAATCCTCCAGTGCAATACTGAGTAACTTACGCATCAGTGCTAGTAAGCAAATCAAAATTTGTAAGTTAACGAATTATTCAAAAAGAAATGAAAACTAGACGATTACTTTGAAACATTGCGGCACTCAGCGGACCCCGATACACGGAACGTCGGCTGGGTGAAACACAACGCCCATCCTCGAATAGCGAGCCTGTGTTTTCTCTAATACTGGGAAACCATAGTTTTTGAGATTCGAGTGATTACCCTTATTACTAATAATGACGCGGGGCAATCCAAAAGCCCCCCTCAGCATTAAATGGTGCCGTGTCACCAGGATTTTTTGAACCATGACTTATAGCGGACTGGAAAGGAAATATTAGAAGTTAAAAGTAAAAAAATAAAAATTTGTTTGTTGGTTGATATTAGTGATGAGAATACAGTTCACGATAATAGTTCGGAATAATCAACATAGGAATAACAAATGAAGATTAAATGGAAATATATAGGCGACGAGTTAACGAGAAGAGAAAATTCAATTTTTCATTCAGTTGATAAGTGTATGTATAGAATTTGTATTTCTGTATAGTGTGTAAAGTGCAGTACTTCATGATAAGTATAGGGAATTTTCCCCAGATGTCGAATTGGGTTAGGGGTGACCTAAGAGTTATGTTTTGATCCTCAGGTAAGTATTGAGAAAAATAATTGGGTACTAGTAAGCAAGACAAGAAGTTAGTTGGGTAGTAACTGCGGAGTATTTATATGCGTAGCAAATGTGGTAGTGAGTAGCAAGGAATTTTGTTATTGAATAAAGTGTCGGTGGAACAGTAAGAATTCTAATTGTATCAAGATGGGGGATAGTGATGGTGAGGAAAATTCAAATGAAGCTAGGGGGAGCAGAAAGTAACGAGATTCAAGAAGACAGCAATAGACAAGTAGACGCAACTAGAAACACTCAAAGAACCATCCAATCAATGGCGGGAATGCTATCTTATTTGCCAAATTTTTCAGGAAATACCGATGAGGGAATCAATGCAAAACAATTTTTCGAGATGATTGATAGTGTGGCTGAGGTAGCAGGATGGACGGACGCCGTTAAAATTCTGGCGGCGAAAGCAAAATGCAGGGCAGCGGCGAGCCAATTTCGACAGACGTAGCTGATATCAGGAGGGAGACCAGTTATAAGAAGTTCAAAGAAGCCATTATTGAAAGATTCGAATCCCAGCAACCGGTGATGGTCCGTATGCATAAGTTTACAACGTGCCGTCAAAGAGCAGGAGAAAAGTTTCGGAATACGTGACCAGATTGAGGGGCTAGCTCACCAATACCTAGGGCAGGTAGATCAGTCGAACCGTGAGGTAAGGGAAATGGCAGACCAGGCAAAAATGTCCCAATTCCTTAACGGGCTAGACCCGAAGTTAAAAAGATCGATACTATCACTTGCACCGAACACTTTCGCTGAAGCAGTCAAGCGGGCGACCTTAGAGGAGCAGAATAATGAACTGATTGCCTCTAGTGTAAACGTAACAGACACCGAAGAGTGGAACCAAGATAGAGTTCGGAGAGGAGTACCGAAAGATAACACAGATAGTGCGGTATCTGAATTATGCAACTTGCTTGCCCGTCAGATGGCCGACCACGAATCACAGGTCAATACGTTGAGAAATGAAGCAACGGAGTTAAACAGGAGGTTAGAACAAGCGGAGAGGACACACCGGGAGCATGTGCAAAGAATTAGAAGGCTAGAGGAAAACAATAATCAGCAAAGAGTAGATAGAAGGGATCCGAACCAAATTTGTTTTAGGTGTGGAAGCCCAAACCACTTTTTAAAGGAATGTCCTCTTAGCAATCCAACATCTTTTGGTAATAGATACGTAGGAAATAATTCAAGGAGATATGGATATGCCGGAGACAATAATTTTAGGGAGCAAGGTTTTTCCGGGGAAAGGCGAACGGCTAACCCATTAAGCCAAGGCAGCCATCGGGAGCAGGATTTCCCTACGGGAGGGCGCTCGGTGCATTCGCCTCCTCCGCCAGATGTAAGAGGAACTCGAGGACGCAGCAGCTATCCTAGCGGGCGCAGGGCGAATTACGATAGAGGAGCAGAACACGAAAATTTCCGGGATAGAGGATACGATTCAAGGAGAAATGATGTGGAAAGATATAGTAGGCAGAATCAGCAGGTGCACTTCCAGGATAATTATTCTGGCAGAGCAAATGATAGGAGGCAAGGACAGAGGAATTTAAACTAGGTGGAGGTCGTGATAACGGGACCGTTCTCGGCCGGAGAAATAGAAAGAAAAAGGTCTCTGTAGTGTTAACCACTTGTTCAATCCAGGAGCACGAAGCTTTGCCACTGATTGAAGTAAAAATTGCAGGACATCGATATCGCAGTTTACTGGATTCTGGGGCAGGGGTGTCAATTTTGTGTCCTACAGCGTTGCAGGAGATTTGTAAGAGAATGCAGTGCAGGCCTCAGGAATCATTAATGAAAATCTCAGGAATAACTGGAACCCCTTTAGAAATAGCAGCCTGTTATGAGTTACCAATACAGATAGGGAAGGATGTTGTTAAACATACCTATCACGTTACTCGGAAGAAGTTGCACCCAGATTATTCGCTTATCTTGGGGTGGGATTTTCTAAAGGCCCACGGTTTTGCATTTGATGCAGGGTCAGGGATTTTAGAGAGAAGAACGCCGGTATCGAAGAGGAGGGCCCGTAAGCAGCGTAGAGAAGAGAAACGTAGGGCAGCTCGTGTGAATAAGATTGCACCAGTGGTGAGAAGAGAAGAGCAGATAAAGAGGAAAGAGATTACTTATCCTCCGGATGAAACCAAAGCAGGAAAGCTAATTAGGAAGGAAATAATTCCTCCGAGCGCAGAGAAAATCGTTTGGGTCAATTGCCCACCTTTTTCGAGGAATTATTTAGGGCAAGTGTTAGTGCAGCCAGTGGAAAAATTTAGTCAAGGATGTGTTAGGGTAGGGCGTTCAGTGAATACTCTAGGAACCTCGGGTAAAATTCCAGTTTTAATGGCTAATTTAACAGAGCAACCCTTCCACCTTAACAAAAGCACGAAGTTAGTGTACATTCAGCCTATCGTTGATGCGGGGACGCTCCAGGAGGGTAAAAGAGAAAAATTACCTCCGCTTACTCCTAAGGATTTTAATCTTGAAGAAGTGGATCCAAAGTGGAGGCGACCACTCGCTTCTCTTATAATGAATTATAGAGACGTTTTTGCCCGTTCTATGAGCGAGTTGGGTAAATGCAATTTACTCTACCATGAGATCAATCTGAACACGGACGTGCCAATCGTAGGAAAAATGTATAGAGTTCCACATCACCTCAGGCAGGAAGCTCAACAGCAAATCAAGGATTTGTTGGATGCCGGCATTATTACGGAGAGCGCTTCACCCTACAGAGCACCAATGTTGCTCGTTGCTAAAAAAGCATCCCATCAATTTCGTTTATGTATAGACTTCAGGGCTTTAAATGAAGCAGCTATACCCGATAGCTATCCCTTGCCTAGAATAGAAGACTTATTAGAGCAGGCTCAGGGCAACAAATTCTTCACCACGTTAGATATGAAAGCAGGCTTTAATCAGATGGAGATAGCGGAGCGCGACAAGCACAAAACAGCATTCACTACCCCATGGGGCTTGTTTCAATTCGAGAGGTTGTGTTTTGGCTACAAAACTTCTCCGAATAGCTTTCAGAGATTGAGTGATGCTCTTCTGTACGGATTGGCAGATTTTAACATAATGTGTTTCATAGATGATATATTTATCGCGTCAAAAGATGAAGAGACACACCTTATCAAATTGGAAGCTGTTTTTAAACGTCTCAGAGAACACCATTTGAAGTTAACGCCGGACAAGTGCTCATTTATGAAAACAGAAGTAAAATTTTTGGGTCATGTGGTTAGTGGAGAAGGAATTCGTCCAGATCCCAGTAATCTGCATAAGGTCAATATTTTTGGAACTCCTAAGACTCTCAGGAGCTTACGGGGATTTTTGGGTTTATGCAATTACTACCGGAAATTTATACCATCCTATTCTGACATTGTAGCACCCATGACCGACTTGACAAAACAAGGGAAATTTAATTGGACACCAGAAGCCAACCGAGCATTTCTTCAAATCAAGAATTGTCTATTAAGTGACACGGTATTAATTCATCCTGATTACAGCAAACCTTTTTACCTTCACTGTGACGCAAGTCATACAGGAGTGGGCTCGGTCTTGGAACAATACTCATCTGATGGCATATTGCAGCCAATCGCATTTATGTCACGGAAATTAAATCCAGCCGAAATGAACTACCCAGTTATCGAACAGGAGATGTTGGCCGTAGTTTGTGCCCTAAAGCATTGGAGACATTATTTACTAGGAAAAGAGTTCTATGTGATTAGCGACCATCGTCCTCTTACGTATCTTCAAAATATCAAAGACGCAAATAGCAGATTGAATCGGTGGAGAATGGCTCTTAGTGAATTTTCTTACAAAATTTTGTATCAACAAGGGAAGCAAAATGTCGTGGCTGATTATTTGAGCAGGCAGCACGGAGTTGAGTCACCGGAGAGCGCTGAAGGAGAAATCAGGGGCGTGTCTCTTCTGACCGCTGAAGAGGACCAATCAGAAACAGCTCGTGTTAAAGCACTGCAAAGAGCAGACGCCGATCTCGCTCCGATCATTGACATGCTGGAAAACAACGCATCCCAGTAGGCAAACATAGGGTTAAGGATAGTTTTTTCCTAAACTCTGAAGGATTGTTATATCATTTCCAATATCCTGACAGGAGCGCATCTGGAGATGAATTTTGGGAGCAGCTTGTAGTTCCTCCGGCTATGATACCTGAAGTTTTAAAACGTTGTCATGATATTCCCTCGGTAGGACACTTCGGCGGAGACAAAACTGTCTCCTATGTTAGAAAACGTTATTTTTGGATAAACTTGTATGCGGATGTCAAAAATTATGTAGCTTCTTGCGAAAAATGTAATGAAAGGACAAACCACAAACTAAAAGGAGTAGAGAAACTGCAGCGAGTGGAAACGGGTTCTTACCCCTTTCAAAAAATTTCTTTAGACATTTGTGGCCCGTATCCTACAACTGCTGACGGAAATAAATACCTACTTGTCATGATTGATTCGTTCACCAGGTATGCTGTTTTAGTGCCTATGCCAGACCAAAAAGCAACTACAGTCGCAAGGGCATATTTCGACCATGTCATAAGTATTTATGGTACGCCGGAAACTAATTTGTCAGATAACGGTGGATGCTTCATCTCTGAGGTATTCACCAATTTATTGGCAAGATTGGGCATAAGAAGATTGAATACGACATCCTTTGCACCCTGGAGTAATGGCCAAAACGAAGCTAGCCACAGGTTTCTTAACAAATCATTAAGTTGTCTAGTTAATGAGAGACAAGACGACTGGGACACCTACATTCCTATGATAAGACTAGCATATAATACTACAAACCATTCAGCAACCAAATATGCTCCAAGCTATTTGGTGTTTGGGAGAGATTTAACGGTTCCATCCGACATTTTACTTCCGCCTCGCCGACAAACATATTATAGTGAAGAGGATTATGTAGAGGCATTCAACAATAAGATGAGAAAAGCCTACGAGTTGGTTCATGGAAATCTGCAGGAGGCTGCAGCTAAGCAGGAAAAGTATGCAGACAGGTTTGCCAGAGAAAAGGACCTGAGAATTGGTGACAGAGTATTTTTGCATACGCCTTATATCGACCGTGGTCTTTCTGATAAAATTGCCAGAAAAAACAGCGGTGAGTGGAAAATTGTGTCTTTTCCATCAGCCGTCAATGTGCGACTAGTATCTTTGAAGGACGAGAGGAAACAACAGGTAGTGCATAAGAACCGCGTATTCAAAGCACCTCTACGGAGACATCACCTAGAGAATAACTCACCGGAGCGAGAGCACGTCGAAGAAGCAGAAAACGATAATGAGGAGTTAGAAGATTTAACAGCTCATTCGGATTCGACAGAAGAGTACGAATTTATTCCTCAATTTGATTTGGAGGTTACGCCGACAGCGGTGGCAGTGCAGAGCACGCCTCAGCAAGCTAGCAATCCGATCGCCGAAAAGGTGAGAAGGACGCCGTTCCTTAGAGAACCGTACATGCTGAGAAACCGTAACTCGCAACCAGAGCCGACCGTGAATCATGTTACGAAGCCTAAAACGGTGTATACTCCAGTATATAGCAATATACCGGAAGGTGTGAGTGTCACAAAACCAGAGCAGCAGGAGATAGCTAAAAGGAATCAAAAGTTTGGAGCCACGGACAAGGCTGATTTAATAGGGAAATTTATTGCTCAACTGAAGCTAGCACCTAAATCATCGGGAGAATCGTGGATCGAGCAGGCGGAAAATTGCTTACAGGATATTCAGAACGTAAGCGAGAACTCGACAGCAGAAAAATTCGAATGATGACACTGTACGGTATGTGTATCCGAAATATGCTGAGGTACGACGAACATCCCAGGAATCTTGGGTATAGCATGGAGAGCTAGGCAGAAGCGGAGAGCCGAAAAAAAAAAAAAAAACTTGAGTGCTCAATTTTGGTTATGAACGCTGAAATTCAAAATCAGTAGAAGCCTACATTTTTAATCGCACTCAGTATTGGCAATTCAGCAGGTTTAGCACAGCAGAGTATTATTGATAACCAGAGTATGGTATCAAATTTCCTTGTATAAAAAAAAAAAAAAACCCTGTGTGTCAGAGTTATTTTGTCTTCACGGGCGCATTCGTAAAGGTTGGGTAACTTGTGGGATAAAATTTAGAGAAAATATTTTTTTTTTCCTCTGAAAACATTTTTGCAAATAATGTTAATGATTTGTTCACACTTTACGATAATTGTCACTTTACTTCAGGTATATTTCTTCTAATTCACTGCGTATATCACTTGTAATTGTTAATTCTCATGCGATAAATTGGGAAGGTGTAACTTTGAATAGCCAACAGTTCTATCAGTGCATATATTGATTGCGTGAAAGGCAAGTACTCATCAGCCAGGAATAGTTTTGGTACTTTAGTTGCAGGAGAAAAATGATTGAGTTCAGTGCTTTCAGGTTAAAATTATGTTCGCTACGTTGATTATTGATTAACATAATTGTCCAAATAGGTTAAGTAGTATCAACTTATTTATGCGTAAATTTCAGTTACCTAGATAAGAATACAGGTAATAGCAGTAATTCGCATCAGAGTAGTATCCGTAGTGTTCGGAATTTTATTAGATGGACATTCTGCTGTGGGAGGCACTTATATAATAGAATAATAATCGTCACCAATACTTATTAAAAGTTAGCACATTCAGTTGCATATCAATTTTGAGTAGTAAGGATAGTAAGAATAGTTAGCGATGTCAACTCTCGACAGCATTTCGCAGTTTACAGTAGCGAATGAATAATTCATCGCTGATTCTTCAATCAGTTCAGTAATGATATATTCTCGGTATTGTAAAACAAATTAGTAATTTTCTTGGCAAGCACGTGAGTAGAGGATATCAGGAGAGTATTACCTTTTGGGAGATTTGCTTAGGGCAGTTAAGCAGAAAATAGCGGTTTCACTAGGCTAAGAATAATGAATGGGAGAGATAATAATTCGGAGCACGCCTGGGATACCCTACGAAAAATAAAGGTTCACTTACCTTGTGTGTATCCAGTGTAATCCAAATAATGTAGCTGAAAAAAAAAAAAACATGTGTAAGGGAAATAGGGTAGAAAGAAAAAAAAATATATTGGGTGACATTATGGTCAAGGCACTTTGGCAAAGGGTATCTGACCATAATGTACAAGAGCGTAAGACCATGCGGCGTGTCTTTTAGAAGAATGAAGAAAAAAAAAAAGCGTGGCAGAGTCAACGGGGCTTCCTTTCTGGAGCGAAGGAGTAAAAACAGGAAACGGAAGTAATTCCTATCGTTCCTACTCCCCAAGCCCAATGGACCAGAAAAGGCAAGCAGGAAACGGGTTGTAATAACCTTGGGTGGAAAGGTCAAGATTGACTCCCAGCTTTTGGCGTGAGTACCTGAGCGAAAGGGGTGACTTCATATGACCCCCGAACGCAAGCAAGGGGTTTCTCTCAGACCCAGCTAAAGAAAAGGGTGTTTAGAGCGAAATCGATGTAGAGGGCTAAAACACTTAAGCAGTTAGTAGAACAAATAAAGGAGAATATTTTAAAGTAAAAGTATAAATCACAAAAAGGGAAAGTAGTTAAATGGAAGAAATAGTGTCTTATGCGAAAATTCAGTGTTGATTCGGAAGCATGGTCGTGTACATTCTGCGCGCCGACGATGGGAGTTTCAGGAATAAATTTTTGTTTAGGTGAAGGTGATGTGTGAAATGGATGTGTGTGTGAATGATTGAGTGATTTTGGCTTAATTATAGAGCATCGAAATTTCTTGTCATTTCCTTATAATCGTAATCGCAAAAATGCACACTTACATGAAAGGATAAAAGAAAAATAAAATACAATATATATAATAATAATAATAATAATAAAAAGAAATAAGTGAATAAAATAAAATAGAAGCAAAGAGAAAAGGAGAGCCGAGTCAAAACGAGGAGATTAGTGGCCGTGCGCCAAGGTAATGTTAAGAATCCACGGATTCACGAAAAAAAAGATATGTGTTAGTTTGATATAAGCTTGTTCTACTATGCTCATACTGATTTCCAGAAGGAAAGGTTAAACAGATTAGGCATAATTCTAACAATAATCGAGAAAAAAAAAGAAAAAAAAAAGAGGAACCGAATGGCGGAGTGTCCTATTTCTATGCTGAAGTTTTTTTACAGGGCTAGGTCAGCAATAACCAGAGTAGTGGCTACATGCAAAGCAGAGACTATGTGCAGACACATATAGCAGCTTCATCCCAATAGCTGTCCGTGTCGAGGTATTCGGACTGCTGCTGTGAAAAAAGAGAAAAGAACACTAAATATACATTCCTGTGGGACAATGCCCTTTGACAGACATTGCTTATGAATGAAAGAATCAATTCTCCAGAGTGTGAGCGTTCCTACCACTATTGTGGGGACAGTGGAAGCGCCACAGAGAGATGACAAAGGGACTTGTGAAAGTGAGTGATCTCATCCTCTCAGTGGAATTTGCGTACAAAGCGCAGTGAGTCTGCCAGGACTCTGGACGCAGCGAAAAGAAAAGAGGAAAATTTTCTTTCCTCTGACAGTCAATATCCGAGGACGGAAAAGCGTCGAAAGAAGGAGCTTCCAGTAGAAATATTACGATAATAGTGTTGTGCAAGCCGTTCGGAATCAACAGTGCATGAACTATGTAGTGTTGGCAGCATCAGTTCGCGTTGTTACTGCTATTTATGGAGGTATAAAGGACCTCTATGTCATTGGTGTAGACGATATACTGTCTGCGGGTTTCGTAAATAAGGCTTCGCCTGAAGGAGCGAGTGCTATAAATTTGTGCAAATAACATTAACCAGGAACTTCAGCGGCACTTGAAGTTACCGACGCTTCATTCGAACTGAACAACCGTCGCTGCATTCAAACTGATCAACGAACTGCGGAAGGTACGGACGGAATACGGCAAATGTTACTCAGAGTGACTGGAGCGGACAATTTCGTGTATCCTGTGTGGAACTGAGCAACGGAGATGACGTTACCTCGGACCACTCAATGTGGTGGTCTTGGACATTGTATTATAAAACTGTGAAGTACACTTATCCTGGAATTTATGGAATAGGTGGTGTGACATTCCAAGTGTGACCATAGTGTCCACTGATTTCGAATTCTGTGCTGAATCTGAGCACCAGATAAAGTGAAAGAGAAAAAAACACTACTCTAATTGTTGTGCGATGCTGATAAGCGCATGGTGCGTTCATGAAAAAAAAAAAAAAAACACTTTTTTAGATGATTCATACCTAAGCAGTGTGTTACTTGTCATCGTCAATTACTAATGAAAAAAAAAAAAAAAAAAAAGTGACTACCTGTACATATATTTCAATTATTTATGCAAGACCCTAATAACCATTCTTTATAGTCATTTAACTCTAAAATTGTGCATTTATGTATTGCAGTGTGATGTATGTGATTATGTTATTTACTTGCTCTGATCAACGTAGGGCATCGGCAGAAATAATGAAGACGGGATATTCTAACTCAGGGTCTTCTTGCCCTGATTTCAGTCTTTCAGTCTGCGAAGGGAGATAATGTTGCATCACTCGGGAGCGAGTGCGCACCTTTTCACTGTATTGGAAATTGAGAAGTAATCGGAAAAGCGGAAAAGAAATGGAAAAAAAAATAATCAAATGAATGGGAGAGATTTTGGGGAGCTGGTGTAAGAATTATTAAAATAAGGATTTTATAAACTTCACGCTCTTCAGACGCTCTGCAATTCACAATTTAATTTTCCCCTTAGATTTCTTCCGTGGGTTCGCGCCTAGAAGGTCAGGAAAGTACCGCTCTTCCCTTCACCCCCACCCCACCCTCTCTCTCTTTCTCTCAGAGTCGAAGGGCTTCCAGCAGTCCGCTTGCTGTGGCATGGGACCGCGGGGCATCCTTTCCCCAACTGCTACGAGCCAGCAATATTGTGTAAGGCGAAGTAATGCAAGTCCGACAAATAGCGGGTAGACATTTTATTGGAGCTCGGCGCCAGTCGTCTTGAGATTTGATGCACCAAGTCTGGAAGAAAAGAATAGCTTGACGCCAGGCCAAGGAAAACTATAGCAGTTTTATGATAGTAAGATTTACGACCTCAGAGATCCGTAGGCAACGAAGTTCCTAGAATTTGAGGGCGGACACAGATTTTGGACGGGGCGAAGGATGGCAAGTCAGAGAAATGGCGGGAAACCCAGAGCAAATCAGATCGGGAAATGATAATTGTTTGACCAATCTGTAAATTGGTAGGAGGATCCGGGAAGAACAAATTTTTGGTAGGACAGGAAGAGGAGCGAGAGAATTATAACAGTCGGCATGAATACTTCGAAAGAGGAATGACAGAATTATAACAGTCGGCATGAATACTTCGAAAAAGGGATGACAGAATTATATCAGTCGGCATGAATACTTCGAAAGAAGGATGACAGAAGTCAGAGTCGGCATGAATACGTCAGGAAGAGAGGAGATAGCATAAAGACTTCGCTAGAATGATATTCCAGCCCTCATCGTGGGATAGAAGGTAGGATAATCCGACATTCATGTTTCCTCTTGTTTACATAATTAGTATGTTGAACCGAAAATTTAAGAAGAGCATAGTAGACTAAGTTAAGGTTGAAGGTAAAACCAGCTCTAAATTAATGCTGAGAAAAGTAGGGCAGAAATAGACTAAGTTAAGGTTGAAAGTAAAACCAGCTCTAAATTAATGCTGAGAAAAGTAGGGCAGAAATAGACTAAGTTAAGGTTGAAAGTAAAACCAGCTCCAAACTAATGCTGAGAAAAGTAGGGCAGAAATAGAAGAATAATGAAATGGTTGAGTAAAGTAAATACCATTGATCAGAGCAGGAAATTGTGTAATATAGGGAATCATTTTTTTAGTAAATTATATTTCGAAATATTTCAGAATTATATTAAATGAAAATGAGAAATTAAAGTTAACCTTTAAACAAATAATTTTGCTAAAAGGGTCTTCAAACATTTTCATATGAATGAGTGTATATTTTACTAGATTTCAAGCCTTCATCAGGCAAAATAAACATATTTTATTTTCCCGTTATTATGAGTCGGCTACATTTCATTTGAGTGTACAATTTTGTAAAGTAAAAAGAAAAAAAGGTTAATAACGACTGAGTGTTGGATGTGTGAATAAATGATTTGGGATGAATGTTCAGAAAAATCCTCCAGTGCAATACTGAGTAACTTACGCATCAGTGCTAGTAAGCAAATCAAAATTTGTAAGTTAACGAATTATTCAAAAAGAAATGAAAAGCTAGACGATTACTTTGAAACATTGCGGCACTCAGCGGACCCCGATACACGGAACGTCGGCTGGGTGAAACACAACGCCCATCCTCGAATAGCGAGCCTGTGTTTTCTCTAATACTGGGAAACCATAGTTTTTGAGATTCGAGTGATTACCCTTATTACTAATAATGACGCGGGGCAATCCAAAAGCCCCCCCTCAGCAAATATACCACATGCGACATTTCATCCCATTTACACGCATACACGGAGACATCTTCAAATTAGTGAGCGCTCACTAGCGAATAATGCAACAAATGAAACAAGAAATATGTGCATGTTTTCAAGGTAGCCCTTACACTTGCCTGCAATTGCTGCCATCCTGCTTGTTTCTTTATTACGCAATAGTTCATCTTTGTCATACAGCTTCAGAGAGGCCACAAATCTGGGAAAGCACACAGCTTGGCCCACCTCAGCCTGTCATCCAGTCAACTGAAACTAGCTAGTCCCGTGTGCGGGAAGGGTTCCCTTAAAAAAATTGCAAGCTTTGGAATCAAAGTACGGTTTTCGAGGGAATACTTTGTTTTAACGGCCAAGATAACAACTTAAGGTTGTGATGAGTCGTCAACCCATGACTTTAATTTTGCGTTAGTAGCTCTGGAGAACGATGCGAATCAGAAGCAAAGAACAAACAATGTCCGGGCGTCACACCCGGAACATAAATCTAGGATAAAGCGACCTGGCGTGAAAACGACTGCAGGTGCGTGCAATCCAATGTGAACATAAATCGTTCACATTGGACTGCACGCACCAAAAGTAGCGGTTGCATATATGATCGTATAAGCATGAATGCACGGTTAATATCACATTCATTAAGAACATATAAACATCCGTATAAGAGTAAGGTCAGTTGATGCGCAACTACTAAAACCTCTCCTTGGCAAATGTCAACCCTGCCTTCTCGTGGTGCATCTTGTTCCCACTAAAGGGACTCTGACCACCGCCAATAGCGGTATAACTATACCATCGGGATTAGAGGAAATGCTATCCCACACTCACTAACCTGCTTGGCCAGCGTGGTGAGTTATGGCCAAACCCCTCCAAAATGACTCCACAACTTAAATCTTGGCCCTCAGTCTCAAGCAGATGGAATGTACCTGGTCAAGGCAGCGGCCAGTACGACATGAAAGCAGAGGGTGCTAAGAATCATCGGAGGACCGGACTAGGCTGCCATCTGATGCTGACCTTGGCTTCGTACAATGGACGCTCCCCATCTTCTGATTCAAGGCTTCTTGAATTGGAAGAGGAACTACAAAGGATAAAGTGGGACATTGTCGGCCTAAGTGAGGTAAGGAGAAAAGGAAAAGATCTCATTGAACTGAAAAGTGGACATCTCTTCTACTATCGTGGGACTGATAATGGCAGAACTAGTGGTGTTGGATTTATAATAAACAAGAAACTGAAGGATAAAAATGTAGAAGTTGAAAGTTCCTCTGACAGAGCTGCACGACTCGTTATCCAACTCTCAAGAAGATACCAGGCTTAGATTATTCAAATTTATGCACCCACCACAAGTCATCCTGAAGAAGAAATTGAAGAATTTTATGAAGAAATTCGTCATATAAATAATCAAGGCAATCAGCACTTGAAGATCATTATGGGAGATTTGAATGCGAAAATAGGGCAACGGCAACAGAATGAAATTTCAGTAGGTAAATTAGGTCACGGCAACAGAAACCAGCGTGGAAATACCATTGTAAAGTTTGCAGAGGCAGGAAGGTTTTTCACTAGAAACTCTTTTTGGATATGAAGGCATTCCAATGGATTGACAAGTGAAACTGATTTTATTATGTGTAACAAGAAATTTGTCATGGAAGACTGCAGTGTGCTGAATAAGTTCAACACAGGTAGTGACCATAGAATAGTAAGATCTAAGATGCACCTCAATGCTAAACTCGAGCGTGGCAAGCTCATAAAACAAACAAAGTGTATTGACATGACCACCCTTAAAAAAACATCATAATACCTTCAAGTTGGAACTGAAGAACAGATTCTCTGCTCTAGAAGGTCTAACGTCGGAAGAAGTGGACGCCTCGGAAGTTAACAGAAAACTAACCAAGGCTCTTATGAAAACAGCAACAAAATTAGTTGGTACTAAGAACAAGTTGCATATGAACAAATCATCAGGAAAAAACAAAAATTCTGATGCAAAAAAGAAGAGAGATGAGGACAACTAAAGGAGATGTTACTTCCAAAGTGGAATATATAGAGCTATACAAGACGGTACGAAAAAGTATCACTGAAGACGTAAGGAAATTCAACTATGAACCAGTGAAGAAAGCAATTGAAAACAATCAAAGCCTGAAGAGAGCAAAGGGACATCTTAGTAAGGGAATAAAACAGATTATGGCTTTGAGAAAAGAAGATGGTTCTGTAACAAGAAATAGAGGCGAAATTTTGACAAGAGTGAAAGATTTCTACTCAAAACTATGTGAAAGGGATGATACATGTACTCCAGACGTTACGAAAGTGCAAGTACCAGAGTTCTCCTAGTCCTCCCAGCAGAAGTTACACATGCAATCATGAACATGAAAAGGTGAAAAGCTCCAGGACAAGATGGACTTACCGTAGACATCATACAAGAAGCAAGTGGACAAATTGAAACATTACTCGCCCAAGTTTTCACTCGATGCCTTAATGAAGGGAAAATGCAACAATGACCCTGCTACATAAGAAAGGTGAAATTGAGGATCTCAGGAACTACAGACCTATCAGACTCCTATCAGTGATTTATAAAATTTTCACTAAAGTTTTTTCAGACCGCTTGAAGGTGACACTGGACATGACTCAACCGAGAGAACAGGCTAGATTCAGGGGTGGCTACAGCACTGTAGATCATATCCACGTACTGAGAGAACCAACTGAAAGAGCGAAGGAATATGAACTTCCGTTATGCATGGCTTTTATCGGTTATGAAAAGGCCTTTGATTCGGTGAAACCATCAGGAATTACAATGGCTTTGAAATCCTGCGGTATTGAAGATGCATACACTGATATTATTAAAAACATCTACGAAAATGCAAGTACAAAGATTCGGCTATTTGAGAATACAGCGCACACAAAAATTGGAAAGGGAGTGAGACAAGGTGACACAATGTCTCCCAAACTCGTTAATGCCACATTGGAAAATGTCTTTCAATCACTGAACTAGAAAACAAAGGGATAAAGATTACCTTCGTTTTGCTGATGACATAGTCATTTTTGCAACTACCACATCAGAGCTGCAGAATATGTTCCAGGAACTTGCTGACGAGAGTAAAGAAGTGGGATTAAAAATGAATTTTCAGAAGACAAAAATGATGTAAAATGCTTTTACAAGAAATGAAGATTTATCGATTGATGGGGAAAAGCTGGAGATAACCAATACTTACATTTATCTTGGACAGCAGATATCAATTGAGGGTCACATTGATGAAGAAATTAATCGGCGTATAAAACTTGCCTGGAGAGCTTTTGGAAGAAACAGCATAATTTTCAAGAGCAATATGTCATTATGTCTTAAAAGAAAAGTGTTTGATCAATGCGTCCTTCCAGTGCTTACGTATGGTGCAGAGACGTGGACCTTAACTAACAGAGACATACAATGACTGCAGACAACTCAAAGTGGCATGGAGAGATGCATGCTTGGTATAACCAGGAGAGATAAGAAGAATAACTCGTGGATCAGAAAAATTACAAGAGTGGAAGACATCATGATCAGAGTACAATCCCTAAAATGGCAATGGGCTGGACATATTGCCAGAAGGACAGACCATCGATGGAAAGCCGAAATTTCAGACTGGATTCCAAGAGACAGGAAAAGACCCGGAAGAAGACCATATGGGAGATGGGGGATGAAATTCGAAAGTATGCGGGAGAAACATGGAGGAGACTGGCACAAAACAGACCTTTGTGAAAGAAACGTGGCGAGACCTACGTCCAGCAGTGGATTGATAATGGTTGACAATGATGATGATGTTAAGAGTAATGATATTTATGGTATTAAGAGTATTTCAAAAAGATGAACTGTTCGCAATACGCTTATGAGAAAAATATACCTATGTAAATACACGAAAACTGAAATATTTAACCATAGTATAACCAAAATGTAAATCAGGGACACTACTTCAGTTACTAATGCTTTTGAATAGATGATTTTAAAATTGCAGCTCCCTTCATACCTTTGATTTTTTTATTTAGATTATAAACGCTCTTAGAAGTTTCACTGTTTTCCAAAATTTCGAATAACCTTAACATCATCAGATTCCTGTCCCTCTTTTTCCGGTTATCGAGTGGTCAGAGGCGCAGTATTCTGACTAATATCCCTCATTGGGCTAAGGCACGGCTTCGGATGGAACATGATCGCTGTTTTTTCTCTTCGTTTCTGGCCTTGTCAATGACCTTAAATTAATGTTACGCAAGTTCCATAGTATTGGCTACTCGTAAAAGGGTCATTAAATTCCCAAAGAAAAAAAAATTAGATTCGCTTTTAGTGACCATCCTGTTTTCGCTACTCCAGTACAGATAACATAACAACTTCGCTTTTTATAAAAAGGAAATCACAGATGAGAATAATTTCTTTTTGTTGCTCAGGGTTTCAGTATTTTTTCACCACGTTTCAAACGAATAAACTTACGTTACTAGCTATTAAACAAAATCTACCCAGATACTATTTGTGACTTTTACGTACTCAGCAACTAATTAAATATTTATATGGGAATTCACGAGTTTGAAAGTGGCACACAATACCTCTGCCGATTTTGTTGCCAGCCAGTACCTTGGGGCTCAATCCAAACCGATGCTTTCGAAAAGATGAAAGTTTCCAGAAGAAATTAAGAACAGAGATGTCATGGGATTTAAAGATTCGAAGGAGAAAACGTTCGCTTTATTTTATTTATTTTGGTAAAGAGTGGCTTACATCGATATATCTGTGAATGTGCTCAACACAAACACAAAATTCTCATACATAAATGTCTATGTAATATTTGCTTGCAGTATCGCAGCTTCATTAAGGAGCGTTCAACCACGTAGTGATTTACATTCAAAATTAAAAATGCATATCATATTTGGCTGGTTTTTCCTGCATTGCATTTATATCATAGAACTAGTACAGCATTACTTTGACATTTCCTGTTTTCAATGGAGAATGCTTAAGAAACTGTAGATATGAATGTTCGAAAAGTGATACAGGCTTACCTTTCGGATCGGATAAAACACACGTGTACGAAACGAAGGAAGGTTTATTTTTGATATGGCTGCTATGCTGCACTAAGACTAGAAAACTACCCCCCCCTCCTCCCCACACACACAAATGGTGAACCGAATATTTAGGTTCGTCGTGGTTGCGGTGGTGCTTTCCGGTAATAAAAACAGTGTGCAGAGGGGCTGAAGCATGAAATGAAAGGCACGAAGTATGGCTTATAACGTACCATAAATTTATCTTTGTGGTTTCAGATATTCCGAACTATGATTTCAGATGTATTTCGATACCTAATTGCTACATTCGACGCCATATTTTACTATTCCGCACATAGGGAACAGCTTCTTAAAATAAATATATTCAGAACGTAAAAATTCCTCACACATGTAATCTAGATCAAGTGCGCTATAAAAGAAATAAATCAAATTTATTATGTGCGTAAAAATAATAATAAATGTTATTGATTATGCAAAATATAAGTGTTATGCAGACTATGCATAAATAAGGGGAATACATCACAAAAGTTACTTAAACAATAAAAGAAACAAATTAAAAAGATTATGCTCGTAATGAAAGAATTAAACATTGGTATGTGCACGATAAACTGTTTTTGTATACGATAACGCGATGCATAGTGCAAATGTGATGTAATAAACGGGGTAGATTAAACATGAAAAAAAAATCACCCGATCACTTGGAAATATATTAAAAATGAGAGGAATAAATAGAGTACACGCAAGGAAAAAAGATGCGGATAAACAAGAGGTATCAATTAACGTAAATCTTGTAAGCTACCGCCTAAAACGTAATAAATCACGTAGGTCCAATGCAAAAAGTAGGAGAATGAATTACGTAACCTCGCAAAATTCATTTGTGTCTGAAAAGTTGTAGTGCAAAAAAAATTAAATAAATAAATAAATAAATAAATAAAGAAGAAAAGGATCAAAATTTGAAGGAAAAAATTATAACCATTTAATCTTCAAAGTATAGTCCTCCTAATTAAATAGACCTATACGCACAGTTGTACAGCTTCTGCACAGCTCTGTAGAATTGAGCTTATGGAACCCCATTTAACTTCATCCTCACGCCGATTTGCATCTCGGAAATGCTGCTGAAATGGTACACCTTCAGGTAGGACTTCACTTTGGGAATAGAAACTAATCAGCTGTCGCCAATTCCGGCGAATATGGGAGATGGTTAAGGATCCTCCATACCTCGTGAAAAATAACTCCAAACACGCATTTGCAGAACGAAATTACATATAAAAAAAACAATTTAGAAATTCGTTTTTTTTTCACATGTAGAATAAACATTGAGCCATCTTTCTGCGTTTCTATATTAGTGTCACTGTGCGGAGTAATATTTTAATTATTATCCCAAAAGTGTAAAATAATGGGTAGATTGACAATTATTTTAAAAAATGTTCTAATTTTGATATCTGCTAGGTTGAAAAGCAGAAAAATAGTTTGATATTTTCTCTCGAAATATAAAAATTTGGGAACACATACGAGTGATATGATATATTGATTTTTCTATTAGCATGATGCTATATTTGTTTCAATTTCGCATTCGGCAGAATTGAAACAATACGGGGTATGGAAGACTCTTAAGCACTGTAACGCCTTTCCGTGTGAGGAACTGCTCGACGATAGTCATACTGTGTGGAAGCAATAAACGATCACCTAACTGTACCGCGTCTGGCCTAATGCCCCGAATTCTTTTAATAGTCTGCCCATAAATAATTCAGAGTTAACTGCCAGTCCTTCTAGTAGGATTGTTTTTGTACAACTCCTTGTTACACACACGCACGCACACTCGCACACCTTTTTGGCTATGGACTTTTGGACCCCCCCAATATTCATCAATGATCAAACACACCTTATCCTTGCTGATGAAGTTCATTTTCTGTCTTTTAGAGGAAGAGGCGACGATTTTCTATGATGCTGTGTTGCTGGTGTTCGTACGAGACTGGGAGAGCGGACAGCTTTGTACGTCATCTTGAATATCTTCTCGTTCACCACAGAATCGCCCATACCACCGAAAAAAGGTAGGATTGTGATAAAGCTTCATCTCCATAAGCTGCATGCATTATTGCAACTGTTTTGGTTGCACTTCCCCCGGTTTAAAACAAAATAAGACTGTCATTCCTTGCTCAGTACTTAAAACCATGACAAGATAATTTTACTGCACCAATTTAAACACAAAATTCCAGTAGAACCGCTTTGTGCACTCTGCTGAAACTTGGTGCCGAGCCAGTTCAGATATGATATTTAATAGTTCCAACAGTGACCAGTGGATGGCACTAGCAATGATAAGATTTAAAAGGGATCGTCCTAAAACTAACACCAGTCAGATACACCTGGCGTGGATGATGTTCATAATAAAGGTGCGGGTTCAACAAATGACGTACAGATTTGATCTCATTAAACTTTTGATTTGGAATAATAAGTAAATTAAAAAAAAATCTTTAGAGCGTTTTGGCCTTTTGTGTTTGAAAATCTTTCAAAATATATGCGTAGAATGATTTACCTATTTTTTTTTAACATTTTGTTGGATGAAACGACGCTACTATAAAAAAGGTAAAAATGTTTCATACTTAAAAAGGTTTCTGTCCTTTCAATAGATGTACATTTAATCCGGAAGGTATTGGAAATGTATAGGAAAAGACAGAATTTAATTCATATCTTCTTCTTCGACTTTCTCAGGGCAGATTTTACCATGCCTTTCTATTGAAATTTTCTGAGTTAAAAGCTGCAAGATGTTTTTGCTTTAACCTTGAGCAAACAAACGAAATCTTGCGTCAAGATCCTTCCTTTTCTTTGTACCTGGGAGTTTTATGAGGCTTTCTATCGACTCCAGCTATTCTATTCTTCAGTATGTCTGCTGCTGGCGACTCAACCAACCCTCGGCGGAACCACATCGAAGTAAATCCTGTGGCCACTTTTACGGATCATCGTATTCATCAGAATTTCTAACTTCCACTGCTTGTACTATATCGCTTCCTTTCATGGGGAAAAAACATATTTTAAATGGCAAAAGACTCCAAATAAACTGCGTGAGACGGAAACTGGAACTTTTTTCACTGCTTGTGATAGAATTTGGCCATTTTCATGACTTTTCACTCTGTGTGTGTAAAATATTGACTTATCACTGAATGAAAAAAAGAAATATAACTTTCTGTACCCAAAAAGAATATTAAGAAGTATTCATGCTATTCTAGAATGACTGTATTCAAAAGTTGATTTACGTTTTGATATATAGTTACGAGATATGCGGCTAATACCCATGTCGATCTTCAGTCACCTCGCTGTTGAGGATTCTCAATTCTGTTGGGATGGGCAAATAAGAAGAAAGTTGACACTGAATTCTCTGGCTTACTGAAGACGTCTTTTGAATCCATTCCGCTGCAAAAATAATTTTTTTAAAACAGGTTTTAGCAAAGTAGAAAATTAACCAAAGAAAAAAAAGCACTTCCCCTTTGAAGCGGAAACACTACGCATTTACTAATATGCACCATGTTCTTCATAGTGGAAAGAATCAGTTAAAATTATAAAGAAGTTTTCAACTGGATCCCTAGAACCGGTAAAACATTAGCAAAAAGAAATGGCATTATGTGGCCAGAAAGGTTCGTCATGAAATATCACAAATTGAATGCAAAATTCCCCTCATACCGGAAAATATCGGAAGCCAAATAATTTTTTTAAATGAAAGAAAAAGAAGCAGAGGTATGGAGGAACACGGAATATATAACTTCGCGCACCTGGCGGGAAACTAAGCGGTATTTGAAGAGGAAAATGAGCTGAAAATGTTCTTCACAGTGAAAGGCTCTTATTAAAACTTAATTTTTTCATTGGAATTTTAGGACAGGAAACACTCTTGCAAATAGAAATATACTGACGCCCCCTAATAACACAATTATTCTGTACGAAAGAGAAGAAAATATACGCGAAACATTTTTTTATAGCTGGTACCCTATGATGATGATTTGGGCTAGAGTGCCCGATAGGAAAGTGACACGGAAGCGAAGTAGAAAGGAGGAGGAAGACGCCCCTATTTATTACCGCGGGGGCCAGTACCCGGGGTCCGACGGCTTAACGTGCCCATCCGACGCACGGCGGATATTTAGTGGATCGAACGTTCGTACCTGCCTTGGATCGAGCGTGAAGTCCTTTCCGTGGCAGTCACGAACGTTGCCCACTAGGCCATCCGCGGCCCCTGATAACACAACAGAACATCTCAGCTTTATATATGTACCTCCCCAGTCACAGCGCACCTTCCTGCGCAACCGTTCTTTGCACTTATGCAAATATTTGATATTGTTTGAATACTTTTGACAATATAGTGTATATACAACGTATTTCTCGTATTTAACGATGTTCATTGCCAAAAGAATTTTCGAAATGGAACAGAGATGTTAATAAATCACGATACACATTTACGCCCTCTAGCTGGAAAATTGTACATTTATTTAAAGATGAAACTGTATGCAAAATGGTGCTCGTGCCAAAAGGCATGGAAGGAAGAAATAAAATGTTTCATCGGATTTTTAGAAGCAATTATGTGGAGTAACGCATAATTTGAATTCAATAGCATCTGAATTTGCGTCCCAGCAGAGAAAACGAAACTTTGCTTGATGTTCTTTAACTTCACATGTTTACATATTTGGCTGTAAGCTTATGAGGTATTGTCTAGTAAGAACAAATCGTTCAAAATTGAGGATCTTAACTAAATAAAAATAAACTCATTCTATTACTCAACGTTTCTTTTTTTATTTTCCAGAACGTACATCGAATCTAAGCTGAGAAGACGAAGGACGAAATTAAACAAGAAAAGGAATTCTGCGATAAAGTTTTTCAATTCGTCCTTCTTATGACTGAAATTCGTTTTTTTTTTCAATCATAAGTTAGTGCCGGCCTGTTGATCCGGAAGTAAATTTTCTTAAGAAACACATATTCACAAAATCCTTGCACGTTGTTGGGCTGTGACATTTAAGAATGGATTTAAAAATTAGTTCTTTTGGATTAAAAAATTAGCTCTGTGCTTCAAATTGGCGAAACAAATTTATCAATTTGCTAAGAAAATCGTCCTTCGGCGAAAAAAATTTGCAGCTATTGACGCCGCTTGCTTTTAACGGATGTTATCCCATGGGGAGAAAAACCTTGCTGTGTCTCACTGCGATTTTGAAGGGATATCTTAGTTGTTTTGAGTTGGAGATGTGGTTAAATGCTATCCTACGACTTCATTTTTCACAGAAAATAACTGAAACTAGAACGAACAAAGCATTTTGAAAATAAAAATCTGAAAGCGTAACCATGAAAAGTGTGTGAGCAAAACTTGCACCATTCGGAAAGCAAATGACGAGAATAAAATAGTGTTTACAATTCTAACGTAACGCATTTATTTGTAAATGTAATATGGATTTTTCCAATAGTCCTCTACAATGCCAAATAGATGGCAAATAGACATAAAATATAAGAATAAACTCTTCCACACTATTTTATTAAGATCATTTTCGTATTACAACGACAGAAAAGGATATTCATAGTCAATGTGAAGTTTTGTAGTAACTTTAAATAAGTTACTAAAAAGCGTTACATTGACGACTGAAGAAAAAACCGTTACATTGACGTTGAAGCCTGCATTGAAGACACATATTAAAGTTGACACATACTATCTAAAGCACAAGTGTAAAGCAGGTTTCTCATTAAATTTAAAGAAACTGAAGCCACAACACAACTTTTGTGAGCAGTATCTTTATATATATCTCATCATCATCATCGTCAACCATTATCAATCCACTGCTGGATGAAGGTCTCCCTAAGTTTCTTCCACAAAGGTCTGTCTTGTGCCAGTCTCCTCCATGTTACTCCCGCATACTTTCGAATTTCATCCACCCATCTCCCATGTGGTCTTCTTCTGGGTCTTTTCCTGTCCCTTGGAATCCAATCTAAAATTTCGGCTGTCCATCGATGGGCTGCCCTTCTGGCCGTATGTCTAGTTCATTGCCATTTCAGGAATTTAAATCTGATCATGATGTCTTCCACTCTTGTCATTTTTTGGATCCACGAGTTCCTCTTCTTATCTCTCCTGGTTACACCAAGCCTGCACCTCTCCATGCTTCATTGAATTGTCTGCAGCCTTTGTATATATATATATATATAACTACTTAAGAGCAAAACTGAAGACTAAGGAAAAACTTTAGAATTTAAAACGAAGGTTGCAAAATAACCTGAAAATCAAAACGCGCAACGCAGCAGTTTTGAAAATTCAGAATTCACATTCTATAAAGAAGAAACCTAAGCAAAAAAATACATATATAATTTTGACTCACACCTAGTACAACATAGAAAAGGTTATGTATCTACCTGTGTGAGTAAAAGGAGAAAAGATAAAAAAATAAAATAAAACAACTGAATGTAGAAGGTGTCGAGAATACTGAGCCTTGGCTTTATCAAGGACCAGCAAAAACTCTGCATTTTCTCACTTCCACAAAGACCTAGTTGGAAATGGGTTTCTGCAAGGCCATAGATGCAAGTAACATTCCCACCTAAAATAGTTTAAAAAATATATATAAGTCATGTCCTCCGTAGAGTTGCATGACCTAGCACTAGTTAACAATTTCGCTTGCATCCATTAAACTTGAGTTCTCTTTAATCTTCTTCTCTCTGTTTAATAGTAACAGATGAAGAGCATGGGTCGGGCCAGGAAGGTTAATGGATGCAAGCGAAATTGTTAACTAGTGCTAGGTCATGCAACTCTACGGAGGACATGACTTATATATATTTTTTAAACTATTTTAGGTGGGAATGTTACTTGCATCTATGGCCTTGCAGAAACCCATTTCCAACTAGGTCTTTGTGGAAGTGAGAAAATGCAGAGTTTTTGCTGGTCCTTGATAAAGCCAAGGCTCAGTATTCTCGACACCTTCTACATTCAGTTGTTTTATTTTATTTTTTTATCTTTTCTCCTTTTACTCACACAGGTAGATACATAACCTTTTCTATGTTGTACTAGGTGTGAGTCAAAATTATATATGTATTTTTTTGCTTAGGTTTCTTCTTTATAGAATATATATATAACTATATATATATATATATATATATATATATATATATATATATATATATATATATATATATAACTATATATATTCTATAAAGAAGTATATATATATATTTTCAAGTGCTGCTTACCTTTATTATTTAGATGACAAATTTCCTCATAAAATTCTTCAATTTCTTCTTCAGGATGACTTGTGGTGGGTGCATAAGTTTGAATAATCTGAGCCTGGTATCTTTTCGAGAGTTGGATAACAAGTCGTGCAGCTCTGTCAGAGGAACTTTCAACTTCTACAACTTTATCCTTCAGTTTCTTGTTTATTATAAATCCAACACCACTAGTTCTGCCAGTATCTGTACCACGATAGTAGAAGAGATGTCCACTTTTCAGTTCGATGAGATCTTCTCCTTTTCTCCTTACCTCACTTAGCCCCACGATGTCCCACTTGATCCTTTGTAGTTCCTCTTCCAATTCAAGAAGCCTTGAATCAGAAGATAGGGAGCGTCCATTGTAAGTAGCCAAGGTCAGCATCAGATGGCAGCCTAGTCCGGTCCTCCGGGGATTCTTAGCACCCTCTGCCTTCATGTCGCACTGGCCGCTGCCTTGGCCAGGTACATTCCAGCTGCCGGAGACTGAGGGCCAAGATTTAAGTTGTGGAATCATTTTGGAGGGGTTTGGCCATAACTCACCACGCTGGCCAAGCGGTTTGGTGAGTGTGGGATAGAATTTCCTCTAATTCCGATGGTATAGTTATACCGCTATGGGCGGTCGTCAGAGCCCCTTTAGTGGGAACAGGATGCACCACGAGAAGGCGGGGTTGACATTTGTCAATTGCAGAGGCAGAAGGGTTTTTCATCTTGAACTCCTTCTTCAAGAAAAAGCCACACAGGAAATGGACATGGAGACATCCAAATGGGACGACAAGTGAAATTGATTTTATTATGTGTAACAAAAAATTCGTCATAGAAGACTGCAGTGTGCTAAACAAGTTCAACACAGGTAGTGACCATAGATTGGTGAGATGTAAGATGCACCTCAACACTAAACTTGAACGTGGCAAGCTCATAAGACAAACAAAATCTATTGACATAACCAACCTTAAAAAACACCATAATACCTTCAAGTTAGAACTGAAGAACAGGTTCTCTGCTTTGGAAGGCCTAACATCGGAAGAAGTGGACATCTCTGAAGTTAACAGAAAAGTAACCAAAGCTCTTATGGAAACAGCAACAAAATTAGCTGGGTCTAAGAACAAGTTGCACGTGAACAAATTATCAGGAAAAACCAAAATGTTGATGCAAAAAAGAAGAGAGATGAGGACAACTAAAGAAGATGTGACTTCCAAAGTGGAATACATAGAGCTATGCAAGACAGTAAGAAAAAGTATCACTGAAGACGTAAGGAAATTCAACTGTGAACTAGTGAGGAAAGCAATTGAAAACAACCAAAGCCTAAAGATAGCAAAGGGACATCTCAGTAAGGGAAGAAAACAGATTATGGCACTGAGAAAAGAAGATGGTTCTGTAACAAGAAATAGAGGCGAAATTTTGACAAGAGTGAAAGATTTCTACTCCAAATTATATGAAAGGGATGATATATGCACTCCAGACATCATGAAAGATACCAGTACCAGAGTTCCTCCAGTCCTCCCAGCAGAAGTTGCACATGCAATCAAGAACATGAAGCGGGGAAAAGCTCCAGGAGAAGATGGAATTACTGTAGACATCATACAAGAAGCAAGTGGAGAAATCGAAACAGTACTCGCCCAAATTTTCACTCGATGCCTTAATGAAGGAAAGATTCCTGAGGATTGGAACACCGCTACAATGATCCTGCTACATAAGAAAGGTGACATTGAGGATCTCGGAAACTACAGACCTATCAGCCTCCTATCAGTAGTTTATAAAATCTTCACTAAAGTTCTTTCACACCGCTTGAAGGTAACACTGGACATGGCTCAACCGAGAGAACAAGCTGGATTCAGGAGTGGCTACAGCACAATAGATCATATCCACGTGCTGAGAGAACTAATTGAAAGAGCGAGGGAATATGAACTTCCATTGTGCATGGCTTTTATCGATTATGAAAAAGCCTTTGATTCAGTGAAACCATCAGCCGTTACAATGGCTCTGAAAACCTGCGGTATTGAAGATGCATACATTAATATTATTAATAACATCTATGAAAATGCAAGTGCAAAGATTCGGCTGTTTGAAAGTACAACACACATAAAAATTGGAAAGGGAGTGAGACAAGGTGACACCATATCTCCGAAGCTCTTTAATGCCACATTGGAAAATGTCTTTCAATCACTGAACTGGGAAAACAAGGGGATAAAGATTAATGGAGATTATCTAACCCACCTTCGTTTTGCTGATGACGTAGTCATTTTTGCAACTACCGGATCAGAGCTGCAGAGTATGATCCAGGAACTTGCTGACAAGAGTAAAGAAGTGGGATTAAAAATGAACTTTCAGAAGACAAAAGTGATGTTCAATGCTTTTACAAGAAATGAAGATTTATCGATTGATGGAGGAAAGCTGGAGATAACAGACACGTACGTTTATCTTGGACAGCAGATATCAAGTGAGGGTCACATTGATGTAGAAATTAATCGGCGTACAAAACTTGCCTGGAGAGCTTTTGGAAGAAACAGCATAATTTTCAAGAGCAATATGCCATTATGTCTTAAAAGAAAAGTGTTTGATCAATGCATCCTTCCAGTGCTTACGTATGGTGCAGAGACGTGGACCTTAACTAAAAGAGACATACAAAGGCTGCAGACAACTCAAAGAAGCATGGAGAGGTGCATGCTTGGTGTAACCAGGAGAGATAAGAAGAGGAACTCGTGGATCCGAAAAATGACAAGAGTGGAAGACATCATGATCAGAGTTAAATCCCTGAAATGGCAATGGGCTGGACATACTGCCAGAAGGACAGATCATCGATGGACAGGCGAAATTTTAGATTGGATTCCAAGGGACAGGAAAAGACCCAGAAGAAGACCACATGGGAGATGGGTGGATGAAATTCGAAAGTATGCAGGGGTGACATGGAGGAGACTGGCACAAGACAGACCGTTGTGGAGGAAACTTGGGGAGACCTTCGTCCAGCAGTGGATTGATAATGGTTGACAATGATGATGATGATATTTATATATATAACTATATATATATATATATATATATATATATATATATATATAGTTAGACCGCCAATAGCGGTATAACTATACCATCGGGATCAGAGGAAATGCTATCCCACACTCACCAACCCGCTTGGCCAGCTTGGTGAGTTATGGCCAAACACCTCCAAAATGACTCTACAACTTAAATCTTGGCCCTCAGTCTCCGGCAGCTGGAATGTACCTGGCCAAGGCAGCGGCCAGTGCGACATGAAGGCAGAGGGTGCTAAGAATCACCGGAGGACCGGACTAGGCTGCCATTTGATGCTGACCTTGGCTACCTACAATGGACGCTCCCTATCTTCTGATTCAAGGCTTCTTGAATTGGAAGAGGAACTACAAAGGATCAAGTGGGACATCGTCGGGCTAAGTGAGGTAAGGAGAAAAATAGAAGATCTCATTGAACTGAAAAGTGGACATCTCTTCTATTATCGTGGGACAGATACTGGCAGAACTAGTGGTGTTGGATTTATAATAAACAAGAAACTGAAGGATAAAGTGGTAGAAGTTGAAAGTTCCTCTGACAGAGCTGCACGACTCGTTATCCAACTATCGAGAAGATACCAGGCTCAGATTATTCAAACTTATGCACCCACCACAAGTCATCCTGAAGAAGAAATTGAAGAATTTTATGAGGAAATTCGTCATCTAAATAATAAAGGTAAGCAGCACTTGAAGATAATTATGGGAGATTTCAATGCAAAAATAGGGCACCGGCAACAAAATGAAACTTCAGTAGGTAAATTCGTCTCACGGCAACAGAAACCAGCGTGGAAATACTCTCGTTGAGTTTGCAGAGGCAGAAGGATTTTTCATCTTGAATTCCTTTTTCAAGAAAAAGCCACACAGGAAATGGACATGGAGACATCCAATTGGGACGACAAGTGAAATTGATTTTATTATGTGTAACAAAAAATTCGTCATCGAAGACTGCAGTGTGCTGAACAAGTTCAACACAGGTAGTGACCATAGATTGGTGAGATGTAAGATGCACCTCAACACTAAACTGGAACGTGGCAAGCTCATAAGACAAACAAAATCTATTGACATAACCAACCTTAAAAAACACCATAATACTTTCAAGTTGGAACTGAAGAACAGATTCTCTGCTTTAGAAGGCCTAACATCGGAAGAAGTGGATATTTCGGAAGTTAACAGAAAAGTAACCAAAGCTCTTATGGAAACAGCAACAAAATTAGCTGGGTCTAAGAACAAGTTGCATGTGAACAAATTATCAGGAAAAACCAAAATGTTGATGCAAAAAAGAAGAGAGATGAGGACAACTAAAGAAGATGTGACTTCCAAAGTGGAATATATAGAGCTATGCAAGACAGCACGAAAAAGTATCACTGAAGACGTAAGGAAATTCAACTGTGAGCTAGTGAGGAAAGCAATTGAAAACAACCAAAGCCTAAAGATAGCAAAGGGACATCTCAGTAAGGGAAGAAAACAGATTATGGCTCTGAGAAAAGAAGATGGTTCTATAACAAGAAATAGAGGCGAAATTTTGACAAGAGTGAAAGATTTCTACTCCAAATTATATGAAAGGGATGATACATGTACTCCAGACATCATGAAAGGTACCAGAGTTCTTCCAGTCCTCCCAGCAGAAGTTGCTCATGCAAACAAGAACATGAAGCGGGGGAAAGCTCCAGGAGAAGATGGAATTACTATAGACATCATACAAGAAGCAAGTGGAGAAATTGAAACAGTACTCGCCCAAATTTTCACTCGATGCCTTAATGAAGGGAAGATTCCTGAGGATTGGAACAATGCTACAATGATCCTGCTACATAAAAAAGGTGACATTGAGGATCTCAGGAACTACAGACCTATCAGCCTCCTATCAGTGGTTTATAAAATCTTTACTAAAGTTCTTTTACACCGCTTGAAGGTAACACTGGACATGGCTCAACCGAGAGAACAAGCTGGATTCAATAGTGGCTACAGCACAATAGATCATATCCACGTACTGAGAGAACTAATTCAAAGAGCGAGGGAATATGAACTTCCATTGTGCATGGCTTTTATCGATTATGAAAAAGCCTTTGATTCGGTGAAACCATCAGCAGTTACCACGGGTCTGAGATCCTGCGGTATTGAAGATGCATACATTAATATTATTAATATCATCTATGAAAATGCAAGTGCAAAGATTCGGCTGTTTGAAAATACAACACACATAAAAATTGGAAAGGGAGTGAGACAAGGTGACACCATATCTCCGAAGCTCTTTAATGCCACATTGGAAAATGTCTTTCAATCACTGAACTGGGAAAACAAAAGGATAAAGATTAATGGAGATTATCTAACCCACCTTCGTTTTGCTGATGACGTAGTCATTTTTGCAACTACCGGATCAGAGCTGCAGAGTATGATCCAGGAACTTGCTGACAAGAGTAAAGAAGTGGGATTAAAAATGAACTTTCAGAAGACAAAAGTGATGTTCAATGCTTTTACAAGAAGTGAAGATTTATCGATTGATGGAGAAAAACTGGAGATAACAGATACGTATGTTTATCTTGGACAGCAGATATCAAGTGAGGGTCACATTGATGAAGAAATTAGTCGGCGTACAAAACTTGCCTGGAGAGCTTTTGGAAGAAACAGCATAATTTTCAAGAGCAATATGCCATTATGTCTTAAAAGAAAAGTGTTTGATCAATGCATCCTTCCAGTGCTTACGTATGGTGCAGAGACGTGGACCTTAACTAAAAGAGACATACAAAGGCTGCAGACAACTCAAAACAACATGGAGAGGTGCATGCTTGGTATAACCAGGAGAGATAAGAAGAGGAACTCGTGGATCCGAAAAATGACGAGAGTGGAAGACATCATGATCAGAGTTAAATCCCTGAAATGGCAATGGGCTGGACATACTGCCAGAAGGACAGACCATAGATGGACAGCCGAAATTTTAGATTGGATTCCAAGGGACAGGAAAAGACACAGAAAAAGACCACATGGGAGATGGGTGGATGAAATTCGTAAATATGCGGGAGTGACATGGAGGAGACTGGCACAAGACAGACCGTTGTGGAGGAAACTTGGGGAGACCTTCGTCCAGCAGTGGATTGATAATGGTTGACAATGATGATGATGATGATGATATATATATATATATATAAATATTTTTGTGAGCTTTAAACTTGCATCTATAGCTTTGCAGAAACCCATTTATAACTAGGTCTTTGTGGAAGTGAGAAAATGCAGAGTTTTGCTGGTCCTTGATAAAGCCAAGGCTCGGCATTCTCGACACTTTCTACATTCAGGTTACTATTACTTTATCTCCTTTTTACTCACACCTGTTGGTTTTTGAGTATTTCTTAGTTGTTTTAGTACCAGATAAAGAATATTTTTGCATCTGTCTCTTCTTAATAGTATGTGAATTCTGAAAATTCATAACTGCCGCGTTGCACGTCATGATCTTCAGGTTTTTTTTAGCAAATTTAGTTTTAAACTCTTAGGTAAAATTTGTCTTTGACTCTGCTATATATAAATATATATATTTATATATATATATTAGGACAAATACAACACACATAAAAATTGGAAAGGGAGTGAAACAAAGTGACACCATATCTCCGAAGCTCTTTAATGCTACATTGGAAAATGTTTTTCAATCACTGAACTGGGAAAACAAAGGAATAAGGAATAATGGAGATTATCTAACCTACCTTCGTTTTGCTGATGACGTAGTCATTTTTGCACCTACCCCATCAGAGCTGCAGAGTATGATCCAGGAACTTGCTGACAAGAGTAAAGAAGTGGGATTAAAAATGAACTTTCAGAAGACAAAAGCGATGTTCAATGCTTTTACAAGAAATGAAGATTTATGGATTGATGGAGAAAAGCTGGAGATAACAGACACGTACGTTTATCTTGGACAGCAGATATCAAGTGAGGGTCACATTGATGAAGAAATTAATTGGCGTACAAAACTTGCCTGGAGAGCTTTTGGAAGAAACAGCATAATTTTCAAGAGCAATATGCCATTATGTCTTAAAAGAAAAGTGTTTGATCAATGCATCCTTCCAGTGCTTACGTATGGTGCAGAGACGTGGACCTTAACTAAAAGAGACATACAAAGCAAAGAAGCATGGAGAGGTGTATGCGTGGTGTAACCAGGAGAGATAAGAAGAGGAACTCGTGGATCAGAAAAATGAGAACAGTAGAACACATCATGATCAGAGTTAAATCCCTGAAATGGCAATGGGCTGGACATACTGCCAGAAGGACAGATCATTGATGGACAGCCGAAATTTTAGATTGGATTCCAAGGGACAGGAAAAGACCCAGAAGAAGACCACATGGGAGATGGGTGGATGAAATTCGAAAGTATGCAGGGGTGACATGGAGGAGACTGGCACAAGACAGACCGTTGTGGAAGAAACTTGGGGAGACCTTCGTCCAGCATTGGATTGATAATGGTTCACAATGTTGATGATGATGATACATAAGGACAACATGAGATAAGCAAACTATATAGATATATATATATTTGTTACTCAGTGTGAGCAAGTAGCATCCCTTGAACATTCTGAAGTAGAAATTGGAATTTTAACCGTGCCAGAAAGTGGTGTAGAAGTTTCAATTCTAATATTAATCAGATTGCAAGCAGTGATTTCCCCACTCTCTTGAGCTGCGGGGGGCCCCGTCTCGTCTGCCTCACCCTAGTTACGCCTCTACACACTTGCATATAGGAAAGTTATGTAGAAGTCCAAACTGACTTACGTTAATCGTGATTCAAAAATTCGGTCCAGGAATGATCCGGTCCAATTAAAATAACACATGTTCAGATCTGAACCATTTCTTCCCATAGCGAGGAGGCCACTGAGAGCGCTACTCCATTTCTTAGTAAGACAGAGAGCTAGTGTCCCGATATTCTTTTCCCCACACATATGTCCCCTTGCTGTAGAACTGTGACCATTCGCATCTCAGATAATCAAGTGCATACCGTTAATTTCTATAAATCTATCACTTCTCTACCGTAAAACGGAAGTTCTCATAGCAATGCACTTTAGATAAAGCAGGAACATTAATTTTAACACCATATCCTCTTTCATCACCTATTAACACTTTCACTGCCAAGTATACGTGTGAAAAATAGGCCATTTATGATGAGTTGAGATTTGTGTACTAGAATACTTTTGGACATGCGTCTGATGTACTGTATGTTACATGTGGAGAGTGCATTTTGTTAAGCTCATTTAATCTTTTAAGTGTTGGTCACATGACGCCAACACGGCCTACTTCAGTATACGCCTTTTTTTTTTTTTTTTTGATTGGAGGTTTAACGACTACCGTGAGCAACTCAATGGGCTATAAGCAGTCGCCCGTCCCTAATTTAGGGTCACTGGTTCCAGGGAAGGGAGAGAGCCAGTGCCGTAAGACAAACACAACATCCATGCCTCACCGGGATTCGAACCCGGACCCCGTTCGGACGAATGATCAGAGGCCATCGCTTACACCACTGCGCCACCGGGGCGGCTATACGCCTTGTAGGTCTCATGTGTTCAAAATGACAGTGAAAGTGTTAATTAATGGCATTCTTTTATTTTTGCTTCAAATACTGTCGCGTTTGATATTTAATTTCAAGCTGAACATTTTTTTTATAAATTATCGTGTCTGTCTCTTTAGAGTGATGCTAGAGGAATATTTAAAACCACCCACCCCAAAGCAAGAGCAAATCCACCATAGTTTTTCATCTGAATTTAAACCTTGACGGATCATGAGAATGCCGGAGTTAATAACGCCGTCAGTTGTTGACGGCATAATCTTCTTTTTTAATATATGCCAAGTTGGCATGTATTGAGCTACCTGATAATCTTTTTCTGGTGGGAGAGATTTACTTCCTCTTAGGGCTTTAATAATTTTGGCTTAAGCGATTTACTTCCCCCAACTATACGGCACACACGTTCTCTCTCTCTTTCTGCTTCCTTTCTCATTCTGTTTCCTCTCTCTTCAGCGTCGTTTTTCTTTTAATAAGAGTCGTAATCCTCCAGCACCCATCTTTACTAGTCCACACCAAAAGCAAGCATCATTGAGCTCCACTGTGCCGGTCAAAAGTCAATTTTGGGGAGCAGTAGGACCATTTTGCCGCCGGTAATCTTTTGCTTAGGTCTAACAATAGGGCTTTCTCTCTCAGTGCCTCTCCCTGTTCCAATCTGACGCGGGGGATACCCCTTGGGACGAACTGGGGGAGAACGTACCGAGTGTAATATTGTAACTGAAATGTGCATGAATTCTTTATTTCATCCTTTTTTCTTATTTTTTTTTTATGCTGCGCTTCCTTTGTGCCATCGATTTAGGGTCGCTCTGGGGCACGAAGGTGCAATGTAACTGCAGCTGAATTCAAATATCTTTCTTCGCCACTCTTGAACTTCGCTACTGTGTAAACTTGGACGTGAATTCTTCACATAGAAATAAACTAAACTGTGCCTGATTTCGAAAAAAAATGAGTTTTTATTGATTGTACATTTCGATCTTAACTTCCTTTGAACTTTTTGCGACACAGGACAAGCATTTTAAAGTTTTTACAACCGAAATCGGTATATTTCAGTTCCCAAAAAATATATGCAATTTGCAATCTGCTTCCTTGCACGTATGTTACCAGGAAGCAAAGTAGGAGAAATGCAACTGTCATTATATGCATCAATTTTCTTAGTCGACAAGAAAGACGAAACGTGCATAAATATCTTCATTTGACCATATAAATTTTTGTCTTCATTTCAATTTCTCTTTGTAAAATATTTCTATCACTATCCCGTGATTTCCCTGGACGATATGCAAAGCCACTCATCAATTTATATGTTTAATTGAAAAAAATAAAGCACCTCATTAAGAGAGCAACGTTCCGGCCTCTTATTTTGTTCCTGCAGCCGGATAGTTAAAGTGTAACTCATTAATCAAAACGCTGGTTGATCACCAAGACGCTTTTCTCGGTTTAGAGATCGAAAGTGTTCATTCCAATTGCAAAATTATCATACAAAACAAGAGACCAATATCTCTTGTGTATCCTCTGACTTTAAACCCCGGACATATCTGTTATAGTTTCTACTGAAGTTGTACGACTTAGCGAGATATAACGCTCAACTTCCCAAACCTATGCATAATAATGGTTAAGATATAGTATTTTGAAGTCCCATACTTTCTCCACCCTTAAGCATTAAAATATAAGTTTCCTGCAAAATAAAACAAACAGGAGATACCAGAGGAGTGAAATCAAATATTTGAAAGTTAAAGAGTAAATTGATTGAGTATCTAGATCGCTCACATTAGGACATGCTAATTGCCACATCAATTAATCTCTCAGCTGTCGAAATGTTGATTCGTATAAATTAACTAACCCTTGAATTTCCAAAACTGTTATCCTAATGATGCCGAGTAATGTGTATGATGTCTGTTCGAAAATTAAAATTTCAATTCAATAACTAACAGTTCTCTTCAAATGAAAAATTAAAATTCATACTTTTTCCTAATTACTGTATTACAGATTACCTGTGCTATTTCTAATGTCTGCATAATTTTTCAAATTAATATTCGCAACAATACTTAGATTGCTAGGCAGTTTCTAAATTGTAATGTTTCTAAAAGTTTATGTGATCGTGTTATGATGTGTACAGCACAGGTTACAGCTTTTTGCCTGATCAAAAATTACAGATGTTTTGGTTTCCAAATGAATTGCAGTATTTCCCGGCATCAAGAGCACTCTGACGTCAAGGACGCACCCCAATTTTAAAATGCAAAATTTTGAAAAAAAGGATAAACATAAAAATAAGGTATCAGAACTTTCATAAAGATTAAGAGCAATACAAATTTTGAAAAACATTTCAGTCATCCATATCCTCAAATCCAGAAAATTCACTGGTGTGTTATCCATATCACTGGCATCATTATCATAATCAGGGTCGTCAATACTGTCAGAAGTGTCACTATCTTCCAATAGAATGTTATCTTCTGTGCCATCTAACGCATTACTGATGCCACAATTTAAAAAAAAATTACTACTATTTCAGTCTTCACAGTCTTGTTAATAATAAGGTTTACCGGTAAACATTTTAACATACGTAGGCCTTTTCAACCATTTTGCAGACTACTCAGGCGCTGCCCGTAGGATGATGCAATCGCTCAAATCGTTGCGCTAGTTGTTAGTCAGACTTCAGTATACAAAGTTATATCTACGTTTGCTGGCTAATTTGTCCCTGTTCCGAAAAATTTTGCCTAGAAATGGACAAAGAAAGTGGGTCAGGTCAGATCTCGCGTAGCGACCAGCAATCCTACATAAAAATTTAAACTTTGAGAGAAAAATTACCTACCGAAATTCCCAAAGCGTTGTGTGAAGTTTGTGGGGTAAGTGTAGTAGATCGTAGCACAGTGTCAATGGGCTTCTCGTTTTCGCCAAGTTCGGGAAAACATCGAAGGCGACCCAAGAAGCGTCCGGCCATCAGATGCAACGGACAACACTTCTGTCGTTATCGTCAACAGCATTTTGGAAGAAGATCCACGAAAAACATGTGAAGAGGCTGCATATGAAGCAAACGTGTCTACCACTTTGGTTTTCAGAATCCTAACTGAAAAATTACAGAAGAGAAAGTGGCTGCCAAATGGGTTCCACGTTATCTGAGTGAAGAGCAGCAAGCAGTTCGCAAAGAGATCGCAGAAAAATTGCTTCAGCGGTACGAGACAGTAGGCGAGCAGTTTTAGGACAGAATTGCTACTGTAGACGAAACCTGGACATGAGATTTTGAACCAGAACTGAAATCTCAGTCCGCTCAGTAGAAATATCCAGAATCACCTCGATACAAAGAATCCGCCGCTAACAACCGAAGGTTAAGCTGATGATGATTGTGGCCTATGACAAGGTTGGAGTGATAGCAACAGACAGAGTGCCCGAGAGTATAAGATTGGAGTGGTAGGAATAGACAGAGAACTCCACACGGCGGAGTTGCTCACAACAGGGTGCAGCGTTGATGATCCGATTCCTCGGCAGCATTTCCCAGTGAATAACGCCTTCTATGTCCCACCAGACACACAGCATGATCTTCGCAGGATGAAGGTCATGTTTTGGACGTGGTGTGGGCGTCTTGTTTGGGCTTAATCATTCCCTCCGATGTCTGAAATTCACGTACACGCACCACTTTCCATCGCCAGTAAAAATACGTGACATAAAGGGGTTGTGTTGCTGAGAAGTAACCATACATGGCAACGGGCGAGTAAGTAACCATATACGGCAACACGCTGATTCTTGTTGTCCTCAGTGAGGGTGAGGCACCCAAGACCCCAATTTCTGGACCTTTCCCACACGTTCCAGGTGTCGCATCACGGTGGCCTGATCATAGTCCATCTCAGTGGCCAATTCGCGTGTGGTTTGACGCGGATCCAAGTGGATGAGATGGTTCAAACGATTCTCATCAAAGTGAGATGGACAATCTGTGCGTGGAGAGTCGTTAATGTCAAAATTGCCACCTCGAAACCGCTCAAACCATTTGCTGGGCTGTCTTCGGGGCAATAGCATCTTCCCCATACACAGCACACATTTGTCAAATAGCCTCGGCGGCTGTGGATTCCTTGTTATTCTCGTAGAGGAGCAGATGTCGGAAATGTTCATTCCTGTCTACTTAACACTCCATACTTCCGGACCTGAAAACCAAAAAACCATTAGTCACAATCACACAACGCAATATGATTTAGATGCACAAATATTACTGGCTGCATTTTGATATACAACTGACCATCTGCACCGTCACTACTGACCTGTGAAACACTCGTGAAATAAAACGGCATGAACTTATGCATCAACCCAATAAATATACTTAAAGATATCCGAAAGTAACAGATAAACGAGAAACAGAATACGTTATCTTAGTTGTCTAACGTAAGATTGAAAGCCTAATGGATAGTAAAGTTACATACAATTGCGTTTTAACTTACGTGAGGTTTTCCGATAAAGAAATAACTGTGGTATGAGTCAAGTGTGGGTCTAGCTTCAAGGTGCCAATTCTTAAGGAATCTGCAAGATAGCTACCATAATTCAAGTTTTTGTGATTTAACAGACGCACATCAATATGCCCTTTAGAATAGGATGTGTATTTCCTCCTCCGTCATCAATCAAGATTTCTTCTTAATGCTGGCCTCCTGAATGTGTGTTAGTATATACCTCGTATGCGTGTATTGGATTTAATAGGCCGTAATACACTGAAGTGCCAAAAGTCATGGGATACGTTCCTAGTGTCGTGTAAGACCTCCTCTAGCCCGGCGAAGTGCAGCAACTCGACGTGACATCGATTCCGCAAGTGGCCGGAAGACTTCTGGATGTTGAGCCATGCCGTCTGAATAGCTGTCCACAGTTCCCTGATATTTGTAGATGCAGGATCTTGGGTGCGAATGAACCTTTCCACCACGTCCTATAAGTGTTCTATTAGGTTCATGTCGGGCGAACGTGGTGACACACCATCCTTCGGTACAGTCCAGAATGCTCCTAGAACCAATTTTTGACAACTTGATTCGATGACATGGTGAATTGTCCGCCTGGAAGATCCCATCGTTGTTGGGGTACATCAAGTCCATGAAGGTCTGCAAATGGTCACCCAGCAGAGCAACAAAGCGATTATCGATTAATGACGCGTTTACGGGGACCAGGGGGACCCAAACCGTGACACGTAAAGACACCCTAGACATGTCTGGAAAGCTTGCATAGTGTCTTGTTGCTACTCGGAGTTCATGACCTCATGGGGTCTGCGCCACACCCGAACCCAACCATCAGCTCGTAACAACTAATAGCGTTACTCATCGGACCACGCCACATGTTGCCAGTCTTCCAGGGTACAATTACCGTGTTCACGAGCCCAGGTAAGGCGCTGTGTCCGATGTCGTGGTGTTAACAAATGCACTCTGGTGGGTCTTCTGCTCCCATACCACATGGGCGCTAAATTACGCTGCACTGACCTAATGGGTATGTCTCTGGTACGTCTTGCATTGAATGTGGATGTTATTTGAGCCAGTGTCGCTTGTCTGTTAGCATGGACAATTCTGGTCAGATGCAGCTGGTCGCGGTCGTTCAGCACCTGTGGTTAGCCATTGCGCTGTCCACGGTGGGTAGTAATACCTTCCATGAGGTATTCTGGGTACACACGTGACACCGTGGATCGAGGAATGTTAAATGTTCGCACAACTTCGGGAATTGAATGTCCCATTAGTCTGGATTCCACTACCATGACTTTATCAAACTCCGATAATTCACGTCGGCTTGTTATAATATTACTGGTGATTGCTTAACCTGATTCACGAGATTACACCTCGCAACTGATAAAAATAGCGGCGTTCGTCTCGGCCTTTATACGACGGCAGCGCAAGTAAAAAATTTGCATACTGCTATCCCATGACTTTTGGCACTTCAGTGTAATTTCATCTGAATAGTGCCTCCTGTACATGCTTAGACCATGTACCCTTTTTGTAAAGTACTGGAGGTGTTTTCTCTTCAGCTTTCCGGGTTTCTCACCTGTTTCCTTACTGGAAGTATTTCAGGTTTAGAAGGAGGTTGGGGAAAATATATATTTGGAGTAAATGTTTCTTATTTATTAAGTCAAAGTTTATTACGTTACCTTTTTGCAGATTAGTAAGCTTTATTCTTTATTCATTTGAGATATTGTAAGCTCTGCCACTGATTTTTCCGTTTCAGATTCACAGTGCCTTGAGCTAGTAGCTCCTTTCTTGAGACCGCTTTTAAGCACGTCTTTTGTAAAAAAAAATCGTGCTTACGTTACCGGTTTGTCTGTCCGTCTGTACCCACGATATCTCTGCAACTATTAGTCCGATTTGAAAAATTCTTTTGCATTGGGAAGCTTAAAATATGCGAATGATGATCTTTTATTTCGTTTTTTTTTACAATGTACAATTTCTCCGCCAGAGGGCGTAAATGCAGAGGATGTCGAATTCAAAAATATGTTTTATTCCACATATTTACTTCTAAACATCCGATTGAAAAAATTCTGCCGCCCCGGTGGCGCAGTGGTCTAAGGCGCTGGCCTCTGATCATTCGTCCGTAAGGGGTCGGGGTTCGAATCCCGGTGAGGTATGGATATTGTGTTTGTCTTACGGCACTGGCTCTCTCCCTTCCCTGGAACCAGTGACCCTAAATTAGGGACGGGCGACTGCTTATAGCCGATTGAGTTGCTCACGGTGGTCGTTAAACCTCCAATAAAAAAAAAAAAATTCTTCTATCTTTCTATTCCATTTATGTTGAAGAGTATTTTAGATATAGTTACTTTTTCAAGTTACGCATAGACTTTCCGCTAGGGGGCGTAAACGTAAATTACATTTTTCCTGATAACTCTTCTTCTAAAATTCAGATTGAAAAAAAAATTTTCAGCGGATACAGCTCCTGATGGAAAATATTTTGCATATAATTTCAAATTTTTGGTAAAGAATACTTTGGCCACCAGGAGACGTAAGTGTTAATTTTTGCCTCTGATGTATTTGCCATAAAATATGAGCTTCTAAAATATCGATTGAAAAAATTCTTTCGTGGACTGATGCCACTCACATCAATAAACCTTTTCGGAATATTTTCTTCTTAAAATATTTCACAGTTTCTCCGCCACGGGGCGTAAATGTATATCTTATTTTTGTCAATATCTCTACTTCTAGGAGTCCGATTTGAAAAAATCCTTCTTTGTTGGATAGTGTTTCCAGTGTGACATCTTTTACATATAATTTCAAAATTTTCAAGTGATTCATAGACTTTCCGCTAGGGGCGTAAAGGTTAATTACCCCCCCATATCTCTGCTTCTAAATCTCCGATTTGAAAAATTCTTTCTGCACTGGATACAACTCCTGATGGGAAATCCTTTGCTCAAAATTTCTAATTTTTGTTAGAAATCGTTCGGCCACCAGGTGGCGTAAGTCTTAATTTCCGCTTCTGATGTATTTGCAGCAAAATATGAGCTTCTGGAATCTCGATTGCAAAAAAAAAGTCGTTTGTTTACCAGTACTACTCATGTTGACAAACCTTTTAGGTACATTTTCTTCTTGAAATAATGCATGGCTTCTACGCCAGGGGGCGTAGATGTATATCTTATGTTTGTCAATAACTCTATTTCTAGCAGTTCGATTTGAAAAATTCCTTCTTTGTTGGATGTTTCCGATGAGATGTGTTTTTCCTACAAATTCAAAATTTTCAAGTAAATCATACACTTTCCGCTAGGGGGCACAAAGGTAAACTGCGTTTTCTGCGTTATTTCTGCTTCTAAAACTCCGATTTGAAAAAATCTCCCTGTATCGCATAGAAGACCTGACGGAAAATATTTTTCACACAATTTCTAATGTTTGGTAAAAAATGGTTTGGCCACCAGGGGGCATAAGTGTTAATTTCTGCTTCTGATGTATTTGTAGCAAAATCTAGGCTCCTAAAAACTCGACTAATTTTTTCTTTTCTTGGACCGATACCGCCCATATGGAAAAACCTTTTGAAAATACTTTCTTCCTAAAATAACGCGTGGTTTTCCCACCAGGGGACGTAAAGTCACATCTTATTTTTGTCGATATCTTTGTTTCTAAAAGTCCTATTTGAAAAATTCTTTCTGTGTTGGAGAGCGTTTCCGGTGCAAAATGTTTCTAATGTAAATTCATGTTTTTCTTAACACACAAGTCTGCAACCAGAGAGCATAAGCTTATGATTCCGTTTACAGCAATACCTGAGGGATTAAAAACCCGGTTGAAAAACTACTTTCTTCCGTCAGATACTATTGTTTTCCATACCGGTTCCATTGACTTTGAATAGCTTTGATAAATTTAATTTACGTCAGAACGGATTTAAAAGACATGCTTATTACACCCGAAAATTCGGTGTCATCTTTCATGTTAAAAATTTCATTGGTTTATAATTTTTACGGAATTTTTGAGGATTTCTTTAGGGGAAGTGAAGTCGATGTAACTTTCTCTAATTTGTTTTTAAGTTTCATTTTTTATTTGATTATATTTGAGTAGCCCTTGAGTGTCTGCTGTGTTACGCAGTGATAAACTATCAGGAGTTTGGATTTATGGTCTCCAGATGGTCTTAAAGCCTTAAAGGATGGCCTTAGATTACGTAATAATATTCTGATGCGGTTCTTGGAGACTTTAAAACACTAGGGAAGGCATTCACTATCATGGAGACAAGTCTTCTGCTTGGAAGAATAAATCTGTTTCATCCAAATTTACCATTTGCTGAGGCTCATACCGTGCTTCTCAAATACCGCTCCGTGTTGAGTTGTAGAGCTTTCACAGCAATTTGTTTTACCTTGGTGCCACAATTCAGTATACAATATATCGTGCACTCCGAGCCTACTAATAATACAGTGTGTTTCGAAGAATTTCTTTCCACTATAAGAAACTATTGTGAGAGCTTCCAGTTGAAAGTCATTGCTTTTATTTCACCTCTTAATTTAATCTTCACACAATGATAAAACACTGCTTTTTCGCAAAAAAAAAATCTGCGAACGATGTGCCATGTGTTATAATTCATACTAAGTATCTCCTGATTGAGGATGATTGCATTGTGATTTGTATTTCAGATTTGGCATGAGCAACGAACAACCCAACCCACAACCGCCCATGTTATTACGAACAGAAAATTGCTAACTACTGCAGCTACCCCGGTCGTTCAATTGCGCCTCTTTTATTTTGATTTTTTTATCGCGTTTTAGCGAAAACGGGAATAACCTGGGACAGTATATTTTCCTTTACCCCTGCATATTTAGCATGCAGCCCAGAAGAAAGTCGCGGAGGAGTTACCATAGTCGCATTTATGGCATTTGCAATCAGTCTACTTGCATACAGAACAACTGGCGAAGTCATTTGCGTATCGCTTGGTACAGTTTGTACAGTAACCTGTTGCTAGGGCTAGGTGCTTTCTGAAATACCTGCGAGGTACGATTAAGGCATGAAGTACTCATATCGTGAGATATATGACAACGCATGCCATGCGACAACAATTTGTCGCATTGCAAGCGGTGTTTTTGAAGTTCACGTCGCTAAATTCGGAACTTTTTTTTTTCTGGCATTTAGTGTTTGTGAAGTTCATGCCTCTAAATTTAGGGCTTTGCCATATCATTTAGCGTGATAACTCTGAAAAACTGTTTTGGGAGTGATTTCCTGATCTGTTTTTATTCTATAACAAATTGCAGTAAACAGTTTTATTTCTTTAGCAATTTATGGATGAAAAAAGTGTTTTTAAAAGCACTGCTCATAAAAAAGAGACTACCACTGCCTCAGTGGGAAATCAACTCCTTCTCCGAATTCTAATGGAGTGGCATACATTTATTATGAAGATTCGTTTTTTTAAGCATGTTTAATCTTTTATGAAATCTGATTTTCAAGCATCCCTCTTACAAGGGCAATGAAAAGGCTTGTTTATGCGGTAAAATGTTGGCTGGCATATCCTAGTTTTTGATACATTCTTACAAAACATCTGGAAGGAGCAAAAATAATCATTGAGAAAAACTCTGTCCCTGGGGTGTAGTGTTATATTTGAAGCGAGGCACGTAATTTTTCCCCTACAGTGGGTTGTGGGCGCACTCAGAAGTACTGTTCAGTCTAACGTGATAGGAAATTAAAGTCCTCGTTTCGATCCCCTCCCCTCCCTTACGTCGGGCAACACATATCAAGAAAGAACGGACGCACTCCGCTAAGGCGGCGGGTTTTGTTTTAGAAGGGTTGGCGTGAACACTGAACAAATTCAAGCGGGGAGTCCTATAAAGAGAGAGAGCATTTTCAAGTAGCATTTTATGTGAAGAACATTTAATGCTTTGCACGCATGTCTTTCAGACGAAATAGTTCGCCTTTCAAAGATTTCAGATTCTTATTTTTTTTTTTACTTCTTTCTTTCTTTCTTTCTATTTTACGTTTCTTCAACCATATGGAGAATTTCCCGCAAAATGCTATCAACAGCGGATGTGTACGAACACAATAAACTCCCCTCCTCTCTCATTCTAAATTTTCTTTTTTCATGTTTACGTTTTCTTTTCAGTTCTCTTTTATTTTTTCTTGCATGCCTTCTTTCCGAGTTTGTTTTTCTTTTTCTTAGGGATTCCGATCACGGTAAATACAAACTGAAGATTAAAGTTAAAAAAGTATTTTTACCTTGGTCCTTTAGTCAGGATAAGGAGATTCAGGAGTCTACAGTATTTTCTGTCCATACAAAGTAAATATGTATGATGATATTTTGTCATAGAGTTTTAAAATAGTTGTGTGAGGTAAGATTACTGTATGGTCTCTCTCTCCCTCTCTCTTGTAAATCTATGAAAGCTTTTGTAGAGCACCTAAATTGATGCAAGTCTTCCTATACACTGCTGCTTCTTTTTCATTGACATTACAGCCCCCAGTTTGACGCGCCTGAGCATAAACTACTGGGAGTTCTACTTGAAAGTACACCACTACTATAAACGGTCGCAATTCGGCAAATTTTTGTATTTTGATTGAACGGTTAATAAATAGCACGTGCGACAGCAGAGGAAAGGGGGAAGGAGCGTGATGTAGTCGCATTTGTGAGACCCAGATTCCGCGGTTCCGCTCGCTCACAAAAGAGCTGAGTTCGGGTTAAATTTTCAGAGCCCCGAGTCCGTCCAAGACCAAAGCATGGCAGCCCGAGCTTGTCCGAGCCCGAAGTATATCATCCCGAGCCCGAAGTATATCATCCCGAGGCCGAAGTATGCTATCCCAAGCCCGAAGTATGCCATCCCGAGCCCGAAGTATGTCATCCCGACCCCGAAGTATGCCAGCCTAAGCCCGAAGTATGCCATACCGAGCCCAAAGTATGTCATCCCGACCTCGAAGTATGCCAGCCTAAGCCCGAAGTATGTCATCCCGAGCCCGAAGTATGTAATCCCGAGCCCGAAGTATGTCATCCCGAGCCCGAAGTATGTAATCCCGAGCCCGAAGTATGTCATCTCGAGCCCGAAGTATGTCATCCCGAGCCCGAAGTATGTCATCCCGAGCCCGAAGTATGTCATCCCGAGCCCGAAGTATGTCATCCCGAGTCCGAAGTATGTCATCCCGAGCGCCAAGTATGCCAGCCTGACCCCATCCGAGCCCGAACTATGTCAGCCTGAGCCGGAATTTTATATTGCAAGATAGAGCCCTGGACCGAAAGAGCCCGAAAACTATGGTTAACCTGTTTAGGTATGAAAAAAATCTCTTCTTCCAGACTTCCACTCTTTCCTCCCTGCGTAATTAACCTATGTCTTTCTCCACTGCGGAGTGGGGAAGGGATGTCTATCTATTTCTATAGTTTCTTGGACCACTCATTTCTTCCTGAAATGTTTCGGAGGGGGGGGCATCAGAAAAAATCAAGAGGCGCAACAATCTATGTCGTAGCCTACGTTGCTCAATAGAATTAGCAGGGAGCAAAGTTTCGTCAGCTTGCTATCTACTACTTAGTTCTTAAAGAAACTTTTCTTTCGCAGAAATTTGGTAATTCGTGGCTTATGGTATTTGTTACCCCAGTCCGGAATGAATAGCCCTGACAAGTTCCTAATCCCCATTCAGACCCAGTTGCCGAATAATTCTATTTAATAACTAGAAGGCGTAAAAAAAAGTCTCGTGTGCTAAATCGTATAAAATCACATTAAAAAAAACTCTCTCCCTCTCTCAGAGACCGAGCCTGACCTCTAGTAAGTATTATGCAGCCTGAAAAAGGTTCGGGCCCGGGCTTGACCCGTCTCAGCACTGGATCACACCAGTCTGTTCAGTATGTAATTGCCTGCTTCGTGTTTGGGTATATACTAGTAGTAGGGGGGATTTGGAATCAGTCAGTAGGGGGGTTTCCGGCGCATGCTTAGTTTTTAGGCGGTGGCAACACTTTGGGTCACGTGGTAAGAAGAAACCGTCATGATCTGGGAGGGACGTCACAGATGGGCGTGGTCCTTTTTTACTGCATGACGTCACCTTCACGTCGATGTTGACGAAGCCATTTTTAATTCTGGGAAATTTCTCCGCCATTTTTATTATTTTGCGAATTTCCCAATCTGTTTTTTCGGGTGATGGCGGTAAATTTAATTGTAAGTGGACTCGGGGAAATTTTTTTTCAACCATGGATTTATTATCGAAAAAGAGCGACGACGAGGTTTGGAACCAGTTGGATTAGAACCCGGGCCGTTCATGTGGAAGTCAAATGCTCTACCAATTCGGCCACCAAATCGTTGGTACGGTTGGTCGAAAGGATTAAGACATGTGGTTGCGTATGGGGGAAGACTGCCTGAGGGGATTTGCAGTTGGCCGTCTTACGATGAATGCAGGAAGGAGGGCGTATTAGGAGTTGACGTCATTTGAGATTCTGTTAGACACATTAAGCTCCAAGTCTGATTATTTTTTTTCAATAACTTGATCATTTTGCAACGAATTTATTCCTTATTTTTTCCCCATAATTTCCCATTTTATATACATAATTTTTCAACGTAACGATTTTTTTTATTTTCTTTGAGGAGATTTCACGCTTTTTAAACGGACGTACCAACATAAAGACGTTTCCCAAAGTTTTGTGCTGCAGACATAATCTTAAAACACGAATGTTTATTAATGTACTTAAGTGTTCATGGCATTTTCTGTTACATTTGTTAACAATGTACCTTTTTCCGCCATAAAAGCCGCAATGTTTTATACATAATTATAATATATTTTTTTTATGTTTTCGTATTTTCTTTTATGATTAATCAGTGAAATGTACCTTTTAATGCATTATCTTAATCTACTTTTTTTTCTAAATGCTTGCATACTCGTTAAACTTCTCGATGTAACATCATTATTTTATTTTCTTACTTTTCAATCTAACAACTACTTTTATCGAGGCTTTATTTTTTCTGATTTAAACAAGCAAACGTTTCTTCATTATTATTTCTTTTTCCTACGCAAAGAACTTTTCTTACTTGCTTTTAATGTATGACTTAATCTGGTTTTCTGTATAGCTGTTTCATGTTTGCGCAAGAAATATACAGATCTATAGCAGATATACATAAAATTCGCTCGTAACAGTATCTTTTTTTTTTCAGATTTAAACCAACATACGTTTCTTAACGACTTGATATCTGTTCCACAAGATGTGACAAAACTTCAGATTTTTAATTTTTTCCCTCTGAAACTGTTTTTTTTACTTGCTTTTAATGTATGGTTTAATCTATTTTTCTATCTTACTTTTCTATATGTGTACAAGAAATATACGGATCTATAGTGGTTAAAATTCGATTGAAACAATATTTTCTCCATTCTTACTGTATTTTTACATTTCTTTCTAACAGACGTTTTTTCTTCTCAATTCCCGCTATCTAACTTAATCTATGTTTTGAATATCATTCTATGTCCGCGTATTCGTCCATTATTTTATTTCAAACTTTGCTAACTGCTTCATACTTATATTCTGACTTTATTTTTTTCATTTCAAGCAACGTTTCTTAACGAGTTGAATTTCCGGATGTGACAAAACTTCAGATTTATTTTTTCTCCTCTTAAACTATTTTTTTCTTACTTGCTTTAAATGTGACTTAATTTATTTTTTACATCGCTGTTTCGTGTATGTACGAGAAATATACAGATCTATAGCAGTTAAATATTCGATTGAAACAGTATTTTCTTTATTTTTACATTTCTTTCTGACAAACATTTTTTTTTCACATTTTCCCCATATTTAACTTAATTTTGTGTTTTCGAATATGTTCACGTATTCGTCCATTGTCTTTTTTTCTAACTTTACACTTCATTCTTACTGTATTTTTTCCATTTAATTTCAACCAACGTTTCTTAACGACTTGATATCTGTTCTACAAGATGTGACGAAACTTCAAGTTTTTAATTTTTTCCCTCTGAAACTGTGTTTTCTTACTTGCTTTTAATGTATGGTTTAATCTATTTTTCTATCTAGCTTTTCTATGTGTGTACAAGAAATACACGGATCTATAGTAGTTAAAATTCAATTGATTTCTTCATTCTTACTGTATTTTTCCATTTTTTTCATTTACAGTAGTTAAAATTCAATTGAAACAATATTTTCTCCATTTTTACTGTATTTTTACATTTCTTTCTAACATACGTTTTTTCTTCTCAATTCCCGCTATCTAACTTAATCTATGTTTTGAATATCATTCTATGTTCACGCATTCGTCCATTATTTTATTTCAAACTTTGCAAACTGCCTCATATTTATATTCTGACCTTATTATTTTTCATTTCAACCAACGTTTCTTAACGACTTGAATTTCCGGATTTGACAAAACTTCAGATTTATTTTTTCTCCTCTTAAACTATTTTTTTCTTACTTGCTTTAATGTGACCTAATTTAGTTTTTTCATCGCTGTTTCGTGTATGTACAAGAAATATACAGATCTATAGCAGTTAAAAATTCGATTGAAACAATGTTTTCTTTATTTTTACATTTCTTTCTGACAAACATTTTTTTTTCGCATTTTCCCCTATTTAACTTAATTTTGTGTGTTTGAATATCATTCTATGTTCATGATTCAGACTTTATTTTTTCATTTCAACCAACCTTTCTTAACGACTTGATATCACAAGATGTAGCAAAACTTCAGATATTTTTTTTTGTTTCTTCATGTAACGTAATATTTTTTCAAAACTCACTTTTAAGTATTCCTAAAAGCTTACATTTATGAGAAATATACAGATCTGTAGTGGTAAAAATTGGACTGCAACAGTATTTTCTTTATTCCACCTTTACGTTTCTATTTCTTTTCAACAGGCGTTTCTTCATTATTATTTCTTCTTCATATGTAAGCAACTTTTCTTTCTTTCTTTTAATGTATAACTTAATTAATTTTTCCATCTTACCTTTTTCGTGGGTATACGAGAAATATACAGATCTATGACAGTTAAAATTCGATTGTATTTTCCTTACTATGACTTTATTTTTTCATTTCATTTGAGTAAAACGTTTCTTAACAACTTGATATCACAAGATGTACCAAACACTTCAGATTTTTTGTTTTCCTCACTTTCCAACTCACTTTTAAGTATTTCTAAAAAACCTGCATGTATGTGAAATATTCATATTTTTTCATTCTATCCTAATTTGCTATGCTTTTCTTTAACTAACCCAACAGGAAAATCATTCATTGTCAAGACATTCATTCTAAAGCATTCTTTCTTACGATAAAATTTATATTCTTTGCAATATATTTTCAGTATATTTTTTCTAAATCAACAGAAAAAAACATTCATTCTGGAGACATAGCGACCAAGTCCGTACTTCCACTAAACATCATATTCTTAGCAAACATTTTTTCCCCTACATAGCAATTTCTTAACTCACCAGAAAAGCAGCTATTCTCAATATGTAGCTAAAATATCGAATTTCTCCAAACAAATGTAATAATTTTTTTAAGAAAGACTTAGTTCTTTTCTCTGTATAACGACTTAATCTATTTTTCGAAAAACTGTTCTACGTTTACGTATTTTGTTTAACTTTGCTTTACACTGTACTTCGATTTTTTTCTTCGTAGTACTTTTTTCCTGTTTCATTCCAACAAACTTGTTTCTTTTCGACTCGATGACTCTCACATTTCCATACAAACTCTCCTAATATCAGAAATGTAACAAAAACTTCAGATATATTTTTTAACTTTAGAATAAGTCTCCCCGACATTTATTATCATGACATAAACAAAAATTTCATACTTTCCCCCAAAATAATTTTCTTAATGAGTTGTTTTTACACTTTTTTCATGTATATCCAAATATTTATTGCTAATTCACCTCGTCAAAGTCAGTATGAACACACCTAACCACATTCTATTTTTCCCAATTTATTTCGCTTTACATCGAAATGCGTCAAAACTTTGCATTTACTTCATTCACGCAATGATCACTTTTAACTTACCAGGCATTACATGTGAAACATCTGTGTTTGAGGTATTCCCCTTCATACGTTAACTTTCGTTCTCCCTTACATTCATTTCTAAATAGGTTATCTCCATCGCATCTGTTTTTCTGATACAAGATCACACACCATTTATTTAATTACTTCAAGAACATATTAATCTTGAACATAAAGAACAGCCAATCTTATTCTAAGTATGTTTTCTCTTGATTCTTATAAAGGAACAGACAGCAAGAAGTCTCACACACTGAAACAAACATCGCCAATTTGTTGCTTTCATTGAAAGGGCGATTTTTTTTATTTTAGTTTTTTATATAGTCGCAAAAATCCCATAGAATAACATGAGAAAATCATTTACCTTAAAGGAACGTTTTCAGACGTTAGAAATCTTAAAAGAGCAAAATATTTCACTTGAAAAGTTATGGGGTACGTTTTTAAAAAGTTCATAATTGAGGAGGATTGTGTTTTTTACAACTTCATTTTATATAAGGTTAGTTTCGAGAAAGTTAAATTTCGTCTAGTGTTAATCGAACAGAATAAATATACATCAAGGAAAGAAAACTGAAATTATACATATGCGAAGAATTTGCTACGGCTGAAGGTCCCCCGAGCGAGTTATTCAACCAATGTTCGTATTACCCATTCAAAGATGGAGGTATCAGGATGACCAAATCCCTCGTTGTTGCCTTCTTGTAGCAAAAGAGGTGGCGAACTTCACCAAACATGGTTCCATAATATTGGAGAAACACATTAAGGTTTACGGAGCAATTGAGCCCACGCCAGTAACCTTCGTTCACATACACTCACATTCAAACAGAAAAAATATAAATGAATGACAAAAAATAATGAATAAAAGTAGTCCTGAAAAGGACTGATGTTTAGTCCTAAAAAGGACTTTTTTTTATTCCTCAAAAGAACTTTTTTCTCTCATCTGGACTCTAAATTGCTCCAACGTATTCCACATTCTTGAGCTTCTACAAGAATTTTCTTCACATTAATGTTCTCGAAGAAAAAGTGAGTAATGGTGGGACGTATCAGCGATTGAAGGCGCTCACCAAAGTATTTCCCCAAAGTTTTGGGTTCAACAAGAGCAAATGCTTCGTCAAAGCATAGAGTCCATTTGTCTTCTTCTGTTTCGTTAAAGCACCTATTCCCCAGCTGATTGTTTGGCATGAGATTAGGATGCAAATGACATTCTCTGCAGTAATAAACTTTTGCAATGTTTTTTCCAACCGCATCGACCAGAGCAAGTTTAAGAGCATTGGTGTCTTGATCAGATATCGTATGTTCGAGTCCGAATTTACTGCATACCAATCTCGCTGCGTCACGAAAAACTGTTCCAAACTGTAATTGTAGAATACCGTCCCACAGCTTTTCAGAAGCATCACGAAGCGTGTTGAATTGTTTCCAGGTTAGGGACACCGAAGCACAATTCAATTGCAAGGCATCATTGGAACACGTGAACAGTTGTTGAAAGGTGTACATAGGCCCATCAGATGAAGGTGAACAGTTCATCAACAGTTCTTTATTGATCACTTTGATTTTGTTGAGAGCGTCATAACAATGCGAGCGGTCCATGAACTTCTTGAATGTTCTAGCAGACATTGTCACGCCATATTTGGTAGGAAACAGTTTTTCTCCTTTGGTAGTGTAGCTGCGAATGTGCACTCTCACAGTTCCAGAAAAATCAGTCACTTTAGCAACTTTGTTTCCCCCGAGGGACACATGATGAAGAGGCATGCTTTCTAATGAAATACCGTAAGGAGGAGGTTCGGCAAACGGATCAGGACATCCATAGTTTAAAAGCTTCCATCGTGCTTCCATTAAGCGCGGATCATCACTTACTTTTTGCTTGGCATCAGAAACATCTGAAGACGAAGAAGTTCGCTTCATGTTTAACGCAGATCGACGAGGAGGTAGGTAACACAACGTGCACAGAATTCGAAGGCAGAGAACAGAATGAGGGAGCTGGTCTGTCCTCGGCCAAAACTGATAACAAATTGTTGTTGATGCATGCGCGTTGTTCACTGTGTGATGACGTGGATTGTATAGCCACGTGATAAAGGAGCCTCTGTTATCATCTTTCTAATGGTCAGATTTAATCGAACATCAGGTGCATTTTCGCAACGTGGAAGGTCGTGAAACCATGACTCATTCGTCTTGTTCACGCATGTGTGTTGTTCGCTTCTTGATGACGTGATTGGATAGTCACGTGATAAGAGTGACCCTGTTATCATCTTTCTAAATGTCAGATTTAGACGAATATTGGGAGCATTCTTGCAACGTGGCAGTCCATGATACCATGACTCATTCGTGGAGGGTAGCATTTGTAAAAGGGTTCCACATTCCAAAGCTATGACGACAGGCTGAAAACCATCTCTTTTAAAAACAAAGTCCCTTGTTCGGCCTAGAGAAACTGGGCAATGCATGAATTTTTTTACAATTTCACATTCGTCATCTCTGTGAAAACCAATACAGGGATTTCCATTTTTATACTTATTAATCAAAACAAAATTGAATATTTCTCCACATACATTCTCAAAAGCATCCTTGATTTCACGAAGTACTGGTATCTAAGGTTTAGCCAGCACACTCAATCCACTGAATGAGTAATGGAGATGATTATCACCGTAGGCCACATGTTGTCTAGGAATATTATATGTTTTTCCATAAATCTTAATTTTGCTGAGATCATCACCGATATATTCTACGTCATTTTCGAGGTGGTTAAGATAATCTGTAGCTTCAGAATCAGAAAATAATTTCTCATAGGAAAAATGGAGGCCATCCTTATGATACATCTTAGAAGAATACATTTCTTCAGACGAAAGAAAATGTAGCAGTAATTGAAAAAAGCAGTATCTTCACACCGAGCAACGAAGCGAGAATGAAACAGATAGACTTGAGATAAGACGTACGATTAACGAGTGCGTGAGTCATGATTTGCGATAACAATCTCTGTGAGGGAGAACCAAATTCTTTTCTGGAATATGGACTAATATGTGCATTGAGCAATCGCTTATGCGTTCTATAAAGTCAGTTGGTGGTTTAACCCATGGAAGAGGTATAACTGATAACGTGCTATCAAAATGGGTCTTAGGTGCACCACCATTTTTAGAAATCAGTGAAGCAGTACAAGACTTCATTGGTAGTCCATATTTATCACTCACTAAGCAGCATGTTGAATTAAGAGAAAGTCGGCAGGCTAGAGATGCACTTGATATTTCCAAATTTGCACACTGGTTGAGACAACACAGTCCTTTCACGAAACAATCTGGAGACTTAGTGTGTATATCTTCTGGTTTGGTATCTGATGTAACTGTCACTTATGATACAGCTTACGAGATAGGATCAGCAATTATGAAAAAATTAATTGGAGGAAACTTCAGGGACATTAAATTACACAGAAAAGACATGGTTGTAACTCAAGCTGTTGCAGAATGGGATTGAAAGTTAGATCTGATGCAGTTTCAATAAATAAGTACACAACAATTGTTCAACAGAGTTATTTGTGTTTGTGACAGTCCTTTGAAATTGAAATCATACTTCAGATATGAACTAGCATCTCGTCCACCATCTTTATTTGACGAAGTGTCACTGCGAAAAGGTACAAAATCCTCCATAACTAAATCTTTCGTTGGTGGTATTGTTGAACAGGAGGATATACCTACTGGTGCAGCTGTTATAATAGATGGTGGTTATCTCCTTCATTCAGTAACTTGGCCTAAGCGCACAACATTTGATCAAATTCTGCAAAATTATATATCTCATGTACTTTTCCATTATGGTTCAAATTGCTACGTTGTCTTTGATGGATACCCTGAAACGCCAACAACAAAGCAGGAAGAACAAACAAAAACTGCTAAAAGGACGTCAGCGAACATTATATTTACAAATAACATGGAGTGCACCACAGCGCAGACAGATTTTCTGACCAATCCCCACAATAAGAAAAGAATAATTGCAGCATTAAAAGAAAAATTCCACTCTGCCACTAATATCACGGTTCTCACGGCTAATAACGATGCTGATGTAGATATAGTTCAAACCTCTATAGAAATGTTGAAACTAAACCCTACTGTAGTCACCGTAGGCACGGATACAGACCTTATCGTCTTATTAATTGCACTGGCGCCAGAAGAAACAAAATCTTTGTACTTTCTCAAACCGGGCACTGCTGCAATACCTCCAATATTTTACAGCATTGAAAAACTGATATCTATTTACAGCCATGCACGCAAATGTCTGTTATTCACGCATGCCATTACAGGATGTGATACAACGTCTGCAATTTACGGACTTGGGGAAACAAAAGGCAGTTAACCTGATAAAAAATTATCAGGAGGCTCAGTCACAAGCAACGGTTTTCAACCGCATTAATGCTTCAAAAGAAGAAATCTTTCAAAATGGAGAAAGCTTCCTTTTGGATTTATATGGTTTGAGCAAACACAGTAATTTTGATGATGCCAGATACTTTTATTACAAAAAATCAATTGCTAAACTATCACTGAGATCAAACTTTGAATTGGGAAAACTTCTACCTACAGTAGCAGCAGCTCGACAGCATTTATTGCGGGTATACCTTCAAGTTCAAATGCGGTCAGGGAACAAACTTGACCCCACCAACTGGGGATGGAAGTTAGAGGGAGGAAGACAAAAGCCAATTGCGACTACTTTACCAGGGGCACCAGATGAACTTTTGTGTTTAATTTCATGCAACTGTAAGAAAGAATGTAAGAATTTCCTGCAGCTGCCGAAAAGCCGGATTCTCATGTTCTGCTATGTGTGGACGTTGCAGTGGACTGTCATGCACAAACAAGCCTGATATGAGTGACGACATTGATATTGATTTATGAGAATTCTGCCACAACTGTGCGATATTCAAAAGAACCACAGAAGCAATGTAAGACAAAATATATATCATTTTAAAAGTTATAAATTTAAGCATCACCGCTTTTGTTTGTAGCCTTTTCTTTTTTAATTACAGTTTTACGAAATTTTAATCTTAGTTCATTTAGGTAATTTGAAAATGAAAATGTTTTTTTTTTAAATTATTTTGTAATTGTAGAAACAGCACCAGTGCATGGAACTAAATTCTTACTTTATAAGCATTGTATAAAGAAGAAAAAATGACATTGTCATATTTCAATTCAACAATTCGTTTGCACATAATAATCAATAGTCCCACCCCTCCGGGGGGGCGGGGGGGAGTTGGGTGTGAATCGAACAAGCAAGAGTTGGTGACTTTTTTGCAGGTGCGAAGCTGAGTTTTCTTTCCTTTTTTTATTTTTTACCTATCGTTGAAAATTATACTCCCCGCAAAATTATTGTTTTGCCCGATTTTTTGTCATTTTGTGGCTACAATGCATTCGCAGTTTCGGTACCACAGAAGGTAAACCATGAAGCGTATTAAGACAAATAATATATCGTTGTAAAGGTTATGAAGTTTTCTGCAACTTTTATTTGGAACCTTTTTCGGAAATTTTGGCTCTGTGAAGCGGTAATTGCAATTATTGGGTAAAATGTCGAGAAAAAAGGTGCTATTTTGCGGGTTTTCAAAAATTGCAGCAAAACTGTAGGAGATATAGTAAAAATGAATGGAACAAAATTTATAGACCATATCAAGAGGAATAAATTGAAAAAAATTATCGCTGTACGCCAATTATTTCGGGAGTTACGAGTGGATTAGTATTAGACCAAATTTGCCCCCTTTATGGGGGTGTAGGGGGAAGCAAGCGGGGAGGGGTGGGGACTTTTGTGAAAATGCTAAGCCCGATGAGTTCTACCAGCCTGCAAAAATTCAGTTTTACCTAATTTGTTCCGGGTCAAGTCCTTTATTTACTGGGCTATTATAGAAGTGATTGAACAATTCACGGACGAACATACTCGCATTTTCCCTCTTTGCTTTTTACACACGAGGCGAAAGCCTATATTTACGTAGGTATTCACGTATGCCGGCGGAAAACGCCCAACTTTAAAAGCGTCGCTACGTCATTAAGCATTACGTCAGTACCAGTTTGATTGCAACTTGTCCTTTCACCCAATGAGAAAAGAGTGCTAAAAATACTTGCGTCACCATGGCAGCAAGTCACGGGACCAGAACTTTCCTGTGTGGTTAACTATGAAGACACAGTAAGCCGTTCTTCTCCTTCGCGTCTTTAAAAAATTCTTTAAAAAAAACAGAAAATGACCTTCTCTTAATTTTTTTTTTTTTTTTTGTAAAAGAGAGATGGCAGTTGTGAGTTTATTCTGTAAAAATTGCAATGCGTTATGATTTACAGTTTGCCATATATCCGGTTTTTTTTAAATGGATTCCAACGCGAAATAGAGAATTTTGTGAAATTTAAAAATTTAATTTCTCGTAAATTAAATCGAAATTCAAAATAAGGGCGACGAGGTGCAAAAATTCGGCCATGGCTCTACATGCCTACAAAGTTTCGTGGTTTTGTTGCTGTTAGTGTGTCCGGAACATGAACTGATAGCATTATTTTGCTTAACTTTGAAATACAATAGCTATTGAAGTATCGCCAGAATCGTAAAACAGTTTATTTCAGCTTATTTTCCGAACAATTATTAACAAACGATGTAAAATTCATATTTTTGTGTTCAATACTTTTTGCGCTGCGAACCAGGAAAACGCGAATGTCGCGAATTTTCTAAAACAGCGGCGGCGGCTACGACGTAAGCGGCAGTTACTTTTTTTTTTAGAATAGAGAGATTTATGAATTGTGTGCAAAAGTGGAATATTTTCGTTTTATATGAAATGGTGGCAATAGTAGAAGGAAATTTCAGATTTGACATGGGATATTTCCAAAATTCTAACCATTAAAAGAAAGCTACTGCAAAAATCTTTGTTGAACATAAGGCACTGAAATACCAGAATGGAAATATTGATATTGTGGGAAAGAGAAGTATTTAATGCGACCCACGTGTCTTTCAATCTTCTATTAGAGCGATAACTTGCCCAGTGTGTACTTTCCAAATATGAGTCAGAAGTAATGTTATCATCCACACATCAGTTCAATTTGCTGCTCGTAACTTTGTCCCGTGTCCAAGCAAATTCTAAATATCCGTGTTTCGGGAAGCGGGGGTGGGGGTTGGATGTGTTGTTTATGGAACTGTTGCTCCTCCTCTTCGTCCCTGTCCATTCCTTCTCTTCCTTTCGGATGACCGACATTTCGAGGGAAACCAGGGAACTGGGAGAATGGTAGGGTGGCGGGGGGTGGGTTTCGGGTTATTTAATCATCCAGTGACTCACGCAACAGACGACGCAAACACGTGATCTATGAAAGCTTCTCCCAACTCCCCTGTGGGGAAAAACTGGTGGCAATCGGCATAGCCAAGAGCCATTTTCGGTCACTTACTACTTGTTCATCTTCATTTTCTACCATAGGGCTCTTATCGTAGGGCCCATTACTGCGTTTATGGGATTTGCGTGGGCCCAGGAGGGGAATGAGGTCAGAGAAGGAAGCAAAGGTCAGATGGCCCGATTCTTGTGAGAAAACGCGGAGCCTTGTCGAATACAAATTGATTAAAATAAAAAGTGTCAGCAGTAGTAAATAACTACCTCGCAACAGAGCGAAAAAGCATGTTATTTCGATGGGAACCAACAGAGGTTACAACCTTTTTTTTTTTCTTTTTCCTTTTTTTTTTTTTTTTTTTTTCGTTCTGTGTAGCAGTGAGCTTTGGTCCAGGACGAAACTTCATTAGGAACACGTTTAAGATAACATAGTCTTTAAAAATCGTGGTTATAGTCTTCAAGAATTTACTTCTTTTGTTTGTTTTTCACTGCAGTTGAATAACTGCTCATGATTATAAAAAGTTAGTAAAATCATGCAATGCATTGATTATGATACGCTTTCCAACATACCAGAAATTATTACTCGAGTTATGAGGACAATGGCTGTGGAATAAATCTCGCTCCTGTGTCCTGACCTTTGACCCCATTTCGATGATATTCAACAGAACCGGTTAAGTATACCTCAAGAATAACATACTGAAGTTTTGTCGCAATAGAAGCAGTTTTACGCAAGTTATGAGAATAATGGCTGTGGAATAAATCTTGCTTTTGTGCAATGACCTTGGACCCAATTTCGTTGATATTCAACAGAGCCGGTTCACTATACCTCAGGAACAACATGATAACGTTTTGTCGCAATCGAAACATTTTTAGGTAAGTTATGATGCACAAGGGCAATGGAATGGTTTCCACTCCAGTGTCCTGACCTTTGAACCCATTTCGCCCATTTTCAACAGGGTTCGTCCCCAGGTGGTTCCTTACCAAATACTAAAATTTCATCGAAATCGAACCATTTTTACTCAAGTTATGACGCATAAGGGCAACGGAACAAATCCCGCTTTTATGTCCTGCCTGACCTTTGACCCCATTTCACCTATTTTCAATAGGGTTCGTGCCCAGGTGGTTCCCTACCACATACTAAAATTTCATCGAAATCGAACCATATTTACGCATGTTATGACGCATAAAGGCAATGAAATGGATCCCAATTTTATGTCCTGACCTTTGACCCCATTCCGCCCATTTTCAATAGGTTTCGTTATCAGGTGGTTCCTTACCACATGCTAAAATTCCATCGAAATCGAACCATTTTTACGCAAGTTATGACGCATAAGAGCAATGGAATGGATCCCGCTCCTATGTCCTGACCTTGGACCCTGTTTCGCCCATTTTCAATGGGGTTCGTCCCCAGGTGGTCCCCTACCACATACTAAAATTTCGTCGAAATCGAACCATTTTCACGTGAGTTATCGTGCGGACGGACGGACGGACGGACAAAGCAGGAGCATATACGCTTCTTCAACCTACGGTTGCATAGCGTAAAAAAGGGGGAGGGGTCAGCCATCTCTAGGAATAATGACTCCAGGGATGAGAGGCAACGAAAACAACAAGCCAAACATAATATCCATGTCTCAGAATATTTAAGCAAAGCAAACTGAATTTGCTTGTACCACTTACTGGTCATCCATGTAACACTTCTCAGAAAACTTTAAAATTTCAATGGTCCTGGAGCGGGAATCGAACCCCGCCTCTCCCGATTGGGTATTCTAACCATTACACTACCCATGACAGTGAAGTTCCAAGCAACTGAGACATAGGAATCTGAAAGTCCTCAGATTTTTGCTAGTCGAAATATCCAAGCTTCCTCATAGTGTGGTGTAATGGTTAGCATACTCGACCGGTAATCGGGAGATGCGGGGTTCGATTCCCGCTCCAGGACGATTGAAATTTTCAAATTTTCTGAGAAGTGTTACATATGGATGACTAGTAAGTGGTACAAGCAAATGCAGTTAGCTTTGCTTGAATGTTCTGTGAATTTTCCATGCATTATGAAGAATATTTCTTCCTTCATTGATTTATCCATGTCTCACCTCAAAGCCAAAGCCAGACTCACGGTCTTGAATGCCTGGAGTAATCAAAATTCGGGTACATTACCTACACAACGGGTAGTAGTAACAAGCTGTAAATTGTAAAACTGTATAAACGTAGCCGATTAACTTTAATGCAGTATGGGAAGATAATTTATCATTTTTTGTTGAAATTACCGGCAGAAATCGTACTTTGCATGATTTTTCTCTTCTTGCATTGCAGTTTTCCGTGAAAATTCCTTGAACAATCAATTCTCGAAATTTGGTTCTGCAGAAGAAAGGCGAATTTTAGTCGCCAAGTTATTGCAACTGGCGAAAGAAATTACAGGTAACTTCTGTACCAGAAACTGATGCAAAAGTTTCAATTCCGATATGAAGAAATTAGCTCGTGCACCAAAAGCTATCGAATTGAAAACAAATGCCGTCTCCTGCACGATACACTTTAATGATAAAAAACTATGTACAATTAAAATAAATGTGTTTAAGAACTTTCAACACCACAACGGCGTCATCATCAGAAACAGTGCAGCAGTGAGCACAGAAGTGAGTAGCCTATATAATTTGCAAGACACATAGCAGTTAATGTGCATGTGCAATAATCGGCAAAGTCCAAGTCAAGTTCAGTGGGTACAAGCATAGTTGGTGGGCGTAACCTGGCCCAAAAGTATTCTCTAAGGAAGGGGGATAAACACAGGGGGTTCATCGTTACAACATCTTTCACCATTGACGAATATGTGAATACTTTCACAAAAAAGTATTGATCGACGGTTCCTGGGAGAATCCAGAATAATGGTGTCATTCCAACATGGTAAGTAAGAACCGTTTAAACAGAGTCTCGACAAAGATGTAGCACCAGAATGCGTCCTGAGATTATACTGATGTTCGTAAATGCGGCGCCCCAAATTACGAGTGGTAGAGCCAACATAACATAAATCGAGCTCTGCAGGGTTAGCAGATTTAAGTGGAACCAAATATACACCGTGACGGTTCACACATTCAATACAGTCTCTGCCCTTTTTAACAGTGTTAAATAAAGTACGAGACCTTACACCAAACTTGAGTTTGTACTTATGACATATGTTCTTTAAAATGTTACATACAGGTGGTATATATGGAATGGATCCCACAAATTGGTAGTCAAATTTATCTGCAAGCAAAGCTGTCTGCGGCCGACCAATTGATTTCTTAACAATCAAGCGATCAATCGTGTGACGAGGGTAACCGAAAGTCAAGGCAAACTGTTTAATTCTAGCTAACTCTTGGTCCCGGAGATCCTGTGTGGACGAGTGTGTAAATGCACGCTTAATAAGAAAATGAAAAGCAGATAATTTTTGCGACATTGGATGAGAAGAAGTAAAAGGTATAAACGTGGCAGAAAAAGTTGGTTTTCGGTAAACAGAAAATAATAAGGAGTTATCGGAAAGATTGCGAAAAAGGCAAAAGTCGAGAAAGGGCAAAATACCTAAATTCTCGAACTCTACTGCGAACTTGATAGAATGGTGTCGTGAAGAAAGTAAAGTGGCAAAGGAAAGAAGCTCATCTTTGCCGATTATTGCACATGCGCATTAATTGTTATGTGTCTTGCAAAGTATATAGGCTACCCACATCTGTGCTCACTGCTGCACTGTTTCTGATGATGACGCCGTTGTGGTGTTGAAAGTTCTTAAACACATTTATTTTAATTGTACATAGTTTTTTATCATTAAAGTGTATCGTGCAGGAGACGGCATTTGTTTTCAATTCAATTCAATTCCGATTTCAATGAGATTGTATTCACCGATTTGTGCGCCTTTTCTTGAGCTGCTCCCTGGGCAGCCGCCCGTCTACTATGCTCTAGTTACGCCTCTGATGCGAGCAATGTGCTTTGACGGCATGCTTTGTTTTGTACTGTATCGGAAATTAATTGATTTGTCTCTGCGGTAAAATACATTAATTGTGCTGTAACGTTTCGAAAGAAAAACGAAAAAAAAAAAAAATCTGCATTTCTTGTAAACGTTTTTACTCCGCACCTGAAAGTCATTCGTATAACAAAAATATTTTACAATTTCCTAGGCAGTAAGCTAGTATTGTTGCCTTTCCTAATTTACAGCAGCTCACTAACAGTCCGATGCCAGAGAAATAGCGAATAATCGTTTCATTATTTTTATTAAGTTAAATCTAGACATTTATTATACAACATTTTTTTCTTTGATATACACCTGGTTGTTTTTTCTTTTGTATATGCGTGATTTTAAATTTATTACATAAAATTGTATTAAATGAAATCCTGAAAAATAAACGAAGATAAATGCAATACTGCTTGCTGCATTTACTGTACGCATCACTCCATTACCAAAGATTCGACTGCGGTGATGATGATAGGGACGCAGAAATGGAGCTATTTATTTTGAATCTGAATTCAGCTCCATCAGCACTGTAATGGCGAGTCAGAACTTTGAACGAAACTGGAAGATGAAGGCACAGGACGCTCTGCTGAGAAGCAACGCGAAAATTTATCAATTTCAGTTGCTTTCCAGCTTGATGTTGCTTTTGAAAAATGTATTCACCGAAGTTTTTGAAGTAGAGCTCTTTTTTGCAAGATCAACTACAGATACTTCATCATCTGAGAACTGGTGATCGTTGGATTGGTGATATAGATTTCCGCAGCGGTTTTCCAGTGATAGCTGAATCCCATTGAACACTGTTTGAAGCCAAATAACCTAAGATATACTGCATATGCTTTTTCTGTGCGAGAGTTAGAGACTTGATTAGGAAAGCACAGCACTATCCACACCAAAACACCAATCGTTCACGACCGCGCCCGTTTCAGACTTGTCCACTTGTATTCCTTTTTGAGGCGGTAATTGGCCTCTTTTTAACGACCACCGTCAGCGCCTATGTCCGAAACTTCAGAACACTGCCTTGGAAGAGTGGTGCAGACCGGGCCTACTCCGGGACTAAATCTCCATGGCTTCCGTTTCACTGCACGTGTGTGGTGAGAGGCTACATCATCCTAGACCTTCTGAAGAAGAACTAAAGCTAAGCAAAAAAATTTCAGAGAGAAACGAAATTTCGTTTTAACTTCACAGCGTATTTTCAAGTGGATGGCAACAATAGTATTGATGGTTATGATCGGTTTAAGTGAGCGACGAACATTTCTTTTAAGAAATCAAAATGAAATGTCTGTTAAACTACATGTTTTGGAAGGAATCACCTTTCCAGTGCTGTGTTTTTTTTAAATTAAATTTGATTTCACTTTATCTCGCAACTTAAGTAATATGAGGAACAATTTATATTATGTCACAAGTCAGAGCCACGTCCCGGCCCAAGCGCAGACCTCTGTCTTTTAATTGAAGGACAAACATGTGCAGACGTCTACGATATACCTACACTGCTGGCCACCCAAAATGCAACACCAAGAAGGACACGAGATAGCAAAGCCAGATTTACTGGACACATAACAACAGATACAAAGATGAAGCGATTGAGCTTACAGGACCGTGCGACTTGCGGAACACGCAGACATCAATAGTTCGTGTGGCCCCCATGGCTGGCAATAACGGACGCTACACGCCGCGGCATCGAACGAAAGAGGCTCTGGATGTTGGCTTGGGGTATGTCGGTCCAGGCTGCTTCCACACGTTGCCACAGTTCATCAGGTGTAGCCGCGGGTGGTGCTTGCCGGGCCACTCGGTTGTCGATCAGCGGCCAGACATGTTCGATGGGCATCATATCGGGAGAACAGGCGAGCCACGGCAGCAGTGACACATGGTGAGCCGTGAAGAATTGTTGCACGATGTGTGCCACATGCGGGCCCGCATTGTCCTGTTGAAAGGTGGCCGCTGGCAGCTCCTGCAGGTAAGGGAGGACTACAGGCTACAAAACTTCGGAGATGAAGCGGTGGCTGTTGAGTGTACCGGTGATGCATACCAGAGGGGTGCTGGTGTCATATCCAATTGCGCCCCAAACCACAAATCCAGACGACGGATTGGTATGGCGATGCATAATGCAGGCGTCATACAGTCTCTCGCCGCGGTGCCGCCACACGTGGATCCGACCATCGTGGTGTTGCAAGCAGAAGCGGGATTCGTTGGAGAAGACAATGTCGTGTCATTCCGTAGTCCAGGTGTGGCGTTCAACGGCCCACTGCTGCCGCACTCGCCGGTGGTGTACCGTCAATGGTAATCGGAGCAATGGGCGCCGTGCGACAAGTCCCCAGCTCCTGCAGACGACGTCGAACGGTACGTGCTAACACAGGTTGTTGCGCAACACATCCTAATTCCTGAGCTCACGTTCGTGATGTGGCGGTGCGAGCCGTCAATGCCCGCCGCACAACGTACCGGTCCTCTCGTTCAATGGTGTGCCGTGGCTGCGGCAATCCCTCAGGTCGGTCCGTCCGTCCTTCCTGCACCCACCGAATCCACACTCGCCTCACTGTGGCTGGATGTCATCCCACACGGGCGCCGATGACTCGGCAGGATAAACCGCTGTCGCGATAAGCCACTATTCGTCCTCTATCGAACTCCGAAACGTGCTGGAATAACTGCCGTATTCTGCGACGAGGCATCAGGAAGCTTCCCACGCACAGGTCCGGCAGCACAAGACACTTCCACTATTTACACCCCGCCTTCTGTGCACCCTTCTTATAGTGCTTCTCGGTGGCGTGTCGGGCGCACATGATTTGCATATGCCCTGCAATGCTATTCGTTTGCATGTCCTCTCGCAGGGCGACGCATGCTGCGAATTTCAGGCCAGTCGGATGCTTCCTTCTTGGTGCTGCATTTTGGGTGACCAGCAGTGTATATACATGTATGGTAGAACCTTCATATAATGTCTTAAGATCCTCGCGCAAATTTGGCTAAACAGAAAATTCGCTGCATAGAAACTAATATTTCTTCTTAATTATATACAGTTTTATTTATTTAATTTCTGATACTTTTAAGTAGATTATAATAAATTTTACAATCAATTACACATACAAGAATCAGCTATCTGAGATTTTGATTTATTTAATACGAAGTGTGCAATCACAAAAGTTAAAATAAAACTAACTTATCTTACGTAAAATAGTCATCAATTCCTACTGTAATATGCATGCTACTATGCATGTCACAAAGTACGACTCTGTACTAAATATTAGCATTGGCGCAGTGGTCTAAGCGATGGCTTCAGATCACTCGCCCGAAAGGGGTCCTGGTTCAAATCCCGGTGAGGCATGGATGTTGTGTTTGTCTTACGGCACTGGCTCTCTCCCTTTCCTGGAACCAGTGGCCCTAAATTAGCGACGGGCGACTGCTTATACTGAGTTGCTCACGGTGGTAGTTAAACTTCCAATGAAAAAAAAAATATTAATATCGTGAATACCGTTAACCAACAGAAAGTAATAAAAATTTCACTAGACATTAATTGTAAAAAAACGCATTTCCAGTTTTACCTTACATGTTCGACAGATTTTTTTTTTTTTTTTTTTTTTTGCTCAGCCGAGATAGAAACAGTCACTTTTTCGATTGTGTTACCCGAATCTATTAAAGTGTTCAGGGATTTTTTTTAAGCTGATAGTTTCTTTTCGTCTGCAAGATTTTTTTTTAATCTTGCTTTTCCTCCAAGATTTATTTTTGGAGGGAGGATGAGGGTGATGGGTTAAACACAAATTTCTATATTTTTATTTTCGAAAACTTTATTTGTCTCCAGAAAAGCATTAAACACAGCCACGTACACCAGAACTGCCGTGATCATTTTCCAGTAACCGAGGTTGAAATTGCATAAGAAAATTAAATGAGAGAGAGAAAGGTAGCTGGAAGAACATTTTATTAGAGGTTTTCTTTTCAAACTGAATCAGGTCATCTACGGAATTAAACTGTTCGCGAGGTATTTCACGACATTGTTTCGAGACTTTGAAGCTGCTGCCTAAGTCGTGCACACCGTCTTTAGTCCGAATGTTTGTTTCTGAAGAAAACAAAAAGCACAGGTAGTGGTAAAAAGTCTGTTCGTTTTTATCTCAGCCACACAGCCATGAAAAATACAGTAGAATATCAACAATCGTGAACGTGACAGACTACATTTTTGGATTTTTTTTCAAAGTCTTTTAGCGAAGAAGTGGATCTGCCACTCTCAATTATTTCCCTTCTATTTTCCTCATAATTTCTGTTAGAAAACAAACAATTCAGCAGACCTCTAACCACACAAGCACAATGACTCACAATATTAATATTCAAAGGATCCGAAGTAGATGCCATTCATTCTGGTTGTTCGAAACACAACTTGAAGTTTGAAACAAATCTGAGTAATAATAAAACATGCAGTCGGTATCATAGTTCACATGCAGTAGGTAGCTTGTAAAACAAACGCGAGAAAAGCATTGAATGTTAAAAAAAAAAAATGATTCACCACCTAAGAACACGCTTGTGTCCAAATATAGCTATGGTGACAATGAACATACGCACTGTGCATTACAGCGACACCAGAGTTCCTTCAGTCTCTTCGGATTCGCGCATAAGCGCAGTCGACAGAACTCGTAGAGTTTCGTAACCAGTATTGGAAGTGGAAAGGCTTGAGCTCCAATGGCTTCACTATCCACTCCTTTATAAAGCAGACCAGTGCGCGATATCTTTTGAGGCCACCCGGTAATAAATAAGGGCGTGTTCTTCCTCCTTTCTACTTCGCTTCCGTGTCACTTTCCTATCGGGCACTCTAGCCCAAATCTCCTAGCTTCCTATTTCTAAGGGTTGTTTAAGACCTGGGGTCAGACACTCCCTTCCTAAAATCCTCTACATATGTGATCTGATCTGATATCTTTCGAAGGCCAGTATGGAATGAACGACTTCATGCGTAATTTGCACTGCATTACAGTTTGGCATATGAAAGAATTATGTCTATATTTTTTAAACTGTTCCCTTGGTAAGACTGGATACTAACACGTTTCGCCTCTTCTCAGAAACATTCTGCGGGTTATGCGTCAAAGTTCGATTTGCAGTATACGCGAGAAAATGCTTTTAATACTTTCTTTGATCAGCGGATTCATTGTTCGTTCCCCTTCTGACTAGCTTTGCCAGCCCCTCTTGTTGTTTGACAATTCCCTGTGTGTACTGATGAATGGCGGCAGCGAGGAGAAGCCGTGCTAGCTCCTTGAATGTTTGTGCTCTTTCACAAATTCTCCCCCCCCCCCCCCGACAATTGTAGTGAGGGAACAAGAATCCCGTTAGAAATGGGCAACCTGTGAATCAGGGAAGAAAAACAGAGATGAGACAACAGAAAGGGAAGAAGTTATTTGCGAATCCTAGGGTAAACTAGTCAGTGCATGAAAATTCTTAAACAAGATTTTCGTAAAATGGAAATTGGCTTCGTTAAACGAAAGCTATTTTAAACTGTATTTTGTTCACAAGTTCCAAAATCACCAGAAATGTTCGGGAAATGGAGAAATTAGGTAAATAGGAGTTCTCCATACAGAAATTCGTCTCATTTGTGTTAAAAAGGCGATTTATTCGCCGTAAACCTAAAAAGTACGCTAAGAACAAAGAGAATCGTAAAACAAATAGTTTCAAGTGGAATTCTGCAGGTAGCTACACATCGAGAGACAGATTTGATTTTTCAGGATGGCTGCCGTTACATGTCGAGAGCCAAATTTGTTGTTTCAAAATAGCGACGTTGAAGCGGTTAGAGGTCGACCTGTGTGGTTCGTTTCCACAGCAGAAATTTTTCGGAACCTGAGCCATAAACGGCATGCAGGCCATGACATTTCAAAGATTTAAGTCACTGAAGGGATTGCATGCGTGAAACAGATGGTCTGCGGTCAATAACGCACCATCAGCATCGAATGCGGATATAGTCTGATCTTTCTACTTTTAGGCAGCGGTTTGGCCATCCATGCAGTCAGCATAAAGATGACCGGTTACTAGGATCAGCGCACTTAGATCATTTAAGTTACCACGAATAGCCTGATAGAGTCGTATAATTAAGTGTGCAAGAGCATTACAAAGAAACTGAATTTTTTGTATAGAGTGGAAATTTGTAATATGTCACTTCATGATCGGATGCTGCAGCTTCGTGAAATAAATTAGCGAAGGTGCCTCTCATGTTTCGTATAATTCCCTCCATGGTTGAGCAATATTTTTTTCAAAAAATTCTAATTTCCTGCTCACTATGCCTTTTAAAAAGGTTGATCAAACGTTCCGTTAAAGTTCAGCAAACGCTTTAAAAATGGATGAAGTGCGTGACTTCAACGGCCACGTAAAACAAACATAGAATTCCAGGTTTCAAAGACATTTCGATAAGAACAATACATTACCGAGTGCTAGTTCGATCGACAGTAGTTTGGGTTCCCAAGCTAGGCATGTCATATTTCGACGGTTGTGAGTGGCATTTTATGGAGCTCCAGTCGAGTTCATTCATTTTTCATTTCTGCTGAATATTTTTCAGTGGTAGAGCTTCATTTTGCATGGTTTAAAGCTGGTACGCTGTTGTTACAGGGTGGCTGTCAAAATACTTCCTGACGTGTTTTTGCTCAGGAAACACAACCGCAAAATTGATTTTGGATAACCAATAAATTCGACAGCAAAAGTGTAAGAAGAATCACTTTTATGTTTATGTACAATGAATATTGACGAGATCTGAAGTCCGTGACAGTTATAATTTAAACGTTTTTGATGTTGTGATGGTGAAAACCCGCAAAGAATGACACAATTTGTGGTAATATCTGCTTAACATTGCAACATCACTTTGTCGATGTCTAAAATAATTTCCCAGATGAAACAAACACTTATGTAAGACAGAAAAGCTTGGGCTTTTCTTGAAAAGTGACGGTCAGTTAATTTTTATTTTTTGATAACACACAAATCTTTTATTGATAACTTTTTGGTTTCCGCGCAAAATTTAGGAAACAGTGACACTCTACTTAATTTTATTGAGAAATATCCTGCAACCAAAGGATTTCCTATTCGTAATGGGTACCTGGTAGCTGATCCAGGAAAGTTTGACCGGAGGGGTCCGAAATTTGACAATTGTATTTGCAAGCGCTGACACAGAGGAAATGGGTTAACTTCCTCGTCTCATTTTCATACATGATTAGTTTGTGCCAACAACTGTTCTAAACAAAGAAAAAATGTCTCCCACTCCAACAGCAAACTAAAAAAAGGGTGAATATTTTACAGGTATGTAATATTTGTTTGGTTACAAAGTTTGGTCAGTACTGTGCTCTATGGCTGACTGTCTCAAAGTTGTACAGATATGTACACAGACAAGAAATACAAAATAACGCAATGTCGATACAGCTGGTGCAGCCCTGAAAAAAGAAGCGTCCTGGTGTTCTGAAGACCGGCCCAGGCGTTATCGACTCCAGCAGGTATGCTGAAGGGGGGGGGCAAACTTTTAAAATCGGATATATACCTGTATATCATCATCATCATCATCATCAACAACAACAACATCCATTATCAATCCACTGCTGGATGAATGCCTTCCCCAGTTTCTTCCAAATAAGGTCTATCTTGCGCCAGTCTCCTCCATGACAGTTCCGCATGCTTTCGAATTTCATCCACCCATCTCCGATGTGGTCTTCTTCAGGGTCTTTTCCTGTCCCTTGGAATCCAGTTTAGTGGTCCGTCCTTCTGGCAACATATCCAGCCCATTGCCATTTCAGGAATGTTACTCTGATCATGATGTCTTCCACTCTTGTCATTTTCCTTATCCATGTATTCATGTTCTTATCTCTCCTGGATACACGAAGCAATCATCTCCCCATGCCTCTTTCAGTTGTCCGCAATCTTTATTGGTGCCGACTTTTTGACTATTTCTGAGATGGTTTCGGTAAGCAAAAAATCTACGGATTTGTGCGTAGCCATCATGAAAAAAAAATATATATATATATATATATAGAGAGAGAGAGAGAGAGAAAGGAAGAAGAAGAAGAAAAAGGAGCAAAACTCGGTTAAGATTATTTGTGTTAAAAAATGTCGATTTAGACGAACGACGATTGAATAAATACAATAAATTTCAAAAAGTCTGATTCAGTTAGGCAAAAAGTGGTCTGGCCGCGCCAGGCTCAACAGCACACTTGGCTGAGCAAGTGTTTCAAAAGCAATTCCAGGCTGCTGCTCTTATGTTTAGCAAAATTTTGGGATTACCATCTTTTTCTTAATCGAATCATTATTATCACACGAATAAAAGTGCGTCTGATTCTTTAAATTTCGATTAAATTGAAACAAAAGGTTGCAACCATCTTACAGTTGTTAAATGAGTCCTGGGATTTATGAAGACTCCTCTTTATTTGTTCTGTAGTTTTTGAAATACCTCCCTCTGTTTTTGCCACTATCCACTGTTATTTGTCTTGCATGATTTTTTGTTTTCTTTTCATTTCTTATTTTTCTTTCACTGTTATGAAATGATGGCGTTCGTACAGAGAAGAAATTTGGAAAATCATGCAATGCATTGATTATGATACGCTTTGCAACATACCAGAAATCATTACTCAAGTTATTACTCAATTTATGATAATAATGCCTGTGGAATCAATCTCGCTCCTGTGTCCTGACCTTTCATTTCATTTCGATGATATTAAACAGAATTAGTTCAGCATACTTCCTGAATAACATGAGAAAGTTTTGTCGCAATCGAAGAATTTTTACATACGTTATGACGCACAAAGGCGGTGGAATGAATCCCGCTTCTATGTCCTGACCTTTTGCTTCTATGTACTGACATTTCACCCATTTTCAATAGGGTTCTTTCCCAGATGGTCCCCTAAAACACACTGAAAGTTCATCGAAATCGAACCATTTTTACGCAGGTTATGACGCATAAAGGCAATGGAATGGATCCCGCTTCCATGTCCTGACCTTTGACCACATTTCACCCATTTACAATAGGATTTGTCTCCAGATGGTCACCTCCACATACTAAAATTTCATCGAAATGGAACTGTTTTTACGCGAGTTATTGTGCTGACGGACGGACGGACAAAGCTGGAGCATATACGCTTCTTCAATATACGTTTGGAAAGCGTGAAAAAAGAGGGAAAAGAAAAGCACAGCTTGCTTAAAATGTAAGAATTAAAATTACATACAACAGTAAAATAAATTTTAAATTGTAAGATATGTATACATGCAACAGTTCCTAGATGAATGTAGTATGTGTACATATCAGTACAACCTTTGAGATAATGGAGCAGAGGTCGTAGTACAGCCCCAACTTTGTAACTGAGTAAATATTGCGTGATTGTATACAGTGGGGTAGCGGAAAAACTCGGGGCCGCCAGCAAAAAAGAAAATCTTCGAGGCCCTTTTTGCGAAAATCTATTAGTTTTCAATTACCGGAATTTTTAAATTCCATATTATTAACCAGGTTTTACAGGCTTTTTAATAGTTCAAATTCTTTGGAACCTACAGGAATTTTTCGAAAAACCAAAGTTGTTACACTTCATTGCGTTTAACAAATATATATGCACACGTTCTAATTAAAATGATTGCCTCAGTTCTGTACGATTCCAAAGGACTACAAAACACATACGCCAAAATTAATCATACTCAAATTTTATTCTTTTATAGAACTAAGGCCAACCTCTTTGAAATACCTCACGATCACAATTAATCATGAAATTAAGAACATGTTAAAAGTAAATTCAATTCATTACACTATGTGTTAATTCGCAAAGATGCAGTATGAAAAAGCTATGGATCACCCCCGAATCTCTTAGTCAGAGAGGCCCTTAATTTCTACAGTAAGGACCCAGTAAAGTACAAAAGGCCACAATTTATCCTGGAAAACGTACCAGAAAAAACCCTTTAAGAACTTGGCTTTGAAAATCAGCAGCTAATTGGGATTAACCCAAAGGCGAACTTAAAACTAATGCTTGCAACACTAGTTTTTGCTTGTTGATATTACACACCTGCTTGGTGTGTAATATTAATAAGCAAAAACTACACACACACAATGCTCATAACTTTGCTTTTTGCTTGTTAATAGCACACATCTAAAATTTGCGATACATTTTAGGCAAGTGTGAAAATAAAATTCAACGAGTTTTCAAATTATGCGAAATGCTGAATTTTTTACGAAGTCCAACAACTTGGAAACTACCGGTGTCCACTGCATTTGCAAAGCCTTTGTTGCACTGGAAGCTGCTTTTGTGCGACCCACTTTTGGGGAAAATTATCAAGGTATCCTATCCCTAAAAAATCAAAAAACGAGATGTCAGCATCACCCTTTACTGTCTAAACATCTTTTCAACACAATTCTACGAATCATTGAATTTTTTCATATGGAGGCAATAATTAACAACATTTTATCCATTCTACTGGACCTCAGATCTCTTATAAAATTTAATGCATGAACAAAATAACTTCCGTCACCGAGAAGCAATAGAAAAGGTACTTTATCTGAGAGAGAGACTGTCAAAAATTTTATTTCACTCTTAATAATTTTTTTGCAATAACTGAATTTTCAGAATTTGCAATAGTTTATTTTCTTTCAGCGAGAACGGAAACTCAAATGTGCCAAAATTTAATTGCTTTTACAGGACTCACCTATCATTTACAAAATAGTTACAAAAATCAAAATCTCTTGAAAAAATACGAAAATGTCCAGAATTGATAAAATTTCGGTGTAAATTTGTTGAGTGAGAGACATGAAAGAATATGAAAATTTATTTTTATTTAATTACTTTCAAATAGAAAAGGTATTTTTCCTGTACCCGATGCAGACTTTACAGAACTGCGGTTCAATAATTCGTGTAACTGTGAGGCCCGAAAAGCAGTAAATCAGATGCAGATCTCGTTTAGGAAATAATAATAATAATAATAACAATAATAATATAAAAAAGAGTATATGCAAACGAAAACCAGCAACCCAAAAATTTTACCTTAGGTGAATCTTAATGCATTAACGTACACAACGAATTTGGAGATTCTATCCTAGACTATTGATACCACATTTCATTAGATTGTATTGATTATTCAATTGCCAAAAGCAGAGTGAAGTAGAAGGTATCAGACTCCCAAAGGGGCTGGGCTTAAATTTGAAAGTCAAGAAAGGGAAAGGGGATGCATCAAAAACCTTGTTTGTCTCAACAGAACATTTTCTACGCAGTTTTTTTTTCTTTTTCGGTTGTTTTTCTAGCCATTCAAGTGGTAAAAAAACTTTGCCGTTTTAACATGACTTGTTTTTCTTCAATAAGAATATTGAAGTACGAGTATAAATATACTTGTTTTCTTATGAGTTAGCATAAAGCCTACCGGCCAAGAATATGGTGGCCCGCCGGGCATTCTTCCGGTATTCCGGTGGCCCAGTCCACGCATGTTCGCACATGGCAAGCAAAGTTGGGAAAAAAGATAAAGGCCCTTTTAAAGGTATTTCTATGGAATACTGGGTGTCTTTTTCGCGTGAGTACTTTATTGGTGTGCTTGCAACTTCCACTTATACTCCTAAAAATCTAATTATTTCCGAACTCTTTGATTAAAACTTTCCCAACTTCTGTTTTTTCTATTTTCAGTCCTTCCAAGAGATGCCGGGCGAATAGACTCTGGAACTTGTTTAGGAATTCGCCGTTTCGTTTCGTGGCAAAAAAGATAAAGGCCCTTTTCTGGGTAGTTTAGTGAAAAACTGGATGTTTCCCGCTTGAGCCTTTTTTTAGACTCCCTCTTTCCTGGCCCTTTCCCCCTTTCTGTTTCCAGGCGCCTGGGGACTCCTCAGTGTGTGACAACAGGTATAATTTGTAGGGCAGTTTTTTATTTTACATCGTATACTTCTAAAACTCTAATTTTTTCCGAACTTTTTCTTTAGGATCTTTCCTATCCGACACTCTGCTCCTACTTCTATTTCTTTCAATGCTTCTAAGTGACACAGCGTGTTGCAGCTAGAGCTACTCTAAATTCTTTTAGGATTTCATCGTATCGTATACATATCATTCCAGCATGCTTTCGTATTTCATTCACCCAACTGCCATGTGGTCTTCTGGATTTTTTCCTGTCCCTTGGTATCCAGTCTGAAATTTCGGTTGTCCATCGGTGGTCCGTTCTTGTGGGAATATGTTCATCCCATTGCCATTTCAAGGGATTTTACTCTAATCATGAAGTCTTCCACTCTTGTCATTTTCCTGATCCAGGAGTTCCATTTATGTGTGTGTGTGTGTGTGTGTGTGTGTGTGTGTGTGTGTGTGTGTGTGTGTGTCCGTGCCTGCATGCGTGTGTGTGTGTCCGTGCCTGCATGCGTGTGTGTTAGCGTGTTAAAATAAGGGATTACCATTGATTTCACCTATCTTAACGCGTCGGGACTTACTCATACAACACTAATTTACTGTCCTTTTCTTTTCTCTTTTCTATCAAGCCAGTCTATCTGTTGTTATGTAGATTTTAGAACACATCCGTTTCCAAGAATGGAATGGGAATTTCAGCAGTAGGTTTCCTTGTTGTCACTATCATAGTCGTCAGCATAAAGTACCTCGAGATGCTATCAGTAAAGAAATGGCCTTTTCGTCAAGCGCAAAGAAAGGGCCCATTTAAACTTGCGTCGCCAGTGGTCCCAGCAGAGAAAAATAGAAGTGGAACACGAGAGTCAAGAGTTTTTCGGACGAAGAGAAACACAGCGGTCTCCTCTCTTGTGGAAGAGCGAAATGGAATGAAATGATGCAAGGAACATGAATAAGATGAGGAATAAAAAAACAAGCAAGCAGCTATGTATTCTGGTGTCAAAAGGTTAAGCATAATTCGTAAAACATACAAAGTATAGGGTTAAAATAATCAGAACAGCGGATATTGGTACGTACATTAGTCATACATCTAAACCAATCGCAGGGCACGGTCAAATAACGTCCACTGACGTTCGATATGCAAATATCTCACAGTTCCACAAAAACAGCTTACCCTACCCTAAATGTCTTATTCCATTTTCTTGCAGTACCTGTGAGGAGAGTTTTCATTGGTAATCAAGAACGTAATATGGAACAAAGACTCCATGTTTACCATTTTTGCAGGGTAGAATAATTGGAAGGCTCTAATCAGGACAGTCACGAACAGCGGTCTCCAGAACACTGAATGTCCGCAGAGTGTCCTCCCCAGGCTATGGAGAGGATTTCAAGACACAGAAGAAGTTAGACTGCAAAGTCACAACCCCTGAGCAGGACACGTATCTTGCATTAATTGCACGACGTCATAGGGCGATGTTTGCCAAGCAACTGTCTGCAGAGCTTGCGGCCGCCTCGGGACCAGGAGTTTCAAGAAAAACTATTTACGGGAGGCTCAGGGCAACTGGTCTTTTTGACAGATGTCCAGTAGTTTGTGTCCCGTTCTCCCATGCGAACACGAGGGCCCGTTTAAACTTGCGTCTGGAGCATCTAAACTGGACAGTAAATCACTGGAGCAATATGCTCTTCACTGATGAGTCCTGATTCAATTTGCAAACTGATTCTCATCGAAGTACTCTTTGGAGAGAATGGGGAACCCGTTACAATCCCAATAACATCAGGGAAAGGGACCAATTTGGTGTCGGTGGAGTCATGGCATGGGTACCCAGCAAAAACAGTCTTGCTGGGCCAGCAGTGGGCCATTGATGGCAGCCAGCACTGCCAGCAATGGCCCAGCACTATGTTGCCGCTGCCGAACCGTCAATAAAATGTCCGGGCGGCCAACAGAAGGGCCAGCAGTTCAGGCCAACCGCTGGCCAACAGTTGGCACCCCATCAGTTGTCACATGCCACAACTGGGCCATCAGTGGTCCATCACAGGCAGTAGCTGCCACAAGTGGCCCTTCAGTGGCCCTGCAAGCACGTGCCAGAAATGATGGCTAACCTAATGTGGTCAGCTAGTGTGCCGTTAGTGGCAGCCAGTAACCACGTGACGTAACAGGTGGCTTGCCGAATCTTGTCCGCCAATTTCCCAGTAGTAGCCATAATAATAATAATAGAAAAAAAAAAAGCAAGGACAACCGCAGTTTCCTAAAGCTACAACTTTTTTTTCTACCCTTACGCAGCTTGTAAATTAACGTACTGCGCTGGGGAAATTTTCTCATCAGACCGGAAAAACGCCCGTTTGCATCTGACTAGATTCGAGCCTGGGCCGCTCGCGTGGAAGCCGCGCTCGATACCGACCAGACTAATTCACTACGCTTGGGTAGGTGCTGGATGCTATCTAATTGGCACGCAATTTGTAATCGGAATGCTTCCCTCTATCATTTTACAATATTGCGTGGTATTTTTCATAAAAGTCAGTTTCATATAATTGACAAATTAATTTTTTCAACGTAACGATATTTTTTTTTTTTTTACCTTAAGGGAACTTCACTCATTTTCAAGGCGTGTATATCTTTCCAAAGTTTTGTACTGTCCTTGCCGTCTTGAAAAGAGATTGTTGAATAAATATATATTTACCCGGGTTCATGTCACATTCTGTTACATTTTTAACGTTGTGTCTTTCCTTTCCGTTGTCCGAAGCTACATTTGTTTTAAAGAGTTAAAGATATTTTATTTCACTTCTCGTTATTTTTAGAAGCGAATTCCTCCCAGTCTTGTGTATTCAACCCATGGATGAGTACACCACATAGCGTTGCTTTTTTTTTTTTTCAAATAATTAATAAATTTTGTACGCGTATAATTCTTTTTTTTTTTCCAACAAACGCTATTTTAATAGTTTTCCAGGATATGTGTTTCAAGCGGTTTAAAATTTTTTCTTGTTATTCATCCACTCCATTCATGAATTGTTATTCATGGGAATGGAGTGGGTGTATTTCATGGCTGCAATCTAGTATTTCACGGCTTAATCTGATATCTTCGTCGACGTAAAATTTCATTAGGAAATTAATTCGCCTCTCCACATATGGATTTTTTTCTTAACATCCACTAAAATAACACGATGGCGATAGCGTCGTCTTCAACTAACTGGTACCATGAGAGACACAGCAAGTGTTGCTTCTGCGCATGCGCAGTCCCGATGCTTCCATCTGCTGTTGGGGGTTGCATTGGTGGCCAGCAAAGGGCCACTAGTGGCATTTGCTTGGAAGCCCACAATTCACGGCGATGCTGCAGGGCCATCAATGGCTCGCCAACTGATAGCGCTGCCACCAACGGACCACTACCGGGCCGTGAGCGGCAGATTTCAGCCAGCAGTGACCCATCACTGCCAGCTGGTGGTCAGCAGTTTCCCAGCAGTTGTGTGTTTGCTGGGTAGGAATTATGTTGAATGGGCGCACAGAGCTCCGTAGTTTCGACAGAGGTACCGTTAATGCTCTGAGATGCAGAGACGAGATACTGGAACCTCATGTGAGACTTTGCAGACGTACCGTGGGTCCAGAGCTGGTATTCATGGACGATAATGCATGGCCCCACAGAGCTCAGCGGTGGATGAATTTCTTCAAAGTGAAGATATTCAGAACGTGGAGTGGCCAGCAAGGTCTCCGGATATAAATCCGATAGAGAATGCGCGTGATGCACTAGGGAAGCGAATTGTATCCCGTCAGACTCCACCAAGCGCCATTCCTGAGCTCCAAACTGTTCTTCTTCAGGAGTGGAACTTGTTGCGCACAGAGCTCTTGGACAACCTGATAAACAGCATGAGAAGTCGATGCGAGGCTTGCGTGGCTTCAGGGTTCACTACATACCTTATTAATTATAGTGCACCAGCCTTTTCTCAATTTCATGTACTCAACACCAAAATCACTGTGATTTTGATTTTTGTAAATTTGCATAAGAAATACAATAAAGTTTCAACTTGTTTTGACTGTTGTTGTACTTGCAATATGTTATTACACAAGCATAGCCAGTTTCGTGGCTTTCCGACGATTGGTTCTTGAAATATTCATAGGTTAATTGATTATGCATAACATTTGGACATGAGTGTTGTTGAAGTTGACAGCAGATATTAAAGTAATCATCAATAAATTGCTGCGCTAAGATAATTCCAGAGCAAGTTAATACGCTTTTGATGACAATAAATTAATTAAGCTGCCATTTCTCTCATGCAATCTTTCATAATGCATTTTCCACGAACAAACAAACAAACAAAAAAAAAAAAAAGGGCGGAAGTCAAGCAAAAGTATGGAACCCAAACGGGAACATAAGTCCCATTAACACTGTTCTCTAATTTTCAATACTATCGCCTTCGCACTTATAGCATTCTCGGTTGTCACGAACTGTCCATGGTCTTGCTTACAGATGAAGAAGACTTGCGTTAGGGATCTGTGTGCGTGTGTGTGTTTACCAGAAAAAATGCAACCCTTTTTTTTAATTTCATGATCGGTGGCATTTTTTTTTTTTTGGTTAGGACAGTTGTTTAGGTACGAAATAAAAGCATATGTAAAAATGACAAGCACCCCCCTCCCTGGATCTCCCTCTGTATCTGCGCCTGCCTGTTAATGTGAGCGTACTTTTCCCATTTTTAGTTTGTCCCGTGTTTAAAAGAAACATTTACATTTCATGCTCAGTGAAACATGATGAAAAAAAGCAATAGAAAGAAAGACAAAAAAGAAATAAAAATAAGAGGAAGCGCATCCTCTTTTACGCTTCCCTCTGCCTGAAACATCCTTCCAGTGAACTCTATCTGACCATCACCGGTGAGTTATCCGACGCCGAGTTCTTTCCAGATGAAGGAATCTTCCGGCGACACTGTCGCCGTGACGCCATCTTTCGGGGTCAGTCTGCACCATCCGGAAATGAGTATAGGTCTCATGGTCCGATCATCCTTCCCCCTTCCCCCTGTCTCCTGCTCATGTCCCCCAAACCTTTCGTCTCGACCTCCGTATCACCTCAACGGTTTCGGTTCATGAGAGTAAATCTCCTTGTGATCTGTAATCGAAGAGCAAAATGCGGAAATGTCTTGGCTGCCATTCGCAGAGACAACTTCTCTGCTCCCCCATCCCCCACACTAGCAACAACCCCCACCTTAACAAATGCGATCGCAGATTGCTTCGAGTGCTACTGAATTGTGGCGGTCCAGCAATCCACGTTATCCATTTGAACAACGCAAACAGTCATTAGAGTCCCCAACACATTGTCCCGAATTTTGTCGATTAAGCTCCCCCCTACATCCTCTTCTTCGACCCACCCCGTCCACTATCCATACATCTTAGCACTACAGTGTCACGCCTTCTTGCTGAATTGCAAGAAAATACAGTTGTGAATGAACCCCGGTTGATGGAAAACGGGATGGGGTGATGTAGCAGAAATCCCATTAGGACCATCGTACAATCAGCTTAATATTTCGGTATAAAAGCGTGCCAGAAATCGCCAGTTTGGAGAACGACGGAGAAAACTTTTCGTAGGTAACTAATATAAAAGCATGAGTTGAGTAATGGTCAAAATATAAAGATGTAGGTATAGAAATGATTAATGGATGAAATGTAAATATGATGCAGCTTGAACGCACCAATCATCCTCTCATATTAGCACCCTGACGAGAACATTAATTTGCTGCTTTTAGGCAGCTGACATCTCACTCACTCATTCTCATAGTATGATAATTACCTTGTGATAGAAGTAAGCAATTAACGCCGCCGTTAATTTTGCTTCCACTTCCTCATAACGATCAACGTAAAATTTTAAATCTGAGAGTTTTGTTGCCACAGCCCCAACTGCCAACTTCCAGCTGAACGACTCGTTATTCATTCAGAAATTTCAGTTGATTGACTTTGCGCCCTGAGATTTGATGTTACTTATTTCCGAAATAAGTAAGATCATCGTGAACAGAGGCGTAAAATACTTATTTCGGCGCCCCGGGCAAACCACAAAATATTCCCCCCACAACTTTATGCTATTATATATACTGTATATAAGTTTTCTTTTGTAGAAACAGTACAATTTTTAAGAGCAATTAACCATTATGTCTTAAAAGAAAAATGTTTTGTCAATGCATTTTTATAGTTCTTAGTTATAAATCAGAGACGTTAAGGATACTCTTCCCCGTTTGGGTTTGGCAATGTATGCCTAATTGCAACTCTTTGCGGAAGTTACGAAGGAATTGTACTTCACGAAAAATATCAATATATATTGGGGTTGTCTTGTGTATCTCACTAAATTACTACTTGAATCTCTTTGTTCGATATTTTTTTTTCCTACGCTCTTTCTTACTTACTCTAAATTTTACGTAACTAACCGTTCATATTCTCTCATCTCCTAGTCGGGGAGACCCGACCCGGGTGCTTTTCCACAGAATCACTTCCTCCGAGCTCTGTCTCTTCCTAGACTTTCTCTCTCTCTCTCTCTCTCTGACATCCTGTGTCAGTCTTTTCTTAAGCGTGAAGCTTGCGTCCCTGAGCCTCTTACACCCCGTTAAAAAGGGAGAGTGTTTCCATCTTTGACGATTTTGATGCAATAAACTAATTAAACAGTCTGGAATCTCTTGCTGATGACAATGCCAATGATTGCAGCGTAGGCTAATAAAAAGATTTAGGCACTTTAATTTTTCTAAAACGGCTCATCCGTAGAAAGAACGATTCAATGAGAAACACATTTTTACAACCCTTTACAAAAAAAACATGGTGAATAACAAAAAAAAAAAAAAAAAAAAAAAAAATAATTCAAGGTCCTAAAAGCTTTTCAACACACAGTTCATTGCAATTACAGGGATATTTTCCTAAACTTGATGATGATCGCTTTACGACTATTTTTGACTATATCGGTAACCGTCACATGTTCGGAAACATTTAGCAAATAAAAATTGATTAAAACAGATCAACCATGACCCAAGATTTTTTATCATCTTCATATTAGTACAGAAAGTGAAGAGGTAAAGAAACGTGATTTTAATTACTTAATAAAGAAGTGGATCCAGAATAAAGCAAGAAAATTATTGATGCGAATTTAAGAAAAATATCATTTAAAAAGTACAAAAATCGATTCTCATTATTGATTTCATATTTTTCAGCAATAATGCCAGTGTATTTATCTATTTTTATTTTTTATTAAGTGACTACATCCTGATTATTAGTGCAAACAACAACAATTTGCTTACTGTAGAATTTAAATTAAGTCGAAATACTCATAACTCATTAATAAGTAATGGACAATACATACCTCATTCTTAATTTTTATTACTTTGTCATTTGAATGACTTGAAAATTTTAATGTGATTATTAACGAGTAGCCAACGGACACTTGTGTGTTGTATTAAGTTTTGATTCATAATAACAATTATTTTTATCTACAAAACAAAAATTTGCATTCGTAAAATGTTTAGTTGAGCATATTGCCAATTCAGTTAGCTGCTAAGCACAGTAAATATACAAATTATGATCGTATGTCTAAAGATTTTTATCTATGTGAACCATGTCCAAAGATTTTAATACTTTTTTTCCACAAGGGAAGGGGGCTGTTCATCAATGGTTTTGTACCTGGGCTACGATGAACCATGCACCGTCCCTGCCCGCTGGAGGCACAATCAAACTGACCGTTTGTATAGTTTTTTCCTAAATTCTTCGGAGTTTGGACCTTCGACAACACAACAAACGGTCCAAGCACAGTTAGCTCTCAGTCGTGGCTTGCAGCCGCAGTAATGATTGAAAAGCTTCGATATAATCTTCAACAATGTGAAAGACATCCCTTATCTTGCAATGTATGTACAGCCGCACCTTCGTTTCCGAATGTGAGCAACTAATATCCCCTGAGTATTTTGAGGAGGAAAGGCAAGTCTTAAGTTGTCAACGGTACCAAAACCGGCGAAACATATTACAAGCAAATTCTGTAAATGGACATATGCCAAAGTATGGGCGGAAAAAATGTACCAAAAACTTATTCAAAAGTTTCAATTCCAATTTTAAGCAGATTGCAAGCATTGGCTTTTGCGTCCTCTAGTGAGCTGTAACCGGGGCAGCCTACTAGCTTGCTTTCCATAGTTACGCTTGTGATCACGACTAAAAAGACGCCATGCAAAATACGCTTCCAGAGAAAAATTGAAGCCACGCATAGTTTGCAAGTAAGAATTCGGCATTACACTCACTCGGAGTATCGGGGCATATTTCGTAATACTTTTCGAAGCAGTGTCATTGGCCAACGGTTGGCCCAATGATATTTTTGCGTCGGCAGCGTTGGGCGAAGGTTGTGTTGTTTATCGAAGATTGGCCAACGGTTTTTCCAACCACACATTATAATGAATTAGCTTTGTTTATCTTTTTGCTAAGCTAATTATTATGAATGAATAATGCTCTAAGCTTCAAAATGATGAATTCCCAAAAGGGTGTTGTTACTCGTTAATTATGAACTTAAACAAAGTCTCAACGCTGGTTATTTATATTAAGTAATCAAAGTCATAAACCTAACAGCCAGACAGAGGTCTGACAAAACTAAGAATTGAAAAAGACTGAACTTACAGAACAACTTGTTTATTATGATGACTCCTGGTCAACTAAGGCACTCATATATCACTACTACATAACAACACACTGCAACGTAACACACCACCAACTACACCAAACACCACAACTACAACGCCAACGCAACAACACACCTACAACGCAACAACACAACTACAACGCAACAACACCACCCCGCACACTTCTCGATGAACGCGCCTATATACGAGCTACCACCACGTCATGACTTACACTCATTGCCAGATCTCATTCAGCGGGGTGAAATAATATTTCGTTCAGTAGGAAGATAATTTACATAGTAAAATAAAATAACCAGAGATAGTAAAATCAAAAGGAAAGTGAATATAGAGTATACGTTACATCATCTCCCCCTTAATTTTTCTTCTTTTTTTTTCTTTTTTTTTTTTTTGGTTTCCGAAAAATCTATCAATTTTGGAGTGTAAGTCTTACATTTCGATGATTGACGTTTCTCGATCTTTTTTTTTTATTTGTTGTTTGGTGGTAGCCGTATTTACATTATCAACTTGGCATAACAATTTACGAATCTGTATTCGACTGTGAAATTTGTAGTGTAGAACAAACCAAACCTGCATCGGCATACTTTCCTTTTATTCTGCCTAGCAGGAATCACTTTTTTAATTTCAAATTACGTGCGCCTCATTGGTTGAAATACATAACAACTGTATCAGCAGCGAAGATTGCCTGAAGCTGCCTAACAGTAACAATTTTATTATTTTCATTTCAAATTACGTTTGCCTCATGCGTTGAAATACAGAACAACTGTATCAGCAGCGAAATTTACCTGGAGCTGCCTAACAGTAACAATTTTATTATTTTACCCCTAAGCACATAGATATATACAAAAAAAGTGGATTAGTAGATGGACATAGAAGAAATATATAAAAAAAAAAAACACACATATATACACAAAAAGAATGCATAGGCCCACACGAAAAAAAGAAATTCTGACACGCCAACTGGTCGAGCAGGAAAAACAATAAACTGAGAAAAGAACCTGTCCACGAGAACTTACTTATCTCGAGGACGCATAAAAAATTCTAGTGCGAAAACGTTTTCCAGGCCTAATGGGACTGGGGAAATCAGGTGGCTTGGATCTCTTCCGGGACGGTAATGGAACATCGGTCTGTTGTCGGTCAGGAGTCTGGCGGTCTGGAAATCCCTGCGGCTGAGAAGAACGGTCAGGAACGTCAGAAGTCTGGCGGTCCGGAAATCCCTGCTGCGGCTGATAGGAACGGTCAGGAGTCTGGCGGTCTGGAAATTCCTGCGGCTGAGAAGAACGGTCAGGAACGTCAGAAGTCTGGCGGTCCGGAAATCCCTGCTGCGGCTGATAGGAACGGGCTCCCCAGGCTTTGGATATGAAGTCCCTTGATGCTGGGGCCCGTTGTGTCCTTCCAGTATCTTTTTGGAGGGACGTGTCTCCGGCCACATCGCTTGTTTTCGTTTACGCCCACGGGGCATGATAGTAGTAGCAGGCATCGGCCCTGTTTGCCCTGAACAGAGGTTCCAGGGGCGAAACCCGGGCGGATGCAAAGATTTCTGCCTTCGTCGCTGTTGCGGCGAAGCAGATTGGGGAGACAAGTGACGTTTGCGCCCAGCTTTTGGTGGTGCTGGACGGTGTGGAATATTAAATGTTGGATTCATAACTGACAAATCCGAAATGTCCGACGCCTCTGAGTCGCTGCTGTATTTCAGCGGTCGTGCAGGGCGATGTTTGGATTTGCCTATAGGAATACTTTCCGATGAGGTATTCAAAGAAGAAGTATCCCGCGTTGGTGCAGAGGTAGCCGGAAACGGCGCAGCAATAGTCTTGGCAATGGTTGGAGGGAAAGGAACGATACTAGTATTCGACGAACGCGAATCGAGCCTTGGTCTCACGGGAGAATCAGGTTGCGGTTGTAGAAACTCGTCTGGAGGGGGGAGGGTGAAGGAAAATCACTGGTGATTCGTCAAAAATGTTCGGTGGGTCGTCCACAATTTCTGGCGGTTGAACATGAGATATAGATTCTTGAGTCTGTGGAACAGTAGGTTGAGTAGGATTGATAATGAAATCGATATCCCGTTCGTGATACTTGCGACATTGATCAACATGTACATATTGAAAATTGTTGTTCGGTTTCTCCAGAACAATATTATTTTCAAAGACATTTGCCACCCGATATGGACCTTCGTAGCTGGGTGCAAATTTCTTCACTAAAGTATGCGAAACAGAAGACTGGAAGTGCGTTTCCACGAGAGTGAGATCTCCAACGACAAGATCTGGTTCCCTACGCCTAGAATTATAATATCGTGCTTGAGCCGCTTGTGCTCCTAGCATTGCAACACGAGCTTTTTCTGCCATAATGTGTACTGATTGCGGAGTTGGTCGCTGGTTTAGTTCGTCGATAATCCCCGTTAAATTTTCAAAAGGGGTTTTAATTTTGCGACCCAGAAAAAGTTCTGCAGGAGTAAATTTAGTAGACTCGTGGACAGACGAGCGGAGGGCGAACGCAAAAGTTCTAAATGGTCATCCCATCTTTCATGGTGGTCCATTACGAAAGTCGCAATCATTTTCACTAGCGTTCGGTTAACGCGTTCTGCAGGATTACTCTGGGGATGATATGGGGAAATGAATTTATGTTTAATGTGTAATCTCGCACACATTCTTTCAAAAATGTCAGAAATAAATTGAGGACCATTATCCGAAACTACTTTATTAGGTGCACCATATCTAGAAAATACTTCATTAACCAAGACATTACAAATAATCTCAGCCGTAGCGGCTTTAATGGGAAAAACTTCAACCCATTTAGAAAAATTATCAGTTAGTACTAAAACATAACAAGCTTTATTTTTAACAGATAATGGATAAGGTCCCAATAAATCTATGGAAATAATATCAAATACATGAGAACTTGAACTAGATTTCAAGTGACCGGCCGGTCTTACATTACGGTAATTATTAATCTGACACAAGTGACATGATTGAACGTATGCGAGCACACTTTGGTACATTCCAGGCCAATAGGCAACATCCCGCAATTTACAACGGGTCTTGCGAATACCTAAATGGCCTGCAAGAGGTTTGTCATGAAATTCATTTAAAAGAGCCATTCTAAGGGTTCGCGGAATACATGGGCGAAACTCTGCCCTAGTAGTCCGAGACTTTGTATAATAAAGAAGACCCTCTATTACTTCAAAATGTTGTGACCTTCCAGCCAGAGAAGGATCACTTTGTGGGGGCGAACCCGCAAGCAAAAAATTGTAAATATCCCCAAAATCTGGATCATTTATTAATTCCGCCATTATCTGCTCTCTGGATGTGATATCAGCTATCAGAAGTAAAGGCTGACATCCAGGAGTAGTTTCGGTGGGGACCCCACTAATCAGAACGCGAGATAATGCGTCCGGTAATTGATTCTTATTACCTGGCTGATACGAAATTTTGATATTGCTCTCTTGTAACTTCAGAGCCCACTTCATAAGTCTTTGAGATAGGTGTTTAGCAGAATTCAAATACTGAAGGGCAGAATGATCCGTAATTATGTTAACTGTCAATTCGTTAAGATAACATTGAAATTTATTCAGTGCATACACAACAGCAAGACATTCACGTTCCGTAGCTGAATAATTGCGTTCAGCTTTGGCTAAAGTACGAGACGCAAAAGCTATTGGATGCCCAGCTTGTGACAAAACGCAACCAAGACCAACTCCGGATGCATCAGTATAAATATCAAATTCTTTAGAATGATCCGGGAAAGCCAACACCGGAGGCTGAGTCAATGCAGACTTCAGTGTTTCGAATGCAGCGTTAGCTTCAGGTGTCCAAATAAACTTCTTGTATTTACGCTTTAAGGCATACAATGGCTCACATATTGTAGCATAAGCGGGGACGAACTGCTGATACCATCCGGTCATTCCCAGAAAGCGGGATAGTTCTTTTGCTGTTTTAGGCCGAGGAAAGTCAGCAATAGGCCTAATTTTTTCATTATCAGTGAATAAGCCGTGGGGAGTAATTTTCAACCCCAGATATACAATCTCGTCCCTCGCTATCTGGCATTTACTAGGTTTTAACGTCAAGCCAGCATTGTATATAAGTTGGAACACCTGTTTGAGCAGAGAAAGGTGCTCGTCAAAAGTCTCTGATGTGATAATAATATCATCCAAATAGACATGCACATGGGGACCCAGGACAGGTCTGAGAACCGTGTCCATAAGCTTTTGGAAAGTAGCAGGTGCAGAAGCTAAACCAAAAGGCATACGTAAATATTCATAGGCCCCAAAAGGAGTCACAAAGCCTGTTTTATCGACCGAGTCCGGATGTACTGCCACCTGCCAATATCCACTCGCCAAATCCAAAGTTGACATCCATTTGGTTGACGACAAGTCATTTAGAATATGTGACATGACAGGTAGGGGATAATTGATTGTTTTTGTGACTTGGTTGAGCTTGCGAAAATCTGTCACGAAACGAAATTCATTTGGTTGTTTCTTTGGAACCAAGAAGGCAGGAGCCGCCCAGGCGCTTGTTGATTCCCTGATTATGCCCTGCTTAATCATTTCCGCAATTTGACGTTGCATTTCCTGTTTTTTATGTGGAGCACAAGGGTAAGGTTTCGTCGCAATGGGTTTCGAACCATCAGTGTCAATAACATGATAAACCACCTGTGTGAAACCAGGTTGATCCGAAAATAAACCAGGGCTTTCCTGTAAAAGGAGAGAAAGCTGGTCTCGTTGCCCCTCATTCAATTGGTCACTCAACAATAAACTCGTAATATCTACAGGAACCGTCGGAATCATTTCGACAGGTTCCGGAAAGGAAATCACATGTTGTACAAAATTCAAGTTATTTGAAACTTGTTAATAAAGTCCATACCCATGAGACATTTCACGGGTAGCTCGTCTATAAGCAGGAAAGAATGCGTAAACCGAGCTTTTCCCAGCCCTAAAGATAATGTGACAGTTCCGGAAATACTGAAGATTTCGTTATTTGCACCTCGCAAATACTGCGTTGCAGGCTGAACATGTATTGCGGAAAAAACATCATTGCAAAACTTTGTATTTAGGGCTGATATCTCAGACCCAGTGTCGAACTTTGTCTCGACAATAATGTCTTCAAGTGTCAAGAATACATCAGGCAACTGAGGAGTTTGAACAGTCACTAATATTGTTTGAGGGTCAGAATGTTTGGTATCAGGAAGCAGGACCGACTCCTTTGTCTACTTCCTGTGGAAGTTTAAAGGAATTCTGGTGGTGTTATCATGTGGTCGGAAACCTCGACCCTGCCGGGTATCGGGAAAATTTTCACGATAAGGAAAATTGCGTGCACCCTGCGTCGGGAACTCCGCGTGTCTGTTGAGATTTTCATTTTCGTTACGTCTGCCCTCAGCACGGGCAGAAAAATTATTATTGCCCTGAGCATGATAACGTTCCGAATGCTGCTGAGTGGAACGGGGTCGAGCATACTGTGCATTATGACGATACCCCGTAGCTTGCTCCGAAACTCGTTGCCGGTTCGCCACTCTTCTGTGTGGTGGAACGTATGAAGCTTGGGTGGGCACGTGTGTATGCTCGCGCTGAAAGTTTTGTCTATTATGCCGCTGAGGGTTTTCGGAATAAGCCTCGCGGGGTGCCCGAGCATGGTGAGTTGAAGCATGTTTGCCATGTCGCTCTTCATACGTGCGTATGAGGCGAAGGCATTCATGAATAGTGGTAGGGTGTCGAACCTCAAGAAAATCTTGTAAGAATGGGTCGAGCTGCTGTACGAGGGTATCCAACATGTCAACATGACTGGCATGTGGATCCCATAGATTATATAGGCGTGTAGTTTCCAACGCAAATGCAACAGGGCTATCATTGGGACCCTGCTGACGAGAAAACAGCTGTTGAGCAAGGCTAGCTCGACTGAGGCCGAAAGGAAAGACCTCCAAGAATTCTGCACGGAAATTCTCATAATGAGAATCCGGGTTCGACCCTCGCCACTGCCGATACCAGGTCTTGGCGGTATCTCTCAAGCAAGTGCCGGCAATTTGGACCTTGCAGTCTTCCGGAATATTATATAAATCAAAATGGTCTTCCAGATCTTCGAGGAACTTTAAAGACCCCTCCAAACCATTGAAATGAATTGTTCCTGCATGCGGCACGAAATGGGCAAGCATTCTGCTTCGCTGAGAGGATTGAATTCCCTCAGCTACGACCCGCGACTCAGAGTGATAAGAAGCTGGTGCATTACGAGATGGTGAAGAATGCTTGGGTATGTGTAGATTATTCATATCCAAGTCAGAGCCACAGGCTTCGTACAAATTGTCCAAACAAACACCATTACCCTCGAGACTTGCCGGAAGGTGGAAATTTGCAGTTGTCTCAGGTAAGGAAGCCATGGGTAATAATAGTCAAGATCTCGTGTTCGAGAAAAGTTCGGGCGCCAATTATAATGAATTAGCTTTGTTTATCTTTTTGCTAAGCTAATTATTATGAATGAATAATGCTCTAAGCTTCAAAATGATGAATTCCCAAAAGGGTGTTGTTACTCGTTAATTATGAACTTAAACAAAGTCTCAACGCTGGTTATTTATATTAAGTAATCAAAGTCATAAACCTAACAGCCAGACAGAGGTCTGACAAAACTAAGAATTGAAAAAGACTGAACTTACAGAACAACTTGTTTATTATGATGACTCCTGGTCAACTAAGGCACTCATATATCACTACTACATAACAACACACTGCAACGTAACACACCACCAACTACACCAAACACCACAACTACAACGCCAACGCAACAACACACCTACAACGCAACAACACAACTACAACGCAACAACACCACCCCGCACACTTCTCGATGAACGCGCCTATATACGAGCTACCACCACGTCATGACTTACACTCATTGCCAGATCTCATTCAGCGGGGTGAAATAATATTTCGTTCAGTAGGAAGATAATTTACATAGTAAAATAAAATAACCAGAGATAGTAAAATCAAAAGGAAAGTGAATATAGAGTATACGTTACAACATGACCAACCATTTATCAACAAATGACCACTTAACGGTTGTCCGATGGTTGTCCAACAACACATGACCAACCATGGTTGTTCAAGAACACATGATCACATTGGAAAACTGTTTGCAACAGTTTTCCAATGTAGGTCCAACTGTTGAACCAACACATATCCAATTGTTGGCCGCCGAGTAGCCTCGTCGCTGTGCCGACCGTTGAAAGCCCACGGTTACGGTTGGTCCAACATAATATTGCTACCTGGGGTGGAGAGGCCTGTTTGACACGTGGAAAAAGCTTCGTGGGCAAAACAAGTTAACATATTTCCAAGGGAAAAAAACACACACAGAAAAAAGAAACAATACCTTTTTTTTTTTTTTTGATTGGAGGTTTAACGACCACCGTGAGCAACTCAATGGGCTATAAGCAGTCGCCCGTCCCTAATTTAGGGTCACTGGTTCCAGGGAAGGGAGAGAGCCAGTGCCGTAAGACAAACACAACATCCATGCCTCACCGGGATTCGAACCCGGACCCCTTCGGACGAATGATCAGAGGCCAACGCCTTAGACCACTGCGCCACCGGGGCGGCACAATACCTTTACCTACTTAAAATGTACTCCGCGCATCACAGTTCGAAAAAAAAAATGACTGACTGATTGTTCCGTAGACTATACCTCGATGATCTGCTCAGACGGTGCGCATGTGAGAACACAATTTAGCACAGTATCTCTCTGGTATGAAGTCAGAAAGAAGTAAAAAAAAGATTTAGGAAATGTACAGTATTGGAAACTTAAAAACAAACGGAACAGTACACTTCCTAGACAAATAAAAACTATGAAGTTCCCACATAAAAATTCATAACTTACTTCCTAAAGGGAAGGAGGAACATTGCGCATTTTACTTTGGACAGTATAATGTCACAAAAAAAAAAAAAAAAAAAAACACGAAAGAATAGGAAATTCCAGGCGAAAAAGGGAAATCTTACTTAATCCCACTCTTAAGAAAAAGGAAAAAACCAATACACCTTCAAAGCTGATTGCACTGCCAACTCCACGAAACTCTCTCTCTCTCTCTCTCACACACACACACATGCGCGCTTGCTAGTTAAAAGAGGAAAACAAATCCAAAGGGAACTATACACTAATAAGCATAAAAAGCAAAGAAAGAAAGAAAGGAAACGAAATTTACGTTGACACAACAGTATAAGCAAACGAACGCACTGAGCAAAAAAAAAAAAATAATAGATTACTGCCAGAGCAATACAGAGAAACAATATCTCAGCAAAACAGGAACGATTGCAAAATTCGAACAAAAAGAAACGGAATTCAAAAGTAATAGCACTCACTTAATGCAATACTTCGGACGAGGATAAACATTCAATTGCCGTGTACAAAATTCTGTTGAGGTTTTGATCAACAAATATTTTAATATTCCGCTACACATTAATTTTAACAAGGGGGTCTGTTCATTTTGAAGTATCCTCATTCTGTTTTGAACACTTGTGCTCCAAGGGATCCGTTTGCAAGCTGCAGCTCTCTCTCTCTCTCTCTCTCTGATGAAGCCTCACATTACAGTTCTATGTGCTAGTCCTTCCCATGAACGTTCTTGCAAAGGAAGTTCACATTATGCTTTTTTCTTAGTTAACTTAGTCGGAGTATAGACGATATTGCAATACCGTATGAATAAAAATCCCCTTGTTGATGATTTCTGGCGCCTGCCCACTTTACTTTAAGTTGCACTCTCTTTTTATTACCTGGATTTTAAAAGTCATTGGACTATATATCCGTTAAAGCGTATCTTACATTACCCTAATGAAAATACAGCCTCTATCAGCGAATGCAATACATGGCTGTCTACGGTTGCGAGTCGAAATCACGAGATATTTAATAAATTTTGAGCAGAGAATAATGATCGCCTTCTTCGGAGATGGACGTCTCTCACCTGCGGTGAAAAAAATTGCTATGTCCAGTGTGGATAGTTCTCGAAGGGACATCTAACGTACAAATGCTGACCTCACTTTCTCGTCTTCCTCCCTCTCACCGTTGAACATCATTCAGTAATAGATAAATTTTATTTTATATATCTTTTATTTTTTTGCTTCATGTTTCGCTTTTAGTGCCACATCCTTACTTTGAGAATTAGATGTTTTGCCCAAAGCTAGAGAACTTAATATTTCAGCAGTAGTACAATCTACGAAGCAAAATATCATTTTGCTGGTTTAATCTTTAAATTAAAATATTCATCTGATTTAAGACCAACACATTACAAGAGGTTTCTCGTTACTGTATTGAAATCCGGAAACGTGAAAGTGTTGATTGGGACTTCAGCAGTTTCAACGATCAGAACGGCGCATTATGACAATCACGACTATTTTTCAAATTTTGTTTGTTGTTTTTAGCCTACTTCAACAATGTCATAACAATATGAATCAATAGTATAAACAAATCTTTTATTCTTTGGGATTTAACATGTAGTAATTTTTCTTCTTAAAAAGACATTAATGACACCAAATTCTTAAACACAATAAGCTACCTCCGACAACTATGTCGTCTAAACCAAAGATTTTACGCCTGTCGAATTTGTTCCGTTATGTTTGTTCCTCGTATTCCCTTCATTAAACCACAATGGTTGATATTTACTTCATAAGTAGTAATGATATTTTTTTTTTGCTTTAGACATTTTCAAACAAACTAAACACCCTTATGACATAATTCTTTCGGTGACGCGTCACGCTTTCTACCATCAAAACGGAGTTAAGGTGTTAAGGTATTACACAAAAACATTATTGAAAGGCTTACACGTACGAGTACATCAGGTATTTCAGTATCAAACCGCATCCGGTACCGATGGTTATATAACATCAAGTACATGTATTACTGTGGGAAAATTTATGGAGCATTGTAAATGCTATACATCGCACAGTGAGATAGTCGCCAAACTAAAGACATGATTGAACAGTTAAATCTATTATTTATTAATAGAGACATTTAACGTGGACCAGGAACATCAGACAAAGATCTTCACTCTTTCCACGTTTATAAGTGAGTCACGGAAAAATTCTCATTGGCCGCCACCGGGAGTCGAACCCAGGTGGCGGCCAATGAGAATTTTTCCGTGACTCACTTATAAACGTGGAAAGAGCGAAGATCTTTGTCTGATGTTCCTGGTCCACGTTAAATGTCTCTATTAATTATTCATTCGCCTTCTAATTATTTCTTCAGTTGCTGCTTACCATCTTTGGTGAATCTCCAGCATTGTGCGGGGCTCCAAGAAGCAACCTGCCAAATTGGCTTGGCAGTTAGCGTGAGTGGGTCTGGAGGAATTCGAGGCCGCTGTGGTGTAGCGGAAGCATATCCGGCGCGTAACTGGAAGACCCTGGGTTCGACTCCCGGTGGCGGCCAATGAGAATTTTTCCGTGACTCACTTATAAACGTGGAAAGAGCGAAGATCTTTGTCTATTATTTATTAATATTGTAAAAATCATAAGAAGTTGTAAACATTTAAACTAACAATACACTGCTGGCCACCCAAAATGCAACACCAAGAAGCACACGAGATAGCAAAGCCAGACTTCCTGGACACATAACAACAGATACAAAGATGAAACGATTGAGCTTATAGGCCCGTGCGACTTGCGGAACACGCAGACATCAATAGTTCGTGTGGCCCCCATGGCTGGCAATAACGGACACTACACGCCGCGGCATCGAACGAAAGAGGCTTTGGACGTGGGCTTGGGCTATGTCGGTCCAGGCTGCTTCCACACGTTGCCACAATTCATCAGGCGTAGCCGCGGGTGGTGCTTGCCGGGCCACTCGGTTGCCGATCAGCGAACAGACGTGTTCGATGGGCGACATATCGGGAGAACAGGCGAGCCACGGCAGCGGTGACACCTGGTGGGCCGTGAAGAATTGTTGCACGATGCGTGCCACGTGCGGGCGCGCATTGTCCTGTTGAAACGTGGCCGCTGGCAGGTCCTGCAGGTAAGGGAGGACTACAGGCTCCAAAATGTTGGAGATGTAGCGGTGGCTGTTGAATGTACCGACGATGCGTACCAGAGGGGTGCGGGTGTCATATCCAATTGCGCCCCAAACAATAATGCCAGGCGACGGACCGGTATGGCGATTCATAATGCAGGTGTCATACAGTCTCTCGCCGCGGTGCCGCCACACGCGTATCCGACCATCGTGGTGTTGCAGGCAGAAGCGGAATTCGTCGGAGAAGACATTGTCGTGCCATTCCGTAGTCCAGGTGCGGCGTTCAACCGCCCACTGCCACCGCACTCGCCGGTGGTGTAACGTCAGTGGTAATCAGAGCAATGAGCGCCGTGCGAGAAGTCCCCGTTCCTGCAGACGACGTCGAACGGTACGTGCTGACACAGGTTATTGCGCAACACAGTAATTCCTGCGCTAACGTTCGTGATGTGGCGGTGCGGGCCGCCAATGCCCGCCACAGAACATGCCGGTCCTCTCGTTCTGCGGTGTGCCGCGGCTGCTGCAATCTTTCACGTCGGTCTGTCAGTCCCTCCTGCACCCACCAAATCCATACTCGCCTCACTGTGGCTGTATGTCGTCCCACACGGGCGCCGATGTCTCGGTCGATAAACCGCTGTCGCGATAAGCCACTATTCGTTCCCTGTCGAACTCCAAAACGTGCTGTAATGACTGCCGTATTCTGCGACGAGGCATCAGGAAGCTTCCCACGCATAGGTCCGGCAGCACAACACACTTCCACTACTTACACTCCGCCTTCTGTGCATCCTTCTTATAGTGCTTCTCGGTGGCGTGCCGGGTGCACATGATTTGCATATGACCTGCAATGTTAATCGTTTGCATGTCCTCTCGCGGGCGACACATGCTGCGAATATCAGGCCAATCGGATGGTTCCTTCTTGGTGTTGCATTTTGGCAGTGTAGAACAAGGCTATGACTACTGACTTTATCCTTATGCCACGAAGGGAACAACAGCTCTGAAGATACATTTTGCCGTTACAGCACGTACATGAATAGTGCTTGTCACAAGAACAATGCGTGACGTGATATATACAAATCTCACTTGACTTGAATAAACAAAACATGAACAATTACGTCATTACATGAGACTAAACAGCAAAATAAGGATTGATATTCTACAATCCCCCTCACTATTCTTATTTTCAATATATACAAACATTTTGTGAGTTTTCCCCCTCATAAATATTACTCAGCACTAGTGAAACAATAACACTTTCATGTTAAATTAAACAATAATGAGTTTCAATAACTCGCAAAATTTTTTATGCTTATTAGCAGTTAGTCCTTTGGTTAAAATATCTGCCGTCATGTCGCTTGAACTCAGGTGTTTCATATTAATTTTACCTGATTCATATATTTCTCTGACAAAATGGTGACGAATGTCAATATGCTTCGTCCTGGAATGATAGATCGGATTATGGACTAGCTTTTGTGCTGACTGGTTATCACAGTATATATCCGTCGGTGACGTCATAGGCTGTGAAGAAAGTTCGCTAAGAAAATTCCTTAAGTACTCAGTTTCTTTAGCAACTTCTGAAAGCGCCATATATTCTGCTTCGCTAGCTGATAATGCGACAGTTCTTTGCTTTTCGGATTCCCAACTTATTGCTCCTCCGGAAAATTTGAATACATATCCAGTATAGGATTTTCTATCGTTTATATCGGAAGCCCAGTCTGCATCTACAAAAGCTGTCAATGGCTCTTTTGCTCGGTCAAACACAAGACCCATGTTTTGTGTGCCTTTTAGATATCTCAGCACTCTTTTGGCTGCTATCCAGTGATGTTTGCCTGGATTGTGGTTAAATTGACTGAGAAAATTCACAGCATGAGTGATATCAGGTCTGGTTGCTACAGAAAGATATATGAGCGAACCAATAAGTGAACAATATGGGATATCTTTCATCTCAGATTTTGCTTCTTCTGATTTAGGACACATCTCTTTTGTTAGCTTTGCGCTAATATCCAAAGTTGTTGTTACAGATTTTGCATCCTGCATTTTGAATTTGCACAAAACATCTTGTATATATTTCCTTTGTGACATTGTTATGCTATTTGCATTTTGAGCAAACTCAATGCCTAGGCAGTAATGCAAGGATCCTAAGTCCTTCATTTCGAATGAGCTGGCCAGCTTATCCTTTATGGTTTTGTAGCTATCTTTGCTGTTTCCAAAGATCATTAAGTCATTAACATAAACAATAATAATGACTTCGTCAGTGCGATATTTCAGATGGTAAAAACATTATCTGAATTAAGTGGCTTGAAACCAAGAGATTTCAATTTTTCATCAAGCTTCTTATACCATTGTCTGCCGGATTGCTTTAGACCATAGATTGATCTTTTCAATCTGCAAACGTGATCTTTGCTTGATTTACTTTGGAAACCTCCCGGTTATTCCATGTATATCTCCTCGTCTAAATTTCCATTTACGTATGCCATTACGAAATTTAGCTGGTAAGCCGTTAAGTTGTTTGTAACAGCATGTGCGATTACAGTTCGAATCGAACTTAATCTGGCAACCGGTGAAAAGTTTTCTTCATAATCAATTCCTGGTGCTTGAGAGCAGCCTTTTGCAACTAGTCTTGCTTTCAACTTTTCAACATTGCCATCTTGATTGTATTTGGTGTTTAAGACCCATCTGCAATGATAACTCTTTTGTGTTTTGGTCTAGGTACTAGTTCCTATGCTTTCTCCTCTATGAAAGCATCATATTCTCTTTGCATAGCTATCTTCCATTTTTTACTTTGCGAACCATTTAAAGCTTCATAAAGAGTAGGTTTTGCTTCAACGTTGTTGACAAAATGAACAGTTTCAGTAATGCCAGCGGTTACTGTTTGATACTGTTTAGCAGGTCTACCTGGTTTTCCAGTATAAGCTTTCTTTGGACGACCAACAGTCTTAGTTATTGCACGATCTTTGTTTGTAAACAATGGTGAATCACGTTCTCTTGAAGAATCTGGCATAGCTTCCTCTGACGTAAATTCCTGTGAGGTACTCGGCTGTGACGTCATGTCTTCCACTGCCATTTCTTCTGTCGTAACGTCTGTTTCACTCTCGGCGTCCGGTGCAGTATTACCATCGGGTGAGCACATTGTGTCACTCATCTCAATAAATGGAACATGCGATTCGGATGACGTGAGTATTTCGAATTCGTAACCATATGGAAGGTTATCTTCGAATTCATCGATAAAACGGATGTCACGGCTTTCGCTTATTTTTCTGGAACTTTTGTTCCATAAGCGGTATGCTTTGGATTCCATTGAATAACCAACAAATATATGTTCTTGAGATCTCGGGTCGAATTTCCTTTTTGATTGCTTATTCAAAACATAAGCTTTCTGCCCGAAAACTTTGAAGAATGATACATTTGGTTTAATGCCAAATAAAGCTTCATATGGGGTAATTTTCCCATTTAAGCTTCGTGTCGGAGAACGATTTCTTAAGAACACAGCACAGTTAATCGCTTCTGCCCAAAAGCTAACTGGTAGTCTGGACTGGATTAATAAACATCTCGCCATTTCGACGATTGTGCGATTGTATCGCTCGGCGACTCTATTTTGTTGTGGCGTTAATACTGCAGATTTTTCTCTGCGTATGCCTTCATGCTCCAAATATGCGTTGAATTCCATTCCGCAATATTCTAGCCCATTATCAGTACAGAGTGTTTTAATTTTTACTCCAGTACGATTTTTTCCATTGATGCCTTGAATTTCAAAAAAGCCTTCTTCACTTTATCTTTTGATTTAAGACAACATATTTCTGTATATCGTGACTTGTTGTCAATAAAAGTAACGAAATATCGTGAACCACCAAGAGATTGGGTTTTCATCGGTCCACAGACATCTGAATGGATGAGGTCCAGCAGTTGCTTGCTTTCAAATCGGGATTCGTTCGGAAAGGATTTTGTCGTCTGTTTCGCCTGAATACAGACTTCACAATTTTCAGGCTATCCCCATTTTTAAAGAAAAGTCCTAGTACCATTTCGTTTGCTTTCAGCGGTTTTAGATCATTTTCATTTAAATGACCATAGGTGACATTGAGGATCTCAGGAACTACAGACCTATCAGCCTCCTATCAGTGGTTTATAAAATCTTCACTAAAGTTCTTTCACACCGCTTGAAGGTAACACTGGACATGGCTCAACCGAGAGAACAAGCTGGATTCAGGAGTGGCTACAGCACAATAGATCATATCCAAGTACTGAGAGAACTAATTGAAAGAGCGAGGGAATATGAACTTCCATTGTGCATGGCTTTTATCGATTATGAAAAAGCCTTTGATTCGGTGAAACCATCAGCAGTTACCACGGCTCTGAAATCCTGCGGTATTGAAGATGCATACATTAATATTATTAATAACATCTATGAAAATGCAAGTGCAAAGATTCGGCTGTTTGAAAATACAACACACATAAAAATTGGAAAGGAGTGAGACAAGGTGACACCATATCTCCGAAGCTCTTTAATGCCACATTGGAAAATGTCTTTCAATCACTGAACTGGGAAAACAAAGGGATAAAGATTAATGGAGATTATCTAACCCACCTTCGTTTTGCTGATGACGTAGTCATTTTTGCAACTACCCCATCAGAGCTGCAGAGTATGATCCAGGAACTTGCTGACAAGAGTAAAGAAGTGGGATTAAAAATGAACTTTCAGAAGACAAAAGTGATGTTCAATGCTTTTACAAGAAATGAAGATTTATCGATTGATGGAGAAAAGCTGGAGATAACAGACACATACGTTTATCTTGGACAGCAGATATCAAGTGAGGGTCACATTGATGAAGAAATTAATCGGCGTACAAAACTTGCCTGGAGAGCTTTTGGAAGAAACAGCATAATTTTCAAGAGCAATATGCCATTATGTCTTAAAAGAAAAGTGTTTGATCAATGCATCCTTCCAGTGCTTACGTATGGTGCAGAGACGTGGACCTTAACTAAAAGAGACATACAAAGGCTGCAGACAACTCAAAGAAGCATGGAGAGGTGCATGCTTGGTATAACCAGGAGAGATAAGAAGAGAAACTCGTGGATCCGAAAAATGACGAGAGTGGAAGACATCATGATCAGGGTTAAATCCCTGAAATGGCAATGGGCTGGACATACTGCCAGAAGGACAGACCATAGATGGACAGCCGAAATTTTAGATTGGATTCCAAGGGACAGGAAAAGACCCAGAAAAAGACCACATGGGAGATGGGTGGATGAAATTCGTAAATATGCGGGAGTGACATGGAGGAGACTGGCACAAGACAGACCGTTGTGGAGGAAACTTGGGGAGACCTTCGTCCAGCAGTGGATTGATAATGGTTGACAATGATGATGATGATGATGATGATCCAAATAAATGAAATCAGTCTTTACCTACAAAAAATAAAAACACTTTCAAGAAAGTTTTTGCTTCGTGCAAAATTCTGAAACTAGCGACAGCTCATGAACCACTTTCATAGGAAACGCATGGATACCCAAACTTTTCGTAGTTGTGCAGACGGAACCATAGGAAACTTGAACCGGATGTGACAGCCGTTGATGAAATGTTTGTGTATGTGTGTTTTACCCTTGAAGACACAACTGAGCATCATTGAACACTTCGGAGGGAAATCTTCTCAGCGGGCCACTTTTGGGTCGGCCATAAACACTGCCAGTTCGACGAAATTGACGGATAAAATTGCTTACTGACAATTTGCTAGCTGTAATACGATGCGAAAATCTTTCGCTAAATGCGAAAATGCATTGCTGATAAGAAAGACTTCGCTGTAAAATAAACTTTTTTCGATTGAAATTTTAGCGATCACCGGGAGCTATAAGCAGTCGCACGTTCCTAATTTAAGGCTACTGGTTCCAGGGAAGTGAGAAAACTAGTGCTGTAAGATAAACTCAACATCCGTGTCTTATCGGGATTCGAACCCGGATCTTTTCCCAGACAAATAGTCTTAAGCCTGCGCTTAGACCATTGCGCCACCGGGGCAACAAATAAACTTCCAGCAAAGAAATTCTTTGCTGGTGAGTCCCATCCTATGTCTACTTACAATTAGTGGCGGAAGCGCAACGAAGTTTCCAAACTTGTAATTTCGGTTACACTTTCGGTTTCGACATGAGGCCAAAAAGCCTTACACTCGGTTCACGTGAAGTGTATGACTTTGAAGAGTACTCGCATCAAACTATGGTTAAGATTTTCTTCATAGGCATTTAGAAAATGCTTGATACTTTTCTTGAGTTCGAGAAATTCTTGCTCACTCTGTGTAATAAATACGAAACTCGGTTCAATATTAGTGTTATCTCTCGACTTATAGAATGTCAAGAGAAAAAAAGTGGAATACATTTCTTTTGGAGCAAGCTAAGAAGTCTGAAAGAACATTTTCAATAAAGTGCGGTGAAAATGCTAGATATGCTATCTCAGAAAGGACCACTTAAATTCACCGGATTTAATGTGGCCGTGTTTCTATTTTCCAAGCGTACGCCACAGATGAATAAAATGTCATCGATGGTTTTATTCCACATTTTTCCATCAAAGAATATCATGGATGAATTCACATGCTTTTGGTACGATGAAATAGAAATCACCAAGAATCAATGTTTACCGCTGAGATGTTGTCGAGGTGATCGGCCAATTGTACCCAGATGCAGTCTGGAGGATCCAGGAGCTACTGGAAAGGAATCGGATTAAGCGGATAAAACCCTTTGCCGTGGAAGTTTTTTCAAGTTCCCTTCCTCATCTCTGAGTCCAATTGATTACCTCCTACCACGTCTTACACGACATCAATTCCACGACCACTTTCATCTTGGGTGGCAACTGCTCAAGAGAAGGGGGATTCAGAGAGAAAGAGAGAGAGAGAGAGAGAGAGAGAGAGAGGCACGCACCAACACTGAGGATCTCAGAATACAGTCGCCGTTGTGTTTTCTACCAACCTGCTTTAGTTCTCTGCTTTGTTACTTTACGAACCTTTTCGTGTTAAAGAAATCCGGGGGTGGGGGTGGGCGGATTTCCCAGTCAGCATGACTGAATACAGGTAAGTCACGGAGAATTTTTATAATCGAATCAAAACAAATTCAAAAGTCGCTTTTATTTCAAGAACGAGAAAAACAAGCATAAGGGGGAAAATTACATTTAGTTTCGGTATCACGTGCGCATACACACATTTTTAATGTTAAAGCTGGATAAAGAACTATCATGCTATTTCTCAAAAAACTCTCATTTAATTTGTAGATACTCGGGCACAGTAACCCTACGTCATTTCTACACTTCCCACCGGAAGGAAACAGCGAAATAGACAGGATTGTAAAGAACACTTTTTTTTTCTTCTCAGAGTTTCGTTGCGGTGACCGAAATATTTTTCTGCTCGATATCTGTCCTCACCAGCTCTCATTTCAAATAGATGAGATTACCTTTCGATTCTGTTTGCCCGTGAATTGATCAGAAGGAAGAAATCAGGAGATAGTCTCATCTAGAAAGCAGTCCATCTGCTTATGGATATGATCTTTCTCAGTTCGTGACCAAAGCTTCTTAAACAAAAACACAATTTTCCAAAGGAAAGTCCGTTCTTTCCGAAGTAGCACTACTGAAATTTAACTGTGGAGCCAGTGGATTTGTCTAACATACTGATTCTTTAATAATTAACTTTATAATCTCAGGCACTTCAGTTGCACAAGATATTTGTACTTAATGTAATTTCATTAATCCTATTATATTTCTGAATATGATACAGAAGAAGTAAGAAATACTGTAGAGAAAATCCTGAATTACACTAGTTGATGAAAAAAGAAATTACAAAAAAAACCCCTATAGTCCTCATATTAAATAGACTTATTTTATTTTTAGTTTCCATAAAATAAATTTTAAAACATAAAAGCGCTGGAAGATCATTCGTATGAAAATTGAACAGTATTGTTGTGATGTTACCAAAAAAGATAACGGAGAGTTATGCCCGTTTTGTTTCTTGTAAACAATAATGGAAAAGTGCGCGCACGCGCGCTTGTGTGAGAATTTTCAGAAAAAACACTGTAAAATAAATCATGAATTTATTCTTGTTGTAGAAATTTTATCCATTTGAAAGATAAAATGTTATGTTAGTAAAATTCAGGGACGAAGCGTGCTAGTATCCAAAGTGATCGCTGGAAACAGTTTTAAATAAATAGGTGAATAATTTATTCAAATAAGAAAATGTAATACAGTGTAAGTTGCGCCTGAAGTAATTCATTCCATATTGGCCTTCCAAAGAAATCACGTTGGTTTTTTTGGAGGAGCAGATTGTGAAGCCATTAGAAAGAGCAAGGTCAGACGTTTCCATTTGCAGTAGTGGTTACGAAACAGTAGTCGTTACGAAACAGTAGTCGTTACGAAACAGTAGTCGTTATGAAACAATGAATGTTTTGGTTACAAAACTCAGTTTTTCGAGATTTTTTTTTTACGAAACTCTCAAAAAGTAGTGGTCACGAAACACTGAGAGTTCTGCTGACTGCGCTTGCTCACAGATCCAAAGAGGACACAGGAACTCTTCGAGTCTCATCCCAAAGAGCACACTTTCACTGGTATCACTCCCGTATTTGGTTGTACCGCGTGTTCCTAGGTTGCGATTCATATTGTTTTAATTCCATTTCTGTGCTTTTTCTCGTTTGTTTCACGAGCTACTACTGCGTTGGACATAAGTTGTGCAGAGTGAACGCGAATGTTTCATCTGTGCCCAAGACTTCGAATATTAATGTTTTGAGGGAATGCGCTTGGGTGGTTATGAGTTTGCTGAATTTACAGTTTTCTGCCGGAAATTATGATTAAAAAATTATTATTGGAAAAGACAAACACGGTTTTATGCTAAAAACACTGATAAACAACAGCCTAAAAATGTAGCGCGTCACTTTCACGGTGGTTGGCATTCTGATTACCAGTGGTTGTGCGTCTTCGAAAAATGAACACAGTACCGTTTGGTCGTGCCTTCTATATCTTCCAGAAACAAATGTTATACTAAAGACGGTTCACATGGAAAAACAAGCTTGAGGACATTGCATAGCACTCTACAAGACTTCAAACTTATTTGTTCCAAGTATTTTCTTCGCAGTCTTGATGAAAATCAATTGTTCACCCTAAAGCAAAGGAAAGGTTCATCTAAAATTTAGCATGTACGTAAACTGCAAAAGACCAGTTTTTCAGGAGAGCCACGTGACATGATTAGAATACGATGAGAAGCTGCTTCACCAAAGAACGCGTTCTTCGTATTTGTGATTGAGTGCCGTCTTCAAACACGTGGAAAATGACTTTCCTGGTGGAGTTGATACTGGCATGCCAACATTATAAGCTATCAGGTAACAATAAAAGTACTTGCCGTTTTCGGAGACTGAGACAAAGTACAACCCATACGTAATAGAAAAGCAATTTATTCATCAAAATAATTACCATGGGTATCAACAGCGTTTTGCCAACGTATTAACAAGTACCCCTGAGATAAAATGCCGGGTCATAGGAAGAGAAAAAGTTTTGGTGGCAGCGTGCAACTCATCAAAGTTGGAGAAATCTTGTCCTCGCAAATGGTTGTCGAGTGAAAGAAACAAGTGGTAGTCTGAAGAAGAGATATCTGATGTGCAAGCTGGTTGACATAAAAGTTCCCACCCAAGTTCTTTGATAATGTTTCGGTTTATGAAGCGGAGTGGGCGCGAGCGTTATCTTGAAGGAGCAGAGCTTCCTTTTTGCTGACCAGTGCTACTTCCTTCTTTTTTCAGGTCTTCATGCACACGTTCCAGTTGTTCACAGCATACAGCAGCGGTGATCATTTGGCATCTTTTCAAGGGTTCATACTGAACAATACCACGTGCTGTCTACCATACACAAAGTACGTGGATGCAGTGCTCTCTTCGATGTGTGAGTAATTGAGTCAGTGGTGGATAACCAACGCCTGGAACGCTTTTGGGTGCCGTACTGTACCCACTTCTCATCACATATGAGTACCCTATCCACCTGTAATAGCAAGACAGGGATGCAAGACAAGCTGAGACACGTTGCTGTTTGTTCATCGCAGACAATTCGTAGGGGATCTACTTAAGACAATTTGTAAGCCTTACCTAGTGCATGCAGATGTCTGCGGACGGTTTAATTACTAACACCAAACGACAGGGCTAGTTCATGCCATGTTTGGCTTCTGTCCTGCTCAATAGAGTGCGTAGCATAAATATAAAGACAGAACAAATTCTCGAATAAAAAAGAAACAACAACGAGCTGAAATGGACACCTCATATTTATAGCAAAAATAGCATAGGACACGCAGCTGCACAATACTTTGACGCAAATATAACAATTCCAACGCCAAGTACAAGAAAAAAAACCCCAGAAATACGCCGTCTCAAAAATTTAAAGACTTACTAGGTATGAGCACCTCCGGTACGAATAGTGGAGCCGTTGTTCCGAATAGCTCTGAAAACCGGATTGGGTATGCTGCCCACCAAGTGATGTAAGTTTTCTGGACGGGGTGCGTACCAGCTTCGTTCAATCTGCTCTTTCAATGCCACCACACTTGAGAACTGCCGTCCATTCGCATACACATCACGAGCGAGGATACCCCAGAGGTTCTCGACTGAGTGCTGGCCAATTCATTACGGTCGCATGATGAGTGTTAAACCAGTTTTTCGTTGATGCAGACCGATGAATAGAGGCATTGTATTGCTGGAATAGATAACCAACACCCGCTAGAGTTTCGGCAAACGGTAGAAGGTGGCTGTTGAGTATGTCCTGATACGCTTCGGAGTTTTGCCTGCCTTATAGGAAAGCGACATCCTTTGTCCCATTGAACGCAAAAAGCTCCCCAGACCAGCACAGATCCCTCTCCTTTCTGTCTGCTGAAGAAAGCGCGTGGCTCGCGTAGTAAATCATGCCAATAGCAGTTCCAACCGTCAGGGCCATCCAGGTTGAACTTTTTCTCATCGGAGAAAATAGTTGTGATCCTCTCGTTCGTCCAGTGCATGTGGTTGCTTGCCCATAACAATTTAGCTTCCTTGTAGCGCCGCGTGAGGTGTGGAAGACGGTGCACTTTACGGAGCACTATGTTACGACTTTCCTTGATTCGTCGATGAACTGTGTCCTTTGAGACGGTGACACCAACAGTTCGATAAACTTCACGTAGTGATAATCTTTGGGATGAAATGGCACGATCATCTCATTTGGTTGTTATTCGAGGCCTTCCAGGCCGTTTTCTGGCAGTTAACGCACCGCGTTTTGATAAAGTCTTATAAATGACTGCCCTACTCCTCCCCATGGCTTTACAAATTTTCGCTACAGGCAATCCATTTGCTCTCAGTCTCCAAATCCTCTGCACCTTCTCACCAGAAAGTTGACTGTTGCGTTGCATTTCGGCAAATGAATGTCTGACGGCAGGTCCGCTATCTTTTGTAGGCTGGACCGAATTACGGCCCATGCGCGTGCGTACAACATGCTGATTTGTACATCTCATTTGCATGTGGCTACTTTACATAGTTGTCTTTATATTTATGAGACACCTAAAATTATACTATTTCACTTTGTGGTGTTCTTTTCACACAATCCGATCATCTCGATGGATCGAAACGTTTGTTGTAGGGTTATGTCTAATTAGGTACCACTTCAGCTTCCTATCTATATTCGCATAACGTTCACGGAGCAAAGTAGATTGTCTCTATATTTATGCGACGCACCTTAGCAACTTTCAGGGCTTCTGTGTCAAGACTGACAGGACAGGAATTGTGCTCCTCGGACTTGTCTTTGGGACTTGTCTTTGTTGAAAGGATTAATTTTCGTCTCTGAACTTTTGGCACCAATTCTGAGTTGTGTGTTCCTTCACAACATCATCGATATGTGTTCCTTCATCGATATGTGTAATCTGCCCCGAATGCTAAGCAAATGGGACTAGTTGCTTGTGCAGCAAATGAACCGAGTTTAAATTCGTATAAAAAACCAACACCTGTATGGAGATTTAATACAGGAAGTTTTGGCAAAAACATTATACCTCATTCGTAATATTTATTTTGCCTCGTGCTCCTTTTTCTTTGTCATTGGGCCTGCCGCCTATGAAAGGTTTATCTATTCTCTTTAATCAGGAAGTGACGGATTTCAGACGGCGCCTTCCAGCCGCATTTAGATTCGTCCCCAGAGCTGTTACAATGGAGAGAGCCATTTGGAAACATCGCTTCGTTCGGGGGCGCCGACTTCACTAAATGGGGGAGGGGGGGGCGTGACCAGATCAGACGTGGGAGCGGAACATCTCTTCAATTGTTAGGAGGAAAATAAAAAAAAATGGCTAAAATATATAAAAGATAGACTACGAGATTCGACGTACATTTTTAAACGCAATTTTAATTGCTCATCAGCAAACGAACAAAGAAATAGAAATATTCGTTTGATGAATATTAATATTTTAAAAAATAAAATTCAGCCTGTGATTTTATAAAAATATCCACAGAGATTTTATTTCCAAACATATATAAAAAAATATAATAAATTATCGGGGTTACTCAAGCAAAGAACAAGAAGCGCGAAAAATAAATAGATAAATAAAGGCGATAGAGGTTATAGGTTTCTGTATTTTTGACATCACAGCCTCTCCTTGACAAATGTCAACCCCGCCTTCTCGTGGTGCATCCTGTTCCCACTAAAGGGGCTCTGACGACCGCAAATAGCGGTATAACTATACCATCGGGATCAGAGGAAATTCTATCCCACACTCACCAACCCGCTTGGCCAGCGTGGTGAGTTATGGCCAAACCCCTCCAAAATGACTCCACAACTTAAATCTTGGCCCTCAGTCTCCGGCAGCTGGAATGTACCTGGCCAAGGCAGCGGCCAGTGCGACATGAAGGCAGAGGGTGCTAAGAATCCCCGGAGGACCGGACTAGGCTGCCATCTGATGCTGACCTTGGCAACGTACAATGGACGCTCCTATCTTCTGATTCAAGGCTTCTTGAATTGGAAGAGGAACTACAAAGGATCAAGTGGGACATCGTGGGGCTAAGTGAGGTAAGGAGAAAAGGAGAAGATCTCATCGAACTGAAAAGCGGACATCTCTTCTACTATCGTAGGACAGATACTGGCAGAACTAGTGGTGTTGGATTTATAATAAACAAGAAACTGAAGGATAAAGTGGTAGAAGTTGAAAGTTCCTCTGACAGAGCTGCACGACTTGTTATCCAACTCTCGAAAAGATACCAGGCTCAGATTATTCAAACTTATGCACCCACCACAAGTCATCCTGAAGAAGAAATTGAAGAATTTTATGAGGAAATTTGTCATCTAAATAATAAAGGTAAGCAGCACTTGAAAATAATTATGGGAGATTTCAATGCAAAAATAGGGCAACGACAACAGAATGAAACTTCAGTAGGTAAATTCGGTCACGGCAACAGAAACCAGCCTGGAAATACTCTCGTTGAGTTTGCAGAGGCAGAAGGGTTTTTCATCTTGAACTCCTTCTTCAAGAAAAAGCCACACAGGAAATGGACATGGAGACATCCAAATGGGACGACAAGTGAAATTGATTTTATTATGTGTAACAAAAAATTCGTCATAGGAGACTGCATTGTGCTAAACAAGTTCAACACAGGTAGTGACCATAGATTGGTGAGATGTAAGATGCACCTCAACACTAAATTTGAACGTGGCAAGCTCATAAGACAAACAAAATCTATTGACATAACCAACCTTAAAAAACACCATAATACCTTCAAGTTGGAACTGAAGAACAGGTTCTCTGCTTTAGAAGGCCTAACATCGGAAGAAGTGGACATCTCTGAAGTTAACAGAAAAGTAACCAAAGCTCTTATGGAAACAGCAACAAAATTAGCTGGGTCTAAGAACAAGTTGCATGAAAATAAATTATCAGGAAAAACGAAAATGTTGATGCAAAAAAGAAGAGAGATGAGGACAACTACAAAAGATGTGACTTCCAAAGTGGAATATATAGAGCTATGCAAGACAGTACGAAAAAGTATCACTGAAGACGTAAAAAAATTCAACTGTGAACTAATGAGGAAAGCAATTGAAAACAACCAAAGCCTAAAGATAGCAAAGGGACATCTCAGTAAGGAAGAAAACAGATTATGGCACTGAGAAAAGAAGATGGTTCTGTAACAAGAAATAGAGGCGAAATTTTGACAAGAGTGAAAGATTTCTACTCCAAATTATATGAAAGGGATGATACATGCACTCCAGACATCATGAAAGATACCAGTACCAGAGTTCCTCCAGTCCTTCCAGCAGAAGTTGCACATGCAATCAAGAACATGAAGCGGGGGAAAGCTCCAGGAGAAGATGGAATTACTGTAGACATCATACAAGAAGCAAGTGGAGAAATCGAAACAGTACTCGCCCAAATTTTCACTCGATGCCTTAATGAAGGAAAGATTCCTGAGGATTGGAACACCGCTACAATGATCCTGCTACATAAGAAAGGTGACATTGAAGATCTCGGAAACTACAGACCTATCAGCCTCCTATCAGTAGTTTATAAAATCTTCACTAAAGTTCTTTCACACCGCTTGAAGGTAACACTGGACATGGCTCAACCGAGAGAACAAGCTGGATTCAGGAGTGGCTACAACACAATAGATCATATCCATGTGCTGAGACAACTAATTGAAAGATCGAGGGAATATGAACTTCCATTGTGCATGGCTTTTATCGATTATGAAAAAGCCTTTGATTCGGTGAAACCATCAGCAGTTACAATGGCTTTGAAAACCTGTGGTATTGAAGATGCATACATTAATATTATTAATAACATCTATGAAAATGCAAGTGCAAAGATTAGGCTGTTTGAAAATACAACACACATAAAAATTGGAAAGGGAGTGAGACAAGGTGACACCATATCTCCGAAGCTCTTTAATGCCACATTGGAGGGTGTTTTTCAGTCACTGAGCTGGGAAAACAAGGGGCTAAAGATTAATGGAGATTATCTAACCCACCTTCGTTTTGCTGATGACGTAGTCATTTTTGCAACTACCCCATCAGAGCTGCAGAGTATGATCCAGGAACTTGCTGACAAGAGTAAAGAAGTGGGATTAAAAATGAACTTTCAGAAGACAAAAGTGATGTTCAATGCTTTTACAAGAAATGAAGATTTATCGATTGATGGAGAAAAGCTGGAGATAACAGATACGTACGTTTATCTTGGACAGCAGATATCAAGTGAGGGTCACATTGATGAAGAAATTAATCGGCGTACAAAACTTGCCTGGAGAGCTTTTGGAAGAAACAGCATAATTTTCAAGAGCAATATGCCATTATGTCTTAAAAGAAAAGTGTTTGATCAATGCATCCTTCCAGTGCTTACGTATGGTGCAGAGACGTGGACCTTAACTAAAAGAGACATACAAAGGCTGCAGACAACTCAAACAAGCATGGAGAGGTGCATACTTGGTGTAACCAGGAGAGATAAGAAGAGGAACTCGTGGATCCGAAAAATGACAAGATTGGAAGACATCATGATCAGAGTTAAATCCCTGAAATGGCAATGGGCTGGACATACTGCCAGAAGGACAGATCATCGATGGACAGCCGAAATTTTAGATTGGATTCCAAGGGACAGGAAAAGACCCAGAGGAAGACCACATGGGAGATGGGTGGATGAAATTCGAAAGTATGCAGGGGTGACATGGAGGAGACTGGCACAAGACAGACCGTTGTGGAGGAAACTTGGGGAGACCTTCGTCCAGCAGTGGATTGATAATGGTTGACAATGATGATGATGATTTTTGATAATTTTTTTAAACATTTACCACATATCACGAGAACATGCCAAACAAATTACGAGGCTGACAATCCGGTTTCTTACCAAATGAGCAATGCTGAAAATTGGAAATTTTTTTTTACTAATTTGCTATTTATTAATTTTTAGGAAATAAATCGTTCTGGCCACGTAAGGTGGAGGTTGGTCCACATTATGAGGCAAAAGCGATTATTTAATTAAACAGGATGAAAAATATTGGGTGTACACTTCCCCCAGTAAAATTATTGGATGGGCAAGATTCACCTTGCTCCCCTATAGTTGGCGGCTGTGGCTTCGTGCCATTGTAGCTTCACCTTGGGTTGGTCCAATAATTTACTACAAATACCATCCAGCTGCTATCAGCAAAAATCAGGGCATAATTTACTGAGACATACCAACTGTTACCCATTATACCATATTTAAGAATCGAACTGAAGCTATTTCTGGATACAAAAACTTAAATGCCCTTACTTTTATCAAGTACATCCTGTTTCTTAAAATGACACCAAATTCGAGAACCTACGGATAGAATCCACAGCGCAGAGGACCTGAAAAAGAGCGTAACGCACATTACAGCAGTTTTTGGCACCTGCTGTTTTACTTAACAACTTTATAAAAAAAATATGGAAGATTCGCGCGATTGCTACAATAACTGCTTCATCTAAAAGATGATCATTTTCAAAGCCTCCTGTGTTACTCGAAAATTCTTGAATGCCTGTGCTTGAGGTGAAATTTTCTATTATGTCGACAACATATAGAAGGAAAATCAGATGCAGTAATAGCCATAATGATAGCTTTAATAACGAATTCTTAATGTAATTCACCAAATAGAATGACGAAAAAGAATTCTTGACAGCACGAAACTGCAAGCTCACAAAGAAAAGATAGAAAGAAAAATGTGCAGGGAAAGGAAAGAGAATGATAGCAACGACTCTATATTCCTGAGTTTCCTTTCTTTTTCCCTCGTCCATTTTTTTGTTTTTTTTGTTAATTCACTTGAGGGAGTCGGAGCCCTGCAGATGCACGTAACTATCACGTGACATGTCAGAGCCATGGCTCACGCAACAGGAAAATGACCGGTAACGGATCAGCGTTTTCATTTAGAACGCAGGACAGAAAGGAAATGATATGCGTAGATACTTGACTGATGACGTCACAACAGACAAATACTACAGTTTCTTGTGACTCTGCTTTCATTACTATTAATATAGCAGTTGAAGAGTGTCCATTAAACACGTGAGAAGCAGGGAAACAATTTGTGGAAAGGATCAAAGAAAAATGCTAAATATTTCAGAAAGTATGAGTGTATGCATGTATGAAACCAAACTGCAGTCCTGCCCTGATTTATTTTCGCTCTGAGAATGGTAAACATTTAGATTTCTTCAGTGGTTCTTTAAATGTACTAAAAACTTTTGAAAAAAGTTTACATTTAATTTCCTCAACTTTAAGTAGGAAGATATAAAGAACAAGATATATACCAATAACAAACATGACACGATTTCTTTGATGAGCAATTGTTGTCGCAGTGCGTTTTCAAGCCCTCTTTTTTATTTTTTAAAACAAAAGTGCGTTTCATAGAACTGACATTTTTGCATGAGTGTACTTACTTTATTGGCCTACTTTTCTGGATGTGCATACCCGCATAGTTCGGTTCCACAGATGAACAGAACTTTAAGTATTCCTCTGAAAATACACTGCCTATCAGTGAAAATGCCACACCACGAAGATGTAAACGCAGCGTCATGCAAATTGTAGGGTGTGTGCACACATACAATTTATGCAAATGGTTACATTTTCGGACCAATCTCACGAACGGCGCGCGGGATGTAAACGGACAACCTGCCCGTCAGGCCATCAGTCAAGACGTCATCACAGCCGCAAGAAGTTAGTGGTTCTGCCATAACCGTGTCTGGAGAACGGACAAGGGGTGCCAATGCCGTTAAGACGCCATCGTACGCAATTTCGTCAAACGGATGGGTTCACGAGAGGTGTCACCGTAGGCCTTCGTACCGCCGGATGGTCCTTGCGTCGTATTGCAAAAGAAACGCAGCGTGATGCCACAACCGTCGGTCGCATTTGGAGACAGTAGTCCCCGGAAGGTTCTGTGCAATGTCGTAGGGAAACCGGAGCACGAAGATGGACATCCGAGAACACCGACTGTCACATCCGACGTCATGCCGTAGCAGATCCACAGGCCCCAACGTGCAACGTTTGGCGGAGTGTACAAGGAGGATTGGATGCTCCGATATCGACGCAGACAGTGTCGCGCCAATTGTCTGCATCTCGTTTGCTGTCCAGCCGTCCATTGCGAAGGCTACACTTAACAGCGAGCCATCGTCGTCACCGATTGGCGTGGTGTCGCTCCAGAGCTTCGTGGGGTGCTGAATAGAACCAATGTGGTGTTTAGCGACGAATCGCGGTTCTGTCTCACCACAGATGATAGCCGTGCGAGAGTCTGGTGGCTACGTGGCCAACGGGCGGATTCCTCCGCCACTGTGGAGCGCCACACGGCCCGGCAACGTAGAATTATGGTGTGTAGTGCTATCAGCGCCAACAGCCGCTCATTGTTGGTACGTATTGCGGGCACATTGATAGCGCTCCGCTATGTTGACGAGGTGCTGAGGCCCGTGGCACTATCATATTTGCAAGGCATCCCAAACCCCGTTTTTTAACAGGATAAGGCCCGGCCGCATACCGCTCGAATTAGCCTGAATGCTTTACACGGTGTGCAGATTCTTCTGTGGCTAGCACGATTCCTCGACCTCTCGCCCATCGAACATCTGTGGGACACGACTGGACGTCGGTTAAGTATTCTCCCACCCACACAAAGTCAAGATGAAGTGTGGACTCGGATCAACACCACATGGTCCACGACACCCCAGAACCCTGTTTGTACTCTCATTGCCTCGAAACCTCGTCGGATTCAACGCTGTATCACCCAAAATGGGGGAGAAACTTCTTATTGATCATCCTGTATATTCGGCCACTGGAGTGTAGTCTGTATGTGACTATTAACTCATTTGTTTAGGACCTACTTGGCTATCTGTTTGCGCAGTTTGGTCTGTTTTCGAGCATTCCTTCATGGTGTGCGATTTTCTCTGCCAGGCAGTGTACAAAACCACAAATAAACGGATTGTAAGTTGCGATCAAATTATGGGATCGGGAATGATTCGAAGAAACCGCAAATGTGGGACACAAATTCCAAGAATACCCCTAAAATATGTCAGACTATTTACACACTTTAACGTTATACATTTTGACCAACCACTTAACTTATTTACGAGTATCTGGCGCAAGCGTCGAAGTTCATTATCCCCGTCTGTCTGTAATGCGGTAATGGAAAATATATCGCACTCTTTGGCAGTAAGATTGCACTATTCAGAAACTATATTAACATTTGGAATTGCATGAAAACCACAGACAAGGCTACTGGTTAAGCACAACATCGTTACACTACACAGAGTACAGGCACAAATTTATTTCACGCACAGAGAAATTTCGCTGTTGTGACCTTACAAATTCCCCAAGATACACACGCAAAAGCACACAAATATACGCAAATACTCAAAATACACACAGCTTCTTAAATACACAAGAATCTATACATCCTATAGCATGGAGTCGTGCAGACATTGAACAGTGTTCTGAAGTACAGTACAACTCATCCGCTCCAATTGATTTCATTGAGCGGATACAGTGTTATTTGCTTGAAGATAAGTCTGAAGATGGCATCTTACAAAGTCCAAAACATGTTCAGTGACGCTGTGAATATGGATACCTGGCTGGACAAAAAGAGTGTCGATAAGTAGTGAACATTTCCTTGCGTTATCGATCTCAAACAGAGCATGAGTCATCCCTTCGATGTAAAGGAGTCCTACCTATGGCTTTTAGGGAATCGTCGACGTAGTTCCAGCAGTCAAACTGCGTAGGATACGTAGGCACCAGTTTAGCTATCATAACACTAACACCCACCAGACAATTATACCTAATACCTGTTTATCTTACACGTCACCTTACGATTCCAGCACACTGGGGTCGGGGCGTATACCGTCGTCTTCGCACGTGTATGCGGCGATAATCGACTTCCAAACTAAATCGGTATTTCGCTAAAGATGCAATGGAGCAATTTATTCTGCCAAATGTTTCAGGTGTGCGAGATTATTGACCCTGTTGGACAGTCAATGAAATGCGACGCAACAGATGGAGTGCATGCAAACTGACACCGATCTGCCAAAACGTTAAAACCACCTACTTAATAAGATCTGTGTCCTACTCTGACCACCAAAAGAGCTTTCACCCGATGAGGCATAGATTGGACGAGATGTTAATAGGTGTCTCTTGATATTTGGTACCATGGCTGCAACAGAAGATCCCGCAGTTGCCGTAAACTGCGTGTTTGGGGTGATTCTGCTCATATCCGTTCCTCCAACACAAACCACAAATGTTCGACAGGATTTATGTCCGGCAAATACCGAGCGATGGTAATAAATGGAATTCCCCTTCATGTTCTTGGAACCATTCCTGAAACTTCTTCGCAGTGTGGCATAGAACGTTGATTTGATGAAAGATGCCATCTCCGCCAGGGAGTTCATCTCCATAAAGGGGTGTTCTTGGTCAGCCACGAAGTTCCAGTACGTGGCGCCTGTCAGAATTTGCTCTACAATGGTAATGGATTCAAGTGTTCCCCAAGAAAATATTGCCCAGATTTTCACACTCCCTCTAGCCACCTGGATCCGTCCCACAGTGCATCAGAGTGAGAAGGTTCCCTAGGTAAACGTCGCACAATATCTCATCCGCTGAAATGGTGTAACAGAAAACGGTATTCGTCTGACAATGAGGCCCTCTTCCAGTCTTCTACGGTCCAGTGTCGATGATTACGTGCTTCACTGCCAGCGTTGACGACTGTGAACGGCTGAGACCATAGCCACACGAATGGGTCTGGGGCTGCGGAGACCCATATACTGTACAAGGACGTAAGATGAACTGTGTATTCGAACACACTGGGCTCTGAAATTATGGGTAATGCCAGCCACAGTAGCCTTCTTGTCGCTGCGGACAAGACGAGATAGCCTGCTCTAACCTCTGGCATCGATGAGGCGTGGCATGTCCACGCCTTGTTGACGGCTGGAAGTATCAACTGTTTCGGACCTCCTTTGATAGGCACTAACTACTGCATAGTGTTAGCAACACACCAGCGTCGCTGTTTCAGAGATGCTCTTACCAAGATGTCTTGCCATAATGATCTGGCTTTTGTCGAAATCAGATAAATCCTTTACTTTTCCGATGTTGAGACGAAAGGTAATACTGACTGAGAGAGCTCCGACGCAGATATTATATACTGTATATATCATTCATGACCTTTGCACCTGATGCTAATTGGATGCACACACGATTATTTGCATAACGGATAGGTGGTTTTAATATTTTGGCTGAACTCCATGGAGTTCAGCCAAAATATAGAAATGTAGAACAATTTCGCATATTCGCATATGCGAAATTGTTCTACATTCATGCAACTCCATCATGCTTGATTGTAGAACTCCATATGCAAAATTGTTCTATAAGCATGCACTCCATCATGAGAAATAGATATGTAACTCCATACGCGAAATTGTTCTATATGTATGCACTCCATCATGCGAAATTGTTCTACAATCAGGGTTCATATACCTGGAGAAACAGCTCGCTTGGTGTTAGCGCCAGTTGCAGAATCATTCGGCCCTCCATTTAGTATTGTCCTCTAGTGAGCAGCAGACCTTGTTGACGAATGTCTGTGGCTTCATGCAACCACTACAGCCAGCAGAAATGAGCAGTGGTAAGGCTCCCAGAATTATTTTACTAAATGCTGGCTTGATCCCCTTGTGTCATGGAAACTCATCATATCCAAAGCGCCGCAAGTTGGTCGGATGGTAAGGTGACCGAACGTCCTCATCTTCTGGGGACAGTCCTCAATTTCAGTGCTGCATCCTCAGTTCCATAAAAACTGATTGAGGACGTCAAATGTCCTCAATTTCTTATTTTTTGTCCTCAATTTTTGAACCCCCCCCCAAATTGAAATAGGAAAAAATGTATTAAATAAAACTCGTAGAACGCAATTGAATCTACCAAATGCAACCAAATTTTGAAATTTAGCATCAGGTACTTATTTTACTGCGAGAAAATGGACTCATAAAGGTATGGAGCTATTTTCTGAAGCGGATTAAGTTTTCCTTGAATTAAGTTAGATATCACGCAATATTAATGGGAGACATACCGAAGCATCCAATAACGTTATCTCGATAATCGTAGTGTTAATTCGTCCCTGTTTTAACTGGATTTAACTAAAATATTTATAGGATGGGCAATAAATCTCATCTTTTTCAGCATCCACTTTCTTGCAATAAAATAAGTGCTTGATGCTAGATTTCGTTGCATTTGTTCTACAACTCTTTGTTCAGCACATTTTTTTTGTTAAACTGTTTCTTCAAGTGAAATTATTGAACTTGGAATATTCCTTCTCGTAGAGATAACACAAAGTATTCCATGATTTCTGTCCATTCAAAGTTAGTAATTTTCTGGCTTCAGACATGTTTTCTTGTACAGAATCACAATGAAATTTTCGTACAAAATTAATATGTAGCTTTGTTTGCATGTGCTGCTCCCTATGAGTAAAGTTTAAACTTTAGCAGAAATAATATTTTGCATGATAGTGTTTTATACTTATTTCACATGAAAATCATCCTTCAGATTCAACGTATGTTTTCCCATGAAACTAAACAATTGTAGTATAGCTCATAACATACTTTTCCAATCATCGGCTTTACCGCAATGTGTCAGACGTTGTCCTCAATTTTGCATTGAAATTGAGGACAACATGTACTTTGGTCCTCAGTTTTTATTCTCAAAAATCTGGTCACCTTATCTTATGGTTGATATACGTGCCGCCCTACCATTCGACATGCGATCCAAAAAGGGCAGTCTTAGCAGCAAACTCGAAGAGGGCATATTGGAGATGACGGCATGTTTTGTCATATAACCAAGAACTTCATCTGATTTGTCTGTAAATGAAATAATTTGTTTAACTTGCAGTGCTGCCCTTACCTTCAAATTATCATTAAAATCTACTCTATGGAAATATAATGTCACGATATGTCTTATATTATATGATATACCACAAAAATATTCAGAGATTTCTTTTGTATGTATGCACATGCTTGTAATATAAAAGCCTCTTTCTCAAGGCCCACGCATATCTATGAGAAATAAGAATTTGAATGTTCGGTGCAGTGAAACTGGTAGTCTATATCTTCCAAGACTAAAATGATAATAACCGTAAGTAACATCGGTAACAAATTAACAGGAGCACGCAATTCGGCGGGAGTGCACTTGGGAGGGACATTGGGGATTCGAGAATGAATAATACAGTATTTCCTCCCCTCTCTCTCACGCACACACACAAGATTTCACTTGCGCTCGAATATCAGGAACATCTATTCTAACTATTGCATAGATAGCTTATAGAAACCCTGAAAAAAAATGCATTCTTCGGCTTAAGGAACATGAAACATACAAGCGTTAGATATTCAATCTTTAGGATATCCCCCCACCCCTTTCCGAGGGAATCTGAAGTGATATATTAGTTTTTATTCATACTAAACGCTGAACAAAAACATTAAAATTGTGATACTGACCTTTCTTAGGTTACATCTAAAGAAGCATGCGATTTCTTAGTAAGTTTCAAAAATATGGGAAGAGCCAAAATGATATTCCTGACTCCAAAGTTTTTTGAACAGGAAGTAATGAGCTCACTCTCACACACTTTTCGAATAAAATGGCTGAAAAGAGTTCAATGTCATGCGTTGTGAAGTTCAGTATGACTTCCACTTGTTGCAATTAAACGATAATCAACCACTCTCCAAACCATCAGGGTTTCCCAAGTTGTGCGTCGCTATGCCTTGAATAGTCGGGGCTTTATCTGAGGGAAGGTTCTAAATTATGGTGAAAAATGAATTTTAATTACAATTTTTGTAAAAAACACGACAAAATAGCATTACAATATTTTGCGGAATTTATACAGTAGTTACCGCGGGAATTAGTTTTGCTCCTTGCCACTAGAATGCAGATGAAATCCCTATCATCTACAATGTCCTTGTACCATTATCACCCCAGAGTCAGTAAATGGACTGTCATAGCAAGTGCATTTTCAGCACGTCTTTTATAAAAAAAAAAAAGATCGTGCTTATGTTATCAGTTTGTCCGTCCGTCCGTCCGTCTGTACCCACGGTATCTCTGCAACTATTAGTCCGATTTGAAAAATTATTTTTGCATTGGGAAGCTTGAAATATGCGAATGATGATCCTTGATTTCGTTTTTTTTTACGATGCACAATTTCGCCGCTAGAGGGCGTAAATTCAGATGATGTCGAATTCAAAAACACGTTTTATTCCACATATTTGCTTGTAAACATCCGATTGAAAAAATTATTTTATCTTTCGATTCCATTTATGTCGAAGAGTATTTTAGATATAGTTACTTTTTCAAATTACGCATAGATTTTCCGCTAGGGGGCATACAAGTAAATTACATTTTCCCCGATAACTTTTCTTCTAAAACTCCGATTTGAATTTTTTTTCAGTGGATACATCTCCTGATGGAAAATCTTTTGCATATAATTTCAAATTTTTGGTAAAGAATACTTTGGCCACCAGGGGGCGTAAGTGTTAAATTTTGCTTCTAATGTATTAGCCATAAAATCTGAGCTTCTATAATATCGATTGAAAAAATTCTTTCGTGGACTGATGCCACTCACATCGATAAACCTCTTCGGCATATTTTCTTCTTAAAATATTTGACAGTTTCTCCGCCAGGGGACGTAGATGAACATCTTATTTTTGTCAATATCACTACTTCTAGGAGTCCGATTTGAAAAATTCATTCTTTGTTAGATAGTGTTTTCCGTGTGACATTATTTTCATATAATTTCAAAATTTTCAAGTGATTCATAGATTTTCCGCTAGGGGGCGTAGCGGTAAATTACGTTTCTCCCTATATCTCTGCTTCTAAATCTCCGATTTGAAAAATTCTTTCTGCACCGGATACAGCTCCTGATGGGAAATCGTTTGCACACGATTTCTAATTTTTGTAAAAAAAATGGTTTGACCACCAGGGGGTGTAAATCTTAATTTCTGCTTCTGATGTATTTGCAGCAAAATATGAGCTTCTAAATACTCGATTGAAAGAAACGTCGTTTGTTGACCGATACTACTCATGTCGACAAACTTTTTAGGAAAATTTTCTTCTTGAAATAATGCATGGTTTCTACGCCAGGGGGCGTAGATGTATATTTTATTTTTGTCAATATCTCTACTTCTAAGAGTCCGATTTGAAAAATTCCTTCTTTGTTGGATAGTGTTTCCAGTGCGACATGTGTTTCGTATAATTTCAAAATTTTCAAGTAAATCATAGACTTTTCGCTAGGGGGCGTAAACGTAAATTGCGTTTTCCTTTATATCTCTGCTTCTAAATCTCCGATTTCAAAAATTCTTTCTACACCGGATACAGCTCCTGATGAGAAACGGTTTACATATAATTTCTAATTTCTGTAAAAGCATGGTTTGGCCACCAGGGGGCGTAAGTCTTAGTTTCCGCTTCTGATCATTGCAGCAAAATATGAGCTCTAAAATCTCGATTGAAAAAAAGTCGTTTGTTCACCGATACTACTCATGTCGACAAACCTTTTAGAAACATTTTCTTCTTGAAATAATGCATGGTTTATACGCCAGGGGGCACAGATGTATATCTCATTTTTGTCAATATCTCTACTTCTAAGAGTCCGATTTGAAAAATTCCTTCTTTGCTGTATTGTGTTTCTAGTGTGACGTGTGGTTCATATAATTTCAAAATTTTCAAGTATTTCATAGACTTCCCGCTAGGGCGCGTAAATGTAAATTGCGTTTTCCCTTATATCTCTAATTCTAAATGTCCGATTTGAAAAATACTTTCTGCACCACATACAGCTCCTGATGGGAAATCGTTTGCACATAATTTCTAATTTTTGTAAAAAATGGTTTGGCCACCAGGTGGCGTAGGTCTAAATTTCCGCTTCTGGTGTATTTGCAGCAAAATATGAGCTTCTAAAATCTCGATTGAAAAGAAAGTCGTTTGTTGACCGATACTACTTATGTCGACAAACCTTTCAGGAAAATGTTCTTCTTGAAATAATGTACGGCTTCTACGCCAGTGGGCGTAGATGTATATCTTATCTTTGTCAATATCTCTACTTCTAAGAGTCCGGTTTGAAAAATCCCTTCTTTGTTGGATAGTGTTTCCGATGCGAAATGTTTTCCGTATAAATTCAAAATTTACTAGTAAATCATAGACTTTCCGCTAGGGGGCACAAAGGCAAATTGCGTTTTCTGCTTTATTTCTGCTTTTAAACCTCCGATTTGAAAAATTCTTCCTGTATCGCATACAAGACCTAAGGTAAAATATTTTTCACATAATTTCTAATGTTTGGTAAAGAATAGTTTGGCCACCAGGGGTAATAAGTGTTAATTTCTGCTTCTGAAGTATTTGTAGCAAAATCTGAGCTCCTGAAAACTCGACTAATTTTTTTTCTTGGACCGATAACGCTTATATGGATACATCTTTTGAGAATACTTTCTTCCTAAAATAAAGCGTGATTTTCCCAGCAGGGGACGTAAAGTCACATCTTATTTTTGTGGATATCTCTGTTTCTAAGAGTTCGTAAGCTCACAATTCCGTTTACAGCAATATCTGAGGGATTAAAAACCCGATTGAAAATCTTCTTTCTTTCGTCAGATCTAATGTTTTCCATACCGGTTCCATTGACTTTGAATAGCTTTGATAAATTTAATTTGCGTCAGAACGGATTCAAAAGACGTGCTCATTACACCCGAAAATTCGGTGTCATCTTTCTTGTTTTATATTGCGTCAGAGTCAGTAAATTTACAGTCAAGGCAAATACAACTTCGACATATCAGTCATCACCGCTTCCTGAAGAAGCTGTACTTTTCCTATCAGTCATTGTTAGAATTTTTAACTGGCAAAAGTGTTACTGCTCGTGAACTGCAGTTATGAAATAATTTATTAATGTGGATAAAAAGAGCGAGGTGTAGGAATCAGAGGGTAAGGAGGGAAAAAACGTGTAAACATAAGAAGAATGACGCTGGATAGTGGGGCTTTGGTTTGACATTCACCATGCAGTATACGAATGGTGAAGAACGTTTTCGGTATGCTGTTTGCCTCAAAGTGTGGTTATTGAAAGTATGTTACCTAGTACACTAAAACGTTACTTCGAAACAGCCTACTCCAACTTAATCAACAATCCACATGAGTACTTTTCCTGGAAACTGAAAGAACTAAGTGAACGAAAGGCAACTCTTTCACAGCTACCTTCTATAAACTGGATCAGGAAAGAAAAATCTATAATAAGAGAATCAGAGAACTGAGAGCTTTCCTCTATTAAAAAGTTTTGGGAAGAGATTTAGTTTCAGCTACCAGCTGATCAGAAATGTCTGTTTTTATTTTTTTTTGGTTGGAGGTTTAAAGACCACCGTGAGCAACTCAAAGGGCTATAAGCAGTCGCCCGTCCCTAATTTAGGGCGACTGGTTCAAGGGAAGGGAGAGAGCCAGTGCCGTAAGACAAAATCAACATCCATGCCTCACCGGGATTCGAACCCGGACTCCTTTCTGACGAATGATCAAAGGCCATCGCTCTGACCACTGCGCCACCAGGGCGGCGTAGGTGACTTTAATTAACACATCTGGAACAGATACCCATTCAAGGCACATGAGTTATGAAGTTTCACCATTCTGGAATAGGAAGAGATCCATGTTGCAGACTACAAGAGATCCATATTGCAGACTATTCCCTCAGATCCCATGTTGCAGACTACATTACAGTGTCCTTTCCTGAATTTCATAACTCTGCGAAGAGGAAGTATCCACACACCAACACCAAAGGCCTGAAAGTTTAGTATCATTCGCCACTTACTACTTGTGTGAAACATTGTTTTCTGCAGTAGCAGTAATCAAGTGCTCAAAAATAAATGTGAAAAAGAAAATGCGTGTAACTGTATGCAAAATGCTTCGACATTAACTCTCCAGGTGGCAGGAGCTTCGGAAGAGGCAATTCTAATTTTTTTCTTTTCTTTTTTTTTGTTTGATTGGAGGTTTAACGACCTCCGTGAGCAACTCAATGGGCTATAAGCAGTCGCCCGTCCCTAATTTAGGGTCACTGGTTCCAGGGAAGGGAGAGAGCCAGTGCCGTAAGACAAACACAACATCCATGCCTCACCGGGATTCGAACCCGGACCCCGTTCGGACGAATGATCAGAGTCCATCGCTTAGACCACTGCGCCACCGGGGCGGCTTCTAAATTTTGTCCCATGTATAATAGGAGACACCCTTAAAAGTGTCCTATCTTTCTGTAATATTCGTCGTCGTTAAGATGCGCATATATGCATTCTCGCCGCTATGAGCCTGAAAATTCTTTCGACGCAATATTGCGTTATCACGGCCTTTGAACAAGTTTTCGATTAACGTATTATTGCGTCGTCGCCGCTTTGAGCACAGAAAGCTCTGAACGTAAATATGCGTGCTTGCCACCTGGAGGGTTAAAAAAAATGCTTCCAAGTTTAGCTGTATTATGTTAAAATAAACACGCACACACACTCAATAGGGTATGCTGAAATAACAAGCCGTTCTTTTAAATGTAAAATGCGTTATCTGAAATCATTAACATTTGCAAATGCCTAGCATTGATGAATAACATTTCTTATTATTCTAATGTCTATATTCAGGCCAAACATTTCAATAGTAGCTCAAGCTCCATCAATCGTATCTGAAAAGAGAGAGTTCCGTACCCCGTCCGCCCCCCCAACTTTACAAACCTTTACTAAGTGCGGATTATTATTATTATTATTATTATTAAATCAATAATGGATCATCAAAATTAAAGAAAGAAGACAAAATTGTCAATGCCAAATGTAAATTTGACCATAAACGTAAATGTAAATTTTACCGAAGGACGCGTTAAGAAACTGCCTTTTGCTTAAATATCGTCTTGGATCGTCTAAGTAGGGTGTAATGTGGTTCGCATGTCATTCTTACTTTTTGGTCATAGGTTCTTTTCAAGAGTTGGAAACAATATACATGCCTCTAAGCGTGAACGTCGATTGGAAGCTCAGAGATTTTGTTTCTAGTACGCTGAATGTGGTGCTGCAGGGCTAGTTTGCTTTCCCTGCGGTGGATCTCCCTCTCTCTCTCTCTCTCTCTCTATCTCTATCTCTATTACTTTGATTGCCCTTAACTGCACTACAACACTGTTCAATAATTCTCACCGCAGCTGAGCTCTGCCTCCGAAAGTCTAGTACTCCGTTTTGTCACCACCTCAATGAAACATATCATCCAGTCAGCACGCAAAGAACACATAGGATCCATTAATCACTCTATCTCTTGTTTAAATTGCGGAAGCTATAAAACTAAAAGTTTGTCTTCCATAATATGTCTACACACAGAATCTGTTGCTCGTCCTAAAAAAAGGACACAAGTAAAATTCCTCTTAACAGAAGAAAGGCATATATTGCTCAATATTCCTCTCGGCATCAAATTAAAATAATTAATTGAGTAACTTTAATTTTAAAACGCAATTAAGTTGAAAACGATCACTATCTACTTTAACATTCTGCAGTTTTTTCCATTACGGAAGAGAGGGAAATGATTTGAATAGGAGTTAGCGAAAAAAATTATGCTCTGTTTAGCCCCCTCCCCATTTTCTTTTTGTTAGCAACTCTCGTGTTTATATTCATTATAATTGCTCATTATTAGCAATGCATTTCTATAAAATATACATATTTAAGCCATTCTGTATTTTAAAATAATTTTATTTTTACACAGCATCCAAAAACTGTATTAGGAAGCGGAACAGAAATTCTGAAAGTGAAGCGAGACTTGAGAGCGAAAAGTTTGGGAACCCATGTGCTAAACACTTTGCATGATACTTTGTGCAGCAGCTAATCGCATTCTATTTTTCAAGTTCTTCAGTGTTTTTGAAAATAGAGGAACGCAAACGAGATATTTTATTTTCAAAGCCCCACAGAAAAGAAAATATCAAGGATGCATGAATAACATCCAAACAGGACCAACAAGGGTCCTCACTGCTAATTCAGAGCTCATGCAAATTCACATTCAAAAACGTTGCCGAATAATAGATTACGGGTGTTTTGTCTCTTTGAATAAAACACTGGGTTCGCTTTGTGGACGTTAAGACCCAAACCGCAGCTGCAACATGATACGGGAGTTCAATTATTACTTTTTCCGCAAAAATAAAATAAAAAAATTGGTTCATGCGTCGATGAATGTCACTGCGCAGGAAATATTTACCTATAAACTATCATTTTCATGCTCATCGACGGTATGTCAGCATTCATCATCCCACATACAGATGTTATGTCTGTTGGCGTTCTCAGAAAGATGAAATGTTGCTCCCTCATTGAAAAAGGTCACTGACAGAAAAACTGCATCTTCCTCTATATACCCTATCATTTTCTCGTAAAATACATAAACGGACCTTTTATCATTTGTTGATATCATCTACCTCAACAGGAATCGATAACGTTGGAGAGCAAGTGGCTGTCGAAAAAATCACCACACAGTTTTGTACATCAAACTAGCTGCTACAGGGACGTGTTGCCTTCAGTGACAGGCAATTGCCGAAGAGGAGTAGCATCTTCCTCAGCTGTACCATGCTAACCTGTATTCTCTTTGCCAATGCAACCAGTTTCCGTACTAAAATAGTAATTTTGAAGCATCTTTCATATATCGTTCTAAAATTTCGTTGCACAGTTATCATAAACTCTATAGAATGAAATTCTAACGGACAAAACATCTTCTCTTAAAGACTATATGCATTAATCTCTACTGAAATTCACACACACATCCCCAATGCGCCTAACATTTTTCTCAGACACCGCCTCCCCCCTCCCTTTAAAAATTTCTGCACTCTTTCATTTCAAAGTGACACACCCACACACATATGCACATGTACTTTAAAATATCTAAGTATTAGCGAATTTTATTATCATATAGCACGATTGTCAACAGCAGTCAGAATTTACATGATGAATTCCTTAGCTGTCTCCTATCAAAACGCAATCTTTTTTTTAATTTGAAGTCTATACACATACAGTAGTATGTTTCTATTTTAGTTTCTTTGTTCAAAGCATAAATTTATTGAAGTCAGTCGTTGCAACCACAAAACGTATGTATCTCTTCATTTTAGTCTGTTACATATTTTGGAGATATACTTCTGAGTCACCTCAACATGCATACGATTTGTAAAAATATCAATACTTACTGCTTCGACAACCCATATTAATACTTCTCTGATTTAACATTGGTTTGGAAGCATCTGCGCATGTGAGATAAAAGATAGGAGCAGCAAAAAAGTTATAATAATAATTGTGTGTAGTACTGTAAAAAGATTTTCGGTTTCAACTATAAAAAAATTCGAAAGTTCTCCATCTCTAATCCTAGGTTTGAAGCCGAAATATTTCACTATAGAAGTTTCCAGCCTTCGAAAATTTTGCTTTCATCCAACATCCACTTAAACTTTTTACCCCCCTCCATTCTCTCCGTTTGAAATTCCTGGGTAAATTACTTATCTGTACTGTGCACTCTAATGGGAAATAAAGCAATTACTCTGACACGAACGCAATGGAATTCTAGGAATATCTTTTGTGAAGGAAGAGAGGAAATTTTCTTTGCGCCCATTTTTTTCTCTTTCAGAGTTTCGTACTGGAGGAAGTGCTTTTGTGTTACTCTGTAAGCACTTAAATTCCAGCGAATTATCAGAATTTTTTCTGTTTGAAGCCCAAAGCTTTCTGTAATGTTTTGGCCGTGAAAAAGAAGAGAAACAATTCTGCAGGAAATAAAATCTGCCGAATACATGTAAAAGCATTACTGACGATACCAAAAAAATTCTGAAGTACACTTGCGAGCAAAATTTATGGATGAGCCAGTTTTAGACCTATAGCGTCTTACAGAAGCGGCCTGGATATGTAAAATTCAAACCTGAGGAACTCCACTGTACTTGCCGACATAATGACGGAAACAACCCAGACACAACTGCAGATACTGAAGAACATAGAGGAAATTTATTTAGGATCAGCTGCATAGTACTAGGTGCCATGATACAGAGCATCACTGCCAAAGACGGTACGAAGGAAGGAGGAGGTACTCAGTAGGATATATGATCCCCTCTAACGTCGATGCATGATTTGCACCATGTGTCCATACTTCGCACTAGGTTGTTAACATTCTTCTGTCAGCGCCGTCTTCATCTGTTGAACAGTTTCCGGTGTGTTCTGACACAACGCCGTCTCTCCAGAGTGTCCCATACGTGTTCTATGGGATTTAAGTCAAAGAAACGTGCTAGCCGATCCATCCGCTGAATGTCTTCACTTTCCAACAGCTTATCAACAGGAACCGAACGATGAGGTGAGGTGTTATCGTCCGTTAACACGAACTGTGGGCCAATGACACCTCGGAACAGACGAATATGGAAAGGATTACCTCATTACAGTAACGCACACCGGTTACAGTGCCCTTTTCCAGTATCTGGAGCTTTGTACGTACTTCGCTCAGAATGCCTCTCCATACGAGAACACCGCTGCCACCATGTCTATCTTTTTCATTGATGTTTTCGGGGCGATACTGAGTTCCTACCTCACGCCACACCCAGAAACCCTTTCATTGATGTTTTCGGGGCGATACTGCGTGCCTACCTCACGCCATGTCCAGAATCCCTTTCATTGATGTTTTCGGGGCAATACTGAGTGCCTACCTCACGCCACGTCCAGAATCCCTTTCATTGATGTTTTCGGGGCAATACTGAGTGCCTACCTCACGCCACGTCCAGAATCCCTTTCATTGATGTTTTCGGCGCGATACTGAGTGCCTACCTCACGCCACGTCCAGAATCCCTTTCATTGATGTTTTCGGGGCAATACTGAGTGCCTACCTCACGCCACGTCCAGAATCCCTTTCATTGATGTTTTCGGCGCGATACTGAGTGCCTACCTCACGCCACGTCCAGAATCCCTTTCATTGATGTTTTCAGGGCGATACTGAGTGCCTACCTCATGCCACGTCCAGAATCCCTTTCATTGATGTTTTCGGGTCAATACTGAGTGCCTACCTCACGCCACGTCCAGAATCCCTTTCATTGATGTTTTCGGGGCGATACTGAGTGCCTACCTCACGCCACGTCCAGAATCCCTTTCATTGATATTTTCGGGGCAATACTGAGTGCCTACCTCATGCCACGTCCAGAATCCCTTTCATTGATGTTTTCGGGGCAATACTGAGTGCCTACCTCACGCCAAGTTCAGAATCCCTTTCATTGATGTTTTCGGCACGATACTGAGTGCCTACCTCACGCCACGTTCAGAATCCCTTTCATTGATGTTTTCTGGGCAATACTGAGTGCCTACCTCACGCCACGTCCAGAATCCCTTTCATTGATGTTTTCGGGGTGATACTGAGTGCCTACCTCACGCCACGTCCAGAATCGCTAGAGAGACTAAATCTATTCTCATCAGCGAGTAGTAGAGTACCCCACTGTTCTGCTGTCCAGTCCTTATGTTCTCTGGACAACTGCAAACGGTGTCTCAGGTGAACAGTTGTTAATGGAACACATCGTACTGGTCGTCGGGCAAACAGTTAACTTATGTGTAGTTGCCTGGTCAGTGAAAACTACGATATTGCGCGTCCTGTGCTCGTGTTCAGTTGTTTTGCAAGGTTGCTTGCTGTATGGTTTCAGCCCCTTTTGGCTTATAGTAGCAGATAGCGGTCTTCACTTAGGGGTGGTTTTCGGTGTACGACCACCACCGGTCTTTCGCACTGCTTTACCTGCAATTCTGAAGGCCGATCACGCACGCCATACGATGATATGAGCGACACACATCACAGTTTTTCCCTACTCGAGCCTCCTAATTATTAGACCACGAGTAAAATCATTATAATGTTCTCGACGGCCATTTCATCGTCTCTAGCACACAACAAACATAATCGAACGTCCGTAACACTTGTCCGGTGATTTCCGTTCATCTGATTCATTAGACTGCTCTTCTCACGTCATGCAAACCACACATCATGTTCCATTATTACGCATGTGCTGTTGCTCCTGTTCCCAGACACAGTCCTGAGTTAATTTGTGTTTGGGTGCTGCTGTTGTTTACGGCATTATTTTACTTTTTCCACTTTGTCCTTAAGTTTCGCACACCAGTGTAGTTTTATTTTAATTAACTAAAATGTTAACCAAAAGAAACTGATTAAGCCCATAGTTTGTTTTACCAACTTTATTTTCTACTTATTGTTTCCCTGCCTCCACTTTGTTAACCCTTAATTCTCGTGAGGAAAAGTTCTCATCTTGAATACCTCTATGGGTGAGAAAGAAGAAGATTGAAAGAAAATGTAAAAAAAAAAAAAAAGGAGTTTCACACAAGAAGTTAATAAACGAAAGCATCTGAATGGCAAATGTTTGTAATAGAGGTATAATAAAACAATTTAGCCGCACGAACTTTTGTTACTTAAATACAAATTCGAAATCCATGTGAATGGATCTGATAAAAAAAAAAAAAAAAGAACTGTAATAAAAAAAAATTAAAATTACCGTGAAAGAATGAAGAAAAAAAAAACTTTTCAGTGACGACACAGCAGTGGCTAATGTTTTGGGACTTCAGAGATTGACGATATACTATTTACCACTTTGTGGTCTACAGTTAAACGAAGCAGCAGCTAGTCTTAAAACGGCTGAATTTTGGTTTTATACTGCTTATAATTTAGATTCACTAAAAATATATGGTACTAAAGCAAACTAATTTATTCGAAATACTTGAAACAGAATATTAACTTTTTCCGTTTTTTAGAAGTGAAGGAGAAAGGTGATATACTGAAATACTCTTAGAGGACAATTATGTTTCTCTCTTTAAGAAACGTCCTAGGAAAGCAAAATGACACCGAACATATAGTTGTTCAAGTTATGTGCCAGCTAATATTTTATAAATTTTATTTCGTCATGCACACACACTTTTTTTCATGATTATCAGGACCAAACTACGGGTGACATCACGGTAGACCTAGAGTTTTGCTGTGTCTTACGGAATCTTTAGCTCTGATTCTGTATTATAAATAAAATAATAAGGCATACTCTTTATAATTCAGGTTCACTGAAATCACAAAAATAAATAAGTATAAATGAAGCAATGATTTTTATTTATTTTCCATGGTGGGAGTCAAAGTATGCCAACGAACGTCGATAGGACGAACAGCCCTCTGTATAGCTGTCGTCTCGTGTGTAACAGAGGAGGAGTAGGAGAACGAAATAGCAATTAGCCATCTAATAACTCATTCTGAGCCATCAAATTAGGGAAAGTAGTTTAGTAAACCGTCCACTGTTGGGAGTTTGTCAGGTAACATTAAAATAAGTCTTACTCGAAGGCAAAGTATCAAGAGGAAGGTGGTTCCGCATAGTAAAATATAATTTGTTTCTGCTTCGTATTAGCACTTAGTAGGCGTAAAAAAGGTTAGAATGAAATACTGAAGTTTGAATGAAAGTTAAGGAGAAATACAAGGCAGGTGGTTAGTCTGGGAGTTATTTGCTGGAAACGGTTGCGTTGGGAGGCGGGCGGCGGGGGATCACTCGATCTCCATTGACAGGTCAGTGAGGTGCATTTTGCGAACGAGGGAAAGGAAGTGTGAGTAGGCCACTTAATTGAGACTTCCGTAGCGCGTGGTGCAGTCGATGAGGGATTGATGGAGTGGGGTGGCAGCAGGAGGACTCGAACCAGGTGCCGTGCAAGGCAGATGGCCCCATCATCGGTCGACCATTCAAAATCCATTAAATGCGCGGTAGGCATCCTCAGAAATGACGCAGAAATAACTACCACAGACGGCCCACTACTGATGTCGTTCTACTCTGATTTCTGTTTGTGAGAGCAAACATTGCAATCCAACTAATCGACATCAGAATTATTTTTGTGAGAAATACATATCCTCCCACAGGAAGGTTTCCTTATCTCTTATCCTGTAAACATCAATCTGTCATCCTGTAAACATTTTCCCGGCGAATAGAGATGCTGGGCATGCACGGAACTCCTATGCGTCCGACGACCAGCGACAACTATACTGTGGAACCTCGATTATGCGTTTCTCAGTTATACGTTTCTCACTTTTATACGTAATTATGCGTTAGTCCCGATATTTTACTGTAATTTCTACCGCTTTTTTTTTACTTGGTACAAAATCCATTTATACACTTTTTGCGGTTTTGCGTTAAAATTTGAACTTCGGATTATCAAAAATACACGATTCTTTTACCCTTTTAATTTGAGAAGATCGAGTCAGCGTTGTCGTGCTCTTTCTTGGTGCATTCGAAGTTGAACTTGCATCCATCAGAGAAAGATATGTTGTCTGCTTTCGGTTTAGCCGAAAAATTAGTTTCGCATTTGATGACTCACACATATATGCGCTATTTAAAAATTGATAAACCTCTGATTCGTAACGTTTTGGGTCCACTATTTCGTGGGGATGGAATTCTAAATGTGTCATCGATATTCAACATTTTGAGTTCAAATAAAAGTACTTAGGATCCGCAGAAAAAAGAGGAGGGGGGGGGCATCTAGAAATCACTTATTGCCATTCAAGCGTTTATTATTAACTTTTTCGGAGTCATAATAAATAATGAGTGCGCACTGAAGCATACCCTTCATGTGCGTGCTTCATTGTTCGTGCATAGAAATACAAAATACGGAAGCGTTTGCCCTATTTTGTATTTATTGCCCTTCTTTGGTAAGGGACGTGGACTCCCTTTCGCGTACTACCCCATTTTTTTTTGGGGGGGGGGTTGTATTACTTGTTTTTTGTGATTCTTTTTGGCATTTATCAATTAAGTCAACGACGTTGGAAAGTATCTTTGTATACGATATTATTTATTAAAATCTTATTGGAATCTGGAAATATTTTTTATTCTGACCCATGGACTAATTTAGCTGTGACATCATCAAACCGTCGAACTCTTGACAATAGAACATAAAGTTGTCCATGGCTAAATACTGGTTCAGGAAGCTACTTTCATTCATTTGAGCATCTTGAATACTCTCTTGATCAACTTCATAAAGCATTTTAGGTGCTTCCGCAAATGGATTATTTTCGGTCATAAATGTACTGAGTGTTTATAACAGACCTTCACTGCACCCACTATTTTCTCGCGTTTGCATTCTTTGGGCAGTAGCCTCATCAGGATCCAATATGTACAATTGCGCTTATTTCCGCTGTTCACAACGGGGTTCGGACATTTGGGCACCGGACATTTGGGCACCGGACATTTGGGCACCCGGACATTTTGGCACATTTCCTTTTGGAGCAATGAAATTGCGCTGGGTAAAAAAATTATCGTATTCCTATATTTCTCCCTACTTGAGAGCAAGTGCTGTGAACAAAAAAATGTACACTCATATCTCATAATCATTAAGAAATTGAGACATATTTACGATTTTCTGTCTGAAAGACAGGGCGGACATTTCGGCACCGGACATTTGGGCACCCGGACATTTGGCCACAAAGGCTTAAGGTGCCGTATAACAATTGCCGTTTCTTGGCCCAATAGTAAGAGTTTGACCGAGAAAATGTTCACCGTAAGACAAGTGACAATTACTCTTGAATATGGGGAAACAAAGGTACATTCGTGAATTAAAAAAAAATTACATTGCACATTTCTTAAACCTTCAACGAAACAAAGCAATTACAACAGAATTCATACTATCTTTGGAAAAGGACGACACTTGCAATGATAGCGTCTCACTCGAGTTGCCACGAATTTGGAACCAGTTATTCAAGTAACGCCTTCTCCCTACCAGGATACGGCGTGTAGAACCAACGTGATGCCTCGTATCTTTAAATGAATATAACGTCGTATCTATTTATTGTCAAGTCAAGTTCCCGCGTTCAAATTGTTAAAGCGTTCTATTATTCAGTTTGCAGTTTCTGTCTAACTTCCTTGAAAAAGCCAACTGGTTGATGTGCGAAAGCTTAGAAACGCTTATATATAATTGATAACGAGGAACATTCCTACGCCAAAAAAATCGGATCACTAGTATAGTGTTACGTTTTCGTACATAATTAGGGTAATGTTCCTCGTTATCAATTTATAGATTTCTGATTTCTCTCTTTGTGGGATTACGAGTCCGTGTTTGCAAGATTAAATTAAAAAAAGAAAAAAATATATATTTGCTCTTTTTAATTTATTTTTTTACTTTATTTCTTCGCATGTTGCTGGTTTGAGGGACAGCACGTGGGTTATCTTTCAGGTAATTTCACACGAAGAAATTTGGTGTCTTGTACTTGCATTCTTTATCTGAGAAAATGTCTTCGAGCTTAATGAATTTGAGAAAAGCGTGGTTAATAAAATGAAGAAAGCAGTTCTTATCGAAGAGGTTACTCTAAACACCATATGCAGTTATTTACGAACTACTTCTCAAAAACTCATTTTCCATTGCCGTCGAAAAATCACTTAGAAATTCAAAATTCAGAGGAAAATTAATTGATATTAGGTATATTTCTCCACTTCAAATAAATGAGCGTTGCGTAAATCACCTGTAATTCTAAAAAACAAAGAGATGCTATTAAAGCAACGTTTATTAATTTTCTTCGAGATATGCCTGCAGTTTAGAATTTTTAACTTTCGTGTTCATCAAAGGTGAAAGTTGATTTATTAATCCGAACGTGGGAAGAAAACAGTTCACTTGAGCTATGTACGCTGACTAACTGAATAAAAATGAAACATTGACTTCAAAATGTTTGAGATTTTGGATAACAGCGAACTCTTCAGGTTTAACCCAAGGAGAAATCAACACTTTTTTAAATGTCTCGCATGAAGAAATAAATTTGTAAAAAAAAAAAAAATGAATTTTTAGCAAATGCATTAGGTTTAATGTTTTGAAAATTTTATTTTACAAATTTCAGGAAACTCAATGGTTGTAGGTTTTAAGGAAGTTTTTCCAGAACCACATTTTAATAAAATTCTACGATTAGAAAATCGTCATTTAGTAAAGTATCTTAAATTACACAGGTTTCATCGAAGAACGAAATCGCTGATGAAACATAATCGACTGACAGAGGGCGTTGCTGTCGGTCGTCTGAGCTCTAAAGATTTGCTAGACTTGTACCACTTCAGCGGACATAATGTTCCCTTTTCTTTCGTTCTCCTCCCCCCATTTTTGTTAGATAATGCAGCGTGATTTATTTTTTATTTGTGAGAGTAACTGATCATTGGTCATAACACAGAAGACATTAAATAAAGTTTCGCTTCCCACTTGCTGTAATGATTATTAATAATGATGTAAACCAACATTTTTCGCCATTCGTCACGGTTACTGTAATTTTTGCTTTAATATTTCACTGTGACGCCTCCCGTTATGGAAGTCAAACAAAACGAAGAATTAACAACACATAAACAAATTTGTAGAGCACCGGGTAGAATAATAGCTGTAATTATGAAAAATCCGTTTATTATCGTAAATACACAGAAATGCACGCTTTCAGAACCAGACGGCTGGATGCATCTGGCAGTAGCTCACCCAAAAGTAAATGAGAGGTTCTAATTAAAAATTCAAAACCTAAGCAATCCGAAATGTGATAAATGCTTAGATTAGATTAAGCCTCGCGCAGGCTACATTAATTCTACACCCAGAAGCTATTTGGCGCGCGCTTCTGGGTGTTCCGCGCTCTTAAATCCAAGTAAGGTTTGCTCATCCCGCCTTCCTTGCAGACGAACATTCGTGACGTCACTGAGTGACATCACCGTCCTAACATGTGAATAGTAGATCAGAACTGTAGCTAGGGCAGAAGATGTCTCGTCAACAATTTTTATAACTCACCCAGGTAGCAATATTATGTTGGACCAACCGTGGGCTTTCAACGTCTGCCCAGCGACGAGGCGACTCGACGTCAACAATTGGATATGGGTTGGTTCAACGGTTGGACCTACATTGGAAAACTGTTGCAAACAGTTTTCCAATGTGATCACGTGTTCTTGGTCAACCATAGTTGGTCATGCGTTGTTGGACAACCATTGGACAACCATCGGACAACCGTTAAGTGGTCATTTGTTGATAAATGGTTGGTCATGTGTGGTTGGAAAAACCGTTGGCCAATCTTCGATAAACAACACAACTTTCGCCCAACGCTGCCGACGCAAAAATATCATTGGGCCAACCGTTGGCCAATGTCAGTGTGCTACTGGGGCAGACACAGAACAAAAGCTTATGCGAAAGCACACTTACATTAAATACAGAAGAAATCTGCAGTCACGTGAATATTTTAGTAAGGAGATTTCAAAAATACTTCCCGCGCATTTTTGTTACGTAAAAAGCGGGAAAACGGTTGTAATTTTAAATGTTAATTAATTGCAAGGGGAACTTTTGATGTTGTTACATAAATTTAGAAGGGAAAACGCACAACAGGACATATTATTGTAATATAATAAAGATTTTCTTTATGAAGAATAGAAAAAGCATCTCGGCAACATTCCCCAAATTTTTTAAATTAAATATTGAGAACATTTTGCATTAAAAAATCTGGTAGCATTTGTTAAGATTATTCCTGCTGGTTTACGAATAATAATTCCGACACGCTGCTATGGTACAGACACAAAGAAACGTGGCGATTAGGTAGTCTTACGATGGCGATTTGCAAAGTGACGCCACAAAGCAGTTACCGGAAGTGCTGGATGAGTATAACCTTCTCATCTACGAACCTTGCTTAAATTTTGAATAGATGTAGCCTGCACGAGGCTTTTAATCTAAGTATTTATCACGTTTTGTATTGCTTAAGTTTTGAATTGTTAATTAGAACCTTTCATTTACTTTAGGGTGACTTACTGCCAAAATTATGTACAAAAAAACTATGAGCGTTGTCTGCTTTTCTATGTCACGTATTACTAACACGGTTTCTATATTTTAGTTTTGCAGAGTTGTTATTCCCAGAATCCGATAGATGGCGCTAGGTGTAGCCTGATGAGGAATGTATGAGAAATGCGCAATCAGTAGTAATGTCATCCGTACAGCAGAAGGCGATGTGTGTGTTATGGCTTGCGGAATTAAAGTCTGTCACTGAAGTTAAAAGACGGTACCATTTAGAGTATGGTTGTAATCCTCCGTCAACGAATTCAATTAAGCGGTGGATGAAACAGTTTAGAGAAACTGGTAATGTGGAACATCGGGGAGGAGCCGGTAGGCCTTGCGTCAGTGGTGAGACGGTTGACCAAGTTAATGAAAGTTTCCGACGAAGTTTCAGGAAATCCGTTCGTAAAGCAAGCAGAGGACTGTGCATTCCAAAATTGACAGTATACGATATCTTGCACAAGAAATTAAAGTTTCATGCTTATAAAATTCAAATAGTGCAAAAAGTAGCATGTAAATGATCACACTCTGCGATACGATTTCGCTGTGGATATGCTGAATCGAGTGGAAAACGACGAAAACTTTCTCAGTACTCTAATTTTTAGTGATGAATCCACATTTCATGAATCAGGTATTGTGAATCGTCACAACTGTAGGATATGGGGCAGTGAACCGCCTCATGCTGCTATTGAACTGGAACGTGATTCTCCAAAAGTTAATGTGTGGTGCGCCCTATCAAAAAGATAAGTGATTGGCCCTTTCTTCTTCTGCGAAAAAACCATAAATGGTGACATTTATTTGGATATGCTAGAAAAAATCGCTATACTCCAGATCAAAAGATACGACAACGTCGTTTTCCAACAAGACGGCGAGCTCCGCTTTGGTCAACGTGTGTACGTAAGTGTCTAAATGAGCATTTCCCCAACAGATGGATTGGGTGTGGTGGTCCCATTCCGTGGCATCCTCGCTTTCCAGATCTAACTCCATTGGATCCTTTCATGTGGGGTTATGTGAAGGATCGTGTCTGTCAGACGCCTTGTACTGATTTGCAGGAACTGAAGCAGCGTATCACAGCTGCTATTAATTCCATAGCTCCTCAGATACTTGCCAATACATGGCATGAAATCGAGTATCGCTTGGACGTACTACGAGCAACCAAGGGATTTCACATCGAAATTTATTAACTTGTGTAGTTACATTGTAAGTTAGTACAGTCAGTTTCTTTCTATCTGTTTAATGTTTTGTTTTATATAATTTTGTAATGTGTTCAATAATTCTCGGACACCCTGTATTTACGCCAATAAACGGATTTTCATACAGTTCAGCAACCCATCTATGCTTCGAACTGATTACACTGTTTTCTTGCGTGTGAATGCCGGAAGAGCGCCTACCTTATTGTTCTAACATAAATAAAATGGTTGTGACATATGCTACCAACTTAACCTTCCGCTTTTGTTTACTTTTGAAAATTTTGGTTACCTCTAGTTATACTTTCTGCACTTGAAGTCATGTCGTAACTCCCAAGTGTTTGTCCTTTTTTTCCCTCTTTTTGTCATTTAAGTCAAGAAGAGAAATAGAAATACAGGAGCGTGCAGCTGAACAAGGCCAACGATCATTTAATGATTAGCGAACTATAAGAGGGATCAGTGAAATTGGTTATTATCATTATCATGTCACTAAGCTTTACCTCTATCTTTAGATGCTGCTAAATAATTAATTGAGTTTGACGTCAGCTTAGGGCTGCTGTTATATGTTATAATTTGTGGAATATTGAAGACCCTGTGGTCAATGTACAACTAAATCTGTGATTAAACAGATGTCATCGCTCTTTCCACGTTTATAAGTGGGTCACGAAAAAATTCTCTTTGGCCGCCACCAGGAATCAAACCCAGGGTCTTCCAGTTACGTGCCGGATATGCTTTCACTAACCACATAAACGTGGAAAGAGCGATGACCTCAGTTTGATGTTCCTGGTCCACGTCAAGCGTCTGTATTAAATATGTGATTTTTCCCCAGTTTTTCTCCTTTATGGTGTATCGACCCAGGGCTCATTGGTTTTAGCAAGAGTAAATATTAAATACTTTTTTGAATAGCTTATAAGTTAAAATCGTTTCCTTTTTTCGTTAGTGATTTCACGGAAAATTCGGAGGCGGTCTCATTTTCACCAGTTTTCTGCCAGCGTTGTTAATGAGAAGGAAGGCAGGGCACTCCCTTTCGTTTCCGATTAATTATTATGGCTAGCAGTTTTTCATGCAAACTGCTGTTCGTGTTCTTGTTTGTATTGCACTGTAACTGAATTATCAAAGTTTTTATCGCAGAACTCTCGAGCTTTATGCTTTAATGAGGGATTTCTCACGATGGGTAAAAGAGGCGATGCGATGCAATGTAAATGGCCAACGAAGGGGACGATAATAGAGATCAAAAGTGACAGTGGAGCTTACCGGAGGGTCGTCATAGTAACCCTCGCTTTTTCTGAGGGGAAAATAGAAGAAAGAAGAAGGCATTAGAAGAGAAAGATTAATACGAGCCTCGAATGAGAAGATTGGGGGTAAGATTTTCGCCGTGTCGAGGACCGGTGCTCTGGTTCCGCGGGAAAAGTGAGGTTGAACGAATATCCGGTGTCAAGATGGGATATCAAAAGAGAAATAAAGTCGGAAAGCGAAACTTGGAAGTGAAGTAACTGAGAAAGAAGCCTGATAGAATATTAAGCAGAAACAGATCGATGTGTAAACAATATAAGGAAACAAAGAAATCAGGACTAAGCACGAAAACTACTTTCCCAGTCATCATCATCATCATCATCATTATCAACCATTATCAATCCACTGCTGGACGAAGGTCTCCCCAAGCTTCCTCCACAACGGTCTGTCCCGCGCCAGTCTCCTAAATGTCACTCCCGCATACTTTCGAATTTCATCCACCCATCTTCCATGTGGTCTTCTTCTGGGTCTTTTCCTGTCCCTTGGAATCCAATCTAAAATTTCTGTTGTCCATCGATGGTCTGTCCTTCTGGCAGTATGTCCAGCCCATTGCCATTTCAGGGATTTAACTCTGATCATGATGTCTTCCACTCTTGTCATTTTTCGGATCCACGAGTTCCTCTTCTTATCTCTCCTGGTTACACCAAGCATGCACCTCTCCATGCCACTTTGAGTTGTCTGCAGCCTTTGTATGTCTCTTTTAGCTAAGGTCCACGTCTCTGCACCATACGTAAGCACTGGAAGGATGCATTGATCAAACACTTTTCTTTTAAGACATAATGGCATATTGCTCTTGAAAATTATGCTGTTTCTTCCAAAAGCTCTCCAGGCAAGTTTTGTACGCCGATTAATTTCTTCATCAATGTGACCCTCACTTGATATCTGCTGTCCAAGATAAACGTACGTGTCTGTTATCTCCAGCTTTTCTCCATCAATCGATAAATCTTCATTTCTTGTAAAAGCATTGTACATCACTTTTGTCTTCTGAAAGTTCATTTTTAATCCCACTTCTTTACTCTTGTCAGCAAGTTCCTGGATCATGCTCTGTAGCTCTGATGGGGTAGTTGCAAAAATGACTATGTCATCAGCAAAACGAAGGGGGTTAGATAATCTCGATTAATCTTTATCCCTTTGTTTTCCCAGTTCAGTGATTGAAAGACATTTTCCAATGTGGCATTAAAGAGCTTCGGAGATATGGTGTCACCTTGTCTCACTCCTTTTCCAATTTTTATGTGTGTTGTATTTTCAAACAGCCGAATCTTTGCACTTGCATTTTCATAGATGTTATTAATAATATTAATGTATGCATCTTCAATACCGCAGGATTTCAGAGCCATTGCAACTGCTGATGGTTTCACCGAATCAAATGCTTTTTCATAATCGATAAAAGCCATGCACAATGGAAGTTCATATTCCCTCGCTCTTTCAATTAGTTCTCTCAGTACGTGGATATGATCTATTGTGCTGTAGCCACTCCTGAATCCAGCTTGTTCTCTCGGTTGAGCCATGTCCAGTGTCACCTTCAAGCGGTGTGAAAGAACTTTAGTGAAGATTTTATAAACCACTGATAGGAGGCTGATAGGTCTGTAGTTCCTGAGATCCTCAATGTCACCTTTTTTATGTAGCAAGATCATTGTAGCGTTGTTCCAATCCTCAGGAATTTTCCCTTCAATAAGGCATCGAGTGAAAATTTGGGCGAGTACTGTTTCGAGTTCTCCACTTGCTTCTTGTATGATGTCTACAGTAATTCCATTTTCTCCTGGAGCTTTTCCCCGCTTCATGTTCTTGATTGCATGTGCAACTTCTGCTGGAAGGACTGGAAGAACTCTGGTACCTTTCATGATGCCTGGAGTACATGTATCATCCCTTTCATATAATTTGGAGTAGAAATCTTTCACTCTTGTCAAAATTTCGCCTCTATTTCTTGTTACAGAACCGTCTTCTTTTCTCAGTGCCATAATCTGTTTTTTTCCCTTACTGAGATGTCCCTTTGCTATCTTTAGGCTCAGTATACAGCATTAAATGAAGAAGACCTTTACAGAAGAGCGGGTTTTCTTCAGCTGGTATTTTATTCGTTCCATCATCGGGGGAAAATGCCATTGAAACCCCGAAAGTTAGATTTCCTTACAAGCGAAGGTCTAACGAACTCCTGCGGCAGGGCACTGGCGCATGAGTTTATTTTCCTCTAAATTTTCAGGAGCTTCATTCAGAGAAACGAACGCACGAAACTCGAATTCACGGACCGAAAGGCAAATCTGAGTGGAATTTCGAAACACCGAGTATGTGTGCAGTAAACCAGTGCCCTCAAAAAGGTTGAAACGTCTGCGAGCCATCAGTTGTTGTTTCTAGAAGAGCTGCAGAAAAGAAAACTATGCTTTCTGAAATATTTATATAAAATATCTAATATTTCAACTAAAGTTTTTAACAAAGTTGAAAACGGGTCAAATATTTTGCACCGAGACCCGACCTGGATCTGTAAGTGATCCGGATCCGTCTCGGAAAAAATCTGCTTTGAACTATAATACGAGTATATACAGGGGTTCAAAAAGTCTCTCCTCAGTGGGTATCTTAGGTTAAATGGAAATCAAATAAATGTATTATATATACACTGTTCGTTAAAAAAATAGTTGCAGCCAGAAGAACGTGTGGGATTGCAATGCTATTCTGGAGGAAAGTAAAGGTTACCAGGAACAATAATTGATTAAACATTGAAAATGGTATGGGTAATATTTATTGTGCTACACGCCAATAAGTAGTGTGTCTCAGTATGTCGTCAGGCCGCCATGTTTGCTCATGCCAGACTTCTCGGCATGGTGTTGTACAGGTTTCTAATGGTATCATACGATAAGCCGCCCCATTTAGCTTGAATCTTCTCGTGCAGTTCTTGCAGATTGTGTGGTGGTGGTGGTGGGGGGGGGGGGGAGTGTGGATGAAACGGCGTCCAATAGCATCCCACACATTTTCAATCGGCGATAGGTCTGGCGATGCGGCTCGCCATGGCAGAGTGTCAGTGCATTGAAGGCAAACTCTCGAGATAGCAGCAGTATGCGGACGAGCGTTGCCCTGTTGGAAAATCGCCCCGGAGTGAGCGTTCAGAAAAGATAGGGCCACTGCTTTCAGGACCTCATTAATGTAATGTCGGGCTGTCATAGTGCCTGTAATGAACACCAAAGGTGATCTGGCATCTTAGGTAATTGCACCTCACACCATGCTACCAGGTCTTCAAGAGGTGTGATGCTCGACAACAAACCATTTGTCTTGGCGCCGACCACGTTGCCTTCACACACGGATTCGGTGGTTGTCTTCTCCAAGACAAAAGCAGGACTCGTCAATGAAGGTCACCCGCTGCCATTCTTAAGATCACCCGCTGATCACACGACACCATTGCAGTCTTTGGCGACGATGCAATGGTGTTAAGGACAGTCGTCGTAACGCTCTGCGTGCGTGCAGTCCTACGTCGTGCAGCCGTCTGCCAATAGTGCTGGCATTAATCGGACGATGCATGGAGAGTACCACTGCTCGCTGAATATCCACAGTCGTGGCTGTTGGGTCACTCCGCGCATTTCAGACAACCCGTCGGTCCTCTCTCCCCGTGGTTCGTCGAGGTCTCTCGGACCCTTCCTGTCGCTGCTGCGTGCCTTGTTCTATCCATTGCCGCCAACAGCGTGCTATGGTGATATCCGCACGACTGGTATGGAGCGCAATGCGGCAATAAGACCGCCCCGCTTCCCGGAGCCCGACGATGCGGCTTCTCTCGAACTCCTTCAACTCCTCGAATTGCTTCCGAACTTTTCTCAGAGGCGTACTTTACTTGCAAAGGATGCAACCATCAAAACAGCACGAGTCAAAATGGCAAGCACGCGCAACGGGACAACCTTATATAGCCGGTCAGGCACAGCGCTACGATCCCTTCTTGCTGGCGTAGCATGCGTGACCGAGCGTGATACTTGAACCACTTGCATGTTTCACGATGTCAAACCTATACACCAAATTTCATTCCTGTCAGTTGCTTCTTTCTGGGTGGAACTATTTTTTTGACGATGAGTGTATATATAACATATAATTTACTGAATTACAGGAAGTATTGAAACTGTCGTCCTTCATTTATAAGACATAACCTAACTGTTTTACGTATGTTTTCAAACACCAGAGTCAAAAAGTCCCTCCGCAGTAAAGTTAAAACTGTTCCACCTAATTTTGATGGCGCTACAGTCAAATTTTTGAGTTAAGGAACTAGTTGTATGTTTAATTTCAGTTTTTGCTGTTTTCTTGACAACATATCAAGCTTCAGAATGTGTTTCACAGTAACACCAATTTTCACAAGTTCATTCTAAGTTGCCAAAATATGGATGCTGTTTTCATCATCGCCCCTCAGAATGAAGGGACCCTTTTCCTTCTGAAGACACTCTTCCTTCATATTGCATAACAAATCGTTTTTTAGTCCTCGAGCACCAGTATCAAGCACAAAATTCCACAGCAGAGTTGTTTTTTTTTTTAATATTTTTTATTTGCTTTTCAAAAATAAAACAGAAATAAAATCGGGTCGAAATCGGATCAAGAGCACCTTGACACGACCCGTCTGATCCGCTGACCCGTTGTCCCATGACCCGTTTCCATCTCTGTTTTCTAATAGCGTTTCAAAATAAGTCCGCGGCAAGTTGATACAAGGGCAGATTGATACAGTAGCAACATAGCAGTAACGCGCATGCTCATGTTAGTTTTTGTAAAAAGAGGGAATCCTTCTATTTGTGTCTTCAGTCAGTACGTGTGTTTTGCGATGTAGTTGTAATCGCATAAAAGTTATTCATGACAATCTCTTTTTGATGGCATGAAGTAAATGATTTTGTTGTTATTTGCGGTCATCTAAGATACTTAGACGAACCTTTTGCTATTTATTCGTACTGAGGTCTTGATTTTATACGGAAGATTTCCTCTTTATATTATATTTTCATCTTTATATTATATTTATCTTAAGCGGAGTTTCAATTCGTCCTAGCCTTCTTTCACAAGCGTTAAATATAATGAATTGTCATAAATTCCTTTTCGCCTACAGAATATACGCTATTAAATGCCATTTGGAGAAATAATTAATTTCTATCATTTGAAAACTGTATTTTGTTTTCTCTAAAACAACATAAGTGAACAAGTATGACTCGTTTTATAAGCAACCACGGATTATGAACTCTTAAAGTAAGAAGCTCGGGAACGAGAATGCGGATTTTCTGACACGTACATATGCATATGTAATATTCTTTTTGCTGCGTTTAAGTAGATTAGTTCAATTCGTTAAATAAAAGGATCAATGCTCCATCTCAGTTGGATCGAAATGTTTTACGAAAATAACTAAAACCACTTAAGTTTCGAGAAATACTCGTTAATCTGACAGATTATAATGCTCGAAGCGGATACGTGCTATAAACACAGTGGGATTTGTCCTCATTATTATCGTAATCCGAATAATGGGTACTATTTTGTATCTCTTTTAACTACATTAAGAAGATCCATGGACTAAAAAACGTTAATAGACTATTAAGCTGACGAACTGCATCAACTGCTTTTCCAGGTAATGTCAATACATTAATAAAAAAAAAAGTCAGGAGTAATTAATCACCCAGCAGAAAACTGCGAGTACTTATGTGAAGCATTTGTCGATAAATATTTTCAGCTGCCTATGGAATAAATTTATCGCAACCGCAACGCAGTGTTAAGCTTATTTGGCATATACTTTACAAAGGAAGTTGGAAAAATTGCTAAAAGAAAGGCTCATGCTTCGTGAATTGCTGAGATCCTGAGCTCTGACTCTTCTAAAAATATAAAGAAACTTGTAAACAAATTACGAGGGTAAAAAAAGAAATGGAGAGGCAATTTTTGAATCACACCGATACCGAAAGCTACCGCAGCCGAACAGCGTTAACACGTCATAATGACCGTTAGACAAGGTAGTACCTGTATGACACCGTAGGTTCGGCGGTATGTGAGTAAACATACCATAACCCCCTCCTTACGATGTTAAACAAGCTATTACACCAATCCGTTTTTTATTGGCGTAAGTAAGTCATATTGCCAAATTTTTGCATACCTACGGGCGATTTTATCGATGCAGACTAATATATATATATATACGGTCTATACACTATATTGACAAAAGTCACCGGACACCTAAAAGAGAAACACAACATAGCATTTATTGACGTACATTAGTACGATGTCGGTCTACCTTTGTCCATGCACTGACCCATGCATGCACTGACCCTTCGAAACATGCTTTCGACAAGGTTTTGGAACACAGCGATAGGTATGCGCTTCCATTCAGTACACAATGCTAACTGTTGCTTAGTAGTAGGCCTGGTTCCAAACTTCTTATGCGGCGCTCTAATTCATTCCATGAGTTCTCTATGGAATTAAGATTAGGGCTCTGTTCTGGCCAGTTTACGCACGATACGGAATTATCGTCAAATCACGCCGTAACAGTTGTTGCTTTATGGCTCGGTGCATTATCCTGATGGTACCAACAAGGCTCGGTTCCATAGTATTGCCACAGAGATGGTAGGGCATAATTGTCCAGAATATCGAGGTAGACGTGCTGGTTAACAGGTTTGTCTACGATAACCAATGGGCCGGGACCATACCACGAAAAACACCCTCACATAAGTACACTGCCAGCTCCAAACTTGACCGTAGGAACAGTACACTGCGGTAAATAACGTACCTCCAGCTGCCCCCATACCCACACACGACGATTAGACTGATGGATAGTGTATCTGGATTCATCAGTCCATAGGACCCGTTTCCATTGATAAATGTTCTGTACACCATGGCCCTCGAAAAATGTTCTTTACACCATGTTAAACGACGAGTAGCATTCCGAGTGGAGATGAAAGTATTGTGAGCAGCAAGCCACATGACCACGGTAACTCATGGAATGAAGTTCTCTGCGAATGGTGCGTGTACATACAGAGCTTACAGCATTTTTACTCACTTGTACACTGAGGTTTTGTGCAGTACTCCGTCGATTAGCTGTAACGACTCTCCTCAGGCTTCGACGTCCTCTCTCACTGATTTTCTTTGGTCTGCCGATACGTTTTGCTACTTCAGGCACGCCATGTGTCTTCCACTTATTCAGTACATCCAAAACAGTTGACTTGGGTATGTTTAAACGCCTCTCGGTTTCTCTTATGGGTAACCCACTAATATAACACCCAACAATCTTTCTTTTCTCAAAGTCAGTTCTCTCCCGCCGCCACTTTTCACTCAACCTCACAGAGCGATATGATCGCGGTCAGCTGCAGGCTTGCTTTTATACCTTTTGCAGCAGTACCGTGCATCTTAACCACGCAGCGGATCCGTTCATTTGCTTTTGAAGGGGTGTCCGGTGACTTTTGTCAATATAGTGTATAACCTATGAAGGAGAAGACTTTCAAGAAACGTTAACATTTGAAAGGTAGTGCTTGTATTACTTTCAAATTGTGTGTAAATTAGAAATTTGCACGTAAGAAAGCAATCAAACAAAATACATTAACACTCTAAGCCATCCATACAGAGGTAATGCAAATTTTTCGGTGTTGAGTATCTTGTTGTAATAAGGTTTGCTTGGGAAGAAGGGTTCAAGCCCCATGAAATTCATAGAAGAATGGTTGTCCGGTATGGTAATGAGTGTATCGTCCAGAGAATATGTTAGAATGTGTAGAGGTCTAAATCTGGCAAAACAAGTGCGATTAAAGAAGCTGGAACAAGGCGACTGTCAACGTCGCAAACTGAAGACCATGTCGATCATGGGAATTCTTTTAAGGAGACAAATGGATTACTCCGCAGACATAAGCTATGGTTCTGAGTATGCAGTGGTGCATAGCGACTTAGGATATCGGAAAGTGTGTGAGGCCATGGCTCACAGACTTTACGATATTCTATAGGTCCAGAACCAGGGGTGGAGATAGTTCTCCCTTCCAGTTTCTAGGACCATTTGTTCCCACCGCCGGTTCCAGGACCTTTTTATAGGTCCTAGAACCGCCGGGGGTGGGGATGGGGACTGAAGGATCATGTGGAGGCTGAAGGGTCACTTTGGGGGAAGCTCCCTGTGCAACTATTAAACTGCATTTTCCCACGAATACAGACGCAAATTTTGCTTTTTTTATCTCCTTTTGTTAATTTACTTTAGCTGGTAATGATGCCAAAAAGTAGAAACAATTAGATAAAATAAAAAATATGAAATAAAAAAGGGAGAAAGGAAACATAACTCTCTTGAAATATAAAAAATAAATCACATTTTTCGAATTTTTTTCATGGTAGTTGTGCTGCGCGTTTCTTATCGCCAAAGTCCAAATAACTCGCAAATAGCGTGATCTCTTTTAATTTACTGCTTTGGCCACTTTCCCGTGGAACTACTCAAAAGCATTTACTGATGTCGTATTTCAACATTTTCTACTCCTCTTCTCCGGTTCCACTGTTTTCTCCATCTGTAATCGCGTATTCACCTCCGTTGGTGCTCTGTGGTAGCCATTCCTTACCGTGGTCAATAGCCACACTCCCTTTTCCTCTCAAAAACCCAGAACACCAGAATACCGCCGAAAAAACTCTTTTCTCCAGAACAACCCTTGTAAAATCACTCTTACTGGACGCTTAACTACGAACAGGGTGTGCAAAGCTCTTTCTCTCTCGGGCACGCACGGGGATTTCCATTTAGCACTGTTTTGCAACGCGTAGACGGATTCATAAGCATGTCCTCATGACAGCACTTTTTGTAGCCAACGAACTACCTGACAGCTTTTAAATGAATGGGTAGAGGTTTAGTATCTCACAGTCACTTACCAAATGACGAACGGGAATTTTACCTTATGCCTAAGTGCGCCTCCACCTCCATTACTCCTTCTTACCATGCCTTTTCTTTCTTCATTTGCTTTGTGGCAGTGTTTTTCAAAATTTTACGTTTCTCTGGAAAAAGGGGAGAACACCAGCATGCCCTGTCACCAAGTGGCAGAGGATCATTGGAAAAGCTGCTCCTACTGATTCACCTTTAAAGGCAATTTCATTGCAGTTATTCATCGTTTCTGCCATATCACTTCAATATTTCTTGCTTTAAAAAATGTAATTGCACGACAAAATATTATAAAGCATTTACGCTTATTATGAAACACAAAAGTAATTTTCATAAAACAACGAAAATAAAAGTTCAAAGAATTGACAGCAACGTGTATTTTTCAGAGAGGACTTGCTTTCATTGCAGGGGAGCGTTGAGCTTTCTCTAGCTCCTTGCTGGCGACGGTCCTGGTGTAAGGTTGGCCCCGAAATAGTGGACTATTCAACACAAACAAAAGCGTATGAAGATGTCTACCCAGTTTTTTTTTTTCAGAATTACGAAGAAGATCCAGGTTTACTTGAAAGGACTGCCACTGAGGACAAAACCTGGGTACACCATTTTGAATCTAAAAGCAAGAAACAAAGCATGGAGTGGAAACACTCTTCATCTCCAGTAAAAATGAAGTTCAAATGTGTCCACTCTGAAAAATACCTTGCTAACCGTGTTTTACGATACGCATTGACCAAAGTGAGTACAAGGGTAACGCACAATGAATTATGGGAGCACATTCCTGCCGAGTCGGAGCGAGGGTCACGCGTGTATTTAAATTATTATACTTTATTAATTATTCTTTTTGATACTGCAAAAATGTTTATTCCTCTTGCGGATAAAACTTCTACAGCGACCTTCGCTTCTCGAAGTACGATCATAGGATTCAATTTCGATTCAATACTCTCAGCTTCACCCAAGCTCCTCGTGAGTTCGTCAACAATAACAAGAAAGAAACAAGAAATAAATACCAAAGAAGCACTTGCCGATCTTTTCGCTTTGGAAATCGTAAAAGGCTCAGTTTGTCCTCATCTGGAATTGGAAAATCGTTAAAATGGCAACGTTTGTTCACCATATTGATACACTAATTCATCAGATCGCATACAAAACGTCCACTTCTAACCAAAGACCTGTAATCTGTTCCTACTGGTTTAGGACTGTCATGTGACCATGTTGGTTTGCCCCCTCAGCGCCAGATGGCACTGAGGTTTTGGGGATCCACTATTTCCATTGGAGTTCCTACGCTTGCCATGCACTCGCTTTGGCATGGAATTATTTTGGAACATTGTCAGGAACACGGATAAACAGTTTACCTAGCAGCACATTCAGCGATGTTTAAAGAGAAGCTGAATCCTGCGATTAGAAACAAAATAAGAGGATTTTTTCAAAAACTGTTCTTTTGCACCAGAATATTGCTCGACCCCGTACAGAGGCTGTAACCGTTGCGACAATTCAAACCTGAAGTCTGAAGTTATTCCACGTCCACCTTACACCGTGGATCTCGCACTGAGAGATTTTCATTTCTTTAGAAGGATTTTGGCCGCTCCGGTGGTGCAGTTGTCTGAGCGATGGCTTCTGATCATTCGTTCGGAAGGGGTCCGAGTTCGAATCCCGGTCAGGCATAGATGTTGTGTTTCAATGGCCCTAAATTAGGGACGGGTGACTGATTATAGCCCATTGAGTCGCTCATGGTGGTCGTTATACTGCCAATAAAAAAATAATAATAATAATTTTGTGGTCTGATGTTTCGGAGTGACAAACGGGTGAAACAGGCGGTGCATTCAGGCACAGCCGAAAACCTTTTCCGATAAGTTCCACAAGCTCGTGGACCGTTACTAAAAGTGCATGGAACTACAAGACTTTATTAAAAAGTAATGCTCAATTATGTAATTTCACTTTGCATTTGGTAAATAAACCTTCACTTCTTAATTCGCCCTAGTAAAATATTACCACAGAAAGGTCTAAATTTCGCAATGACTGCTTTTTCTTCGCTCCTCGCGAGAAATGTGAAAGAAATTTAAACAGGGCAAGAAACCAACAAACTTTTTAAAATTTCTGGATTAGTCCTCCCTCAAAATAAACAAAACGGTGAAAATAGGAGGTCGCAAAGCTCGTGTTAATATCAGTGCAAGTAACAGATACTCTTCATGTAAGAACGATGTCACTAAGTGCAAATTGTAGAAATAGAAATGTTAAGTTACAGCAACCGTTCGGTACTATGAAAGCAACAGACTGCATTTTCTGTTTGTAAGGCACCGTTATATCCAGGACTGTGCGTTCAATGGACTTAGTACATCACTCCGTAGATCTGGGTCTGAGAATTCGAAGTGAACATTTAGACCACCAAGTGTGCGCTACTGAAAAGAAAAACAATCTTTCTCTTTTCGTTCAGATAATAACGACCCTTGGAATTTTTCGGCAGGAGGAAAAGTTTTTCGTTCATAATCTTGGGTTATTGGCACCATAGAAAAGAGAGAATCTGAACTGGAGACGAACACATCAGACTCGTCAATCGAAATTCGGTTTCATACTTGGAACGAGGAGACAGTATCTCATTCGCTGTGTCATTGAGCAACTTTCCCCTCACAGCGTTCCAGATATTATTTAACAGATCCTTTAAGAGACTTCAGTTTACGAAGAGCAAAATCTTATTATAATCTATTTTCCTGATACTCTATCTACACTGCTAGCCACCCAAAATGCAACACCAAGAAGGACACGAGATAGCAAAGCCAGATTTACTGGACCCATAACAACAGATACAAAGATGAAACGATTGAGCTTACAGGACCGTGCGACTTGCGGAACACGCAAACATCAATAGTTCGTGTGGCCCCCTTGGCTGGCAATAACGGCCGCTACACGCCGCAGCATCGAACGAAAGAGGCTTTGGATGTGGGCTTGTGGTATGTCGGTCCAGGATGCTTCCACACGTTGCAACAGTTCATCAGGCGTAGCCGCGGGTGGTGCTTGCCGGGACAGTCGTTTGCTGATCAGTGACCAAACGTGTTCGATGGGCGACATATCGGGAGAACAGGCGGGCCACGGCAGCAGTGACACCTGGTGGGCCGTGAAGAATTGTTGCACGATGCATGACACGTGCGGGCGCGTATTGTCCTGTTGAAACGTGGCCTCTGGCAGGTTCTGCAGGTAAGGGAAGACTACAGGCTCAAAACGTCCGAGATGTAGCGGTGGCTGTTGAGTGTACGGCGATGCGTACCAGAGGAGTGCGGGTGTCATATCCAATTGCGCCCCAAACCATGACGCCGGGCAACGGACCGGTATGGCGATGCATAATGCAGGCGTCATACAGTCTCTCGCCGCGGTGCCGCCACATGCAGATGCGACCATCGTGGTGTTGCAGGCAGAAGCGAGATTCGTCGGAGAAGACAATGCCATGTCATTCCGTAGTCCATGTGCGGCGTTCAACGGCCCACAGCCGACACACTCGCCGTTGGTGTAACGTCAATGGTAATCGGAGCAATGGGCGCCGTGCGACAAGTCCCCGCTCTTGCAGACGACGTCGAACAGTACGTGCTGACACAGGTTGTTGTGTAACATACCCTAATTCCTGCGCTAGCGTTCATGATGTGGCGGTGCGAGCCGTCAATGTCCGCCGCACAACATGGCTGTCCTCTCGTTCGGTGGTGTGCCGCGGATGCGGCAATCGCTCGCGTCGGTCCGTCCGTCCCTCCTGCACCCACCGAATCCATATTTGCCTCACTGTGGCTGGATGTCGTCCCACACGGGCGCCAATGTCTCGGTACGATAAACCGCTGTCGCGATAAGCCACTATTCGTTCTCTGTCGAACTCCGAAACGTGCTGGAATGACTGCCGTATTCTGCGACGAAGTATCAGGAAGCCTCCCATGCACAGGTCAGGCAGAACAACACACTTCCACTACTTACACCCGGACATCTGTGCACCCTTCTTATAGTGCTTCTCGGTAGCATGCTGGGCGCACATGATATGCATATGCCCTGCAATGCTAATCGTTTGCATGTCCTCTCGCGGGCGACGCATGCTGCGAATTTCAGGCCAATTGGATGCTTCCTTCTTGGTTTTGCATTTTGGATATCCAGCAGTGTATTATTGCTTCTTTAGACTTTAGTTTTACGAAGAGAAAAATCTTATCATAATCTATTTTCCTGATACTCTTTCTATTATTCCTGGCTTTAGACTTCAGTTTTACGAAGATCAAAATCTTATCATAATCTATTTTCCTGATACTCTTTCTATTATTGCTGCTTTAGACTTCAGTTTTACGAAGATCAAAATCTTATCATAATCTAATTTCCTGATACTCTTTCTATTATTCCTGCTTTAGGCTTCAGTTTTACGAAGAGCAAACTCTTATCATAATCTATTTTCCTGATACACTTTGTATTATTTCAGTTCAGACTGAGGACCTGAACTAATACTCAATTCGTCTTACCATTCCAGTACGAGTTCTAGGAATGTAAGTTTCGTTAAGTGATGTTCTTGCACAGAACATCGCTTAAGGAACGCTTCAACAAAACAAAAACATATTCATACCTATCCATCATTCAAACATCGTCAAAATGAAAATATTTAGTTTCGGACTGCAAAGAGTCAGTGTCTTCAAAGTTGCTTCAGATGAAAACATTGAGTTTTTTCCTCAAAAAGAACAAAAAGGAGAAAAGAAAAAAATATCACAGATCTTCCTCTTCGTGTCCTCTCTCTCTCTCTCTCTCTCTGTGTCTTTTGCAGCGGTAGTTGAACCACAAGCGGCGGAAGGTAGGGGACACAGGGGTCCGAACCACCCTTGCAATTTCACGCCCCCCCCCTTCACTGGGGGTCTTCTTACGAAATATCTTTAAAAATGTGTTGTTCACTCATTATTTAATGTTTTCTATTTTGTTTTGTTTTTTAAAAGATTTTCTGGAGATCATGATTCGCAATTTTCTGGAAAATGCTTGAAGTACACTTTGAAAATTCATTTTGAAAAAATAAGTTGAAAGGTTGACCAACTTTGTATTTTTTACTTTGAAAAAGATCGTTTAAGAAATTACAAGTGGTAGTTTTGGTTCGATATATTGCTTGACCACCGTTGAAAAACTGAAATATTAGATTGGATACTAAGGAGCAGGAGAAGACCCAGAAGTTGACAACCTGGGAGATGGATGGATGAAATTCGAAAGCATGCGGTAGTGATATGGATGAGATATGCTTAAGACAGGAAGTTATGGAGAGACTTGAGGTTAACACGTGGAGAATTTAGACTCTCTTCCTCCCCTCCCCTCCCCTCCCCTCCTCCCTTGAAATTACTGGGTTCCGCCGCCCATGAGTTGAACTCTTGCGAAGGAAAAAACATCTATTCTTTCACGTCGGAAATGATAACTATTTGCCATGCAAATCGAAGATAATCAATAAATCAAAACACAAAACAATAATTATAACAACAGCTGATTCATTGTGTACACAATCTGCGTATTTGAACTTCCAAGTAGCTCCCGAATTTAGGCAGCTAAATCAGCACCCTAACGACATAAACGATATTATTACGTCTTGATCGGTGACAACGGTAGACTTAGACTGGCGAATTCTAAAGTATACATCTATCAATTTGCTGTTGCAAAACTTTGGGAAAAATTTCCCAACTAAAACAAGCAGTATCAAAGAAATCTTGGAAATCTTGGTTTCTCAACTTACCAACTTTTTTACTTTTTATACGTTAATCATGACACCACACACACACACACACACTCTCTCACACAGGAGTGAAAAATCGTACTCGATGGATGGCCAGTTTTTTTAGCAGATCATTTGAAAACAAAGAAATGTGTACTGACAGCATTACTCTGTCTGCCGGTTCGTCGGTCAAACCACCTGTTCGTCCGTTTGTAAACCCGAGATCCCCGTATCTTCAGGACGGATTCGGAAACTTCCTTTTGATCGCATAACGATAACTGGTAGAATGATTTGTCACAAACTTTCGAATGTCTGTGATGTATTTTTCCCATTCAGTGGCGTAAAGATACTTTTACGTTTTGCATAATATGTACACTACTAAAAGTCAAATTGGTGAAACGCATCTTTCATTCTATCGCTGATGCTAATCGTAAAACGTTACACAAGTTTTCTGCAATGTTCGGTGCTCAGTTTTAGCACGAGGTGGTTCAAATATTGATTTATGCAAAGTTAGGTAAGTGTGTATTTTCATTTGGCAAAATATTTCTGCTTCTACTGATAATTATTGCAGAATCTTTTACTCCCGGAGCTTAGTTACTAAAAACAAAAATAATTATCCACAGCTTTGCCCTTACAGTTTGGACTGGAAAAATTATTTTGGTACCGAGTAGATATAATCACTATGAATATTGTCCACATGTTTCTGAATTTTTGCTGCATTTTTCCCCACTGGAGGGTGTAACAATATATTTCTACAATATTTGTCGGTATATCTTCGCTGGTAAATATTACACTTTAAAAATTATTCTTTTTATCTCATTTCTGTATCTGTGCGTGTGTGTGTGTGTGTTTAAATATTTAAAAAAAAAGTGATGTGTTCAGGAGAATGCTGCTTGCGACTTTTAGCGCCGCATAACTCAGCAGTTTCTTGCATATGTAGCAGATGCTCCCTCTTCTCGAGTAGTTTAGCAGCAAACATTAGCAACGTGATGCAACGAACAAACTTTCTTATCAGCACGCAGCTGAGACCGCAAAAGGATTTAAAAAATACATATATACATGCATATGAGGTCGACCATAATCGCTTCACCGAAAGTGCTAAGACAGTGTTTCAAATGTGTACGTTTCAGTGACAGAGGGCTGAATACTGTACCAATTGAATAATGTGAACTCAAAGTTGCCGCTTTAAAAACATACATATACCTCGAACAGATAAACTACGAAATAGTCGAAAACGTTTATTTGCTTCGATGGAATTACAAGAAAAAGGAAAACAAACAAAAATACTTAAAAAAATGGACGGAACAATCTGTATGTTTACATTTTTTTTATTCCTTTCCAGAAAGAGAAACCATTTCTTTTTTCGTCGAACTGTTGCATTTTAGGCACTTGTATTTAAATAAAACAAGATTTGCTGAATATTCCTTCAATGCTCCACTTCCAAACTTAGATTCAATTTTTATCACAAAACGCCTGAAATAATGAAATTAAAAACTAACTATCCGACCTGATTTTTCACGTCTTTCGTAAAATAATATTTACAGGAATGCTGACGAAATAATCTTTGCTTCCGCTAGAGAATGTTCTCACATACATGTGTTGGACAACGAAAATGAAACACATGGGTTTGGGACACAACAATTTATTAGTACTGTAACGTACCAGGAGATGTGACGTACCTGCCAGAAGGTCGCACACGACATAAAGGCAGATAGGAATCAGAATAAAATGTCCGCGTAGCTCAACTGGTAGAGTGACTTATTCCGGAATGAGGGGATCCGGGTTCGAATCCTGGCGTGGACAGAAATGACGGAGAAATTCCCTTCGTTATAGTATGGTGTAGGGCTTCCTTTGGAGGCCAATGCAGCTGCAATTCGTCGTGAGAAGGACCGATACAAGTCCTGGAAAGTGGCCAGAGGGAGATTTAAAACCATTCCTCTTGCAGAAAAGTGCGACGTGAGGCTGGTTCAGGAAAACGATTCCTGACTCGCTCCTCCAGAACACGGCAGCGTGGCTCAATAATGTTCAATTCGGGTAACAGAGCCCAACTTCAACCAGTTGGGCTCTGTGTATCGGTGAGTAATAATCCTGGTACATGGCACCACCGTCAAGGTACAATGTTTGAAACATTAGGTGCGCTTGGTCCTCCAGAATTGTCCGATAGTCTTTGGCAGTGATGTGCCTCTCTATAACAATCAGCGGGCCGAAAGAGTGCCACGATATTGCGGCCCAAACCATCGCCGATCCACCTCCGTGCTTCACCGTGGGCAATATACAGTCCGGGTGGTAAGCCTGTGAGGGATGTCTACAAACGTAAACTCTCCTGGTTGTGTGAAAGCCAGTGAAAAGCGCTTAATCAGAGAACAATACACATCTCACGTTGTCCAACGTCCACGATTTGCGCTGTTGGCACCCTTGTAACCGACGTTTGGCATTCACACTGGTGATCCAGCAGTTTGGGGATAGCAACACGACCGTGTATATTGACCGATGAAGATTCCGACTGACAGTTTTGATAGAAACAGGTGAGTCGCGGTGCGTATTCAACTCTGCGGTGAGTTGGGCAGCTGTAGCTTTATATTCTTTCGCTACCATCCGTGTTAGCATCCGGACGTCCCTGTCAGACAGCTTTCTCTTACCTTGACAGTTACTCCCATTGGATGTGGTTCTTCCCTGTTGCTGGCATGCTGACTTGACCTTGGATACCGTGTCTCGCGATACACCACAAAGACTTGCTGTTTTGGACACAGATGCACCGGCGAGACGTGCACCAATAACCTATCCTCTTTGAGGCTCGGATATGTCTCCCATTATGTTGTGTGGATCACACTTTTTGACTTCCATCAGTGCTATTGCTCTGTTAATGCAACCTTCACACTCAGCTCTCGTCGATCGACTGCGAAATAGATGCAGGCCGGTCACCAGGTAGCGTCAACAGCATCGTGACACGTGGGGTGCTATTTGCGCAGGTGTTTCAGTTTTGTTGTCCCCCATTTTGCACGTTTTGCTGGTACGTACACGTTCAGCATTAGAAACTTAAGTTTGCTATTTCATTTCTATTTTTTTAGCAGTCGTTAAATAAGCGCCAGTTATTTTGGACTGTAGAAAAACAAAGTAACGCCATTACTATGGGGGAAATCACCACACAGAACACAGCTTTAGCTTGCAGCGATCATGAAAAATCATGGGAACTTCGATCTTGAATAGTAGGAGTTCGCATTAGTCTCCAACTGAGTTTCTGTTAAGAACATCAAAAAGCCTAAGATTCAGATTGGTACTTAGGTTCCTTCGAAGAGACTGCAAATAGTCTTCCATGTCGTATCCTTTACTTTTTATCCTCACCAGTATAAAGTTTGGAAAGCAAACAATTTGGAATTTAGTTTCTTTACCCTGAAACGACGTACACACATCGGAAACTGGATTAGAAACCTTCATGCCGATGTACGGGTAAATGTCACTTACGCAGCGAATACGCAAAATGCGAGGTCACGTGCACCACCACGTGATCTAGGCAACTATTTAAAACTGGTGCTTGTCAGTAAGGTTTATCACAATGCGAAAAAAGAAAGGATCTTTCTGAGTTCGATAAAGGGCTTATTGTCGGTGCGCGTCTAGCTGGTGCGACGATTTTGAAAACAGCTAGTTTCTGAAAAGGTGAAATATCATTGTTTAATAAAAAACCCTTATTAAGCAATGAAGGTTATTTATCTAAGAGGCGTAACTGTTGCGCAACGACAATCTGCCAGGTATGAGATCGCCGTCGTGTGAGAAGGCTTGTACGGAGAAACAGGACTTCCTGTGTGCAGCAATTGACCGAAGCATTCAATGAAGGTTGTTCCTGACCCATATTTCAGCGAACTGCGGGCGGGGAATTGAAGAAGATTGGATAATTGGCGATTACATGCCTGCATCGAGACCACTGATTTCTGCGAAGAACCGGAAAGTTCATCCACTGTGGTGTCAGGAAAACTGTGACTGGGACTATTCTGTACCGTCGGTATGCAGAGAGTTTGGCGAGAGCCCCATGAAGCAATGGACCCACCTTGCCTTGTAAACACAACTCTAGGTTCTGAAGGTGGTGTCATGGGGTGGGGCACGTCCTGTTGGTGTGCAATGCGTCCCCTGATATTGCTGAATGGTCGGGTGGCCTTCGAGGATTAATTAAACGTTGTTACAGATTAAGTCCATCCTGCAATGTTGGCTTTTTATCCAGTAGGTGAAGGCTGTTTCGTGGACGACAAAGTTACTGTTCGTAGCGCAAAATGTGTTCACCAGTGGTTCAGCGAACATGAAAGCGACTTCCACCATCTTCTCTGGCCCCTACAAAGCCCGGATTTGAAACCCATTGAGAATGTATGGGGCATGTCAGAAAACAAATCGGGCAGCAACGTCCTCTTCCGTCAAATCCGAGCCAGTTAAAAGACTGTTCGGCGAACGCCTGGTATGCTGTAGAACTATGTAGATCGAGAGACGTCGCCAAGGGGGTGCGAGGGTGGGCTTGAGCCCACCCTGAAATTTATCTTACCCACCCTGCTGCCCACTCATGTTCAAAATGGATCATTTTTTCAGTATATTTTACTTTAAAATATATTCTGCATTTTGTCAGGTCTTATGTTTTACTTCATGCTTCTCTACGTGGTTTCCTCCTAGGATGTGAGTTGTTTACTTCTCCGTAGAAAGGTTATCGAAATATCATCCACAGGGCCATGAAAATTTAATTGTTCTGCACTCTTCTAAATTCTTAGTTTAAGTCCCTTTTTCATGTCAGTTTGGCCAGGGGAGAATGACGAGAGTGGACAGGAATTCACTGATGGAGATCATTACTAATTGCTCTGCTGTTTGTTTAGTTGCTAAATATGGGATTCCAAAATGGAAAGTGGAGTCTAAAGCTACACTAGCGCTCCTAAAACTCCCCGGGACAATGAAAATGCAGAAAGTGGTTGACGACTGCCATGGAGGAGAGGAGCGCTGGCTGGGAGGAAGGAGATATTGTGTCTGCGTGGCACGAAGTTAAAATCTGATTTAAACAAACAACAAGTTAGTAAAATCATGCAATGCATTGATTATGATACACTTTCCAGCATACTAGAAACCATTACTCAAGGTATTACTCAAGTTATGAGGATAATGGCTGTAGAATAAATCTCGCTCCTATGCCCTGACCTTTTACCCCATTTCGATTATATTCAAGAGAACCGGTAAAGTATACTTCCGGAACAACATGATGAAGTTTTGTCTCAATCGATGCATTTTTACGTAAGTTATAACGCATAAGGGCGATGAAATGGATCCCGCTCCAATGTCCTGACCTTTGACTCCATTTCTCCCATTTTCAGTAGGGTTCGTTCACAGAATATACTAAAATTTTATTTCCTACCACATACTAAAATTTTATTGAAATCGAACCATATTTACGCAAGTCATGACGCATAAGGGCAATGGAATGCATCCTGCTCCTATGTCATGACCTTTGACCCCATTTTTCCCATTTTCAATAGAATTTGTCCCCAGGTGGTCCCCTACCACATACTAAAACTTCATCGAAATCGAACCATTTTTACGCGAGTTATCGTGCGGACGAACAGACGGACGAAGCTGGAGCATATACGCTTCTTCCACCTACGGTTGGAAAGCGTAAAAAAACGACATTTTCTTTTAAATAAATTGTTCAAGTACTATTTTCGTAACCAAAAATGCTTAACTTTGAAAAACAGTTTAAAACAATGCATTCAGAGCAAGCAAAAAGTTGAAGGTGGCATTCTACCAGCCCTTCTATCTTACACCAGTGACGTAATTAGTCAGATCCATATATGTATGTGTATTTATGCGGAAGGGGTGAAGATTGCACGAATTTCTTTGCAGTAGGTAGTGAAAAGCATTAAAGCCGCCCCCAGTGACGCAGTGGTCTAAGAGATGGCTTATCACCATTCGTCCGGGAAAAGTCCGGGTTTGAATAACGGTGAGGAATGGATGTTGTGTTTGTTTTATGGCACTGGCTCTCCCCTTCCCTGGAACCAGTGACCTTAAATTAGGGACAGGCGACTGCTTATATCCCATTGAGCTGCTCACGGTGATCATTAAACATTCAATCAATAATAATAATAAAAAAAAACCATTACAAATTCGTTCTTTCAGTGTTTCGTGATAAAAAGTTTCTATGAAGCTTCCACAAAAGCAATACTCGCCCACCCGTCGCCCGATCTTTTTACAAAAAACGTGATTTCGAAGTCTAGCGACGTTCCTGCCTAGATTCATTCCAAAAACGTGATTTCGAAGTCTAGCGACGTCCCTGCCTAGATTCATCCCAACACATTGTGGAATCCATGCCAAGCCGCATACTCGCTGTAATTCGAGCTAAAAGATGTCGAATTCAGTGTTAAATAAAAGTTTCTAATTCAGTGGCGGGTATGTGTACTTTCATTAAGCTGATTACGTGAAAGTCTTGTTAAAGATAAAACATGAATTTTTAAATATGAAATAAAAAATTCACCCTTCCTTTTAATGAAGAAAAATCAAACTGAAGCAATAACAACATAATTTTACATGAGGTGTTTACAGAAATACGACTTTGAAGTCCTTTTCCCATTAATTTTTTGAGATGGCGCAGTGTACTTGTATTTCAACAAACAAACAACAAAATATTGTGTTCCTCATAGCTGGTTTAATTACAGCGACAGAAAAAATGGTTGTTTCTGCATCACTCGGCAGTAGGGGCGGCAAGAATTTGTGACAATTGAAGCAAAAGTTTAACACCATCTGAAAGCAAATTACAGTATTTTATAGCCAAATTATTTGCCTATAAAATATTTAAGCAATTATTGCATCAAGTAGAACAATTTCATCTAAAGTACACGTCCTATATGGTGTTTTTCGGAATTAATAGGAAACCGATACACGTTCAGAAAATCCGACCTGCGGAAAAACTATGGGCATGCTGAAAAAAGACAAAATAATTCAGATTCGAAGCAGGATCATGCTTTGAGCAGATTTTTTTAAATTCTTATTTAAAAAAAAATTCTTCAGTTTTCTTAAAAAAGCCATAGCAAAGCGTCAAAGGTTAGCAGGAATAAATAAGGAAATATATATATATATATATATATATATATATATATATATATCATCATCGGGATGTAAGGTCAGGTGATGCGTAACATCACAGCCTCTCCTTGACAAATGTCAACCCCGCCTTCTCGTGGTGCATCCTGTTCCCACTAAAGGGGCTCTGACGACCGCCAATAGCGGTATAACTATACCATCGGGATCAGAGGAAATGCTATCCCACACTCACCAACCCGCTTGGCCAGCGTGGTGAGTTATGGCCAAACACCTCCAAAATGACTCTACAACTTAAATCTTGGCCCTCAGTCTCCGGCAGCTGGAATATACCTGGCCAAGGCAGCGGCCAGTGCGACATGAAGGCAGAGGGTGCTAAGAATCCCCGGAGGACCGGACTAGGCTGCCATTTGATGCTGACCTTGGCTACCTATAACGGACGCTCCCTATCTTCTGATTCAAGGCTTCTTGAATTGGAAGAGGAACTACAAAGGATCAAGTGGGACATCGTTGGGCTAAGTGAGGTAAGGAGAAAAGGAGAAGATCTCATTGAACTGAAAAGTGGACATCTCTTCTATTATCGTGGGACAGATACTGGCAGAACTAGTGGTGTTGGATTTATAATAAACAAGAAACTGAAGGATAAAGTGGTAGAAGTTGAAAGTTCCTCTGACAGAGCTGCACGACTCGTTATCCAACTATCGAGAAGATACCAGGCTCAGATTATTCAAACTTATACCCACCACAAGTCATCCTGAAGAAGAAATTGAAGAATTTTATGAGGAAATTCGTGATCTAAATAATAAAGGTAAGCAGCACTTGAAGATAATTATGGGAGATTTCAATGCAAAAATAGGGCAACAGCAGCAACAGAATGAAACTTCAGTAGGTAAATTCGGTCACGGCAACAGAAACCAGCGTGGAAATACTCTCGTTGAGTTTGCAGAGGCAGAAGGATTTTTCATCTTGAACTCCTTTTTCAAGAAAAAGCCACACAGGAAATGGACATGGAGACATCCAATTGGGACGACAAGTGAAATTGATTTTATTATGTGTAACAAAAAATTCGTCATCGAAGACTGCAGTGTGCTGAACAAGTTCAACACAGGTAGTGACCATAGATTGGTGAGATGTAAGATGCACCTCAACACTAAACTGGAACGTGGCAAGCTCATAAGACAAACAAAATCTATTGACATAACCAACCTTAAAAACACCATAATACTTTCAAGTTGGAACTGAAGAACAGATTCTCTGCTTTAGAAGGCCTAACATCGGAAGAAGTGGATATTTCGGACGTTAACAGAAAAGTAACCAAAGCTCTAATGGAAACAGCAACAAAATTAGCTGGGTCTAAGAACAAGTTGCATGTGAACAAATTATCAGGAAAAACCAAAATGTTGATGCAAAAAGAAGAGAGATGAGGACAACTAAAGAAGATGTGACTTCCAAGTGGAATATATAGAGCTATGCAAGACAGTAAGAAAAAGTATCACTGAAGACGTAAGGAAATTCAACTGTGAACTAGTGAGGAAAGCAATTGAAAACAACCAAAGCCTAAAGATAGCAAAGGGACATCTCAGTAAGGGAAGAAAACAGATTATGGCTCTGAGAAAAGAAGATGGTTCTATAACAAGAAATAGAGGTGAAATTTTGACAAGAGTGAAAGATTTCTACTCCAAATTATATGAAAGGGATGATACATGTACTCCAGACATCATGAAAGGTACCAGAGTTCTTCCAGTCCTTCCAGCAGAAGTTGCTCATGCAATCAAGAACATGAAGCGGGGGAAAGCTCCAGGAGAAGATGGAATTACTATAGACATCATACAAGAAGCAAGTGGAGAAATTGAAACAGTACTCGCCCAAATTTTCACTCGATGCCTTAATGAAGGAAGATTCCTGAGGATTGGAACAATGCTACAATGATCCTGCTACATAAAAAGGTGACATTGAGGATCTCAGGAACTACAGACCTATCAGCCTCCTATCAGTGGTTTATAAAATCTTCACTAAAGTTCTTTCACACCGCTTGAAGGTAACACTGGACATGGCTCAACCGAGAGAACAAGCTGGATTCAGGAGTGGCTACAGCACAATAGATCATATCCACGTACTGAGAGAACTAATTGAAAGAGCGAGGGAATATGAACTTCCATTGTGCATGGCTTTTATCGATTATGAAAAAGCCTTTGATTCGGTGAAACCATCAGCAGTTACCACGGCTCTGAAATCCTGCGGTATTGAAGATGCATACATTAATATTATTAATAACATCTATGAAAATGCAAGTGCAAAGATTCGGCTGTTTGAAAATACAACACACATAAAAATTGGAAAGGGAGTGAGACAAGGTGACACCATATCTCGAAGCTCTTTAATGCCACATTGGAAAATGTCTTTCAATCACTGAACTGGGAAAACAAAGGGATAAAGATTAATGGAGATTATCTAACCCACCTTCGTTTTGCTGATGATGTAGTCATTTTTGCAACTACCCCATCAGAGCTGCAGAGTATGATCCAGGAACTTGCTGACAAGAGTAAAGAAGTGGGATTAAAAATGAACTTTCAGAAGACAAAAGTGATGTTCAATGCTTTTACAAGAAATGAAGATTTATCGATTGATGCAGAAAAATTGGAGATAACAGATACGTATGTTTATCTTGGACAGCAGATATCAAGTGAGGGTCACATTGATGAAGAAATTAATCGGCGTACAAAACTTGCCTGGAGAGCTTTTGGAAGAAACAGCATAATTTTCAAGAGCAATATGCCATTATGTCTTAAAAGAAAAGTGTTTGATCAATGCATCCTTCCAGTGCTTACGTATGGTGCAGAGACGTGGACCTTAACTAAAAGAGACATACAAAGGCTGCAGACAACTCAAAGAAGCATGGAGAGGTGCATGCTTGGTATAACCAGGAGAGATAAGAAGAGGAACTCGTGGATCCGAAAAATGACGAAAGTGGAAGACATCATGATCAGAGTTAAATCCCTGAAATGGCAATGGGCTGGACATACTGCCAGAAGGACAGACCATAGATGGACAGCCGAAATTTTAGATTGGATTCAAGGGACAGGAAAAGACCCAGAAAGAGACCACATGGGAGATGGGTGGATGAAATTCGTAAATATGCGGGAGTGACATGGAGGAGACTGGCACAAGACAGACCGTTGTGGAGGAAACTTGGGGAGACCTTCGTCCAGCAGTGGATTGATAATGGTTGACATTGATGATGATGATATCATCATCATCATCATTGTCAACCATTATCAATCACTGCTGGACGAAGGTCTCCCAAGTTTCCTCCCAACGGTCTGTCTTATGCCAGTCTCCATGTCACCTCCATATTTACGAATTTCATCCACCCATCCCCATGTGTCTTTTTCTGGGTCTTTCCTGTCCCTTGGAATCCAATCTAAAATTTCGGCTGTCCATCTATGGTCTGTCCTTCTGGCAGTATGTCCAGCCCATTGCCATTTCAGGGATTTAACTCTGATCATGATGTCTTCCACTCGTCATTTTCGGATCCACAGTTCCTCTTCTTATCTCTCCTGGTTATACCAAGCATGCACCTCTCCATGCATCTTTAGTTGTCTGCAGCCTTTGTATGTCTCTTTTAGTTAAGTCCACGTCTCTGCACCATACGTAAGCACTGGAAGAATGCATTGATCAAACACTTTTCTTTTAAGACATAATGGCATATTGCTCTTGAAAATTATGTTGTTTCTTCAAAAGCTCTCCAGGCAAGTTTTGTACGCCGATTAATTCTTCATCAATGTGACCTCTCACTTGATATCTGCTGTCCAAGATAAACATATGTATCTGTTATCTCCAGTTTTCTCCATCAATCGATAAATCTTCATTTCTTGTAAAGCATTGAACATCACTTTGTCTTCTGAAAGTTCATTTTACAATCCACTTCTTTACTCCTGTCAGCAAGTTCCTGGAATCATACTCTGCAGCTCTGATGGGGTAGTTGCAAAAATGACTACGTCATCAGCAAAACGAAGGTGGGTTAGATAATCTCCATTAATCTTTATCCCTTTGTTTTCCCAGTTCAGTGATTGAAAGACATTTTCCAATGTGGCTTTAAAGACTTTCGGAGATATGGTGTCACTTGTCTCACTCCTTTCCAATTTTTATGTGTGTGTATTTTCAAACAGCCAGATCTTGCACTTGCATTTTCATAGATATTATTAATAATATTAATGTATGCATCCTCATGCAGGATTTCAGAGCCGTGAATAACTGCTGAGGGTTTCACCGAATCAAAGGCTTTTCATAATCGATAAAGGCCATGCACAATGGAAGTTCATATTCCTCGCTCTCAATTAGTTCTCTCAGTACGTGGATATGATCTATTGTGCTGTAGCCACTGGTCAACTGTTCTCTCGGTTGAGCCATGTCAGTGTTACCTTCAACTTGTGAAAGAACTTTAGTGAGATTTTATAAGAACCACTGATAGGAAGACTGATAGGTCTGTAGTTCCTGAGATCCTTAATGTCACCTTTTATGTAGCAGGATCATTGTAGTTATTCCAATCCTCAGGAATCTTTCCTTCATTAAGGCATCAGTGAGAATTTGGGCGAACTGTTTCCGATTTCTCCACTTGCTTCTATGATGTCTATATAATTCCATCTTCTCCTGGAGCTTCCCCGCTTCATGTTCTTGATTGCATGAGCAACTTCTGGGAGGATTAGAATCTTACACTTTTCATGATGTCTGGAATATGTATCATCCCTTTCATATAATTTGGAGTAGAAATCTTTCACTCTTTGTCAAAATTTCGCCTCTATTTCTTGTTATAGAACCATCTTCTTTTTCTCAGAGCCTATAATCTGTTTTCTTCCCTTACTGAGATGTCCCTTTGCTATCTTAAGGCTTTTAGTTTGTTTTCAATTGCTTTCCTCACTAGCTCACAGTTGAATTTCCTTGCTTCAGTGTACATGTTGTCTTGCATGGCTCTATATATTCCCGCTTTGAAGTCATCTTCTTTAGTTGTCCTCATCTCTCTTCTTTTGCATCAACATTTTGGTTTTTCCTGATAATTTGTTCACATGCAACTTGTTCTTAGACCCAGCTAATATTTCCATTAGAGCTTGGTTACTTTTCTGTTAACTTCCGAAATATCACTTCTTCCGATGTTAGGCCTTCTAAAGCAGAGAATCTGTTCTTCAGTTCCAACTTGAAAGTATTGATGGTGTTTTTAAGGTTGTTATGTCAATACATTTTGTTTGTCTTATGAGCTGCTTGAGTTTAGTGTTGAGGTGCATCTTTACATCACCCAATCTATGGTCACAACCTGTGTTGAACTGTTCACACTTGCAGTCTTCGATGACAATTTTTTGTTACACATAATAAAATCAATTTCACTTGTCTCCCAATTGTGCTCCATGTCCATTTCCTATGTGGCTTTTTCTTGAAAAGGAGTTTCAGATGAAAAAATCCTTCTGCCTCTGCAAACTCAACAGTATTTCCACGCGCTGTTCGAGCCATACTGAAGTTCCATTCTGTTGCCGTTGCCCTATTTGCATTGAAATCTCCCAATTATCTTCAAGTGCTGCTTACCTTTATTATTTAGATGACGAATTTCCTCATAAAATTCTTCAATTTCTTCTTCAGGATGACTTAATGGTGAAGTGCATAAGTTTGAATAATCTGAGCCTGTATCTTCTCGATAGTTGGATAACGAGTCGTGCAGCTCTGTCAGAGGAACTTTCAACTTCTACCACTTTATCCTTCAGTTTTCTTTATTATAAATCCAACACCACTAGTTCTGCCAGTATCACAATCCTACGATAATAGAGGATGTCCCTTTTCAGTTCAATGGATCTTCTCCTTTTCTCCTTACCTCACTTAGCCCCGACATCGTCCCACTTGATCCTTTAGTAGTTCCTCTTCCAATTCAGAAGCCTGAATCAGAAGATAAAGGCGTCACGCTTTACTCGTAACAAGGTCAGCATCAAATGGTCCGGTCCTCCATACACCCTCTGCCTTCATGTCAGCACTGGCCGCTGCCTTGGCCGGAATTCCAGCTGCCCATGAGACTGAGAGATTTAAGTTGTAAATCATTTTGGAAGGTGTGGCCCATTTAAGTAACTCACCACGCTGTGCAAGGGTCAATGTGTGGGACAGCATTTCTCTGATCCCGATATTATAGTTATACCGCTATTTGCGGTCGTCAGAAACCCCGAAGTGGGAGCGATGCACCACGAGAAGGCGGGGTTGACATTTGTCAGAGAGGTGTGATATTACGCATCACCTGACATCCCATATATATATATATATATATATATATATGTTATTCTTAACACGCGTAATCCATGAGAAGGATCGCTGTCATGCACAGAAAACTATCGGAGGAAGCTTCTAAAAAAGAAAAAGAAAAATGAAAGGAAAGGAAAAGCATCCGTCTGATGACTGGGAGAAGGCAAGCAAGAGGGAGATTTCAGTGGTCGATGTTTTAAAAAGTTAGTGGGGTATTCACTTAACCTGCCCATTTCATATTTTCATCAATCCTTTATAGGAAAAGTTTTAGAAGATTTTGCTGATCCTTCTGAAGTTAAAAATCTGTCAGCACGTTAAGTTGATTTTCGGAAACAGAGAAGGACACTGAACAATCTGTATTACATAAAAGGCCTTATTTCAATATCTCTATTTTACGAAAAAAAAAAAAAAAAAAAAAAGGTAACAAAAGAAACTGTTCTTCGTCAACTTCTGATAACTTGTCGAACTCTTGCTCCTATTAAAACAAAGGCATGAGGACTTATCAAATGAATTTCATGCAAACCAATAAAAAAAAAAATTACTGGAAAAGAAAAAGAGAGAACAAAGCGAAAAGAAAAACTAAAGCGAAATCAACGGATAACCACTGTATTGTTTTCATTTGCTAGTACAATTAATATATCTGAAAGCAGACAAACTTTCGACCTCAGTCACTGGTAGACTTTAGGTGGGTGGGTGGGTGTGGGGTGGGGGGCTTAAGAATCTCCGGATCATTCATAAAGCTTGCTACATGATGGCCCTGATATTCGAATTAAAACACTTATAATTTTGAGTGGAGGAAGGGACAGCACCATCTTACAAACGCACTGCACATGCGCTCTCCGGGGCACGAGCCCGCACCTATCTTAGACGACTGTCCGGAAGCAAGCGCCTCCCATCACTCGGCCATTTCAAGAATTCTTAGTGTTATATATATACTGTATATATCATCATCATCATCATCATTGTCAACCATTATCAATCCACTGCTGGACGAAGGCCTCCCCAAGTTTCCTCCACAAGGGTCTGCCTTGTGCCAGTCTCCTCCATGTCAATCCCTCATACTTTCGAATTTCATCCACCCATCTTCCATGTGGTCTTCTTCTGGGTCTTTTCCTGTCCCTTGGAATCCAATCTAAAATTTCGGCTGTTCATCGATGGTCTGTCCTTCTAGCAGTATGTCCAGTCCATTGCCATTTCAGGGATTTAACTCTGATCATGATGTCTTCCACTCTTGTCATTTTTCGGATCCACGCGTTCCTCTTCTTATCTCTCCTGGTTACACCAAGCATGCACCTCTCCATGCGACTTTGAGTTGTCTGCAGCCTTCGTATGTCTCTTTTAGGTAAAGTCCACGTCTCTGCACCATACGTAAGCACTGGAAGGATGTATTGATCAAACACTTTTCTTTTAAGACATAATGGCATATTGCTCTTGAAAATTATGCTGTTTCTTCCAAAAGCTCTCCAGGTAAGTTTTGTACGCCGATTAATTTCTTCATCAATGTGACCCTCACTTGATATCTGCTGTCCAAGACTAACGTACGTGTCTGTTCTCTCCAGCTTTTCTCCATCAATCGACAAATCTTCATTTCTTGTAAAAGCATTGAACATCACTTTTGTCTTCTGAAAGCTCATTTTTAATCCCACTTCTTTACTCTTGTCAGCAAGTTCCTGGATCATACTCTGCAGCTCTGATGGGGTAGTTGCAAAAATGACTATGTCATCAGCAAAACGAAGGTGGGTTAGATAATCTCCATTAATCTTTATCCCTTTGTTTTCCCAGTTCAGTGATTGAAAGACATTTTCCAATGTGGCATTAAAGAGCTTCGGAGATATGGAGTCACCTTGTCTCACTCCTTTTCCAATTTTTTCTGTGTGTTGTATTTTCAAACAGCCGAATCTTTGCACTTGCATTTTCATAGATGTTATTAAAATAATATTAATGTATGCATCTTCAATACCGCAGGATTTCAGAGCCATTGTAACTGCTGATGGTTTCACCGAATCAAAGGCTTTTTCATAATCGATAAAAGCATTGCACAATGGAAGTTCATATTCACTTGCTCTTTCAATTAGTTCTTTCAGTACGTGGATATGATCTTTTGTGCTCTAGCCACTCCTGAATCCAGCTTGTTCTCTCGGTTGAGCCATGTCCAGTGTCACCTTTAAGCGGTGTGAAAGAACTTTTGTGAAGATTTAATAAACCACTGATAGGAGGCTGATAGGTCTGTAGTTCCCGAGATCCTCAATGTCACCTTTTTTATGTAGCAAGATCATTGTAGCGTTGTTCCATTCCTCAGGAATCTTCTCTTCATTAAGGCATCGAGTGAAAATTTGGACGAGTAGTGTTTCGATTTCTCCACTTGTTTCTTGTATGATGTCTACAGTAATTCCATCTTCTCCTGGAGCTTTTCCCCGCTTCATGTTCTTGATTGCATGTGCAACTTCTGCTGGGAGGACTGGAAGAACTCTGGTACTGGTACCTTTCATGATGTCTGGAGTACATGTATCATCCCTTTCATATAATTTGGGGTAGAAATCTTTCACTCTTGTCAAAATCTCATCTCTATTTCTTATTACAGAACCATCTTCTTTTCTGAGAGCCATAATCTGTTTTCTTCCCTTACTGAGATGTCCCTTTGCTTTCTTTAGGCTTTGGTTGTTTTCAATTGCTTTCCTTACTAGTTCACATTTTAATTTCCTTACATCTTCAGTGATATTTTTTCGTACTTATGATCATATGTAGAGGATTTTAGGAAGGGAGTGTCTGACCCCAGGTCTTAAACAACCCTTAGAAATAGGAAACTAGGAGATTTGGGCTAGAGCGCCCAATAGGAAAGTGACACGGAAGCGAAGTAGAAAAGGGGAGGAAGACGCCCTTATTTATTACCGGGGGGGGGGCGGTCAGTACCCGGGGACCGACGGCTTAACGTGCCCATCCGACGCACGGCGGGTATTTAGTTGATTGAGCGTTCGTACCTGCCTGTAATCGAACCTGAGGCCCTCCCCGTGGCAGTCACGAACGTTGCCCACTCGGCCATCCGCGGCCCACTGTTTCGTTTTGTCTTGCATAGCTCTATATATTCCACTTTGGAAGTCATATCTTCTTTAGTTGTCCTCATCTCTCTTCATTTTTTGCACCAACATTTTCGTTTTTCCTCATAATTTGTTCACATGCAACTTGTTCTTTGACACAGCTAATTTTGTTGCTGTTTCCACAAGAGGTTTGGTTACTTTTCTGTTAACTTCAGAAATATCCACTTCTTCCGATGTTAGGCCTTCTAAAGCAGAGAATCTGTTCTTCAGTTCCAACTTGAAGGTATTATGGTGTTTTTTAAGGTTGGTTATGTCAATATATTTTGTTTGTCTTATGAGCTTCCCACGTTCGAGTTTAGTGTTGTGGTGCATCTTACATATCACCAATCTATGGTTACTATCTGTGTTGAACTTGTTTAGCACACTGCAGTCTTCTATGACGAATTTTTTGTTACACATAATAAAATCAATTTCACTTGTCGTCCCATTTGGATGTCTCCATGTCCATTTCCTGTGTGGCTTTTTCTTGAAAAAGAGTTCAAGATGAAAAACCCTTCTGCCTCTACAAACTCTACGAAAGTATTTCCACGCTGGTTTCTGTTACCGTGACCAAATTTACCTACTGAAGTTTCATTCTGTTGCCGTTGCCCTATTTTTGCATTGAAATCTCCCATAATTATCTTTGTGTGCTGCTTATCTTTATTATTTAGATGACGAATTTCCTCATAAAATTCTTCAATTTCTTCTTCAGGATGACTTTTTTTGGGTGCATAAGTTTGAATAATCTGAGCCTGGTATCTTCTCGAGAGTTGGATAACGAGTCGTGCAGCTCTGTCAGAAGAACTTTCAACTTCTACAACTTTATCGTTCAGTTTCTTGTTTATTATAAATCCAACACCACTAGTTCTGCCAGTATCAGTCCCACGATAGTAGAAGGGATGTCCACTTTTTAGTTCAATGAGATCTCCTTTTCTCCTTACCTCACTTAGCCCGACGATGTCCCACTTGATCCTTTGTAGTTCCTCTTCCAATTCAAGAAGCCTTGAATCAGAAGATAGGGAGCGTCCATTATACGTAGCTAAGGTCAGCATCAGATGGCAGCCTAGTCCGATCCTCCGGGGATTCTTAGCACCCTCTGCCTTCATGTCGCACTGGCCGCTGCCTTGGCCAGGTACATTCCAGCTGCCGGAGACTGAGGGCCAAGATTTAAGTAGTGGAGTCATTTTGGAGGTGTTTGGCCATAACTCACCACGCTGGCCAAGCGGGTTGGTGAGTGTGGGATAGCATTTCCTCTAATCCCGATGGTATAGTTATATCGCTATTGGCGGTCGTAAGAGCCCCTTTAGTGGGAACAGGATGTACCACGAGAAGGTGGGGTTGACATTTGTCAAGGAGAGGCTGTGATGTTACGCATCACCTGACCTTACATCCCACTGTATATATATATACACTGAAGTGCCAGAAAAACTGGTATGGACGAGCTTACGCAAAGCGCATAGCAACGTCACCTAGGCGGGTATTCGGTTGGGTCCGCCAGTGCGTATATAAAGCGATAGACATCCTTGCCAGCTGTCAGAACTGTTTTCGGTATGAGAATGACAAGTGATAACGATTTAAGCGATTTGCAACGCGGTGTCATAGTTGGCACTCGTGAGATGGGCCATAGTATTTCGGAGGTAGAAACGAAGTTCGGATTTCCACGGACAACCATTGCAAGGATGTGTCGTGACTACATGAACTCCGGCAAAACCTCCAACCTACGATGCCAGTGTGGCCGTAAAAAAGACTTTGGGTGAACGTGGCCGTCGTCGGCTGTCAAGAATCCTTTCACGCGATAGCCATGCAACACTCTCGCAGGTATAATCGGAATTCAATGCTGGAGCATCAACAAGCATCAGCGTCCGGACTGTGCAACGTACCCTGCCCGATATGGGCTTTGGGAGCCGACGCCCAACTCGAGTCCCCTTGATGGGTGCACGACACAGAGCTATGCGCCTCGCTTGGGCACGGCAACACCGCCACTGGACACTTGATGACTGGAAACAAGTAGCCTGGTCTGACGAGTCGCGTTTCCAACTGTATCGGGCAGATGGAAGGATTCGGGTGTGGCGCAAACCCCATGAAGCCATATCGATCCTGCCTGTCAACAGGGAACTGTACTGGCTGGCAGGGGGTCCGTAATGATATAGGGTGTGTTTAGCTGGACTTCACTGAGACCCCTGGTACGTCTACAAACGTCTGTGACAGGCCAACGCTATGTGCGCATCCTTTCTGACGAGGAACACCCGTTCATGTCCTGCATGCATGCTGATGCGTTGGGCCTGTTCCAACAGGACAATGCACCTCCACACAAGTGTCGGGACGCCACATTATGGTTAGAAGAGCATTCATCTGAGTTTGGGGTGTTGCCATTCCCACCCAAGTCCCCTGATCTGAACGTGATAGAACCCATTTAGGATGCCATGCAACGCGCTATCGAACACATGAATCCGAGACCTCGGAATACACCCGAATTGTGCAACGCTGTGCAGGAAGTATGGTGTGCATTGCCTACAGCATATTTCCAGAAGCTAGTGGAGTCCATGCCCCGTCGTATTCCTACAGTCCATCGCTTCCGTGGGGGCGACCTACCAAGTATTAGAAGTATTAGACTGGTGTACCAGTTTTTCTAGCACTTCAGTGTCTAGGCATATACTAACTATATCCATAAACAGATACCGCTGTATGTAAGCGGAGGAGCCGAAACGTAAGTATTTTTTTGGAGGCAGCCGGAATGGATGCGAGAATTTCGAGGGCGACTTTACCATTTTTCAAGAACAAACAGAGAAGTCTTTGCTTTCCTTCGGAAGTTAGTTTTCTTTCACATATATTTTCTGCGCGTTAGTTTACAATCCGCTGAATGTTGTACGCGCGTTTTCTTCCAAAAGTGCAATAATAAAGCTCATAAAGAAAACGGAAAAAAAGGTAATAAAAAAAGAAGAAAGGAGAAGCCCCAGATATTGTTATGAAGATCTCGGGAAAAAATCGAGAGTACTTAACGAGCTGACGATCATGTGTAGTCTTATCTATACATGAAAATATTGTTTTGTATTAGTGTCTGCGTTTCCCTTTGCTTTTCATGTTTTTGTTCACACAGATGTAATTTTTCTACCGATAAACTTGGCCTTTTTAATTCAGAAGTTCTCGGCCGTCTTTCATGTCCACCATGAACTCTTTTTTGTTATGTCTTCTCCCTTTTCCTATTTATTTCCTCTCCTTCACAAAATAGCGTTGCCCTACTCTGAGCAAAATTCCATCTTTTCGTCTACTTTCATATCACCTTAACTAAGTATATATACTGCAATAATAATTCCTGGAGATGGAAGATTAAAGAAGAAGATGAGAAATCACAAAGTAATGGGATTTAGGAATAGCATTTCAAAGATTTTGGAACAAAATAACTAAGAGTCATCACTAGGGCTCTGAGGGCAATTTTGCAACAGTTACATAAACATCTACAAAAATTAAGCTCCTTTGAAATAACAGCAACGCAAATGAAAGAAATACCACTCGGAATACGGAAAATGTTAGGACGATACAGGCGCGTTCTGATAGCCCCCGTAAACCCAGCATTGGAGGGGGGGGGGGGGACTCGCGACTCGGAGGACCTCTAACCTCAGGAAAAAGAGTTCACAATTTTTTTGCGAAACTGCGTGTCTAGCTGGTTAAAGAAATCGCAAAGAATATTTTACAGCAGCTTTGAACAAAGTATTAAAAATGAATTTTTGGTATTTTTTTGAATAAATATATAAAATATTTGGAAATCAATTTAGCATTTCAGTTTATAAAAACTGGATGGCAGGAAAGCAACTATTCTAGTCGACTTGAGCCCACGTTTCACAGACATAGCAATAGTCCCTACACATGTATATTAACAAGAGAATGCCAAAGAAATATCACTTTAATGAATGAAATTTTTATGCCAGTGAGGATAAGGTTTTATGCACTACAGTTGTTTGCGCTTGAACAAACGGAAATCACCCAAAGAAACGGAGAATTGTGTCATTTTTTATAGCAAAGGAAAGAGAAAAATATTTCCCAATATTCTAAAAAACATTGTATCGCTATTTATTAAGATAATACAACGTTTGCCACAAATATTTTATTTGTTCACGTCGACCAAGGTTTCGCTGGGTTCTGACCTAGATTTATCAGGACGAATTAGGCCATTCGTCTTGATGAAGCTAGGCCAGAACCCAGCGAAACCTTGGTTGACGTGAAAAAATAAAATATTTGTGACAAACGTTGTATTATCTTAATATATATAATCGTCACAAGACTGTAGTCTCTGATCTCAAGAATTGTAAAATTATGCTAAATATGTTTTGTATATGTCCAAGAGTAAATAATTTAAGTAATTTTACTCTTTTGTGTGCCATAATTCTTAATTGTTACTTATTTATTTGCTTACTTATGATCAGTACTTTCGTATAAATTTGAATAGGTAATTATAGGCACTGTCACACGGCGGCAGTTAGCGTACGTGTGTGTGTGTGTGTGTGTGTGTGTGTGTGTGTGTGTGATCACGAGGCGTTTCACAGAATTGTGATGGTATAAAGCTTGGGCAATCATTTATACCATCACCAGTGGCGTAACCAGAAATTTCTAAATGGGGGGGGGGGGGGTCTATAGGTTTGGTTCAATGGTCAAAGCCCCATGTATGCATAGGCCTGTATCGTGTCTTCCACATTCGCCTATTCTTGATTGGCCTATTCTTCGTATGTCGAAAGTTAATGGGTTCCGCTATTTTAGGCGAGGAAATAATTCTTGATTCGCCTATTCTTGCTTGGCCTACATTTTCACCTGCTAGAAGAGAGGGATTTACCTGGAGCAAACTTCTTGATTCGCCTACGTCGAAAGTTAATGGGGCGAGAAAATGCTATTACATTATTTCGCTTAAACTTAGACGGAGTGATTAAAAAAAAAAGATACATCTTTACCTCTCGTGAATTTTTTTTTATCGAAAAACTAAATCTGTCGTGTGTTAAAAAAAAAAAAGGAAAATTTTTCCCGTAAAAAAAAAAAAAAAAGCTTTGTTTTGTCCCCAGGATTTGAAACTAGTTTTATTTTTTTAATCGAAAAAAAAAAAGCCAAGTAAAAAACAAAATTGTGCAATACATTTATAATTAAAAAAAAGGGAAGGTGGATTCTATTACATTATTTCTCATAAGCTTTGACGGAGTGATTTAAAAACAAGTTAGTAAAATCATGCAATGCATTGATTATGATACGTTTTCCAACATACTAGAAATCATAAAATGGCTGTGGAATAAATCTCACTCCCGCGCCCTGACCTTTGATCCCATTTCGATGATATTCAACAGAACTGGTTCAGTATACCTCCGAAATAACATGATAACGTTTTGTCGCAATCGAATCAATTTTACGTAAGTTATGATACATAAGGGCTATGGAATAGACCCCGCTTCTTTGTCCTAACCTTTGACCCATTTTGCCCATTTTCAATAGGATTCGTCCCCAGGCGCAGGCCCCTACAACATACTAACATTTCATCCAAATCAAAACATTTTTACGTAAGTTATGATGCATAATGGCGATGGAAGTGATTCCGCTCCTATGTCCTGACCTTTGACACTCATTTCGCCAATTTTCAATAGGGTTTGTCCCCAGGTGATCCCCTACCACATCCTAATATTTAATCGAAATCGAACCTTTTTTACGTTAGTTATGACGCATAAGAACAGTGGAATGGATCCCGCTCCTATGTCCTCACCTTTGACCCCATTTCGTTCACTTTCAATAGGGTTCCTTTCCAGGTAATTCCCTTTCACATACTAAAATTTCATCGAAATCGAACGATTTTTACGCGAGTTATCGTGCAGACGAACATACGCACACAACGCGTGACGTAATGAGGCAGATGGGAATCGCGGCCATCTGCTAGCAAAAGTGTGACGTCATAAAACTTTAATAGGATCCGCACATTTGTTTGACTACTGACGTCATGAAAATACAGGTCGCGCCATCTTTTTTCTTCCCAATTAATGCGTTCGAAAGAATGCAAATTTGAACATCGATAAAAATAGCTTCATTTTATAACTTGGAATACCTAATATTTTCTAAAACATAACCATAATTATGCAATCCAACATTTGCTTGTCTAGTGACGTCATCAAAGTACAGGTCGCGCCATTCTTTTTCTGGTTTCAACACCACCAAAGGAAAAGTTATTGATTTTTATAATAAGTATGATTATGTTTTAGAAAATATTAAGTATTCCAAGTTATAATATAAAGTAATTTTAAAGATGTTCAAATTTTCTTCCTTGGGAACACATTAATTGTGAAGGAAATGTGTACAAAAGTTTTTCCATTAGAAGTATAGGAAGCAAATTTACTTGACGTCCACCTTAATAATATGAAATAAGGGCGATGGAATGGATCGCAATCCTATGTCCTGACCTTTGACCCCATTTCGTCCATTTTCAATAGGGTTTTTCCCCACGTGGTCCCCTACTTCATACTGAAATTTCATCGAAATCGAACCATTTTTACGCACGTTATGGCGCATAAAGGCAATGGAATGCATCCCGCTCTTATGTCCTGACCTTTGACCCCAATTCACCCATTTTGAATGGGGTTTGTCTCCAGGTGGTCCCCTACCACATTGTAAAATTTCATTGAAATCGAACCATATTTACGCAAGTTATGACGTATAAGTGCAATGGAATGGATCCCGCTCCTACGTCGTGACCTTTGACCCAATTTGTCCCATTTTCAACAGGATTCGTCCCCAGGTGGTCCCCTACCACATACTAAAATTTCATCGAAATCGAACCATTTTTCCGCCAGTTATCGTGTGGACGGACGGACAAAGCTGGAGCATATACGCTTCTTCAACCTACGGTTGGAAAGCGTAAAAAAGATTCATCTTTACCTCTCGTGGTGGTTTTTTTTAATCGAAACACTAAAACTTTCGTCCTTTAATGTAGGAGATATCAAATGATGAGTAAAAGTAAAAAACATAAGGTAGTCCTCACAGGTAGTCGTCAGCGTGATTAAGGTATTAAATGTGTCGTCCAATCAAAATCGAGAGAAATTATAGTGAGGGGTGGGGAGGGGTTATGTAAGGCAGAATTCAAGAAAGCACTGATAATGAAAAGGTAAAGAAAAATAAAGGGTAGAGGGATGTTGATGCGGGGTCCAAACTAAATTCAACCGGACACTGGTCCACTCGGATATTTGTCCACCCGGACACTTGCCCACTACGGATGATTTGTATATAATACGTAACGTAGGAGGACGCTTCCGGTATAGTCTAGGAAAACTGATCACATAAATATTTACCGACCATATAAAAATTCCCCTTTGTTTTAGAAATGCTGAAATTTAAGGGGGTTACCCCTAAATATAACCTAATATATATATTACCTTTGTTATGGGTTCAAAAAGCTCAAACTTAAATCACAAGACAACGCTATCAATAGGCGAACAACGCACTTGAAAATTTGGAAAATTTTAAATTTAGGGGGCGTTAACCCCCCAAATGCAAATTAACATATATAATCATTTGACTGCCTCGCGGCATCGAAAATGATATTTTCCTTCCCGACGTAAAAACAAGTTCAGTTTAATTGACCTCTAGAGTATAGAAAACAGACGTCTGCTTTTCCTACTTTCTCCCTGCTCCCCGCTCCTATAAAACTCCTATTATTCGCATGCATAATACTATATACAATGACAAACCCCTGTGTACAGAAATCACCACCAGCAACTACGGTAGCCCATAGAATAAATTTGTTTCACCTGTTCGATGGCAGCCCATCGAGTAGATGATATAATTTTGAGCTTTTAGAGACCATGGTAAAGACTGTATATTGTAGTTTGCATTTGCGGGGAGGGGCGGTTATTGCCCCCTAAATTTAAACTTTTCAAAATTTTCAAGTGTGTTGTTCGTCTATTGATAGCGTTGTATAATGACTTGATTTTGAGCTTTTTAGAGCCCCATGAAAAAGATTATACATGCTAGTTTGCATTTGGGGGGTTAACACCCCTAAATTTAAACTTTTCCAAATTTTCAAGTGCGTTGTTCGTCTATTGACAGCGTTGTCTAATGACTTAATTTTGAGCTTTTTAGAGCACATGAAAATTATTATATATGTTAGTTTGCATTTGGAGGGTTAACACCCCCTAAATTTAAACTTTTCCACATTTTCAAGTGCGTTGTTCGCCTATTGATAGTGTTTTCTTGTGATTTAAGTTTGAGCTTTTTGAACCCATACCAAAGGTAATATATATATTAGGTTATGTTTGGGGGTAACCCCCTTAAATTTCAGCATTTCTAAAACAAAGTGCAATTTTTATGGGGTCGGAAAATATTCGTGTGATCAGTTTTCCTAGACTAGACCGGAAGCGTCCTCCGACGTTACGTATTATATACAAATCATCCGTAGTGGGCAAGTGTCCGATGGGCAAACGTCCGGGTGGGCAAATATCCGAGTGGGCCAGTGTCCGGTTGAATTTAGTCGGGACCCCGTATCTACATCCCTCTACCCTTTATTTTTCTTTACCTTTGCATTATCAGTGCTTTCTTGAATTCTGCGTTACACACACATAACCCCTTCCCCACCCCTCACTATAGATTCTCTCGTTTTTGATTGGGCGACACATTTAATACCTTAATCACGCTGACGACTACCTGTGAAGACTACCTTCTGTTTTTTACTCATCATTTGATATCTCCTACATTAGTGATTCAGTGTTTTGATTAAAAAAACAACCACGGGAGGTAAAGATGAATCTTTTTTTTTTAAAATCATTCCGTCAAAGCTTATGAGAAATAATGTAATAGAATCCACCTTTCCTTTTTTAAAATTATAAATGTTTTGCACAATTTTGTTTTTTACTTGGCTTTTTTTTTAGATTAAAGAAATAAAACTAGTTTCAAACCCTAGGGATATAACTAGCTTTTTTTTTTCACGAGAAAAATTATCCTTTTTTTTAACATACGACAGATTTAGTGTTTCGATAAAAAAAAAAAAATTCACGAGCGGTAAAGATGTATGCTTTTTTAAACCACTCCGTCTAAATTTAAGCGAAATAATATAATATAATTTTCTGGCCCAATTAACTTTCGACGTAGGCGAATCAAGACGTTTGCACCAGGTGAATCCCTCCCCTCTAGCAGGTGAAAGTTGTTGTAGGCCAGACAAGAATAGGCGAATAAAGAATTCTTTCCTCGCCTAAAATGGCGGAATCCATTAACTTTCGACGTACGAAAAATAGGCGAAACAGGAAGTAACCGGCCTATATATCGCTTTAAATTCATACTAAATGGGGGGGGTCCGGACCAGAGGACCATCCCCTTGGTTACGCCTATGACCATCACTCTGTAATAGTAGGGAACTAGGGCAATCATTTTATTTAATTACTACGTGGACATTTGTATTACATGAAATAAAGTGCAGTAATTTTAGTTTTACGAAAAATACCTGTAGGTCCTAAAGAATTTGATGGTTTAAAATGCACATGGAACTTAGTTAATAACATGGAATTTAAAAATTTCAGTAATTAAAGTCTAACACATTTTCGCAGAAGGGTCTTGAAGGTATTTTTTGTAGGGGCCACCCAAGTTTTCTGATACACCGCTGCGTTCACCACAGATAGCACCTTTTCATTCTTTTTGACCGTGAAAGACTGTTACTAAAATTCATGAAATAATTATGATAAAGTGTGCTAACTCTCTCTCATTTGGATTTAGCTTTCAAGTAGGGTGTTGTTTAAGCATTCATATTTGTTCCGACGAAATGGATATTTATAGAATTAATGAGATCTAAATGCATAATGATCTGAAAGCTCCGTGACAGCATTGCAGGTTACTGACAAACACTGAGCCAGATGATAAATTTGCAGATGCTAGTTTAATTTGATTGAGTGGGAGGTCAGGGACAAGATCGAAAATTAAATATTACATATTGTCTGAACAAGGCTTGGGAACAATGGATTTCTGTTAGATCAGCTGATTTGTCAGGATGCATGCAGTCTGTCTTGCTCAGCCAGCATATTGTAAACAGTAAATACATCAGACGTGACGATTTGGACAAGCCGCTGCAGCGTATTTACCACGCTTCCCTTTTCGTAAGGCCAGACGCGAAACGTGGTTTCGCCCTATCAGTCAGTCAGATGGCAGAAGGGAACCTCGGGGCATCGTCTGTCACCTGGCGGCGAGGAAGCAGCAGCGATTACATCTCAGTCCGAGCGCGTGTGCGCACGTGATGTTTGTTTTCTCCCCCTTCAACCCCTATTTCCCTCGTGTTTCCCTAACCTCATCACTCCAGCGTACTAGTTAGTTCCCGAAGGGATGGGAGGTGGGGAATGAAAGAAGACAAGGGACACAATGCACCACGGAAGAAGCTAAACAGCTGTTTTAGTTCATTGGTCTAAGAGAGAAAGTGCTTCTGATTTACGAAGAAATCCCTCCAGACCATTCAGAACCAGCTTTTAAAAAAGTCTTTACACGTAGCGTAAGAGAGCCTCTATCTGCAAACACAATCCACAGGCAATTTCTAGCAGCCAAGATATTTTTCAAGAAACGCTAAGCGAAATTTAATATGCGGGTTCCTTCTTTGGAGATTCCATGCCCCAAATAATGACGGTTCTTTTCCAGACATACTAAGTGCATTTCTTCGTAATTTAATATTATGATTCCATTTCCAGATTCGACTCACAGTTTTGTTGTTCATTCTTCTCTGAAGCATTTCCATCACTAAAAAACCTGCGCCACAATTTCAGTTTCATGTAACGTCAAGACGGTTCACTGTAAATCGCCACACAGGAAAACTGCTACACAGGAAAAATGCCACACAGGAAAACTGCCACATGTTTTCCATTCAGAGGCCGGGGCAAAGTGCTTTTCCTCCGATGGAAATTTTAAATGTGTGGAGATTTTCCAAGGTTCCTGACGACGGGAAGGAGCTCCTTTGTTTGTATTTTCAGGCTGGTTTATACGAGTTGAATCTAGGTAAAAAGTCCGAGGAAAAAAAGTCCAGGTAAAAAAGTCCGAGGAAAAAAAGTCCGAGACTGTTGATAAACGCGGAGAAAAAGTCCAGGAAAAAAGTCTAGGAAAAAAGTCAGAGGAAATAAAGTCAGAGGAAAAAAAGGCCAGGAAAAAAAGTCCGAGATGGGCGTTTTGATTGTCATCATGGGCTAACTAATAAGTCGATTTGACATACTGTTTGAATGTTGGGGATTGGGGTGGGGGGACATACTTTAATTATTTACCTAGTGCGGTGGGGTTGCCGGAAAACCGCCACACAGGAAAACTGCCACACGTGTTTCGTTAAGGGGCCGGACAGAAAGTGCTATTCCTCCGAGGAACACTTTGAATGTGTGGCAGTTTTCCAAGTTTCCTAATTATGTTTTAGTTTTCCAAGGCACCTAACGACGGGAAGGAGCTACTTTGTTTGCTGAATTTTCACGCCGGTTCATACCAGTTTAGGGTGACTGGCCACAAAAGTTCAAGGGAGGGGGGGGGGTATAAAGATCGCCGTACATTTCTTAAAACTACAGTGTTCGACGAAACAACAGAATTACACATGACTCATGCTGTGTTTAGAAAAGGACAATAAGGTGGAATTTTTTAATAACGCTGCTTGTGCTTAGGCTCTAAATATTTACATAGCATGTCAAGTTTGCAATACTTTTCTTTTACTTAATTAATTCATAGGGCCTATGCCTTTTAACAGTTTTTAATCCACCGACTTCATATTCATAACGTTTACGTATCAAATAAAATCAATAGCATTGCGCTTTTGTTTAGGCACTAAACATTAATTTATAGGTCCCAGGCCTAGGCCTTTTTAACAGTTTTTATTCTACCAATGTAATATTGACAGCGTTTACACGTCAAATCAAGTTAATAATAATGCACTTTTACTTAGGCACGAGATATTAATTCAAGAGCCTAGGCCCTTTTACCAGTTTTTTATTTAACCAATGTCATATTCACAAAGTTTACACAGCAAATCAAGTTAATAATATTGGTCGTTTACTTAGGCCCGAAATATTAATTTATAGGCCCTAGGCCTAGGCCGTTTTAGTGGTTTTTATTCTACGGATGCCATATTCATAACGTTTACAAATCAACTCAAGTTAATAATAGTCCGCTTTTATTTAAACACTAAATACTGTTTCATCGGCCCTTGGCTTAGGCCTTTTTAACTGTTTTTATTCTAACGATATCAAATTCATAACGTTTATGTATGAACTGAAGTTAACCATATTGCACTTTTACTTAGGCACTACTTATTAATTTATTGGCCCTATGCCTAGTAATTAACACTGAATGCCTAAGTAAATGCGAATGCTATTAACCTGACTTGGTACATAAACTTTATGAATATGACATCGGTAGAATAAAAATTATTAAAGAGGCCTAGCCCTAGGGCCTATGAATTAATACTTAGTGCCTAAGTAAAAGCGCAATGCTATTAACTGAAGTTGATAAATAAACGTTATGAATATGGAGTCGACGGATAAAAAAACCGTCAAAAAGGCCTAGGCCTAGCTAGGACCTATAAAGGAATATTTTGTGCCTAAGTAAAAGCGCAATATTATTAACTTTATTTGATATGTAAACGTTATGAATATGGCATTCGTGGAATAAAAACTACTAACCAGGCCTAGGCCTATGGCCTCTGAATTGATATTTAGTGCCTAAGTAAACGCCCAATATTATTAACTTGATTTGCTGTGTAAACGTTGTGAATATGACATTGGTTAAATAAAAAACTAGTAAAAGGGCCTAGGCTCTTGAATTAGTATTTCGTGCCTAAGTAAAGGCGCATTATTATTAACTTGATTTGACATGCAAACGCTGTCAATATTACATTGGTAGAATAAAGACTGTTAAAAAGGCCTAGGCCTAGGACCTATAAATTAATGTTTAGTGCCTAAGCAAAAGCGCAATTGATTTTATTTGATACGTAAACGTTATGAATATGAAGTCGGCGGAATAAAAGCTGTTAAAAAGGCCAAGGTATAGGCCCTATGAATTAATTAAGTAAAAGAAAAGTATTGCAAACTTGACATGTTATGTAAATATTTAGTGCCTAAGCACAAGCAGCGTTATTAAAAAATTCCACCTTATCGTCCTTTTCTAAACACAGCATGAGTCATGTGTAATTCTGTTGTTTCGTCGAACACTGTAGTTTTAAGAAGAAATGTACGGCGATCTTTATACCCCCCCTCTCCTGTTGAACTTTTGTGGCCAGTCACATTAAACTGGTATGAACCGGCGTGAAAATTCAGACAAACAAAGGAGCTCCTTCCTGTCGTTAGGCGCCTTGGGAAACTAAAACATAATTAGGAAACTTGGAAAACTGCCACACATTCAAAGTGTTCCTCGGGGGAATAGCACTTTATGCCCGGCCCCTTAACGAAACACGTGTGACAGTTTTCCTGTGTGGCGGTTTTCCGGCAACCCCATCACACTAAGTAAATAATGAAAATATGTATCCCCACCCCCACCCCCAACATTCAAACAGTATGTCAAATCGACTTATTAGTTAGCCCATGATGACAATCAAAACACCCATCTCGGACTTTTTTTCCTGGCCTTTTTTTCCTCGGACTTTTTTCCTCGGACTTTATTGCCTCGGACTTTTTTTCCTAGACTTTTTTCCTGGACATTTTTTCCGCGTTTATCAACAGTCTCGGACTTTTTTTCCTCGGACTTTTTTTACTTGGACTTTTTTTCCTGGACTTTTTTTCCTCGGACTTTTTTTCCTGGACTTTTTTTCCTCGGACTTTTTTTCCTGGACTTTTTTCCCTCGGACTTTTTTACCGATTACCATACGAGTTTAGGGCAACTGGCCACTAAAGTTTAAAGGTAGGGCAGGGTATACAAATTGCCGTTTCTTGGCATATATTGAGAACTGAATTCGGAATTTTAACAAATTCGAGAAAACGTTCTGTGCAAGCGAAGCGTGAATTGTACTTTAATGTGAAGAAATAAATTGCCGTGACTTAGTGCATTTTTTTAAACACCAGTGTTCAACGAAACAACGGAATTACAGCGTTCAGAAAAGGATGATATGGTGGGATTTTTTAATAACGCTGCGCTTTTATTTAGGCACTAAATATTCACATAAAATGTCAATATTTATCTTTTACTTAATTCATAGGCCCTAGACCTAGGCCTTTTTAACAGCTCTTGATCCGCCGACTTCATATTCACAATGTTTACATACCGAGTCAAGTTACAAATATTGCGATTTTACTTAGGTACTGAATATTAATTCATAAGCCCTAGGCCTAGACTTTTTTTAAGAGTTTTTATTTTACCGATGTCATATTCACAACGTTTACACATCAATTCAAGTTAATAACATTGAACTTAAGCACTAAATATTGAAACCCCAGCACTATAATGGTTCGTCGAGACCTCAAGGGAATGGGTTTCCGTGGTGGAGCCGCCTAACATAAGCAATATAAATAACAAGCGTTGGTTGGAGTTGTGTAAAGCTGGGGGCCAGTGGAATCTGGAGTAGTGGAAATACGTTCTGAGGAGTGATGAATCATGTTTCACCATCTGGCAATCCGATGGACGAGTCTGAGTGTGGAGGATGCTAGGTGAACGCTACCTTCCTGATTGTGTTGTGTCATCTGTGAAGTTTGGTGGAGGAAGCACCATGCTCTGGGGCAGTTTTTAGTGATTTAAGCTGGGCCTTTCAGTTCCAGTGCGCCAAAATCTTAACGACGCTGCGGCCTACAATAGCATTCTCGACAATTCTGTGCTCCCAGCATTATGGCAACAATTCGGGAAGGGTCCTTTCCTTTACCAACAGCACAATGCCCCTGTCCACAAAGCGTGGTCCATGCAGGAATGTTTAATGAAATGGGTGAGGAAGAAATGGACTGGCTTGCTTAGTACCCCGACGTCTACCTCATGGAAACATTTGGAATGAATTGGAACTCCGACTGCAGTCAGCCGAACCGCCCAACATCAGTTACTGCTCTTATGGCAGAATGGAAGCAAATTTCTTCAGCAACGCACCTCAATTAGATGAGAACCCTTCCCAGCAAAGTGGAGGCTATAATAGCAGCTAAGGCTGGACCAACTCAATATTAATTCATTTCCTATTACAGGGAGTTTGTAGTTAGTTCAGTGTCTGGGTACTTTTGATCAGATAGCGTATCATTCACATCGTACTAGAATAATCAAGCAATTACAAGCTATAACTCCCACATACACGCACATGTATGTATGTATGTACATATGAATATGCGCGTATTCCAGCGTTGAACTGCTTTTAAAACCGTTTTTCGATTAAACTTATTGAATTAAATTATTATTTTTCGAAATGCAAGCAATAACTGAAATGCTAGCACTTTCAAGGGGGTTAATTGCCCTTGATGTTCACGGCAGTCATTTAATTCCGAAGCAAAAAAAATAACGACGTTTATAGGACTACCCTTATATGTGAGAAAACATTTTAAATACATTAAATATGCTAATTTTATATATTTCTCGGGAGACCTGATTTTTGCACTCAATAATTCGGTACTATCCGTATTCTACTTATTAATAAACTTTTCTTTAATTTTCTTTTAAAGCATTTAGACCTCGAAAGATGCATCCTCTAAGCAACCACAAACTGACAGAGATCCGAACTCCATTGTTCCTGGGGCTGATTAGAGAATTCTAAAACTCCTCGGGGAAATTTTTTTTAGCTATTCTCTTTTACAATTGCAGGAAAATATATGATCATATCCAAATCGGGAGAGTGCACAGCATTTTTCTGTTACGGAATCCATAACGAGATTAGAATACATGTGATCTCTTTTGTTTCGTCTTGTTTAAGTGAAAGTTCTCTAGATCTCTATAATTTCGATAGTGGTACAACGTGAGTTTATCTTTCTTATTATCGTTGTTGCTGACTATTCTAGCAGAGAAAAACACACATGGAGAAATGATCCAACATATTATTGAAAAATATGCATTAGGAAGTGCCGCTTACAATTGGACGGACAATCGGCAGAGTATAATAACACGAAGTTCTTCACGTTGTTTTTAATGATAGATGCTGAATCAAAGATGAATGTCAAAATTTATTGTACAGCAGTAGGACAAGTGACTCAAATCCATTGGGTTGTATTTGATATGTACTTTTTATGTATTAGAACCAATTTTGTTCGTGAATTTCATATCAATAGTCACAGAGGCGTTACTAGGGTGGGACAGGCCCAGGCACCGCTCAAGCAGGGACGTCACGACGACAGGGGTGCGAGGGTGGGCTTCAACCCACCCTGAAATTTGTTTCCCACCCCTGTCGCCCACCCAGTTCAAAGTATGACATATTCAGTATATTTTACTTTAAAATAAAATCTGGACTTTGCCAAGTAATAAGCGTTGTGTTTTATTTCGTGTGGCACTACGCACTTCCCCCTAGGAAGTGCGTTGTTTACTTCTCCGTAGAAAGGTTATCGAAAATTCAATTGTTCTCCACTCTCTCAATTCCTTAGTTTAAACCTCTTTTTCATGTTTGCGTGGCCAGGGGGCTAATGAGGGGTGGATAGGAATTCACTGAAGGGGTCACCACTAATTGCTCTGTTTGTTTTCTTTACAAAATAGGGGATTCCAATAGTGAAAGCGGAATCTAAAGCTACACTAGCGCTCCTAATACTGCCACGGGACAATGAAAATGCATAAAGTGGCTGACGACCGGTTTGTAGCAGGAGTGCAAAGCAAAGTCTCTGGCTTAAAGGAAGGGAGTTAAGGAGGGGGAGGTATTGTGTCTGCGTGGCACGACGTTAAAATTTGTTTTAAATAAACAAAAACGACATTTTCTTTTAAATAAATTGTTCAAGTACAGTATTATTTTCGTAAGCAAAAATGCTAAATTTGAAAAGCAATTTAAAACAATTCATTCAGAGCAACCAAAATTTGAAGGCGACATTCTGACAACACTTGTATATTACACCAATGGCGTAACTATAGTCAGATCTGTGTATATATGTGTATGCACGAATACACATATATACACAGGATTGCACGAATTCCTATGTAGCCGGTATTGGAAAGAATTAAAGCCGCCCCGGTGACTCAGTGGTCTAAGGGCTGGTTTATAACTATTCGTCTGAGAAAGGTCCGGGTTCGAATCCCGGTGAGGCATGAATGTGGTGTTTGACTTACGGTACGAGATCTCTCCCTTCCTTGGAACCAGTAACCTTAAATTAGGGACGGGCGATTGATTACAGTCCGCTGAGTTGCTTTCAATAAAAAAAAAAAAAAAAGCCTTCAATCAAAAATAAAAAAAAAAAGAGTTCCTCTGAAGCTTGCCTCGCCGAAATGATTGCTCGCCATGCTCGCCCATCCTGATTTCGAAGTCTAGCGATGTTCCTGCGCTCAAGAGAAGGCGCAAAAATTCCTCCTTACAATCCTACTAAAACGGATATTGAAGCTTCTGCTCCAGTTTTTGGTGCATTTTTTTGTCACATCATGCTTTGCCATTTTCTCATTCACAGATTTGCTAGCATAACATGTTTTATCAATTTCAGCAGCCTTAGTATATTAAAGTTCTCATTTCTTCGTCAAAATGTTCAGGAGATGTTAATTACTCACATTCAGAAATTAAGGTGCGTTTTTTTTTTTTTGATTGAATGTTTAACAACCATCGTGAGCAATTCAATGGGCTATAAGCAGTCGCCCGTCCCTAATTTAGGGTCACTGCTTCCAGGGAAGGGAGAGAGCCAGTGCCGTAAGATAAAACACAACATCCATGCTTCACCGGGATTCGAACTCGGACCCCTTTCGGACGAAATATCAGACGCCATCGCTTAGACCACTGCGCCACCGGGGCGGCTAAATGCAGCTGCATTTACTTTGCAAGATAAAAATATCGTTCGCACTGTTGAAGATTCTCCACGGGGCTATTTGTTCCATCATTACTGCCACTGCGATCCACAACTGCGTTTGATGTTGTACCGAAGGTTAGAATTCCGAAGCAATTGGGAAAAACCGTACGAACAGTCACAGCAGTTTGATTGTGCTTCCCACTGTGACGTTAATTTTGCTCTGTGGATATACTCTAAAGTGTTACAGAGATTTTATACAGGGTTTTAGGATTTCATATAAAATCTCAATGTTGCAATCTTTTTCCATCTCGTGCACCCATTCCTTTGTTTCCCCAATGTGTGAGAGAAATTTCTGTGTCTGTTCCCCATTAGACACCGGATGCACGGTTATTTACTAAGATGACATTTTGTCTGAGCTTGGTATCTGCACATTGTTTGTTGTATGGAGATTAACTCTATCGCGCCTCTTTTGATGCTTTTCAGGTTTCAATTTCAATGCGGCCGACTAATGCACTAGCCGCTCACATTTTACTTTGAGGCTTGAGATTTACCGAGAGCGGTGTGGTTCTTTCTCAAGGGGAATTTTCTGATATGCTTAAGGGCATTTTCGGGAGAAGGGGAGAAGGAAGCGAGAAGAGAGTTGTCTCTGGGCTTCGAGAGCGAGCGGTCGCACATAGCAGGACGAAGGAATTGCCCCAGGATAGTCTGAGAGGTCTTAGGTGGACCGGCAGGTCAGGGGATTTATCGACAGCGAGGGAGATGATCGAAAGCGGGACTTAAGAAAAAAGCAATTCGAGTTTTAAGCGGAAGAGTTAGGAAACATAGCACAGATAACGGACAACCTTTGCAGGTAATTAAATGAACAGAAGAATAAAAGTTTCTTAGACATATTAACGGATCGCAAGAATTATTTGCATACAGTTATTATCATTTGCTTATTACGTGTTCATTACTATCATCATCAACCACTACGGATTTATTAGCAATTACAAGTTAACAACCAGAACAAAGGTACTAAAAAGAACTTGTTAACAAAAGGGAGAAAACTGATTTGGGTTATTATACAGTGGTTAATCGTTTAAATTAGGTTAGCGATAAAATATTATTTGAGGGACAAGTAAACATTTTTAAAAAATCAAATTTTAAAACTCGAAACAAAATCCACAGCCGTGCGGTGCTGTTGATTTTAAGCTGGCGAATGAATGTTTTTAATTATCTCATAAGGGTTTCTGCAGGTATTAATTTGCAGCAGTATTTTTGTTGAGGTCCATGGAGTAGTGTGCGTCGGACAAATGGTTATTCAGTTTGCTGCGGAGGGCTTTTTCTCTTGTACCTTAGTTTTTAACTCGCTAATCAAGTGTACTTTATTGTTATTTTTTCGTAGGGTTTTAGGCCTTTTTAGGGGGGGTAGTTGCTAGCACGGAGGATGGTTTTAGGTGCAACGGTACCCAGCAAAAACAGTCTTGCTGGGCCAGCCAGCACTGCCATTGCTGGCAGCCAGCACTGCCAGCAATGGCCCAGCACTATGTTGCCGCTGCTGAACCGTCAATAAAATGTCCGGGCGGCCAACAGAAGGGCCAGAAGTTCAAGCCAACAGCTGGCCAACAGTTGGCACCCCATCAGTTGTCGTATGCCACAACATGGCCATCAGTGGTCCATCACAGGCAGTAGCTGCCACAAGTGGCCCTTCAGTGGCCCTGCAAGCACGTGCCAGAAATGATGGCTAGCCTAATGTGGTCCGCTAGTGGGCCGTTAGTGGCAACCAGCAACCACGGAACGTAACTGGTGGCATGCCGAATCTTGTCCGCCAATTTCCCAGTATTAGCCATAATAATAATAATAAAAAAAAAAAGCAAGGATAACCGCAGTTTCCTAAAGCTACAATTTTTTTTTTCTACCCTTACGAATTAACGCTACGCTGGGGAAATTTTCCCGACAGACCGGAAAAACGCCGTTTGCATCTGACTAGATTCGATCCAGGGCCGTTCACATGGAAGCCGCCTACCGACCGGACTAATTCACGACCCTCGGAGACGTGCTGGAAGCTATCTGTTTGGTATGCAATCTGTAATCGAATGCTTCCCTCTTTCATTTTATAATATTGCGAGGTATTTTTCATAAAAGTCAGTTTCATATAATTGATAAATTAATTTTTTCAACGTAACGACAGTTTTTTTTTTTTTTTTACGTTAAGGGAACTTCACTCATTTTCAAGGCGTGTACATACTTAGAGTCGCTTTCCAAAGTTTTGTACTGTCCTTGCCGTCTTGAAAAGAGATTGTTGAATAAATATATATTTACTCGGGTTCATGTCACATTCCGTTACATTTTTAACGTTGTGTCTTTCCTTTCCGTTGTCCGAAGCTACATTTGTTTTAAAGAGTAAAAGATATTTTATTTTACTTCTCGTTATTTTTAGAAGCGAATTCCTCCCAGTCTTGTGTATTCAACCTATGGATGAGTACACCACATAGCGTTGCTTTTTTTTTCTTTCAAATAATTAATAAATTTTGTACGCGTATAACTCTTTTTTTTTTCCCCAACAAACGCTATTTTAATGGTTTTCCAGGATATGTGTTTCAAGCGGTTTCAAATTTTTTCTTGTTATTCATCCACTCCATTCCATGAATTGTTATTCATGGGAATGGAGTGGGTGTATTTCATGGCTGTAATGAGCATTTCACGGCTTAATCTGATATCTTCGTCGACGTAAAATTTCATTAGGAAATTAATTCGCCTCACCACATATGGATTTTTTCTTAACATCCACTAAAATAACACGATGGCGATAGCGTCGTCTTCAACTAACTGGTACCATGAGAGACACAGCAAGTGTTGCTTCTGCGCATGCGCAGTCCCGATGCTTCCACCTGCTGTTGGGGGTTGCATTGGTTGCCAGCAACGGGCCACTAGTGGCACTTGCTTGGAGGCCCACAATTCACGGCGATGCTGCAGGGCCATCAATGGCTCGCCAAAAAATAGTGCTGCCACCAACGGACCACTACCGGGCCGTGAGCGGCTGATTTCAGCCAGCAGTGACCCATCACTGCCAGCTGGTGGCCAGCAGTTTCCCAGCACTTGTGTTTTTGCTGGGTATGGAGTTTAGCTTAATTTTTTCTTCTCTTGCAAACTGAATAATGCAGAAACCCACACTTTCTGGTCTTTGTAGAATAGCGAGAGATATTATCTGTGCTTGCCCCTGATGAAGCTATGGAGGAAAACTACCTCATATTCTACAATCCTTGCCTTTTTTTCTCCTGGTTGAAATTCTGGATTTCTCAGTTAGTAAGAATTTATGTTTTCTTTATTATCTATGACTTTTTAATTTTTTGCATTCATCTTATTCGTCCTTATGTGGTTTTGAATTTTCTTCCACGCAGCCGTTGGCGCTTTAGAATTTCAAAGTTGATTAGTTTTGAAAATTTTCAGAGTTCAAAGTTGATTAGTTTTGAAATATTTTGTAATATACTGTATATATATTACAAAATACTTGGATTTTAATCTGATCATGATCTCTTCCACACTTGTCATTTTCCATATCCACGAGTTTCTCATCTTCTCTTTCCTGGTTACATTACTTCGGCATGCTTCTTTCAGTTGTCTGCAGCCTTTGTACGTCTTTTTTGGTTAAGGTCCATGTCTCTGATCTATATGTAAGAACCGAAAGAATGCATTGATTAAACACTTTTCTTAAGACATAATGCCATATCATCATCATCAATATCATCACCAGTGTCAACCATTATCAATCCACTCCTGGATGAAGGTATCCCAAGTTTCCTCCACAACAGTCTGTCTTGCGCCAGTCTCCTCCATGTAACTCCCGCATACTTTCAAATTTCATCCACCCATCTCCTATGTGGTCTTCTTCTGGGTCTTTTCCTGTCCCTTGGAATCCAATGAAAAATTTTGGCTGTCCATCGATGGTCTGTCCTTCTGGCAGTATGTCCGGCCCATTGCCATTTCAGGGATTTAACTCTGATCATAATGTCTTCCACTCTTGTCATTTTTCTGACCCACGAGTTCCTTTTCTTATCTCTCCTGGTTACCCCAAGCATGCACCTCTCCATGCTACTTTGAGTTGTCTGCAGCCTTTGTATGTCTCTTTTAGTTAAGGTCCACGTCTCTGCACCATACGTAAGCACTGGAAGGATGCATTGATCAAACACTTTTCTTTTAAGACATATTAGCATATTGCTCTTGAAAATTATGCTGTTTCTTCCAAAAGCTCTCCAGGCAACTTTTGCAAACCGATTAATTTCTTCATCAATGTGACCCTTACTTGATATCTGCTGTCCAAGATAAACGTAGGTGTCTGTTATCTCTAGCTTTTCTCCATCAATCGATGAATCTTCATTTCTTGTAAAAGCATTAAACATCACTTTTGTCTTCTGAAAGTTCATTTTTAATCCCACTTCTTTACACTTGTCAGCAAGTTCCTGGATCATACTCTGCAGCTCTGATGGGGTGATTGCAAAAATGACTACGTCATCAGCAAAACGAAGGTGGGTTAGATAATCTCCATTAATCTTTATCCCTTTATTTTCCCAGTGCAGTGATTGAAAGACATTTTCCAATGTGGCATTAAAAAGCTTCGGAGATATGGTTTCACCATGTCTCACTCCCTTTTCACTTTTTCTGTGTGTTGTATTTTAAAACAACCGAATCTTTGCACTTGCGTTTTAATAGAAGTTATTAATAATATTAATGTATGCATCTTCAATACCGCAGGATTTCAGAGCCATTGTAACTGCTGATGGTTTCACCGAATTAAAGGCTTTTTCATAATCGATAAAAGCCATGCACAATGGAAGTTCATATTCCCTCACTCTTTCAATTAGTTCTCTCAGTACGTGGATATGCACTATTGTGCTGTAGCCACTCCTGAATCCAGCTTGTTCTCTCGGTTGAGCCATGTCCAGTGTTACCTTCAAGCGGTGTGAAAGAACTGTAGTGAAGATTTTATAAACCACTGATTAGAGGCTGATAGGTCTGTTCCTGAAATCCTCAATGTCACCTTTTTTATGTAGCAGGATCATTGTAGCGTTGATCCAATCCTCAGGAATCTTCCCTTCATCAAGGCATCGAGTGAAAATTTGGGCGAGTACTGTTTCGATTTCTCCAATTGCTTCTTGTATGATGTCTACAGTAATTCCATCTTCTCCTGGAGCTTTCCCCCGTTTCATGTTCTTGATTGCATGTGCAACTTCTGCTGGGAGGACTGCAAGAACTCTGGTACTGGTACCTTTCATGATGTCTGGAGTACATGTATCATCCCTTTCATATAATTTGGAGTAGAAATCTTTCACTCTTGTCAAAATTTCGCCTCTGTTTCTTGTTACAGAACCATCTTCTTTTCTCAGTGCCATAATCTGTTTTCTTCCCTTACTGAGATGTCCCCTTGCTGTCTTTAGGCTTTGGTTGTTTTCAATTGCTTTCCTCACTAGTTCACAGTTGAATTTCCTTACGTCTTCAGTGATACTTTTTCGTACTGTCTTGCATAGCTCTATATATTCCACTTTGGAAGTCACATCTTCTTTAGTTGTCCTCATCTCTCTTCTTTTTTGCATCAACATTTTGGTTTTTCCTGATAATTTGTTCACATGCAACTTGTTCTTAGACCCAGCTAATTTTGTTGCTGTTTCCATAAGAGCTTTGGTTACTTTTCTGTTAACTTCAGAAATATCCACTTCTTCTGATGTTAGGCTTTCTAAAGCAGAGAATCTGTTCTTCATTTCCTACTTGAAGGTATTATGGTGTTTTTAAGGTTGGTTATGTCAATACATTTTGTTTGTTTAATGAGCTTGCCACGTTCGAGTTTAGTGTTTTGGTGCATCTTACATCTCACCAATCTATGGTCACTACCTGTGTTGAACTTGTTTAGCACACTGCAGTCGTCTATGACCAATTTTTTGTTACACATAATAAAATCAATTTCACTTGTCGTCCCATTTGGTTGCCACCATGTTCATTTCCTGCTTGGCATTTTCTTGAAAAAGGAGTTAGAGATGAAAAACCCTTCTCTGCCTCTGTAAACTCAACGAGAGTATTTCCACGCTGGTTTCTGTTACCGTGACCGAATTTACCTACTGAAGTTTCATTCTGTTGCTGTTGCCCTATTTTTTCATTGAAATCTTCCATAATTATCTTCAAGTGCTGCTTACCTTTATTATTTAGATGACGAATTTCTTCATAAAATTATTTAATTTCTTCTTCAGGGTGACTTGTGGTGGGTGCATAAGTTTGAATAATCTGAACCTGGTATCTATTCGAGAGTTGGATAACGAGTCGTGCAGCTCAGTCAGAGGAACTTTCAACTTTTACAACTTTATCCTTCAGTTTCTTGTTTATTATAAATCCAACACCACTAGTTCTGCCAGTATCTGTCCCACGATAGTAGAAGAGATGTCCACTTTTCAGTTAAATGAGATCTTCTCCTTTTCTCCTTACCTCACTTAGCCCGACGTTGTCCCACTTGATCCGTTGTAGTTCCTCTTCCAATTCAAGAAGCCTTGAACCAGAAGATAGGGAGCGTCCATTATACGTGGCCAAGGTCAGCATCAGATGGCAGCCTAGTCCGGTCCTCCGGGGATTCTTAGCACCCTCTGCCTTCATGTCGCACTGGCCGCTGCCTTGGCCAGGTACATTCCAGCTGCCGGAGACTGAGGGCCAAGATTTAAGTTGTGGAGTCATTTTGGAGGGGTTTGGCCATAACTCACCACGCTGGCCAAGCGGGTTGGTGAGTGTGGGATAGCATTTCCTCTAATCCCGATGGTATAGTTATACCGCTATTGGCGGTCTAATGCTATATATATATCATCATCGTCATCATCATTGTCAACCATTATCAATCCACTGCTGGACGAAGGTCTCCCGAATTTTCCTCCACAACGGTCTGTCTTGTGCCAGTCTCCTCCATGTCACCCCTGCATACTTTCGAATTTCATTAACCCATCTCCCATGTGGTCTTCTTCTGGGTCTTTTCCTGTCCCTTGGAATCCAATCTAAAATTTCGGCTGTCCATCGAGGATCTGTCCTTCTGGCAGTATGTCCAGCCCATTGCCATTTCAGGGATTTAACTCTGATCATGATGTCTTCCACTCTTGTCATTTTTCGGATCCACGAGTTCCTCTTCTTATCTCTCCTGGTTACACCAAGTATGCACCTCTCCATGCTTGTTTGAGTTGTCTGCAGCCTTTGCATGTCTCTTTTAGTTAAGGTCCACGTCTCTGCACCATACGTAAGCACTGGAAGGATGCATTGATCAAACACTTTTCTTTTAAGACATAATGGCATATTGCTCTTGAAAATTATGCTGTTTCTTCCAAAAGCTCTCCAGGCAAGTTTTGTACGCCGATTAATTTCTTCATCAATGTGACCCTCACTTGATATCTGCTGTCCAAGATAAACGTACGTGTCTGTTATCTCCAGCTTTTCTCCATCAATCGATAAATCTTCATTTCTTGTAAAAGCATTGAACATCACTTTTGTCTTCTGAAAGTTCATTTTTAATCCCACTTCTTTACTCTTGTCAGCAAGTTCCTGGATCATACTCTGCAGATCTGATGGGGTAGTTGCAAAAATGACTACGTCATCAGCAAAACGAAGGTGGGTTAGATAATCTCCATTAATCTTTATCCCCTTGTTTTCCCAGCTCAGCGACTGAAAAACACACTCCAATGTGGCATTAAAGAGCTTCGGAGATATGGTGTCACCTTGTCTTACTCCCTTTCCAATTTTTACGTGTGTTGTATTTTCAAACAGCCGAATCTTTGCGCTTGCATTTTCATAGATGTTATTAATAATATTAATGTATGCATCTTCAATACCGCAGGTTTTCAGAGCCATTGTAACTGCTGATGGTTTCACCGAATCAAAGGCTTTTTCATAATCGATAAAAGCCATGCACAATGGAAGTTCATATTCCCTCGCTCTTTCAATTAGTTCTCTCAGCACGTGGATATGATCTATTGTGCTGTAGCCACTCCTGAATCCAGCTTGTTCTCTAGGTTGAGCCATGTCCAGTGTTACCTTCAAGCGGTGTGAAAGAACTTTAGTGAAGATTTTATAAACTACTGATAGGAGGCTGATAGGTCTGTAGTTTCCGAGATCCTCAATGTCACCTTTCTTATGTAGCAGGATCATTGTAGCGGTGTTCCAATCCTCAGGAATCTTTCCTTCATTAAGGCATCGAGTGAAAATTTGGGCGAGTACTGTTTCGATTTCTCCACTTGCTTCTTGTATGATGTCTACAGTAATTCCATCTTCTCCTGGAGCTTTTCCCCGTTTCATGTTCTTGATTGCATGTGCAACTTCTGCTGGAAGGACTGGAGGAACTCTGGTACTGGTATCTTTCATGACATCTGGAGTGCATGTATCATCTTTTCATATAATTTGGAGTAGAAATCTTTCACTCTTGTCAAACTTTCGCCTCTATTTCTTGTTACAGAACCATCTTCTTTTCTCAGTGCCATAATCTGTTTTCTTCCCTTACTGAGATGTCCCTTTGCTATCTTTAGGCTTTGGTTGTTTTCAATTGCTTTCCTCACTAGTTCACAGTTGAATTTCCTTACGTCTTCAGTGATACTTTTTCTTACTGTCTTGCATAGCTCTATATATTCCACTTTGGAAGTCACATCTTCTTTAGTTGTCCTCATCTCTCTTCTTTTTTGCATCAACATTTTCGTTTTTCCTGATAATTTATTTACATGCAACTTGTTCTTAGACCCAGCTAATTTTGTTGCTGTTTCCATAAGAGCTTTGGTTACTTTTCTGTTAACTTCAGAGATGTCCACTTCTTCCGATGTTAGGCCTTCTAAAGCAGAGAACCTGCTTATATATATATGTATATACATATAAAATTCTTATAAAAAAAGAAAACAATTCTTTAGTATTTTTTTTCCGATGCCATATATATATATATATATGTATATTCATATAAAAATCTTATAAAAAAGGAAAAACATTTCTTTATAAACTTTTTTCCTTATTAAAAAGAAAATTTTTCTTTATAAAAGAAAAAAATATAAAATTTTATAAAAAAAAGTATTTGAAAAAAAGTATAAAGTATGTAAAAAATCTTATAAAAAGTTTAAAATATAAAATTGTCGCTCTAACCTTAGAATAACAAGCATAAAAATAGTATATTTTAAGAAAGTATTTATAAGAAACTTTTTGATTACTGTAGTTTTACTTTTAGTTTTAGGTGTTTTATTACAAGTGAGTACCATTAAATACAATAAGCTGTATTTAGTGGTACTATTTTTGTATTCCGTTGAGCATTTGGTCATTCCAGACATTCCGATTGCTTTTTTTTGAGCAATTTGCAATAGTGCTTGCTGTAATCAGGAGTTCGTAATAGCTTTTATAGTCTTTATTTGACTCCCTTGCCGAGGCTCTCAGCTCCAAAGAATATCTAAGCTGGCGGCACCAGAGGGAGCTTTCCACTAAGAGGGAGGTTTTAACGGCCATTTTGTACCGTGTAGGGGTGGGGTTAAGGCATAGTACAGTAAATTGGCTCTGTAAGTTGTTTTAAAAACTTTTGTTCCTTTAGCCCCTATTTGATCATTTTTTCGTGTTTTTGGCATTGCTGACATGTGTTGGTGCTCCGTTTTATACTTTTTTTCTTCGCACAGCCTAAGAAATCATTCTTATAGCATTTGTTTCCCATTTGTTTTTGTTCTGGTAACATGCTTTTGGTTGCTGGATCTCGTTGCCCTCCTGCTAAAATTTTGTGTGTGCGTGTATGTTTGTGTGTGTGTGTGTATGGGGGGGGGGGTGTGCTTTAGAGTTGGGTTAGTAGTTTCAAGTAAAACATTTTACAATATCGTGCATATTTTGCAACTTTTTTTACGTTTGAAGTAATTTCCTAGAAGTTGATGCACTTTGTTCCGTTAGTGCGAGGTGCTTCGTAGCACAATTCTGAAGTATTAACATAAATTGCATAATTTAGCTATTTTTGTTTTCATTGGATTTGTTAATGATAGGTCGATGTAGGTTGGTCCATGTGTGTCATATGTATTATAAAAATTTGGGGGGGCTGGAATTAGCTTGTTCCTGTTTTTTTTTTTTGTTTTTTTTTTTATTTTTTTCCTTCTGTGTCTGTTTGGGGAGTATTACTTGGGCAGGGAGGATTGTTTTATTATTTGTGGGGGTTTTAAGTTATTCAAATGCATATACGACATAGCAGAAACCCATGCACAACCAGGTCTTTGTAGAGGGGGCTTTGCTGATCCTTGATAAAGCTAAAGCTCACTATTTACGGTATTTTCTGCATTCTGTGCTAGTTTTCCCTGCTTGTTTGCATTGCATTTACATTTTTTTAAACTTCTCTCTTGCTTTTTGGCTGTATGTATTTTTAAAGTGTTTTTTTTTTTTGTTGTGTGTGTGTGTATGTGATTTTAAAGTGTCTTTTTGATTTTGTTATATATATTCAGAGAGATGAGAGAGATGGATGCGGAGAGAAGAGAGAGATGGAGGCGCAATATTTTGTAGCTTTCCTGCGGCGCAGAAATTCCTAGTTACGCTTCTAAACAGTCAGCTATTAACAACAAGAAATTAGACAGGTTTTCTATCAAAAGGTCTCACTCTGATTAAGTTCCTCGGAGTACCACGATTTAGAAAATAGCTAAGTCAGTAAATGCGCTGTATTTAGTGAGTGTGTATTGTTATGTTTGAACGAAAATAAGTATAAAAATAATTTAGCATTTTCTTCCGTCGTATTAGTGTTTTAATACTGCATAAGCTTGCAACACGTACATTACATTCATATATTTTTATGTTCATTTGAACTAAGCCCTAAATCGCACAATTTGACTAACTAATATCACTATTTGTACAAATTAGCGAGGATTTGTCTTAATTATAAAACAAGTACAAGGAATATTCTCTTACAGAATTTTTTTATCAATAAAAGAATTTCTCGTGGGAATAAAATTTATTGCTTCGACTCAAGGAGTATTTCTACATCATCTTCAGTTGATAATATTCATCATAACTTCGGCAGAGCATAATGTATGTTTTAAAATTATAATGAGATCATTACAAAGGAGGAACTAAAAGTATGTATATCAATATCTTCTCAGAAGCTCGCTTATTTTGCCCTTCGCTTTGAGTAGTGCTAATGGTGTATCCTTTGGACGCGGTACAAGATCAAAGATTTATTGCAGCGGGAAAGGTCCTCACACACAGTTAAGGGTACAGATCACCTCGGGAGAATTTGTGTAGGATCCTCGTTCAAAAATTTTAATCGGATTCAGCTTTCTGTTCCTCTCTCGAGGATACTTGTAATCTTGGAAACACAGAGACATTTATACCATGAATATTCAATCGCACAACAAGTTTGAAATCAAATGTTAATGAGTTTTCTGAAGCACAGTTGGAATGTTTCCTATCCAGTAAGCGCAAACGTTGCGGAAGATATAAACTCTCGGGAGTTGCGGACAATGAAAGAAAGCAAGCAACGAAATTTGTACAGTAAGGCCGATTTCAGACATTGTTTCAACTTTCTCAGATTTTTCAAATCAGTACGCTTCGCCGTAGAAATGCGGATTTCGTTTTGGTTCTAATGCCCTTTCACTGCTTATGCCCTTTCTGTATATACCTGCTTGGAAATTAGAGTGCTTTTGGTACATAAACGCTAGAGAAATCCAATGTGGAGAAAAAACAAACAAACTGTTATTGAGATTCGAATGCGTTACTTCACGATAAGCTTTCACATTCTGCACGTGCCGTTTATAGGAGTGCTGATCAAAACATGCAAAGTATCAACTCCGTTTAATCACTGGAAATATCTTGCTGTATATTTTTTGTTAACTCCCTCTATATTCAAGTAATTTTTGATTTCTCTTCATGCCAAAACTTGACTCAAATTTTACCCTTTCCATCAACAATAACGAATAAATTCTCGGGGTAGATAAATTAAATATTTGAGATTTATGTAAAATCATAAAATATTGTAGATAAGCGTATGTTATAACACCTTGTAAAGAAACGAGTGAAAATATTTCAGAACAGACAAATCAAAAATGGCCAGGACTATGTACCTTTGCACATAAAAAAATGCCTCGGGGGGGGGGTTATCAGCAAGTGTCGCGTGTTCAATCAAGGAAAACGATTCCTTCAAAACGAAATTCATCTTAGTTTTGAAAATGCATTTTTAATCATCTGGCTGCGATACACGGACGGCGTATTTTTCATATGTCCACATGGAAAGAGGAGATACTCCCGCTTTTCCTCAATAAAATCAAAAAATCAATTATATATATCCTACTATCAATTTCACTATGGAACTTGAACACAATAGCGAAAAGCCACGAGAAAAAAAGTACATATGTATATATATAATCATCATCAACCATTATCACTCCACTGCTGGATGAAGGTCTCCCCAAGTTTCTTCCACCATTGTCTGTCTTGGGCCTTTCTCTCCATGTCACTCCAGCATACTTTCGAATTTCATCCATCCATCCCCCATTGGGTCTTCTTCTGGGTCTTTTCCTGTCCCTCGGAATCCAGTCCAAAATTTCGGTTGTCCATCGGTGGTCCGTTCTTCTGGCAACATGTCCAGCCCATTGCCATTTCAGTGATTTCACTCTGGTCGTGATGTCGTCCACTCCTGTCATTTTCCTTATCCACAAGTTCCTCTTTTTGTCTTTCCTGGTTACATCAAGCATGCATCTCTCCATGCTACTTTGAGTTGGCTGCAGTCTTTGTATGTCTTTTTTAATTAAGGCCCATGTCTCTGCTCCATACGTAAGCACTGGCAGGATGCATTGGTTAAACACTTTTCTTTTAAGACATAATGGCATATACTGCTCTTGAAAATTATAATGTTTCTTCCAAAAGCTCTCCATCCAAGTTTTATACGCAGATATCAAGTGAGGGTCACATTGATGAAAAAATTAATCGGCGTATATATATATATACACTGACGGAAAAAAAAATCCCAACACCAAGAAGGGGTTGTGTTAGATAAACGACAGTTGGTAGGCGGTGAGAGTACATCTGTAAGATGACGTCTATGCAAATTTCGCGCTTGGCGCATACGTGTGGCGCTAGTAGCGCCCCTCGGAACATGCAAAGCAGGTTTGCTGTAAATACGCGCTGTAACGTTCGTGAGCGTTAGTTATCGTTGAGATTCGACGTAGTGTGTTGATGTTAGTCAAGAATGCCTTTAAGAAGACGAAGAAGCCATTATCAACAGCTCACGGAGTTTGAACGATGTCGTGTAATAGGGCTACGAGAAGGTGGATTTTCTTTCCGCAATATTGCAGAACGACTTGGCAGGAATGTAACCACTGTTCATGATTGTTGGCAGCGGTGGTCAAGGGAAGGTACTGCCTCAAGAAGACCGGGTTCCGGCCGCCCACGTGGCACTACTGAGAGGGAAGACCGCCGAGTACGGCGTATGGCTGTTGCGCATCGTACCGCGTCTGCGGCAGCAATTCGAGCTGCAGTTGCCACCACGGTGACACAACGAACTGTTACAAATCGGTTACTTGAAGGACAGCTCCGAGGCAGACGCCCTGTAGCGTGCATTCCACTTACTCCAAACCACTGCCGTTTGCGACGTCAGTGGTGTCAAGCTAAAGCTCATTGGAGGACGGAGTGGAGATCTATTGTGTTTTCTGATGAAAGCCGGTTGTGCCTGGGTGCCAGTGATGGCCGTGTGTTGGTTAGAAGGAGGCCAGGTGAGCTCCTGCAACCAACCTGTCTGCGGCCGAGACACACTGGACCTACACCTGGAGTTATGGTGTGGGGAGCAATTTCCTATGACAGCAGGAGCACTCTAGTGGTTATCCCACGCACCCTGACGGTCTGGTGATTCAACCTGTTGTGCTGCCATTCATGAACAGCATTCCAGGGGATGTTTTCCAACGGGATAACGCTCGCCCGCATACCGCTGTTGTAACCCAACATGCTCTACAGAGTGTCGACATGTTGCCGTGGCCTGCTAGATCACCAGATCTTTCACCAATCGAGCACGTATGGGACCTCATTGGACGACAACTCCAGCGTCACCCCAACCAGCATTAACCGTCCCTGTATTGACCGACCAAGTGCAACAGGCATGGAACTCCATCCCACAAACTGACATCCAGCACCTGTACGACACAATGCATGAACGTTTGCGTGCTTGCATTCAACATTCTGGCGGTTACACCGGTTATTAATGTACCAGCATTTCACATTTAAAATGGCTCTTCTCGCGCTTACAATAAGCTGTGATCTTGAAACCTTAATCGATTAAATATGTTACCTATACAAATGTATTGCCGCCATTTCATTCCTCTACAACTATTTTTTCGTGGTGTTGGGATTTTTTTTTTCGTCAGTGTATATATGAAATGATCTGGTGGAGATAAATCTAAGAGTCTTCAATCTCTAAGAAATAAAAGCTTCTCGTAACAACTTCAGGGTCTTTGTGGGTGGCGTAGCAGATAGCAATAAGACGACTTTTTTTTTTTTTTTTTTTTTTTTTTGACGTGGTGCTACGTCTAACTCCGCTTACGGTCGACCGCCTGTGCCAAAAATAGGTCCCAATTCAAATCACTATAGCGTTAAAAATACGTCCCACACACTAATCATGCTAGCATATTCGTAAACAGCATGGAGTCCAATTCGCGTACTGCGTAGTACATCATGCGCGCGGCATTACCCTCGCACCCTGTGCGCGGAGGAGACGATGCAATATTTCTTGGAGTGCCGCCGCGCTTGACTCAGTCTATCTCGACAACCGTGAGCGCAACGCGACGGTGCATGGTATCGTTTTAAAGCTCTCGGCGAGATCTATTCAAATATACGAAGAAAATTTCCCAGTGGTTTGAACTGAATATTTTAAAAATTGTTTTCATGTGAACCGGTGAACATTTTTGACAATATCGTGGTTCATCTAGACAGCCGTGAGTGCAAGACGACTGTGCGTGGTATCGTTTTGAATCTCGCGACGAGATCCATTCAACTACACTGCCTGACAGAGAAAATTCCACACCACGAAGACGTGAACGCAACGCTATGCAAATTGCAGGGTGGGTTCACACGTACAAGTTATACAAATGATTGCATTTCCAGGCCAATCGCACGAACGGCGCGCGGTATATAAGCGGACAACCAGCCCGTGAGACCATCAGTTGAGATGTCGTCACGGCCGCGAGAAGAGATGTACGCATTTCAGTGCATGTTGAGGTATACGTATGTAATAATAAAATATGTTACATCATGAATTTTAAAACACTCATTATTTAATTAAATCAGCTAGAAATTTTTGGCTGCCAAAAATCTGATAAAAGCGCCGATGGGGGGCGTGGCATGTTTTTCAAAATGTATTTTTAAATCCTTCATTAGTGCTAATCCCTCCGTGTCCCCTTTGTTTACAAAAACTTCTGTAACTCTGAACTACAATTTACAGTGTGTTGAAAAAATCGTCCTTCTGTTCTATAACTGCATCAGATGCTTCCTCAATTAAATTACTTTCTTCCGATGTGTTCAAAGTAACGAACTCACACACGTTATTCGTTGCCTCTTCAATACACAGATCGTCATAGAGCGTAACGAAATTTTTTGCATTTCCATCATTGTTTAGGCACGTAATTAGATTTAAAATTGCGTCTAAACCATCTGTTGTATTGACAACGAAATGCCTCGTTTTGTTTGAAAGAAGCTGCTTTGCTCACTTTAAAGAAAAAAATAAGCTACATTGAAACCACAGACCACTAGGTTTTGTAATGGAAATCCGGAAGACAAAAAGTGCCCTATGAAGTCTAAAGACGCTAAAGAAAGTCTTTGAGGCAAAAATCGCCGATTTTTTTAAACTTCAAAAGTTCATGTTTTTAATTGCCTTATAACAAATATTACCATCCTTTATTTGGATAATCCGTTATTTGGAGATAAATGTACAAAACCGCGTATACATCTGGACTGGGGATCACAAAACTGTTCGCTAGATAGACGTGTCCACTTTTCGGGAGTGCTCGTTAAGGAGGTTTTATTGTATATTCTATCGATAAAAAACATTTTAGTACAACTGTGGATTGCTTTTACTGAAAAAGGCTTAAACTGACGAAAGTAACGAAGTATAAACCATAATCGGCACGTCGCAACTCGAGCATTCATGAAAGAGACACACTCACGTAGGAAGAACATGCTCTGGTTTATGTAATATCTAAACCATACTCGCCAAGTTTTTGCAGTGGTTGAAAGGCAGCTGCAGCATACGGAGTCTCGTTTTGGAACATGTGACTGCTGTTCAGTTCTCGGTCTCTCACAGAATCAGTCTCTCGAAGTTTCCCGATGAGGTGATGAACTGTTTTGTTCAGCTCTGTCTGGTTTACACACATTTATTACCTAAAGAACCATCTACAACTCTACAACGAAATGTCTTCGTTCACTACGCAAATCATCTTTCTCTTTTGGCAAACCATCCTGTTCTCTGGTACAACACATCAGCGCACGTCCTTTTGCACGTTAGCAATTACTCTACATGAGTGAATCAATGGTTTTTTTTTTTTGTTTCGTTTTGTTTGAGGGTTTAACGACCACTGTGAGCAGCTCAATGTAGAAACAGTCGCTCGTCCCTAATTTAAGGCCACTGGTTCAAGGGAAGGAAAACAGCCAGTGCCGAGACAAACTCAGCATCCATGCCTCCCTGGGATTCCAATCCGGAGCCAATCTCGGACGAATGGTGAGAAGCACAGGGGCGGCTCAAATATCTCTGCTAGCTCATGATCCGCAAGGAGACTGAAAATAAGGGTGTATTTCAAAATTAACGCTGTGTATATTGAAATACCTTTAGCGCACTGGTTTGAGAGTTTTACCAAAAAAGAGATGAGCTTATTACATTCGAGAATTTAGTGGTACCATTCTTGCTTTTCTTTGGTAAAGGTGAAGGCTTAACGATCCCCGGGTAGATCTAGAGGTATAAGGAGTATAAAGAGTCGATCGTTCCTATTTTAAGTCTGATTCCAGGACAGGAGTCCACAGGCGAATTAACCATGCCTCATTCTAGATCGTCTCGGAGGATTAGCCAGAAGCCCGCGCCTGTGTCCACTCTGCCACCTTCTCGTTTAAGATACAAGAATGGAAATAGGAAAGGAAACCCGAAATTAGGTTTTTTTCTTTTTGCGAGTGCATACATAAAGTTTATAAACTATTTTTTTCAACCACCTTGTAATACTTGTTCAGGGAGCATGGGGCTCTGTCAGGCTGTTTTGGCTTCTTTTCGATGCTCTCGTGTTGTGCTTGTTTCCATTCACTTGTAATAAAATCTCTCCTGCAAAGCAAAATAAATGGATTGAATTGAATTGAATTGAATTGAATACATGTACACATGCATATAATCATGTTATTACCAGTCTTTTTTAGGCAACTCCAGCGATCTATTGAAATTTGATGGCGATGTTTTTTAGAAAGTGCATCCATGTGTCGTAGACGTCGTCTGATCTCTCCTTTGGACTAAATCATCAGATGGAAAATGTTGTTACGCCAAAGGTTAAATCTCTGCACCTTTTAAATAAGTGACCAACGTCTTTCCCACTCTTTTGCATCTACGTATACGTTCGAATGATGCAAGGGACGAGCATTTCTGCTTCGTCACCTATCCTGTTTCGATTCTTGGCAAACACTCTACAAGATATCCGTCCTGATTGGACGGACATAGTTGAGAATTTGGCGTAGAACATCGAACTCACTCCAGCTTTCCGCTGATTCAGCTGCTCTGCCTACAGAAAACACGACTGGCCTGACACTCAATACGATTGCAATTTTTATCTAAAACTGTGCCGTAGTGTCGACTAATTTGATACAGGAATTGACTGCCTCTGAATGGTAAGGCCAAAATGCGAATGAATACCTGAGTAACAGTTCTGTTTGTTTCTTCTTCGTCACTGAAATTTACGTTCTTATTTACTCTGCAGTTTATCCACATAAAATAGGCATATGCGGGTATGCCCCTATTGCTTTAGTTAAAAATGATCGACTTTTAAATTCTCAGTGTCTGTTTGTGAGAAGCGTGAAATTTTAACACGGCTTAATGCAGCAACAGGAATTAAACTTTGTGATCATATCCGAAAGCCTGCGACCATAGTTTCTCAGCTGATTCAAATGATATTTAGAAATAAATATAATCAGCCATGTCATTTCTCATTATTTTGGATACTTTAAATGAGAATTAACTGACATCTGAAAACAATAAACCCTTTGAACCAACCAGCAGGAATAATGAATTCGTAGCTGCAATTCACAGTGATATGAGTGATAGAGAAAGATGGACTTTTTTCTAAGGGTGAAAAAAAATGGAATGCCATATGACTCATGCAATTTCATTTAACCAGCAGGTTTGCGAATGCTGATATCTCCACAAAGTTTAAATTTATTTCATGATTACTGATTGAAAAACATAAACAGAACCGCTCACCAATGAATTCTGATTTCCCGAAACGAAAGCAAATATGTAAAAATAGCTTTAAAGTATGAAAATTGATGCTGAATCATACCTCATGGCTATTTATTTATTTCTAAGTATTAAATGGATTCATGATATGCACAGTCAGTTTAATTTCTTTGGTTGTTTTAAAGTACATCACCATTCATGTGGATTCCGAAAATTGAGGTTTAGAGCTGATTACCGTGATAAAGGGTTTATCCAGGAATTTCCTGTTGGGGAATACTGATAAACTTTAAGGGGGTGTTGGATGAAAGGAAATTTTTTGTAGGCTGGAAGTGTATATATGATGAAACATTTTGGCTTTAAACCTAGGATTGAAAATAGGGAAAACTTCCAAAAATCGAAAACTGTAGAATTAGTTTTTTAGTTAAGAATGATAAAACTGAGAATATTTTTTTCAAAAACTACACGCGGCTATTTTTTTGTGTGCTATTTTTATTTTGTTTATCTCGTATGCTTTCTTAAACAAAGCTAGAGAAAATAAATAAAAATATGGATTGCTGAAACAGTAGATATTGATATATTAACAAATCTTGTGCATGCTGGAATGATTCAGAAGTACAGTATATCTGCAAAACCCGTAGCAGACTAAATCGAAGAGATACATAAATTTATACGTTTATGGTTGCAATGACTGTGACTTTGAATATATGATTTAAACAAGAAAACCCAAAAATACACGTTAGGCTACTAGACTGCTATATAGATAATCTTAAATTAAAAAACAAAAGAAAAATCATTACATTATGGTAAAGCATGCTTCAAGGTAAAGCTGAGAAGTTCATGAACATGCGAACTGCTGTGATATACAGTGTATACACTGAAGAGCAATTGAATTAGAGATACCTGTCTAGTAACGTGTAGCACCACCTTTCGCACTGATGACGGCGGCGATTCGTCTCGGAATGGACTCGGCAATACACCGGAAGCGTTGGAAAGCCATACGGATCCACGACCCCTGAACAAGCTCCCACAGTTCATGAAGATTTGATGGAGGCGGGTCAGAGCCTTGAACATCTCTCTCGATGGCATCCCAGATGTGCTCGATGGGACGGAGGTCAGGTGACCTAGCTGGCCAAGGAAGCGAGGTCACGACTGTAGAGTGTTCATCCAACCATTCGCATACAATTCGGGAGCGATGGCACGGTGTATTGTCTTGTTGCAGGATGAGGTCCCCAGTGGGATGTTGAAGACACACAAACGGGAGCAAATGGTCGTCCAGGATATCCCGGAAACGTTGACCTGTGAGGGACGATGTCACACGTACCAAACGTCCAATTTCAGTCCACGTAAACAGTCCCCAGACGAGAATGCCACCCCCACCAGTTTGAAGAGTACCCTGCTGGCAAGAAGGATCCATTGATTCATGTGGTTTACGCCGTACTCGTATCCTGCCATCCGCATGTACTAACGTGAATCTCGACTCATCAGTCCAGGCATCATTTTTTCACATGTCAAGGGTCCAGTGGCGATGTTCCCGCACCCATGAAAACCTTGGCATCCTGTGATGTGCGGTCAGCAGCAGTACCCTCGTGGGACGATGGCTTCTGTACCCCATAGCGAGGATATGGTTCTGGATAGTGTGGCTGCTTATATATTTTCGTGCACCAGCGCTAAATTGCCGAGCGATTTCTTGCACTGTGGCCAGTCTATCCGCTGTTACAATGTGAGCTAGCCGACATTGAACCAGCTCATCCACACGCTGCTGTCCACGGCAGTTAGCCCTTGCAAGGATGGTTTTACCGGATTCGATGTACTCACGGTGCACCCGTGACACAGTGGCACGTGAACATCCCAGTGCCTGCACGACTTCTGAGATGGAGTGACCCATTCGTCGGGCCCCGACAATTTGCCCATGATCAAATGCGCTTTGATCCTTCGTCTTACCCATACTGCGTCCGACTCTTACTGATTCCCGTCGTATCACTCCTTATATTGTCGGATCGCTGCATACGTCATGTCGTTTCCGTTTACAGGGCCGCCAACAACGCCAAATTTACATTACGTCAGCTGTTTCTAATTCAATTGCTCTTCAGTGTATACTCGTAATGCTTTAAAAAAAAATAAAATTTATCGATTGATGGGGAAAAGCTGGAGAAAACCAATACCTATATATAACTTGGACAACAGATATCAAGTGAGGGTCACACTGATGAAGAAATTAATCGGCGTATAAAACTTGCCTGGAGAGCTTCTGAAAGAAAGAGTATAATTTTCAAGAGCAATATGCCATTATGTTTTAAAAGATTTGATCAATGCATCCTTCCAGTGCTTACATATGGTGCAAAGACGTGGACCTTAACTAAAAGAGACATACAAAGACTGCAGACAACTCAAAGAGGCATGGAGAGGCGCATGCTTGGTGTAACTAGGAGATATAAGAAGAGGAACTCGTGGATCAGAAAATGACAAGAGTGGAAGACATAATGATCAGAGTAAAATCCCTGAAATGGCAATGGGCTGGACATATAGCCAGAAGGAATGACCATCGATGGACAGCTGAAATTTTAGACTGGATTCCGAGGGACAAGAAAAGACCCAGAAGAAGACCACATGTGAGATGAGTGGATGAAATTCGAAAGTATGCGGGAGTAACATGGAGGAGACTGGCACAAGACAGACCGTTGTGGGAGAAACTTGGGGAGACTTTCGTCCAGCAGTCTATTGATAATGGTTGACAATGATGATATATATATATATATATATATGGGACGTAAGGTCAGGTGATGCGTAACATCACAGCCTCTCCTTGACAAATGTCAACCCTGCCTTCTCGTGGTACATCCTGTTTCCACTAAAGGGGCTCTGACGACCGCCAATAGCGGTATAACAATACCATCGGGATTAGAGGAAATGCTATCCCACACTCACCAACCCGCTTGGCCAGCTTGGTGACTTATGGCCAAACCCCTCCAAAATGACTCCACAACTTAAATCTTGGCCCTCAGTCTCCGGCAGCTGGAATGTACCTGGCCAAGGCAGCGGCCACTGCGACATGAAGGCAGAGGGTGCTAAGAACCCCGGAGGACCGGACTAGGCTGCCATCTGATGCTGACCTTGGCTACTTGCAATGGACGCTCCCTATCTTCTGATTCAAGGCTTCTTGAATTGGAAGAGGAACTACAAAAGATCAAGTGGGACATCGTGGGGCTAAGTGAGGTAAGGAGAAAAGGAGAAGATCTCATTTAACTGAGAAGTGGACATTTCTTCTACTATCGTGGGGCAGATACTGGCAGAACTAGTGGTGTTGGATTTATAATAAACTAGAAACTGAAGGATAAAGTTGTAGAAGTTGAAAGTTCCTCTGACAGAGCTGCACGACTCGTTATCCAACTCTCGAGAAGATACCAGGCTCAGATTATTCAAACTTATGCACCCACCACAAGTCATCCTGAAGAAGAAATTGAAGAAGGTTATGAGGAAATTCGTCATCTAAATAATAAAGGTAAGCAGCACTTGAAGATAATTACGGGAGATTTCAATGCAAAAATAAGGCAACGGCAACAGAATGAAACTTCAGTAGGTAAATTCGGTCACGGCAACAGAAACCAACGTGGAAATACTCTCGTTGAGTTTGCAGAGGCAGAAGGGTTTTTCATCTTGAACTCCCTTTTGAAGAAAAAGCCACACAGGAAATGGACATGGAGACATCCAAATGGGACGACAAGTGAAATTGATTTTATTATGTGTAACAAAAAATTCGTCATAGAAGACTGCAGTGTGCTAAACAAGTTCAACACAGGTAGTGACCATAAATTGGTGAGATGTAAGATGGACCTCAACACTAAACTCGAACGTCGCAAGCTTATAAGACAAACAAAATGTATTGACATAACCAACCTTAAAAAACACCATAATACCTTCAAGTTGGAACTGAAGAACAGATTCTCTGCTTTAGAAGGCCTAACATCGGAAGAAATGGATATTTCTGAAGTTAACAGAAAAGTAACCAAAGCTCTTATGGAAACAGCAACAAAATTAGCTGTGTCTAAGAACAAGTTGCATGTGAACAAATTATCAGGAAAAACCAAAATGTTGATGCAAAAAAAAAGAAAGATGAGGACAACTAAAGAAGATGTGACTTCCAAAGTGGAATATATAGAGTTATGCAAGACAGTACGAAAAAGTATCACTGAAGACGTAAGGAAATTCAACTGTGAACTAGTGAGGAAAGCAATTGAAAACAACCAAAGCCTAAAGATAGCAAGGAGACATCTCAGTAAGGGAAGAAAACAGATTATGGCACTGAGAAAAGAAGATGGTTCTGTAACAAGAAATAGAGGCGAAATTTTGACAAGAGTGAAAGATTTCTACTCCAAATTATATCAAAGGGATGATACATGTACTCCAGACATCATGAAAGGTACCAGTACCAGAGTTCTTCCAGTCCTCCCATCAGAAGTTGCACATGCAATCAAGAACATGAAGCGGGGAAAAGCTCCAGGAGAAGATGGAATTACTGTAGACATCATACAAGAAGCAAGTGGAGAAATCGAAACAGTACTCGCCCAAATTTTCACTCAATGCCTTAATTAAGGGAAGATTCCTGAGGATTGGAACAACGCTTCAATGATCCTGATACATAAAAAAGGTGACATTGAGGATTTTAGGAACTACAGACCTATCAGCCTCCTATCAGTGGTTTATAAAATCTTCACTAAAGTTCTTTCACACAGCTTGAAGGTAACACTGGACATGGCTCAACCGAGAGAACAAGCTGGATTCAGGAGTGGCTACAGCACAATAGATCATATCCACGTACTGAGAGAACTGATTGAGAGAGCGAGGGAACATGAACTTCCGTTGTGCATGGCTTTTGTCGATTATGAAAAGACCTTTGATTCGGTGAAACCATCAGCAGTTACAATAGCTCTGAAATCCTGCGGTATTGAAGATGCATACATCAATATTATTAATAACATCTATGAAAATGCAAGTGCAAAGATTCGGCTGTTTGAAAATACAACACACATAAAAATTAGAAAGGGAGTGAGACAAGGTGACACCATATCTCCAAAGCTCTTTAATGCCGCATTGGAAAATGTCTTTCAATCACTGAACTGGGAAAACAAAGGGATAAAAATTAATGGAGATTATCTAACCCACCTTCGTTTTGCTGATGACATAGTCATTTTTGCAACTACCCCATCAGAGCTGCAGAGTATGATCCAGGAACTTGCTGACAAGAGTAAAGAAGTGGGATGAAAAATGAACTTTCAGAAGACAAAAGTAATGTTCAATGCTTCTACAAGAAATGAAGATTTATCGATTGATGGAGAAATGCTGGAGATAACAGACACGTACCTTTATCTTGGACAACAGATATCAAGTGAGGGTCACATTGATGAAGAAATTAATCGGCGTGCAAAACTTGCTTGGAGAGCTTTTGGAAGAAACAGCATAATTTTCAAGAGCAATATGCCATTATGTCTTAAAAGAAAAGTGTTTGATCAATGCATCCTTCCAGTGCTTACGTATGGTGCAGAGACGTGGACCTTAACTAAAAGAGACATACAAAGGCTACAGACAACTCAAAGTAGCATGGAGAGGTGCATGCTTGGTGTAACAAGGAGAGATAAGAAGAGGAACTCGTGGATCCGAAAAATGACAAGAGTTGAAGACATCATGATCAGAGTTAAATCCCTGAAATGGCAATGGGCTGGACATACTGCCAGAAGGACAGACCATCGATGGACAGCCGAAAATTTAGATTGGATTCCAAGGGACAGGAAAAGACCCAGGAGAAGACCACATGGGAGATGGGTGGATGAAATTCGAAAGTATGCAGGAGTGACATGGAGGAGACTGGCACAAGACGGATCGTTGTAGAGGAAATTTGGGGAGACCTTCGTCCAGCAGTGTATTGATAATGGTTGAAAATAATGATGATGATGATGATGATGATGATGATATAACGCACCAGAAGAAAAAAAGATCCATTAATTAAAAGCGAAGAAATGTCAAGAACTGTCATAAAGACGTCATCGACTTAAGGGGTGCCCCCACTGTCCGAAATCGGTGAAGGAACTGACCTGTCTTCTCCAAGCCGAGTGGAAGAAAATACGGCTAGACGTCGTACAAGTCCTGGTTGAGAGTATGCCCCGGAGGGTCGCAGCTGTAATCACTGCTCGTGGAGGCTCCACCAACTATTGAAGGTGAATAAACTTCGTTTTCCTTTGCTATCACAGGTGTCCAATTACTTGTTGGTAGATAGTGTACATCACTAACCAAAGATCCCACAGTTTTAACTGATTAGGTTGCTAAGCGCTATAATGTGGATCTGTAATAGCTGAAGATTTCAATTAACCTCATATTACTTTATTCTCTCATTAGTTTACGGGCAGTTTATATACACTGACCATGACCGTGGCCTGCGACCTCAATTGTTATATAGGGGTGACTCTGACGTTTTTTGCTCTTTTGTTTTTCAGAGATGGTGACTTCGAGAACACATCCGCAGGCTTTTGGTGACTCCAGCCTTTTAGCGGAATCCAGAAAAGTCACCTTTTGCCGGTGTTCCCTTGATGAAGGCGGCATAATTCGTTGCATATATGTATTTTTATTTAGTCTTAGGCCCTTGACGGCCAGGCATTGTCTTCATGGGGTGAGTGGTCTTTTCTGTTCGGAGTCTGGTTTTGGCTTAGCTAGTTTATTTAATTAAATTTCTGAGTTTTGTTTTTAGGTTTCAGTGTTCGTGTTGTTTTGAATGATAATTTTAGTATATATATGAGGGATGAAATTTGAAAGCATGCCGGAGTAACATGGAGAAGAGTGGCTCAAGACAGACCGTTGTGGAAGAAACTTGGACAAACCTACATCCAGCAGTGGATTGATAATGATGATGATGATATATATATATATATATATATACATATTGAAATCTCCCATAATTATTTTCAAGTGCTGCTTACCTTTATTATTTAGATGACAAATTTCCTCATAAAATTCTTCAATTTCTTCTTCAGGATGACTTGTGGTGGGTGCATAAGTTTGAATAATCTGAGCCTGGTATCTTTTCGAGAGTTGGATAACAAGTCGTGCAGCTCTGTCAGAGGAACTTTCAACTTCTACAACTTTATCCTTCAGTTTCTTGTTTATTATAAATCCAACACCACTAGTTCTGCCAGTATCTGTCCCACGATAGTAGAAGAGATGTCCACTTTTCAGTTCGATGAGATCTTCTCCTTTTCTCCTTACCTCGCTTAGCCCCACGATGTCCCACTTGATCCTTTGTAGTTCCTCTTCCAATTCAAGAAGCCTTGAATCAGAAGATAGGGAGCGTCCATTGTAAGTAGCCAAGGTCAGCATCAGATGGCAGCCTAGTCCGGTCCTCCGGGGATTCTTAGCACCCTCTGCCTTCATGTCGCACTGGCCGCTGCCTTGGCCAGGTACATTCCAGCTGCCGGAGACTGAGGGCCAAGATTTAAGTTGTGGAATCATTTTGGAGGGGTTTGGCCATAAGTCACCACGCTGGCCAAGCGGGTTGGTGAGTGTGGGATAGAATTTCCTCTGATCCCGATGGTATAGTTATACCGCTATGGGCGGTCGTCAGAGCCCCTTTAGTGGGAACAGGATGCACCACGAGAAGGCAGGGTTGACATTTGTCAAGGAGAGGCTGTGATGTTACGCATCACCTGACCTTGCAACAGCAACAGAATGAAACTTTAGTAGGTAAATTCGGTCACGGCAACAGAAACCAGCGTGGAAATACTCTCGTTGAGTTTGCAGAGGCAGAAGGGTTTTTCATCTTGAACTCCTTCTTCAAGAAAAAGCCACACAGGAAATGGACATGGAGACATCCAAATGGGACGACAAGTGAAATTGATTTTATTATGTGTAACAAAAAATTCGTCATAGAAGACTGCAGTGTGCTAAACAAGTTCAACACAGGTAGTGACCATAGATTGGTGAGATGTAAGATGCACCTCAACACTAAACTTGAACGTGGCAAGCTCATAAGACAAACAAAATCTATTGACATAACCAACCTTAAAAAACACCATAATACCTTCAAGTTAGAACTGAAGAACAGGTTCTCTGCTTTAGAAGGCCTAACATCGGAAGAAATGGACATCTCTGAAGTTAACAGAAAAGTAACCAAAGCTCTTATGGAAACAGCAACAAAATTAGCTGGGTCTAAGAACAAGTTGCATGTGAACAAATTATCAGGAAAAACCAAAATGTTGATGCAAAAAAGAAGAGAGATGAGGACAACTAAAGAAGATGTGACTTCCAAAGTGGAATATATAGAGCTATGCAAGACAGTAAGAAAAAGTATCACTGAAGACGTAAGGAAATTCAACTGTGAACTAGTGAGGAAAGCAATTGAAAACAACCAAAGCCTAAAGATAGCAAAGGGACATCTCAGTAAGGGAAGAAAACAGATTATGGCACTGAGAAAAGAAGATGGTTCTGTAACAAGAAATAGAGGCGAAATTTTGACAAGAGTGAAAGATTTCTACTCCAAATTATATGAAAGGGATGATATATGCACTCCAGACATCATGAAAGATACCAGTACCAGAGTTCCTCCAGTCCTTCCAGCAGAAGTTGCACATGCAATCAAGAACATGAAGCGAGGAAAAGCTCCAGGAGAAGATGGAATTACTGTAGACATCATACAAGAAGCAAGTGGAGAAATCGAAACAGTACTCGCCCAAATTTTCACTCGATGCCTTAATGAAGGAAAGATTCCTGAGGATTGGAACACCGCTACAATGATCCTGCTACATAAGAAAGGTGACATTGAGGATCTCGGAAACTACAGACCTATCAGCCTCCTATCAGTAGTTTATAAAATCTTCACTAAAGTTCTTTCACACCGCTTGAAGGTAGCACTAGACATGGCTCAACCGAGAGAACAAGCTGGATTCAGGAGTGGCTACAGCACAATAGATCATATCCACGTGCTGGGAGAACTAATTGAAAGAGCGAGGGAATATGAACTTCCATTGTGCATGGCTTTTACCGATTATGAAAAAGCCTTTGATTCGGTGAAACCATCAGCAGTTACAATGGCTCTGAAAACCTGCGGTATCGAAGATGCATACATTAATATTATTAATAACATCTATGAAAATGCAAGTGCAAAGATTAGGCTGTTTGAAAATACAACACACATAAAAATTGGAAAGGGAGTGAGACAAGGTGACACCATATCTGCGAAGCTCTTTAATGCCACATTGGAGGGTGTTTTTCAGTCGCTGAGCTGGGAAAACAAGGGGATAAAGATTAATGGAGATTATTTAACCCACCTTCGTTTTGCTGATGACGTAGTCATTTTTGCAACTACCCCATCAGAGCTGCAGAGTATGATCCAGGAACTTGCTGACAAGAGTAAAGAAGTGGGATTAAAAATGAACTTTCAGAAGACAAAAGTGATGTTCAATGCTTTTGCAAGAAATGAAGATTTATCGATTGATGGAGAAAAGCTGGAGATAACAGACACGTACGTTTATCTTGGACAGCAGATATCAAGTGAGGGTCACATTGATGAAGAAATTAATCGACGTACAAAACTTGCCTGGAGAGCTTTTGGAAGAAACAGCATAATTTTCAAGAGCAATATGCCATTATGTCTTAAGAGAAAAGTGTTTGATCAATGCATCCTTCCAGTGCTTACGTATGGTGCAGAGACGTGGACCTTAACTAAAAGAGACATACAAAGGCTGCAGACAACTCAAAGTAGCATGGAGAGGTGCATGCTTGGTGTAACCATTAGAGATAAGAAGAGGAACTCGTGGATCCGAAAAATGACAAGAGTGGAAGACATCATGATCAGAGTTAAATCCCTGAAATGGCAATGGGCTGGACATACTGCCAGAAGGACATATCATCGATGGACAGCCGAAATTTTAGATTGGATTCCAAGGGACAGGAAAAGACCCAGAAGAAGACCACATAGGAGATGGGTGGATGAAATTCGAAAGTATGCAGGGGTGACATGGAGGAGACTGGCACAAGACAGACCGTTGTGGAGGAAACTTGGGGAGACCTTCGTCCAGCAGTGGATTGATAATGGTTGACAATGATGATGATGATATACATATATAAAGAAAAAAATACTTGTATATATACTGTATATTATACATATCTATAAAATGTCTTTCAATCACTGAACTGGGAAAACAAAGGCATAAAGATTAATGGAGATTATCTAATCGTTTTGCTGATGACATAGTCATTTTTGCAACTACCCCATCAGAGCTGCCGAGTATGATCCAGGAACTTGCTGACAAGAGTAAAGAAGTGGGTTTAAAAATGAACTTTCAGAAGACAAAAGTGATGTTCAATGCTTTTACAAGAAATGAAGATTTATCAATTGATGGAGATAACAGACACATACGTTTATCTTGGACAGCAGATATCAAGTGATGGTCACATTGATGAAGAAATTAATCGGCGTACAAAACTTGCCTGGAGAGCTTTTGGAAGAAACAGCATAATTTTCAAGAGCAATATGCCATTATGTCTTAAAAGAAAAGTGTTTGATCAATGCATCCTTCCAGTGCTTACGTATGGTGCAGAGACGTGAACCTTAGCTAAAAGAGACATACAAAGGCTGCAGACAACTCAAAAAAGCATGGAGAGGTGCATACTTGGTGTAACCAGGAGAGATAAGAAGAGGAACACGTGGATCCGAAAAATGACAAGAGTGGAAGACATCATGATCACAGTTAAATCCCTGAAATGGCAATGGGCTGGACATACTGCCAGAAGAACAGACCATCGATGAACAGCCGAAATTTTAGATTGGATTCCAAGGGACAGGAAAAGACCCAGATGAAGATCACATGGGAGATGGGTGGATGAAATTCGAAAGTATGCGGGAGTGACATGGAGGAGACTGGCACGAGACAGACCGTTGTGGTGGAAACTTGAGGAGACCTTCGTCCAGCAGTGGATTGATCATGGTTGACAATGATGATGATGATGATACATATCTACAGTATATATATAGGGGTATTTCTTAGGAAATAATTGGGGAGGGGTGTTAGCGGGTGGTGTGAATAAATCCATGACCGAAGTTTTTTTCAGAAATGAGGATAAACGACTTTAGTGCTGAATGAACTTATTTTTAAGGTGATTAACAGAGATTACCCTCCCATCCATGCAAGTAATTTAAGCTGATTTTTACTGAGTTAGTCACACGCCTCTTTTACGATTCTTGATACATATTTCGAAGCTGTCCACTTGACTTCAAGAGAATTCATCAAAAATGAAAGCATTGAATGCGCAAATATCGAAAGCAAAATTATTGAACAGAGAATTTATCAAACGGAGAATTCTTTGCAGGACAAGATTTCAGGAATTACGGTTCGGTTCTAGGTGAAACCATCGAACGCGAAATCAACGAAAGATGAAACGTTGTACGGTAAGCTTTTCGAAGATTATGACTGTAAATAAATGGAATCCTTTCAAAGGAATAAGAGAGGTAATTCAGTGGACCATGTTGGGAATTTCCATTTGTTGCTTAAGCGCATCAATTGAGAAATGTTTTCCAATATAGTTAGTTGAGTAACTAGCACAACGTGTGCCCCTCGCAAGATTTACTTCAGCAATCACAGTAATTTTCCCAGGATTTCGAACACGAGGAAGAATGTATTTTTCCATGTGTGTGTGTGTGTCTGGGGGAGGGGATCAGGAAGTCAGGGAGAATGTGTGGAAAAGTAAGGCGGGTAATTAGAGCACTGTAGTTTCAACTTTTAAAGTAATTTTTGGAACAGAAGCACATAATTTAAGGTTATAATCAGCCAATCAGGATTAACACGGCGCATGGACCAATGCACGAACATGAATACAGATTTTATCTCAAGAAATCAATTCGGTAAAATATATTTAAATGGTTAAGGTTAATACATATCGATTCGGTAAATATATTTATACGAACACGAATCGGTAAATATATTTATACGAATACAAATCGGTAAATATATTTAAATGGTTGAGACTACATAATTACTCATTTTACTTTCACTTGTTTCTAAAGAGCCTGGTTTATGTAAAATGTCTGCCTCTAAACTTTGAACAGTTGACGTGCTAAACAAATCCCCATTCTTTTAATCAAAAACGCCACTTGAACTTAATTGACTCTATGGGAAAAAGGACTGGTCGAGTTTTGGAAGTTTCTTCGCTTGCTCTCCTTTTTTACACTTTCCAACCGTAGGTTGAAGAAGCGTATATGCTCCAACTTTGTCCGTTCGTCCGCACGATAACTGACGTGAAAATAGTTCGATTTCGACGAAATTTTAGTATGTGGGTAGGGGACCACCTGGGGACGAACCCTATTGAAAATGGGCGAAACAGGGTCAAAGGTCAGGACATAGGAGCGGGATCCATTCCATTGCTCTTATGCGTCATAACTTGCGTAAAAATGGTTCGATTTCGATGAAATTCTAGTATGTGGTAGGGAACTACCTGGGGACGAACCCTATTGAAAATGGGTGAAATATGGTCAAAGGTCAGGACATAGTAGCTGGATCCATTCCACTGCCTTTATGCGTCATAACTTGCGTAAAAATGGTTCGATTTCGATGAAATTCTAGTATGTGGTAGGGAACTACCTGGGGACGAACCCTATTGAAAATGGGTGAAATATGGTCAAAGGTCAGGACATAGTAGCTGGATCCATTCCACTGCCTTTATGCGTCATAACTTGAGTAAAAATGGTTCGATTTCGATGAAATTTTAGAATGTGGTAAGGAACCAACGGGGGACGAACCGTATTGAAAATGGGCGGAATGGGATCAAAGGTCAGAACAGTGGAGTGGGATCCATTCCATTGCCCTTGTGCATCATAACTTACCTAAAAATGCTTCGATTGCGACAAAACGTTATCATGTTGTTCCGGAGGTGTAGTGAACCGGTTCTGTTGAATAACAACGAAATGGGATCAAAGGTCATTGCACAAAGGCAAGACTTATTCCACAGCCATTATTCTCATAACTTGCGTAAAACTGCTTCTATTGCGACAAAACTTTGGAATATCATCGAAATGGGGTCAAAGTTCAGGACAGAGAGCGAGATTTTTCCACAGCCATTATCCACATCATTTGAGTAATAATTTCTGGTATGTTGGAAAGCGTATCATAATTAATGCATTGCATGATTTTGCTAACTTGTTTCTTTCGCCGATACTATGCTGCACTTCGACGCTTTTGTGGTATTTTGCAAATGGATGTCGTTCGCTTGTATATTAAAGTTTCCACACAGTTAATGTGATAGACATACTTACTACACGGAAGAAGTAAAAGCAATAGTAAAGTGTAATTGCTTTGTCCAAAACTAAAATAAATCACCAGGAAATCACCCTCTTTTACACGGCAGATCTGCTGCTGCTGCTGTGAATAAATATTGGCGCCTGTCTTGTACGTGATCCTAGGTGACTGACTGTTTCCCCACATTCTGCACGGGGAATCCCCACGTGGTCTCGCCTTTTCCCCCAGAAGCGCAGAGAGAGGGCAACTGGAGAGCGATCGTATTATTTACAACCCATTGCAGAGCGATCTTATTACAACCGAGAGCCAAAGGGTCGAATAGCTTCAAGCAGCGTTTTATAAATGAATCCTGACATTTATTTAGGCAAAGGTAAATGTTATCTGCAGATTTCATCTTGAGCACTCTACGAATTCCATCACCATTTCTCTGCACCAAACCGAACAGCAACTATTTTATATTTCAAAAACAGAACTCCCGTAAACGCATTCGAGCAGACTTTTAAGAGGCTCAACGCGCTGGAAAACTTCACAATTTTACTGCACCTGGCTTCCCCACAGTCAATGACTCAAATTCAATAGCTATAGAGTTTCCTTCGATCTCCACTGACTCCCCATTCGTACTTTTTTTTTTTTTTTTTTTTTTTACAAATTTCCTGCCCCTTGCCTGAGATTTTTGCCACTTCAAACCTCACTACATATTGTGACTTTCTCAGAGAACTTCCAAAATATTACAAACTGTTCATTCATTATGATGGTTTGCCATCCTTTCTTGATCATTTGCATATGATCCAATTCTTCTGCTCTAGCTAAATCTGTTAATATTTCTTGTAAATATGCATCACTTAATTGTAAAAATAATCAATTTCACTCATTGGGTAAATGAACCTATTCTTGTAACTCTCATGTAAATATTTCAATTCAGTAAAGCGACTTTGAAATACATCTTGCAGGAAAATATGAATCTTTGGGTTAATTATTTGTTTGTTTTTGTGCATGTTGGGATTTTTTCATAAAACTGTAACTGTCAGCTGCAGTGCACGCCTTCGTCACCTACGCCCCCAAGCAGATGCGGGGTCTACGGGAACTGGGGAGGTGGTAGTTATGCCACTGCATATATTTAATATTCCTCTCATTTTAGGAATAATATTCATTTTATTTATGATGTATTGTTTAATAAAAGGAATATGAAGAAATACATAGGTTTGCAACACCTAAAAAGAAAACAGTGCATCATTTAGAACAGAAAATATGCGCAAAATTGTTTTCGCAAAGAGACATACACTGAAGAGCAATTGAATTAGAGACAGCTGGCGTTATGCAAATATGGCGCTGTTGGCGGCCCTGTAAACGGAAACGACATGGCGTATGTAGCGATCCTACAATATAAGGAGTGATGCGACGGGAATCAGTAAGAGTTGGATCTAAGCGTATTTGATCGTGGGCAAATTGTCGGGACCCGACGAATGGGTTACTCCATCTCGGAACTCGTGCACGCACTGGGATTTTCACGAGCCACTGTGTCACGGGTGCACCGTGAGTACATCGAATCCGGTAAAACCATCCATGCAAGGGTCAACTGTCGTGGACAACAGCGTGTGGATGAGTGGGGTCATCGTCGGCTAGCTCGCATTGTAACAGTGGATAGACGGGCCACAGTGCAAGAAATCACTCGGCAATTTAAAGCTGGTGCACAAAAACGTGTAAGCAGCCACACCATCCAGAACCATCTCCTCACTATGGGGTACAGAAGCCATCGTCAAACGAGGGTACCGCTGCTGACCGCACATCACAGGGTGCAAAGATTAGCACGGACGCGAGAACATCGCCACTGGACCCTAGACATGTGGGAAAATGTTGCCTGGACTGATGAGTCGAGACTCACGTTGGTACATGCGGATGGCAGGATACTAGTACGGTGCAAACCACATGAAGCGATGTATCCTTCTTGCCAGAAGGGTACTCTTCAAGCTGGTGGGGGTGGCATTCTCGTCTGGGGACTGTTTACGTGGACTGAAATGGGACCCCTGGTACGTGTGACATTGTCCCTCACAGGTCAATGTTACCAGGATTTCCTAGATGACCATTTGCTCCCGTTTGTTCGTCTTCATCATCCCACTGGGGACCTCATTCTGCAACAAGACAATGCACCGTGCCATCGCTCCCAAATTGTATCCGAATGGTTGGATGAACACTCCACCGACGTGACCTCGTTTCCTTGGCCAGCCAGGTCACCTGAGCTCAATCCCATCGAGCACATCTGGGATGCCATCGAGAGATATGTTCGAGGCCCTGATCCCCCTCCATCAGATCTTCGTGAACTGTGAGAGCTTGTTCAGGGGCCGTGGATCCGAATGGCTTCCCAACGCTTCCGGTGTCTTGTCGAGTCCATGCCGAGACGAATCGCCGCCGTCATCAGGGCGAAAGATGGTGCTACACGTTACTAGGCAGGTATCTCTAATTCAATTGCTTTTCAGTGTATATGATTGAAAAATATTTTTTTCAATAGCGTGTTTAGAAGCGGAAACACTGTTGCGAATAGAAATATGCACTTATGCCCCTTGTGGGAAAACCGTGCGTTATAAAAACTCAGAAAACTACGCAAAATATTTCTCATAATTGAAGCTATTGCGACACAAAAGGAATTTCTTAGATTGGCTGCTTAAAAACGTAGATATAGATTAAAATACAATATAAGTTTACGCCCTGTTGTGGGAAAACGATGCATTATTAGGAGCAGAGAGTGCGTGCATCCGATCTAATGCACCGTTTTTCCGTAGCGGGAATACAGTGCATTATTTGGAGGAGAAAGTGTATCTTCGCAGTAGGAGGTATCTGAAAGAAAGATAGATTTTGGAGTCAAAATTTCGGAACCAGTGATGTAGAACAAAACATAGGTTTAATCGTAAGTGGTTTCTGGAATGTGTGTCAAAAGATTATCGTATCCTCCAATCGCGAGTGACGTATCCCTGTTAATGACATTCACTTTCGCTAGCTGGAGAGGTCTCTGCAATGCACGTCAGCATTCAAAAGGTGAATATAAAGTTTAAAAAAAGTGTGATTTGGAAGTGAATGAAAAGAGACATATATGTGCATATTTGCAACGTGCTGCTCGAACAAGAAAATACACTGTAGTGCTAATGCTAGGCTTATGGAATCTCCATGTCCTCAAGCAGTCGGGAACGTCATCGTGCCCGTATTCATGGTAGTACTGCAATCCGCAAACATCTGATTACCAATATCAATGCAACAAAATGTGTTAGGCGGTGCAAAGCACATAACACTGAGAAGCTCAAGGGGCAAAGGTGTTCATCTGGCCTGAAGAATCGCTCTGCACATTGTTTCCCTACTGCTTGAGTGTAGTCTGCTGAAAACCTGAAAAAGCGCACGTACTTCCTTGATTGTTTAGTTCCAATGGAAGTGGATCTTTGATGCTGTGGGATGCTATATCATGAAACTCTTTACGGCCATTGGTAATTCTGCGAGCACGTGTCACATCTGCAACGTACGAATCCATGTTTGGGAACAACCTACACCCAATGTTGCAGACATTATTCCTTAATGACCGTCCTTGGTTTCAAGCAGATAATGAGCCCATGCATTGTGTGGAGCGTGTCAAGTTGTGGTTTGCAGAGCATGAAGATGAGGTACAGCAGCTACCCTGGCCACCTCGATCTCCAGACCTCAATATTATTGAACATTTGTGGGGATGTCTGGAACAAAAGGACAAATAACAGGAAGAACGGTTCCAAATGCCGTTATCGTATGTGCATGACTTGTGTTAGTCTAATCCAAGTCGAACTGCTTCTTTCTAAATGGTCGAGGTTGGCCAGTTCTTTTAGGAAAGTTATTTTGTTTTGGTAATTTCTCCTTTGAAACTAGTTTTGAGAACTCAGTTCCTGTTTCATGTCTTGGCTGGTGGAAGGAGTCTCTTTCAAGATTATGTATCAGCGGGTGGAAGTCTTGCTGCTCTGGAACGATATACTTCATAATATTAATGAACAGAGCTAATTGTGGTCAGTTTTTTGAAATACGCAAATCTTCTAGCGAACTGCTCTGAGAGCATATCGAACATAAGAATGCATAATTTCAAGGCTATGTCCAGATTTTTTAGTACATCTTCATTGCATAAAAGGAAGCACTCCGAGATACCGTTGGCAAAAGGAGGTCTTAAAAATCTTCGACCAGTTTATGAAGCCGTGCCAGTATACACACTGACACCTACACTTAACCTACCGTACTGGGAACTTTTTTGGCTTCTGAGAATTTCTGCAAAAAACATTAATATTACAAATTATTCAGCTACATTACCAAACCCCATTCAGTTCATTTCCCGCTTGAAATACCATAAGTCGAGTTGCACACTTGTTGGTCGTCACTGATCTGGAATACACCTGAGTCGGCGGATCGCTGTTTGCTGCCACTCTAAGGAGTTTTGTAAGTCAGCGTCTAGATTTATCTCTAAAGAGAGTTAGCTCAAAGGCAGTGGAACAACGGCATAACGCCGAGTGACAATTGATGCAGTTGAAGAAAGGAGAAACTTCAACAAGCTGTGATTGTTGTAACAAAATTCGAAATCGGCCAAGATGTAATCTAATGCCACCATAATGGACCTTCCGATATGATTGTTGTTGTCTGACTAAAAGAACAATGAAATTAAACTGAATACTTATATGACTTATATGGGATGCAGCTTTTGTCTGACCGTTATTGGACTCCGAATTGACTTGGTATCCCTCATAGGCGCTCTAAACTGTCTGTACGCTGCGTGACTGTAAACAATTATCACCAGCAGCATTGGGTTTGTCGAAATTCTGTTTGGAGTTCTGTTTGTTTAATCGCGGTTGATTATGTACCAGATTCACACATCTATGTCGTATGGGATTCAGCGTGGCCTGGTTGCGGCAATCGTTAAGAAGCCTTTAAAGGCAAAATCTTCACAGCAGTGGAATGTTCTGGGGCCATCTAATAGCCAACAGATATCTCTTTCAACCGCCATCACCAGGCGTAATCGCTTGGCATGTTAGGGTATGAACTTTCTGTTTTTGATGCGAAGAGGAGAAGCGCTTAATGCATTCACAATAATAGCGACCGACGTTGTTTGCTGACGTTGATTAAGCACGTGACCTCCAAGCGAACCCGTAGGAAATCATAGCGAGTGTGGTCTGGCATTTATCCTATTAAGTGGTTTCCTCTTCCTCCTGGAATTCCATAACTCTCTAAAGCGCAACGAATTAATAATGACGCTCTTTCCTACGAAATGCAATCAACGAACGCCGTGCTAAAGCGGAAGTAACACATAATTGCCGCAAATCATCAAGATGCATCAATAACTTATCACGGGACGGACGGAGGTAACAACAGCTGAAAAGAAAATTTAACGAGCGCATTGTATTGTTGTAAGAGAGAATAGTGGAAGTGTTTTCATTATGCTATCCTACAAAAAAGCGCTCATTTCTTTTCTGCCGTTTTCATATTGTGCTTTAGAAAATATTACTTTCCCTGCTCTAGAAGCAGGCTAGAACACAAATTGAGGTTTTACTGCGCAGTAAAAATTCAGAATTTCGACTTTCGATTCAGAATGAAGTTTACGTATTGTCAATCCACAGTTCTATTTCTCAGTTAGACGAAATAATATATTCAAACTTTATTTATATTAATCTGTTATTCATGTTAATATCTACCAAACCTTTTTCTGCAGTCCCGGAGGCCAAATGGCTTGAGTCTCTGGCTTTTGACCATTCATCCAAGATGGGCTTGGGTTCGAATTCCGGATGCAACACAGGCGGTAAATTTGTCTGATGGCGCTGGCTCTGTCCCTTTCCCTGGAAACAGTGACTCAAAATTACGGATGGTAGAGTGCTAATAGACCATAGAGTTGCTCACAGCGGTCGTCAAACCCAAAATAAATTAACCACAACCTTTTCTTATATTCAGTTAAGCTACATTATCAGTTTAACATGTATTACTTACGTTAAATTTCCATCCTAGATTATTTAAAGGCTGACAAAATTATACCTACTTGTCTAGCTGTGAGTGTTCTTATAGTTTCATCTGGGCGAAAATCTTACTCATAAAACCCAACTCTCTAGCATATACACTGGCGGAAAGTGAAAAAAGAACACCAAGAAGAAGACGTCTGATACCAACGAAATTTATACAGCATAATAATAACGGAATACAGAGGATAACGTGATCAAACCATTATGGCAAAATACAGCTGTATTTGCTGGTAAACTATAAAAATAACATTTCCGTGTAACATGGTTAGTACGAGGTTGAACCGCCATGAACTGCGTCACACTGTGCAAATCTGGCATGGAGTCTGTCGTACAGATGTTGGATGTAAGTTTTAGGTATAGAGTTCCAAGCATCCTCAACCTGGACGCGTAAATCGGGGATGGTCGTGGCTGGCCGTGGAGACCGGATAAGTCGCTGTCCCATAAAATCCTACACGTGTTCAATGGGGGACAAATCCGGTGAACGTGCAGGCCATGGAAGTTGTCTCACACCCTGAAGTGCATGTTACGTTACACGTGCCGTGTGTGGGCGTGCGTTATCTTGCTGGAAAACACCACGATGGACCGACCTTACAAATGGCACAACAACGGGCTGAATGATGTTCTTGATATAGGAGGTGCTGTTTAACTTACCCGGTACAAACACTAGTTGTGTACGGGAGCGATAGCTGATCGCTCCCCCCACCAGGAGACCAGGTGTAGGCCCTGTGTGTCGCTGGAGGATGCAAGAAGGGTGGAAACGCTCCCCTGTCCGTCTGCGAACACGCATACGGCCATCGGAGGCTCCCAAGCAGAATCTGCTTTCATTGCTGAACACGACTGATCGCCATTGCGTTCTCCAGTGTAGACGTTGGCAGACACCACTGCAGCCGTTCCTGACAGTGGGCTGTAGTCAGAGGTACACATGCCAGAGGTACACGTGCACGTAGTCCTGCATCAAGTAGACGGTTGCGGATTCTTCGCACAGTCACCTCAGGTGCAACGGCAGCTCGGATTTGCGTCGCAGTGGATGTTCTGCTTGAAAACGCCGCTCTTCTTATGCGTCGATCGGTCCGCTCATCAGTCCGTCTGTGACTCCCGGTCTTCTCGAGTGGGAATATTCCTCGGACCATCTACGCCACCATCGTACCACCACCAATACTTCCCGTCCAATTCGCTCGGCAATACGACGATACGACCACCCGGCCTCGCGGAGTCCGACTAGACGACCTCGCCCAAAGTCCAATAACTGCTGAAATCGTACACGTCTTCCATGTCCAGGCATTGCAGCTTCTTCAGGGTCTTCGCACGTGTCCGTACGCCGACGACTGATTACATTCACTTCGCCGTACTCCTTAAATACCACCGACGATAATTTGCATAATATGCCGTGCTGTGGCGTAAGTGCTCACCGGTTCGTCCTGAAATTAACATCACACCTATGTAAACTCGACCCCATTAACATATGTAAATTTCATGATCGTCCGCCAATTTCTTCTTGGTGTTCTTTTTTCACTTTCCGCCAGTGTATTTTCGAAATGTTTTAAGTTTGACTAATTTTAATAATCAATATTATTAACATTTCTAAATTCTGGTTCTCTCCCTTTTCTGCAGCCAGAGATCCTAACTTAGTGCCGATTTTTGGTGGCCATAAACGACCTTTCAAAACACAGCAATAAATAAACAAGCAGTTACAAGGGATTCAACCAAGTTTCCGATACGAGAAGTCAGCCTTCCCAAATTCTCGGATGATGAGCTGCTTTTGTATTTATGCTAAGAATAAGAGATACTAGAGCACCAATACAACCTACAAGCACACTAAATGTTTGTTTCAGCTTGAGCATACTTACGTTTGCGCACATTCGTTATTTTGTTTGGCTGTTAGGGTCAGTCAGTGTATAATCTCAATTTATTGTTTTAGTGACTGTAAGTAGTGAATTGTTCTACTTCAAGGAAACTTTCTAAAACCTTCCGGTATATCGCTTTTTGTTTAGATAACCTAATACGCTACTTTAAGGATTATTTGCCTGTCGCTAGTTCCTTATCCCGACGATTTGTCGGAAAATTCTGGTGCAATGGCTATATGTGTCGAATGAGCGCCATAATTATCCAATGAGATCGGCTCATATATGTCTAAGTAAAGTAACACAGGCGTCGGTTTGATAGGACGTAGGTGTCCCATGCCAGATACAATACTGATCGAATTCCATCTGCCTGTGGTATAAATACAGTATATGACGGTGTTTGTTTTTTCATTTTACCTGCAAAATGTAATTAATATATTAAACACAACACGCGTGATTTAAGAAGAGATTTATCATGTAAAAGGGAGTAAATTTATTAGTGTTTGACAATTTGTTTTTCCTAAAATCATTAGATCAAAATGTCATGTAAATAAGGGATAGACTGTTGAATGTGGGGAACTACCACATGCAGTTAATTGATTAAAACTACCGTTGCACTTAACAGGGCACTTATCTGCAACTTACTGAAATTTACTTTAATCTATGATTCACATCAATGCTGTAACTATAGCAAAAGGCTTGGATTGTTGACTGTATCGGTGTGACTGACAGATTTGAATAAATTCCAGTAAGACACCAAACACCAGCGTTAACGCATTTAAAAGTTCACCCAAAATAGTAGCTACTTTTTTCAATGACTACGGAGAGGAGTATGGTGAACTCAAGACATTTCAATGCTTACAAATGTTTGAAAGTTACAACACGCAGTGTTTGTCAGTGAAAGGAGCCTATGACATTCTATGTCTTAGGCGTTTTAGGATAAGCCATTGCACGTGTATTAGATATAAAGGAGTGTGCAATTTGATGTGCACAAGAAAATGACTGTTAGGTCATTACATGTTTAAAAGCCATTCGACACTTAAGAGGGAACTAAGACTACAAATTCATACAATTTTGGGGGGCTTAGTGCGTAACACCATCCGATGTTACATACGTGTGGTGAGGACACCGCCGTAAGACGCTTACAAGAATGCTGCTGATACAACAGTATTAGATATTATGGAGGTAAATGAGTTAAACACTACTCTTCGTTTAGAAGGATATAGTCCAAACAGCACTGAATAGGAAGCTAGAAGTCTCTAGAGGTCGGGCTTTTTTAGCTTAGAAAACAAAACAACGGGCAGGGCTTTTTCCCAGACACTTAGGGCCGGACCGGGACAAGTCGAGCTATTCTTTTTATCGCATTGATAAAGAAAGAAAAAAGTCGTATTAAATTGTTTTGCTGGCTTTACTTACTTCCATGACATCGTAGCCCAGGGTGTAATCACAGAGGCGAGGAAAGGCACTCACAGTGTTTTTACCATCTATAGGTATTAAGAAGATAAAAACACTTTGGGGCTTGTTAACAACAAAAAGATTAGACCCTGAACGCATGCATGTGTTGTGTGGAGTGGAAGACGGGGGTGTCAGCAGTGGGGTGGGGTGTGTGTGTGTTTGTATGAGAGAGTGGAACTACATCGATTGTTTCTTCTATCCCTAATCCGTATAGGGATTGAGTTTTGTAGTGTTACCACTTGCTAATTCAGAGAAAGAGATTTTGAACGCCTTTAGTTTTTTTGTTTTCTCTCTCTTTAAAGATTATATTCTTCAATAATTGCTAAAGTTTAGTTAATATTTTTTAGGCTTAATTAAAAATAATAAATAAAAAGTGAATATTTTCACCTAAATATTTACCATAATATCTCACTTCATTATTCAATATTCACAATTTAATAAAGTACGATAGAAATAGTACTTCACGGGTCGCGCCGGGCCTAAATATTAGCTGCAATTTACTGGCCTGGCCGGGCCGAGTGTCTAATATCTGAAACGGGCCGGGCCTTGAACGCACGGGTTTGAGCCTGGATGGACTCACAAATAAGGCTCATGTATGCTTCTGTAGTAAACCATTAGATGCGTATGACGACCGATAGCACAATTTTAGTCGATTAATTATGCATCAGAACCTTTTTTTTTTAAAGATGTACTTTGGTGTTTTCATTTAGAATGAAGTCACCTTGCATAAGCTTCCCAATCTTTATAATAAACAAGTAAATGTTTGCCATTTGAACACATTCTTCACACCATGTACTGTCGATCGCTAGTTTAACAAGTGCATGGTCAGTATAGCACTGTGAGATAATTTATTGGATGTGTACTAGTAATGGGGAGTATGCCATTTGTTCCTCGTCTGCCAAGAGTATTTTGTCATTTTCTTGTAGGACTTCCGTCCACAGCGAGTAGAGTTTAGGTCCCATCCACCTACAGCGAGATCGCCTTTTGGGCAGGACATAGAAACGGAAGGAATGAGAGCAAGTCTAGCGACTTTGATAGAACAGTTTTTAGTGAGATTAGAGTACAGTAGATGGCGCCACCGTACAAGTACGATGTTACACATAGAGGGGTGAGAGAATTTAAAGGATACCCATTTAACCAGTGGGTCCAGTCACTTAACGTGCTCGTCCGATGCACGGCGGATATTCAGCGATTGTTAGTAAATCACACCATCTCTGAAAGGTTCGAACCTGAGGACCTTGCATTGATAGTCTGACTCGCTAACCACTAAGCCATCCGCGGCTCGCCGTCTTCCGAGAGTATGGTGAGTACAGCACTGAAAGATAAACCACTGGATGTACACCAGAGTTGAAAACGGGTTAAAATTTTTTGACCCGACCCGGATCTGTAACTGACCCGGACCCGACCCGGACAAATCTGCTTTGAACTATAATATATACACAGGGTGTTCAAAAAGTCTCTCCGCAGTAGGTATCTTAGGTTATATGGAAATAAAACAAATGTATTATAAGAACGTATAATTTTGTCACTTAGAGGAAGTATTCAAACTGTCGTCCTTATTTGCAAAACATAACCTGTTTTCACATGCTTTCAAACACATTTGTGAGAGTCAAAACGTCCCTGCGCAGTAATGTTAAGGCTGTTCCACCTAATTTTGACGACTATACACAGTCCAATATTTTTTTAATTAAGCAACTTGTATGTTCAATTTCAGTTTTTTGCTGTTTTCTTGATAACATATCAAGCTTCAGAATATGTTTCACGACAGCAATAATTTTCATAAGTTTATGGTGAGTTGAAAGTTTCCAAAATGTGGATGTTGTTTTCATCATTGTCCCTCAGAAGGAAGGGACACTTTTCCTTCTAAGGGCACTCTTCCTTCATTTTGCACGACAAATCTTTCAGTCCGTGGGCACCTGTATCGAACACAAAATTCCACAGTGTGCATTTTCCTTGAAAAAAAAATATTTTTTTTTGCATTTCAAAAATAAAACGGAAATGAAACCGGGTCAAAATCGGGTCAGGAACACCCTGATCCGATCTGTTTGACCCTCTAGAAATTGTCGACCAATTGATCCGCTGACCAGTGACATGTTTCCATCTATGATGTACACTAGCTGTAGGAAGTAAACCATTTGATATCTTTATTGCTACTCCATCGAGCGTACGGTGAGTAGAGCACTATGAAGTAAGCCATCTGATATGTAATAATTGGAATTACTCATATTTCCTTACGTATAGGCGCTGGGTGAAATTTTTTTGGATGTAACTCGGAACTATATGTAATAGCACACAATGGAAATGTGTGTCATCTTCATAACCAAGGGTGTCAGGGTCAAAGCCAAGCGTTGGAATAACTATGCTCATTTCCCTCCTTAGTCCATCAGGGTCAGAGGGCAACTGAATTTCTGGCTTGTTGAACTAAGTAAGAAATTTGGGGCCATTTAAGAAAAGAAAGAAAAGTGAAACATTTGGAACTTTTGAGTTTATTGTCAAGTTCCCACGTTCAATCTGTTAAGCGTTCTATTTTTCAGTTTGCAGTTTCATTTTTATATTTTTTCAGTTTGCCGTTTCATTTGTATATTTTTCCAGTTTACAGTTTCACTTTTCTTCGCCCTCCCGGAAACGACCATTCGCCCCCCCCCCCCCCCGCGGTGGGGATTTTAGGTTACCGAGCCAAATTTTAATAAATTCAGGCTATAATGAAAAAGGAAGTTTCGCTTCTTTTTATTCTTTTTGTGATACAAATATTTCTTCAATTTTTTTTAAAATATTTGTCCAAATGGTACTATATAGTTTATTTTATTAAAAAGTGTATTGCGACGCATGGTATTCTTCAAAATATAATAAATAGACTAATCATACCTAATTGTCTGGGAATCGTGATTCAGGAACAAGAGTGCGTTGAATGCATTTTAACAGATAAAAATTTCAAGCCTGCGGAACCTCCCCCTTCCCTTTGTTTAGCTGAAAAAAAATTATTATTCCTGAAATGTTTGAAGAAGTAATTACTATATCAGGTATGCATATAGAATTTTTCTTCAGGGGGGATGAAATTTTTGAAAACAACCATCTGGGACAAAATTAAAGTTAATGAAATTTGAAGAAAGATTAAAGCATTTTTTTTTCTAATGGAAGTTGATACATTTTCATTAAATTAAGGCATTTTTTCTAATGTGAGTCGCATTTTAACCAAAAACAAAAAAATAAAGCATTTTCCGTTGCGGGGTAGGGAGGGGGGGGCTCTAAATGCGCCCTTGTGCTAGATATATAGTAATTACTTGTATATATATATATATATATATATATATACATATACTAGTTAAAATGATATATATATAGCAAATGGAAAACTTGCCCCCTCTAAGGTTCCATTTGCCCTCCCCCGCCGGCCAAAAAGTCCTGAAAGAAACACTGAGTATAATAGAACTTCTAATATTATAGTAAATAGTAACACCGTATTAGTGATCCGATTTATTGGGGTAGGAAATAAACACATAAGCGTTTCCAAGCTTTCGCACATCAACCAAATGGCTTTTTCAAGGAAGCTAAACAGAAACTGTAAACTGAAAAATAGAACGCTTAACAATTTGAACGCGGGAACTTGACAATAAATAGATGCGACGTTATATTCATCTAAAGATACGAGGCATCACGTTGGTTGCACGCGGGATCCTGGTAGAGAAAAGGCGTTACTTGAAGAATTGGTTCCAAATTCGTGGCAACTCAAGCGAGACACAATCATTGCAAGTATCGCTGTTGGTAATAATCTCAAAGGTTTCCCGAATGGCTGTACATTTAGGGGTAGAGTAGGTAGCTAATTTCTTTATATCATCCCACATAGGAGTAGCTGACTTGAATTTGACTTCTCTGAATAGTGCAGTGGCTACTTTTCCGTATTTTGTGTCCCTTTTATGTTCGTTGACTCTGATTCCAAACGAACGCTTGGTCATTCCAATGTAGTATCGTTTAGAGCAGTTCGGATACTGTAGGGGGATCGCAAAAACGCCTGCTTTGCAGGAGAGAGGTGGTTTTTCACTATTTCTCTTTGGTATAGTATGTAAAGATGCAGGGGACCTTATGCCGACGCCGTAGTTCATCTTCTTGAGGGCGTTTTTGAGTTTGTAAGACACACTTGGAATGTAGGGAATTGAGCCTAAATAACGTAGCTGCGGCACAGGAAGACTGGAATGTTTGGCTCTGGCTTTTTGGATAAAACTACGTATCTGATTCAATGAATATCCTGCATCAGTGGCTATTTTGATGACGCTTTCAATTTCGTGTTGTCTAGAACGGGTATCAGAAGAAACGGCGAAGGCTCTTTGAATTCGAGAACGAAATATAGCTGCTTTGTATTCTGTGGGACAGAAAGAGCTGCGGAGCATCAGGTTGGGGACGGACGTGGATTTATAGTAGACTTGTGTACCGAGGCGGTTGTCAGACGATTTCCTCAATAAAACATCCAGATACGGTAAAGCGTTGTTGCTTTCAAGCTCCATCGTGAAATTGACCGTAGGATGTATATCATTGATTTTATCAAGGAAAATTGGAAGTCTCTTTTCCTTGGGGCCATACAAAAAATACGTCGTCTGCATAACGCAGCCAAGTCGTAGGCCGTGGGGTAATGCTGGAGAACATATTCCGCTCAATTGGGCGAAGTATTGCTTCTGCAAGGACGGGGGAAAGTGAGGATCTTCCAATTTTTCTTGATAAATCAATGATATACATCCTACGATCTATTTCACGATAGGGCCAGCCGAAAGTGAAATTCGTTGACCGGGCCCGAAATTTCGAATCGTGGTGCGCCCTCTACCTTCCCGGAACAAACAGAAGAAAAACAATGTCTAAGCAGTGGCGCACCCACAGGAGTGGCCGAGCAAGGCTGATAGAGTGGAAAATTATTATGTCGAAGTTTGAAACAAAAAGTAACAATACGCGATCGACATATACTTCTTTATCATATACCGTATAATTATAACATATAATATTTATAAGGGAGTAGTTCTGTTACATAAATTTAGAAAAAATCTAACAAGGAAAACAATTTCACTGCTTCTTCTAATCATTTAACTTTCTTGTACTGTAACATTAGTAGTAACTGGATAACAATAAATGCACAAAAGTCAATCTCCTTAATTGTTACAGCACGTGACTACTTTTCCCGGTAAATTTAGGGGGGGGGTCCACCTCCACCTTGGGAAAATTCTGTGTGCCAGGGCGCACGGGCTCCACCCTTAGGGAATTTCTGGGTTCACAACTGTGCCTAAGGAGCTTTGTTGGGAATTAGGACCGCCCAACCACTTACCTAGAGGAACTTTCTAAGGCACATCACATCAATCGCACATATGTCAAATAAAAAAATAATAATAATACAAATGTTGGCTGAAATTATTGACCGGGCTCGGACCCTGGGGGCCCGGGCGGTTTCGCCGCCACTATTTCATGATGGAGCTTGAAAGCAACAACGCTTTACCTTATCTGGATGTTTTATTGAGAAATCGTCTGGAAACCGCCTCGGCACACAAGTCTACTATAAACCCACGTCCGTCCCCAACCTGATGCTCCGCAGCTCTTTCTGTCCCGCAGAATACAAAACAGCTATATTTCGTTCTCGAATTCAAAGAGATTTCGCCGTTTCTTCTGATACCCATTCTAGACAACACGAAAAGTTAGCCACTGATGCAGGATATTCATTGAATCAGATACGTAGCTTTATCCAAAAAGCCAGAGCCAAACATTCCAGTCTTCCTGTGCCGCAGCTACGTTACTTAGGCTCAATTCCCTACATACCCAGTGTGTCTTACAAACTCAAAAACGCCCTCAAGAAGATGAACTACGGCGTCGGCATAAGGTCCCCTGCATCTTTACATGCTATACTAAAGAGAAATAGTGAAAAACCACCTCTCCTGCGAAGCAGGCGTTTATGCGGTCCCCCTACGGTATCCGAACGGCTCTAAACGATACTACATTGGAATGAAGAAGCGTTCGTTTGGAATAAGTGTCAACGAACATAAAAGGGACACAAAATACGGAAAAGTAGCCACGGCACTATTCAGAGAAGTCAAATTCAAGTCAGCTACTCCTATGTGGGATGATATAAAGAAATTAGCTAGCTACTCAACCCCTAAATGAACAGCGATTCGGGAAACCTTGGAGATCATTACCAACAGCGATGCTTGCAACGATTGTGTCTCGCTTGAGTTGCCACGAATTTGGAACCAATTCTTCAAGTAACGCCTTTTTTCTACCAGGATCCCGCGTGCAACCAACGTGATGCCTCTTATCTTTAAATGAATGTAACGTTTCATCTATTTATTGTCAAGTTCCCGCGTTCAAATTGTTAAGCGTTCTATTTTTCAGTTTTCAGTTTCTGTCTAACTTCCTTGAAAAAGTGATCTGGTTGATGTGCGAAGCTTGGAAACGCTTATGTGTTTATTTCCTACCCCAATAAATCGGATCACTAGTAGAGTGTTACTATTCACTACTTAATTGGTGTACTGTTCCTCGTTATAAATTTCTAATATTACATTATAACTAATTGTTACAGTGTTGAATTAATAATATAATTTGGAACGGGAATTTTTAGTCATGCTTCTTCCTCCCACGTGATTTTTATATGTTTAATCCACTGACAAGGGATACAAGAGGAAAGTTCAAGTCGGACGAAGAAATGCCGCCTCTTAGCTAAATCGCCGTAATGAAATGTGAGTATAATAGACCTTCTCATATTATATAATTAATTCTACGAACTTAATGTTAAGTTGCTAATGATATTGTGATAACATGCGTATTCTAGCGAAATATCGAAAATGCTGGCATTCCCGCAACTGAGAATAGATTATTATGATCGCTAGAAAATCATTGGCTTTTGATGGAGACACTTTACCGTCCTTGACTGGCTGTACCATCACCTGATTTGCATTTGCAGCGACTTAGAAGTGATACACCGTTTTCTGAGCAAACAGGCGTTATTCACAAAATGCCACCATCTCGCATGCGAGGAATAGTGCCCGTTTATGTAAAATTATTTTAAATCATGTTGCGCGGAAGCATATGTGTTTATTTCGTTATGTAAACGAAAGTTTCCGAGAAATGTCGTTGTCTGTTGTAGACATTCATGCAAAACAAAAAACTTCCTGCTTTAGAACATAGGATTTCACTTTGAAGATCATAAAGGTGTAGAGGTAGCATTGTCGACCGCATGGTGAGCAAAGGATGACAAAAATCTGTGGTGGTGAGCTCATCCCTTCGCTTCAAAGCTCAAATGCTGGCAATGCTCCTCACCCAGGGTAATTTCTTACTTTGCTCACATGTATTACCGTCCGGGGATAGTAAGTGCTATAACTAAAATTGAGAAATGTAAATTAAATTATTATGATCTACATAGAATAATAAAAAAGTGGTCGGTTTTCATATATCCAACAGGTCTTCTAGCACCTTTTGAAATCAGTATAAATGCGCGTACATATTGCTTGTATCTGTTTACGGTGATGCACTTATTCATGTAATTCTGAACAATTTATCTGTGTGAACGATGACTCTGCGCCTGTAAGTCATTCTGGAATAATTCTTTTTCACATCAAACTATAATTTGACATCAATTATAATAATTATTGTAACTGAATAATGTTCACTCACTAAACACTCAACTCAAGAGGACTGTATTATCATATATTAGCTCTACGAGCTCCTTTAATGTCACTATAATTATTAATCACTCACTCTATACATTTCCGTAAGCATTTCTCACTCGAACAACGAACAAAAATAACCTCACAACCATTAACAACCGCTGCTACCATCATAATAATAATAAACAAACTCTCATCACAGCACGAGAGCAAAAACGAGACATAGCTCTGTGTTGCCATCTATTGGCTACAAATAACAATAAGAAATTAAATATCTTACATTACTCCCACCTTGGAAGCTCAAGCTTTCAACACATAAAGTAATACAATCACTTTCAACATTATAAATTAAACACAATAGGCTGAAAATTACAATTATAAATATAATCTATACATACGGTGAACATGTGGCTACAGCAAATACAACCCATTACTAATATTGTGAAAAGTTTACAGTTGACTCGAGAGAAATGATCTGGGTACTTGTAACAAGGTTCTTTGTCTTCATTGCTAACATGCTTCTTGAACATGTCTATCACTTACTTTAGTCTGAATTCTGATGGAATTTACTGTCAATCTAACGGTAATGGACACAGTTTAACTATGGGTCTTTTGAGAATTCCGGAATCAGTTCGAACAGTCACCACTCTCACCTTGCCATCACTGCCGAGATGTGTTTCTATAACTCTGTCAAGTTTCCAACGCAATGTAGGCATCAGTTCGTTTTCGATCAGCACAAGATCACCCACTGTAAGGTCCAGTCCAGAAGTGCACCATTTAGGCCTAAGTTGAAGTTGTGTAAGGTATTCTAACCTCCATCGTCTCCAAAACTCCTGAACTAAGCGTTGGATCAATTCCCATATATTAGGCGAGAAATAGGAACTGGAGTGAGATCTAACTCAGGGAGAGCCGTCAAGGGAGCTCCCACCAAGAAGTGTCCAGGCGTCAAGGCATCCAGATCATTAGGGTCTTCAGAAATGGGACACATAGGCCTAGAATTAAGGCAAGCCTCAATTTGCGCTGAAAGTGTGAGGAACTCCTCTAGAGAACAACACATTGCCCACTGTCCGTTTAAGGTGGAACTTCATTGCCTTTACTCCAGCCTCCCGAAGACAACCAAAATGAGGCGCTGAAGGAGGGTTAAAATTCCACTTGTTGCCTTCGGAAGAGGAAAAGGTAGCAACGATATTGTCATCGGTTGCATTGAGCACTTGCTTAAGAACACGACGCAAATCACGATCTGCACCAACAAAATTCGTGGCGAAGTCACTAAATATCTCACTAGGCTTACCTCAACGTGCAATAAATCTCTTAAGCGCTGCAATGAATGCGTCAGTAGTAAGGTCTCCAACAATTTCCAGATGAATTGCTCTCTTTGAGAAACACACGAAGACTGCAATGTAAATCTTGAAAAGGTTTTTTTCTCGTGCCACTTTTTCTCTGCATTGGAAGGGACCTGCAAAGTCTAGATCCGTCACATGAAATACTCTAGAGGGAGTTACTCTCTTTGAGGGCAAATTACCCATAAGCTGAGTGGCTGGAGTAGCAGAATGACGAAAGCATGTCACACAACGACGCACACATCTTCGCGTGACATCTCTGACGCAGAGAATCCAAAAATGTTGTCGGATGACAGCAAGTAGAAGTCGAGCGCTTGCGTGGAGATGAGTGTGATGATAATACTTCACAAATAATTCTGTTATGTGATGCCTTCTAGGTAGAAGTATTGGGTCTTTCACATTATCTGCAACTGAGGCATTTCTAAGTCTTCCACCAACTCGCAAAAGACCCTCAGAGTTCACAAAAGGATTCAACGGTAGAAATTTACTTGATGACTTGATGGCTCTTCCAGCATGAAGACATGCCAACTCATCAGCGAACTCAGAGGATTGAACGAGCTTCACTATTACATAAGTGGCCTTAAGAAGCTCATCTCTACTCAAATGGCCAAAGTTTCTTTTAGATAACGAATTAGCACAGTTTTGTGTGAACCGCAAACACCATGCTGTCACGCGGCACAATCTGGTCCAAGACGAAAACTTAAAAATATAGGACAGACCTGTACATTGGCTGGCTGCTGTCACGTAACTCTTCCTTTCTTCTCTCAAATGTAGTTCAGAAAACGAGAACTCCTGAAGCGCATCTCCATCTGAACGTTGAACACTAGTCTGCTGTAGCCAATCTGGACCTCTTAACCACATGTCACACTGAACCAACTCCAAAGCTAAAATACCTCTGGTGGCACAGTCAACAGGGTTCTTCGTTCCGGCAATGTGATTCCACTCCACAAAGGGAATCGCTTCCTGAATTCTTGCCACTCGATAAGCTATAAAAGTGAGCCAGCGTTGTGGTTCCGACAAAACCCAAGCGAGCGTAACTTTTGAATCTGTCCATGCAAAAACCTTCTTGATCGGAATGTTGAGACATGGAAGAACAACTTCCAGCAGATTTGCTAACAACAGAGCAGAGCAAAGCTCCAGCCTAGGAATCGATTGCTTCTTTAAAGGAGCAACTTTGGACTTGGCAGCTAGTAAAGATACGTGCACCGAGGAGTCCAAACCCACTGAAAGAATGTAAATCACTGCACAGTAAGCTTTCTCAGAAGCATCACAGAAGGCATGAATTTCAAAGTAATCAGAAGTTGTAGTCATCACACATCTTGGAATCTTGAGATCTCTGAGACAGGAGAGTTGTGACTGGAACTTGATCCAACGGTTCCTGTACTGTTGTGGTAGCTCATCGTCTCAATTCAGATTAGAACTCCAGAGCTCTTGAAGAAGAATCTTTGCCTTAATCTCTATTGGTGACAGCCAACCCAAGGGATCAAAATTTTTGGCAATTTCTGAAAGTATGGCTCGCTTGCTATACTTAAACTTCTCGTTGGTAGCAACAGAAAATTGAAATTTATCCCTAGTTGGACACCACTCAATGCCAATCACCTTTATTGATTTGTCCCAATCAATTCTCAGGGTGTCACTGCAATCCTTGAACTCATCAGGAATAGTGTCTAAAACAGATGCAGCACTCGATGTCCACTTACCCAATATGAAACCACCCTTTTTCAACAATTCTTGCAGCTCATGCGCAAGCTCAGAGGCTTCCTCCAGTGAATTGGCTCCTGAAAGGAGATCATCAACATAGAAATCTCGTAAAACCACCTTGGATGCTCGTGGGAAAGCAGCCTCTCCATCCAAAGCCAATTACTTCAAAGATCTACTAGCCACGAATGGGGCACACGCTGTGCCATAAGTGACTGTTTTTAATCTAAAGGTCTGTATAGGATCTTCAGGGTTTTCTCTCCATAGGATTCTCTGACAGTCAGTGTTCTCTGGGTGCACAACTATTTGTCTAAACATCTTTTCCACGTCTGCACACAGAGCCACCCGGAAAGTTCTAAATCTCAAGAGAATATGGAACAATTCTTGATGAACTCTCGGACCCACCATAAGGAGGTCATTTAAGGACAGTCCCGAGGTGTTCTTGGCCGAAGCATCAAACACCACTGGGACTCTTGTAGTACTACTCGACGGCTTCACTACACAATGGTGTGGACGATAATAACTCAGTTGTTTAGAAATCTCATTTTCTGGCACTCTTTGCATATGGTCCAGGTCTTCGTATTCTCTCATAAAGGAGTAATACTGTCTGTACAATTCAGGGTTCCTTGAGAGTGAGTTCTCCAAAGACCTTAAGCGCTTCATGGCAAGTTGCTTGGAATCGCCCATATGTGAGGGAGGTATATGAAAAGTAAGCATCACAATGTATCTGCCATTCTCGTCTCTTGAATGCGTATCATGAAAATGATCTTTACATGCTTGCTCAGCCTTCGTAAAAGGACTAGCCACAGGAACGGAATCCAGTTTCCAGAAATTAGATACACACTCGTTAAAATCTACTTGAATGTGGTTTACACGAACTGTAGATAACTTCTCACGAGAAGTAGTCACTTCACCTGAAACGATCCAGCACAGTTCCGAACGTACCGCAAAGGGTTTGCCGTCTTTTGCCTTAATGGTATCTCCCTTCAACAAGGGCAGGGAGATATTTACTCCTAGCAATATATCAATATCTGAAGATTTGTAAAAGTTGGGATCAGCCAAAGTCACATCAGAAAACAGTTCTGCTAAAGAGAAATCAAGTGGAGAGTGTGATAGTTCTCCAATAATTTTTCTGAGTACAAAGGCTGAAGTTGAAAACGTAGGTGTATTCTTGTAATGTGGCCTAAACGAAATCTGTGTTACTCCATTGGCATGCGAGCTTGATGAACCTAAACATGAAATAGCCACTCGTGTTTTCTCTCTGCACAGGCCAAGTCTGTTTGCACAAGATTCTGAAATAAAATTTGCCTGGCAACCGGGATCTAGGAGTGCTCGACATAACTGGTAATTCCCTGAGGCATCCTCAACACGAATGACTGCTGTGCATAGCAGAACTTGTTGCGGCATATTAAAATCTGAAACACACGACGCAATCGTCGATGATGTTGACTCGAGTCCCTTCTCCAAAGTGGAGTGCTTGGACTCTTTACTCTCAACAGTTGTAGTAGTTGGAGATATAACTTGTGTCCTAAACTCTGGTTCTTCATTACATTGCTTAACTTCATTACGGAAACACAGTAGGGTATAATGATTTCGAGCACAAATTCTGCAAGAATGTTTACTCTGGCACCGGCTTACTAGATGATTCGGCAATAAACAGTTGAAACATAATTTTTGGTGTTTCACAAATTCTACTCTTTTCTGAACAGTCAGCCTTAAGAAATTATTACACTTGTTCAAATGGTGATTCAATTTACAAAATAAACACCTACTGTTTACTTCCGAAACAAACGATGAAACCTTAGGTTGAACAGGCCTTCTATAAGAGATCACCTTGTCACCTCTTAACGTACGCACATGCCTCTGTATAAACTCCAACAGCTGATTTAGTTGAGGAATACTGTCTGCTTCTAAGGTTCTCTCCCACCATCCAAGAGTTGTTATATCCAACTTATTCTGCACAATAAACAGCAGCAGAGTGTCGGCAACTCCTTCACACTTCAACTCAAGACTCCCTAAAGCATGAACACATTCAATAGTGCTGTCAACAATTTTTAAAAGCTGAGCAGTAGACTCACTGTTGACCGCTGGCAGCGAAACTAATTTCCTTATAATATTGAAGATCAACTCACGTTTATTAGAATATCGCTTTTTCAACAAATCCCACGCAACCTCGAAATTGGCATCACACAATAACAATGATTGGACGATACGAAGAGCATCTCCCTTCAGACACCCTTTAAAATACTGAAGTTTCTGTGAACCAGACAAATTATCATTCGATGACACAGACGCTGTAAACAAATCTTGGAAAGAGAGCCACTGAGTGGCATCTCCACCACTAAAAATTGGAATTGACAATTCCGGCAGGCGAAGCGGCACTGATTTTTCACTTCGCCGTGTTATTATTTGTCAGAAGCACAGGTCCAGACACTTTCCTCAGCAGTATCAGAGACAAATTATCAATAATTTCCTGTAGCTCCTCTGTTTCAGCTATAAATCCATCTACTTCTTCCGGAGCGCAGGACTCAAAACTTTTTTCAAAAACCTCTGCTTTCTTTGACTCAATAGCTTCTAATTTCGATCTACATAATAACACTTCCGGACTAGTACTGTGCAATTGCTCAAAATCACTCGATTCAATCTTATCTCGAAGTTTTGTTAACGACGCTTTAAATACATGTTTTTTTATCTTTAGTGCCTCCATAATTAGAATGTCAGAAAAAGCGCTCTAAAACTGTAAGGTAAAATCAGTCTCGAACACTCACTTGTTTTTATCACGCACTATCAATCTCATCACCGACTTGCCGTTAATCAACACCGAACATAAAATCGAATAGCAGCCATTATTTAAAACGTTCGAAAATGATTCCAGCTTCCATAATTAAAATGCAAACAAAACACTGAAAAAACTATAAGTTTAAGTCAAATAACAATAAATTTATATCGCCGAACCCAAATTCGAAGTAGCAGCCACCATGTAAAAACGGTCGAAGGTAATTCCTGCTCAAACGGACCAAAAATGAAGAATGTTCACTCACTAAACACTCAACTCAAGAGGACTGTATTATCATATATTAGCTCTACGAGCTCCTTTAATGTCACTATAATTATTAATCACTCACTCTATACATTTCCGTAAGCATTTCTCACTCGAACAACGAATAAAAATAACCTCACAACCATTAACAACCGCTGCTACCATCATAATAATAATAAACAAACTCTCATCACAGCACGAGAGCAAAAACGAGATATAGCTCTGTGTTGCCATCTATTGGCTACAAATAACAATAGGAAATTAAATATCTTACAGTAACTATGATCAAAAGCTTTGCATTTTCTAATTTTCTCGTGAAAAAATTTAGTGCTAAATGGTGTAAGTGTATATTCCATTTGGCACGAAAACGGGTGATTTTACATTATAAGGCTTGCTGATTTTTTGCACTATAACTTGTTCGTGGTGAAGAAATGTAACTTACATTATTTTTCAAAATACCTCTCTGAAAGTTGAACACATTGCAAAGCATTCATTCACCGAATAGCAGAAGCAGCTACTGCTTTACTTTAGAAAGGTGCTACAATTAATATTTCTCCAAATCCAAAAGTTGAACACATTGGAAAGCATTCATTCACCAAATAGAAAAAGCAGCTACTGCTTTACTTTGGAAAGGTGCTACAATTAATACTTCTCTAAACGTTGAACGCTTTGCAAAGCATTCATTCACCGAATAGCAGAAGCAGCTGCTGCTTGACTTTCGAAAAGATGCTACAAGCAGATTTCATCATTCATGCTCGGGAACTGTCTTGTATGGCAGATATCGGATAAGCTCAGTTCTTTTTTCGGTAAGTGAAACTACTGTAGTACAAGTAGAGAGAGAGAGCGCGCTGCGGATGACATTGAGATACTCATCGTGTTGTCGTGTTGACCCCTCTGAGCGGGAATTGTTTTATTTTTTAAACTTCCGCTGATAGATGTCCTGTTGACAACATCTCTCAGTGAACATTAAGAAAAAAAGAACAGTTCCAGTGTCATCGACATACTCGTTTGCTTAGAAGGAAAAAAAGAAAAAAAGAAGGATAACACCGAATTCTCAGGTGAACAAATTTCTTAAATCCCTTTCTACAAGTAAAAAAAAATTTTCAAAGCATAATTTTAGAAAAAGGGAAAATCAGCGTAAAAAGAAAATGCACTTGCACCCACTAGCAAAAAACTACGCATTATTTGAAAAACACAATGTACGCAGTATTCTTGATTGTGAACAAATGTTTTCAAATTCTATAATCGGTAAAACATTTACAGGTAGCTCCTTACGCCTACTAGCGGCAAAAATGTGCACTACAAAGAAACACGAGTTTTACGCAATATGTTCCTCATCAGGAATGATAATGGAGGCCAAGGAAAATTTCTAAATTGAAGAATTAGAAGCGGAGTTACGGAGGAAAGTGCCATATAACTTTACGCTTCCCAGCGGCAAAATTCTGCATTATTTTAAGAAAAGAAGGACACGCAAGGTATTCTTTAGAATATCCGACTCAATAGGGATTTTTTCCATATCGGATTTTTAGAATCGGAGAAGTTCTTTCAAAATGTAACCTAACGCCCATGAGTTGCAGAACTGTGCGTTATGAAAAAGCAGACGACATAAGCAAACACATTTCACAGCGACAGCTACGCCATGAAAACAGAAATTTTGAAATATGACAGAAAAAATATCAAGGAAACAGTTTATACCTATACACCACCTATAAGAAAAGCAGTGCATTATTTGCAGCAGATGATGTTCACAATCTTTACCATGTAGCATAAAAAGGATTTTCGGAAACGAATTTTTAAAAAAGGAGGTAGAGTTACAAACAACGTAGCACACTTCCAGCCCTTAACGGAAGAACTCTGCACATGAGCAACATATTGCTCGTGTTGGCTCTTACCCCCACCCACTCCCCCAGGAAAGATGTGTAGAAAACGTTGTTCGTAGTAAATGGCATCCTATATAAAAAGATATTTTTCCAAATCGGACAAAGGACATAAAGAAAAATTGTCATACGCTTACATCCCCTAGCGGGAAGACTGTGCATTATTTTGAATACGAAATCCACCTGAAATGCTTCCGCGATGACAGGAATCTGACCAAAAATTTAAATAAATAAATAAATAAAATTACCAATTTAGACTCACGGATACGGCTCTAAGTGCATTGTAAACATATGTAAGCACTTACGTTCCCTAGTGGCAAAATCGTTCGTTAGGAAAAATTGCGAGTTATATGGAAAATTATTCCTCAACGAAACGATGGGAGCAGCAAAAATATTTTTTTAGGATCGGACTTTTAGAGGCAGAGATATCGTCAAAACCATGACAAAGCCTCACGCCCCCTAGTGGTAAAATTATTCATTACACTGGACAGGAAGTAAAATGAGTTTTCGTGGTGAATATTACTTAACCAAGAATGTTTCAGTCAGGTTTTTAGAAGTGAAGATACCGCTGCGAATACATTAAAAACAGCAATATGTACAAACGCCACCTAGCGGTGTAAGTGCATAATTCTGCTTGGAACATAACTGCCGTATCTACAAAGTTGCAACCAAATTAATTACAAACCGTAGAAAAACACATGTTTTCATAAATTAGAAATTACACCAAAAATATTCTTCACCAGGAATGCTATCAGACACATAAAATAATTTCAGAAACCAGTTTTTTAGAAGCAGCAATATCGAGAAAACGTGCTCCCCTTGTTCCAGGAAGATAAGAAGTAGAAACTGTGCCCGAAATGGCCCTCGTGATAAAAGGTATCAGAGGTAAAACGAATTGTCTCAAACGGTCTTCAGGGGCAACGATATGGAATGAAACATACACTATTTAAAATAAAAAATGCTCCGGGCAAATTAGTGAGTACGTGGGGACAAACGGGTTATGCAAATGATTGCAGCTGCAAACCAATCACATGATAGGTGAGGGAGATTAAAGGGCAAAACGGCTCAGCGTAGCAAAGTTTTGTCGTCCTCACCTGGGCACGTGGACCATTGATTACATCGGTGTGATTTCGGTAGCAAAAGCACATGTAAGAAATGTGAATACCCGGCTGACGTCATCAGAAATCCTAAGATCACGCAGACACATTTATCAGAGGATTCATCACAGAGCCACGTACGGCTGGTTGGTCTCTGAGTAGCATTGCGGCGCCAACACACTGGGATACAAGCATACAACAGCTGTCTGCGGAAAAGTGGAAACAATGGGACAAATGCACGTAGGCGGACGTCCGCCCCCTCGATCGTCGCATTCGACAGCAACCCGTATCAGCTCCACAATCCATAGAGGACGACAATAGACAAGGTGTACCCTCCGTATCGACACGGACTGTAAATCGCAGATTCGCTGAGGAAGGTTTGCGTTCTCTCCAGCAATTGCGACGACTTCCACTTACCGCTGATCATTGTTACGTAAGGTTGCAATGGTGCTATACAAGACATGCGTGGCGGAATGAATGGAATCATATCGTCGTATTCAACGACGAGTCTTTCATTTGTCTAATCGCCGACGATCGTAGATTGAAAAAATTTCTAAATTTGCGAGTAATAATGACAAAAAAAGAAATAGCCACAGAAGAACTTAGCGAATAGAATTAGAAGTGTACTGGAGTATTGAACCAGCCAATGAGAGGCCCGAAAATTTCGGATTGATCACCAACCAAATGGAAAATTCTAATAGACTCAGAGATTAGATGCACTCGAAGCATTGGGACATTCAGCCCAAGCAACAAAACAAATAAACGAATACATCTCGGTCATGGAAAAATCTTTCATAAGATAAATATATCTAGAAAGAAACAAATAATGCCTGATATGTAATTAAAGGATTCGTTGGTAAGTTGGGAATAGGTGTGGAATAATAACACTTAAAACGCTTAACCAAAAAAGGTTTAGAACAAACTTGTGCTAATGCATTTGACTAAGCGCCCTAACTGTCTTCTTCCCTGCTTGCTACTTGAAGTGCCCTAACTGTCTTCCTCCCTGCTTGCTACTTGAAGTGCCCTAACTGTCTTCTTCCCTGCTTGCTACTTGCATTTAACCAAGCGCCCTAAGTATCTTCTTCCCTGCTTGCTACTTGAAGTGCCCTAACTGTCTTCTTCCCTGCTTGCTACTTGAAGTGCCCTAACTGTCTTCTTCCCTGCTTGCTACTTGCATTTGACCAAGCTCCTTAACTGTCTTCTTCCCTGCTTGCTACTTGCATTTGACCAAGCGCCCTAACTGTCTTCTTCCCTGCTTGCTACTCGAAGTGCCCTAACTGTCTTCTTCCCTGCTTGCTACTTGCATTTAACCAAGCGCCCTAACTATCTTCTTCCCTGCTTGCTACTTGAAGTGCCCTAACTGTCTTCTTCCCTACTTGCTACTTGCATTTGACCAAGCGCCTTAACTGTCTTCTTCCCTGCTTGCTACTTTAAGTGCCCTAACTGTCTTCTTCACTGCTTGCTACTTGCATTTGATCAAGCGCCCTAACTGTCTTCTTCCCTGCTTGCTACTTGATGGGGAACTTTTTAGGCATTAAGGTTTCAGCAGAAAACTGTTTTCCTCATTTTCTCATTCTGATCTTTGCTGGGGAACAATTTGGCCCTCGCGTTTCTCTTTTCTTCTTTCAGACAGGAGACATAGTGAGACCACAAAGGTGTGTGATACCTCTTCTTAAATGGCGATCGTCAGATGTCGTTGTACGTCTAGCGTTCTTCGAAACATGTATATCTGGCTTACTGAACACTACATACAGTCAGTTCTTCTTATTCAGTCACTTTAAGTTAAACAGGAGTCCCTCAAATAAAGTCCAAGAAAAGTATCTTACAGTTCTTTGTTTATTCTCGAAATAACTTCACTCGTATATTTCATTACTCATAAAGAACTAATTCATAAGAGCACTAATATTTTAAAGCTGATTAACGTGAGTTAGTAAGCAGAAAACGTTTTTTTTAAACTCCAACACTAAATATGTAACAATACAACTCGAACAAGCAGACTTACAAAACACCGCTTCATAGAAATGAAGCTTCAACGATTATGACACCACACCCCGCTTTGTTTGCTAGCTCTAGACATTATATGGCTCGTTCTTGTCATGTCACATATGTACGTCTTACACCTGACCTCAAGATTCTTGCCACAACACATTCTGTGAGCAAGAAAAATATAACGTTAAAATCGAAACGCTTAAAGAGAATGAACTAAAATTTTACATTGAGAAAGAAACTCAAAATGAAAGTTGAATTCGAATATACGTCATATACGTTCGTGTGTACATGCACAAATGAAAAAAAAATAATTGAACGACTGTGCTGTGGTCGTAAAGACTACATATTGCCAGCTTAGAATAAGAAAACAGAATATAAAGAACTAGAAAAACGGCATGCAAAACCCACGAAATGACACAGGAATTGTTATCTTTTTGTGTCAGGGAACGTGACAGTTTTGTACATAGTATCTAGCGAAGTAAGCGGAATAATCCTTTGTGTGTCTGCAAAAATGCATTTTAGGTTTGCCATTCGTTAGCAGTAGTATTGTGTTTCCGAAGTACACTTACCAGCTTTAAAGGGAGTCTGAAACTTAGAGAAGTGCATCTGCCGCTGAGTCTTGCAGCTTTATCTTTCTTTCTTTCCAAAAGAAAGCAGCAGATCGAAAAACGAAACTAAAGAAACGTGTATCGTTCATGAAAGAAAACCACGTGACCGCAAACCCTATCGCAGAGGTCAAAATACAATTGAGTTTAGTGCCCATATCCTTGTGCCTGGGTTAGATGAGAGGAAAAGTAGGCCATTAAAACGAGTCAGTCATCCCTTATCAATGCCTTTTATGATCAAGGATTCTCCCAAACACCCCCTCATTACGGCAGCATCCCGCACAATAAGGGCACATAACCTATGATTCCTTTTCAATAATATCGTTTTCGACATGAGCTGGTGTTGTCTACAGCTGTAGGGGGCAGCGTTGTCCTAGATGAAAGGACCTTGTGTAGTTACATCGCTCTCCGGAATGGCAACAGCAGCAACGTGACTCCTGAGTGTTATTGTTGCCGTTCGGAGAAAGTCGGCTTTCAATTGGTGGTTTGTTTGTAGCGCTGTTTCATTTTTACGTACCAAGAAATCTTTATCATAAAGAATTTTTAAGTCACGAAATGTTTCCTGTTTGAGAAAATATTTCATGTCTGCAGTTTTCCCGCTGTCTGAATTGAGGAAGTAGTACAGATGATTTATTTGTTTTGGGCTTTTTCGTGGAACAGAAATTTGTCAAATACAAATTTTCCAACGTTTTCTCAATCACATATGCTGTATATATATATGCTACAGAAATATTTTTGGAGTCTCAGCCTTTAATGCACTCGCGTTTCAATTTTTAAGATCTCGCCTGCGCTTGTTTAGGAGAAATAACATTCACATTGTAGGATAATTGCATTTGCGTAAAATGGTGAAAGAGATTGATTGATTATTTTCAATTGCGACAAAATTTTGATGCTATGCATCTTTCCCGACAGCAGTGAAATAAATCCCAAGTAAAAAATTTCGATTTAACGAAAATGGGTAACGGAAGTAGTCGGTGAGCCATCTAGATTGATTTTCTCAGATATCTCGGAAACAGTGGGTCGTAGCGAAATTTGGTTTTCTCGATTCACACAAGGGAGGGTACCTGCTGTTAAGGAGATCTTTGAAATGTTGTACAACACAATGGGGTGTAGTAACCTGTAGACAGAGGAGGATCGGCACACCGGGACATTTCCCGGTGGACCACTCGAGAAATGGCCCACTTTCTCGTATTCTGTTTTGCCTGGACTTTTGTGGAAAGAAAGAGCAAATTGTTTTAGTGCGCACGAATAACAATCGTTAATTTCATTTGAGCTTCATTTTTGTCGAAAAAGTTACTTCCTTAAAAAACAAAGTTTCCATCTAAATATCTATGAACTGACATAGAACTGACTTTGCTGTGAAACGACATAGCAAAATTCTCTCTAATTACGTGAGAAAAGTACCACTGGACTAAACACTCTGTTTATAAATTAATTAAGGTAAAGCTAACTACAGCTGGACGGAAGTCGTTGAACTTGGAGCCTAGGGTCATTCCTATGCCTTGCTTTCGTTTTGTAATCGTGAAGAAGACATTAGTACTCATTGTGATGGCTCATCATTCCCACCCACTTATTCACAGAATGGCGCAGAGTGCAAAGCGATTCTCTCGCACAGACATTCCGAAATTCATACCTTACCCACATCGATCTTAAAAGAAACAACAATTTACCAGTACCAAAATGGTGGTTCGTGGGTCGAAATAATGGATGGACTTAAAAAGGCTTACATTCAAGGTGACATCAACCCTGTTGAGCAGTTGGCGATCAGTGGCAAAATGAATATAAAAATTTACTGCGTAGGAAAATTGGTATGTGTACAGTTCAACTTACAGAATCATTTTCAGGATGATTTGGTTTGAATCGGATCTTCAAGAGACTCGATTTTTTTTCGTCAAAGCTAAATGTTTTTCAGAAAAAATACCCGTGGTTTGTTAATACATTCAGTCATAAGCGGATTTTTAAATTTCTTTCACCGTTAAATTGTTATTTCAAATTTGTTCACAACTGAATTCGTTTTACAATGCATAACAGCTCTCTTTAATCCGGGATCAAACATAAATTTTTTCATTGGGGAATTCATGAGTTCTTCTCCTGTTGGTACATGTGACTCTGTAGTGGAGCACAAGACTAAAATCCCCAGCCTAGTAGGTCCTCCCAATCCGCTCCTGCCTGTAGATAGTCTAGACTAAAAGTTACCAATCGCCCTTACTGCCACGGTGAAAGGCCAGGTGTCCTCCAAGGATTATCTGAACACTGTTGTCGATCAAGTCCATCCTGCCGTGTCGACTGATCCAACAGCTAACGGATGTTTCATGGACGACAATGCTGTTGTCTATCACACAAGATGTGTTCAGCAGTGGTTCATTGAGCATGACAGCGACTTGCCCCATGTTCATGCTCCATGAACCACTGCTGAACACATCTTGCGAGCAGCAGTTCATTTTTTGTTCAGCAGTGGTTCATTGAGCATGACAGCGACTTGCACCATGTTCATACTCGATGAACCACTGCTGAACACATCTTGCGAGCTGCAGTGGTTCATTGAGCATGACAGCGACTTGCACCATGTTCATACTCGATGAACCACTGCTGAACACATCTTGTGAGCAGCAGTGGTTCATTTTGTGTTCAGCAGTGGCTCATTGAGCATGACAGCGACTTGCCCCATGTTCATGCTCCATGAACCACTGTTGAACACATCTTGCGAGCAGCAGTTCATTTTTTGTTCAGCAGTGGTTCATTGAGCATGACAGCGACTTGCACCATGTTCGTACTCGATGAACTACTGCCGAACACATCTTGTGAGCAGCAGTGGTTCATTTTGTGTTCAGCAGTGGCTCATTGAGCATGACAGCGACTTGCCCCATGTTCATGCTCCATGAACTACTGCTGAACACATCTTGCGAGCTGCAGTGGTTCATTGAGCATGACAGCGACTTGCACCATGTTCATGCTCCATGAACCACTGCTGAACACATCTTGCGAGCAGCAGTTCAATTTTTTGTTCAGCAGTGGTTCATTGAGCATGACAGCGACTTGCACCATGTTCATACTCGATGAACCACTGCTGAACACATCTTGTGAGCAGCAGTGGTTCATTTTGTGTTCAGCAGTGGTTCATTGAGCATGACAGCGACTTGCCCCATGTTCATGCTCCATGAACCACTGCTGAACACATCTTGCGAGCAGCAGTGGTTCATTTTGTGTTCAGCAGTGGTTCATTGAGCATGACAGTGACTTGCACCATGTTCATACTCGATGAACCATTGCTGAACACATCTTGTGAGCAGCAGTGGTTCATTGAGCATGACAGCGACTTGCACCATGTTCATGCTCGATGAACCACTGCTGAACACACTTTGCTTGCAGCAGTGGTTCATTTTGTGTTCAGCAGTGGTTCGTTGAGCATGACAGCAACTTGCACCATGTTTATGCTTGATGAACCACTACTGAACACATCTTACGGGATGGATATGGTGTTGTATTTATTTGTTTCGGCATTGCCTTGGTGCATAGCGTTGCAATCAGACAATTACTAGAATTTCAGATTTCGTTCACTAGTAGTTGCTGCCACCAGCGAAACCTTTCTTGGTCTGACAATACTTATCCTCTACATTCACTCTTTAGTTGTTTAGGTTCGATCCAAAAAACAGACTCCCCGGCTATATTTACAGATTTTTATTTACATCATCCTCTATTTTCAGAAGGGTGCAGACTATTTGCATACACAAATCCACGTCGGTGTCGTTTCACCACGACTCCTTTCAAGTAACATATCCCAGTGAGCAAATTTGAGAGTTCGTCAGATGGAAAGTTCTTCAGTGAGTCCAAAGAATGAAATAACATTCCTCTCGCCCAAGTATCTGATATTTGATATTACAAGTATCTGTACCTCAGTACAGGGTGATCTCTACTATGTACGAATATATTTTATGAATGACCTCGGACACACTAACACTCCCAATAGCTGATGACAGCGGCCACCAGGGAAATTTATTTACCATCCTTCCACTTGAAGCAACAACAAAAGAGTGCCCGCGAAATTTCTGGGCCCCTGGTCCGAAATGCGATTTCACCCAGCTCCCTCGCCTTCAGCCAATCCCGTCAGTGCATTTTCTGCAGGATGCATACTCCGAGGGTCTCATAACTCACCAAAACTGGCACCCCGTTCACGTCTCGGAGGTCCTATTCCCAGGCAAGATGGATGCTTAGTGAACACTCTCTTTCTTCCTCTCTCTCTCATGCCTCCCCAAAAACGATTCCTTGCTCCAATTATTCAACATGGCGTCTCACCCCTGTCTTTTTTCAATGCTGACCTCTCATAATAACTTTTAGACGCGGGTTGCATTCCACTTCGCCACAATGGACAACATTTTCGTCCATAAAACATCCGCCAGCCGTTGGATAAAATGTCAACATATCAGAATAAACTTGATAGGCAACAATGTTCAGATAATCCTTGGAGGATACCTGACCTTCCAGCAATATCAGGGGACCCGTTCCGTACCAAAGAACGTGCCCCACAGCATGACACCACCTCCAGAACTTTGAGTTGTGGTTACAAGGCAAGCTGGGCCCATTGTTTCATGGGGCTCCCGCCTAACTCCCTGCCTACAGTCGGTACAGAACAACTGTACCGTGACTCGTCGGACGATATGACTTTTATCCGTCTTCCAGTGTCCAGTCGCGGTGTTTCTGATACAACTGTAAACGAATTTTCCGGTTCTTCTCAGAAATCAGTGATTCTGTATAGGCATGCCACTGCCGATGAAAATGATACTTTTCAGTTTCCTGCCCATAGTTAACTGAGATACGTGTCGGGAACAGCCTTCATTGAATGCTTCGGTAAATTGTGGCACAGAAGAAGTCCTGTTTCTCCGTACAAGCCTTTCAGAGGACGCCGATCTCATTCCTGACAGATTGTTGTCGCGCCATAGTTATGCTTCTTACATAGACAAGTAATGCTGACTATTTTTCCACTGCTTAAATATCTCACCTTTTGAGAATCCACTCGGCTTTGCTGTTTTGAAAATTGTCCCTCCAGCCAAACGGGCACTCACAATAAACAGTTTATCGAACTCTGGAAGATCGTTTGTTTTCCCTGTAGTGATAACACTACTGACGATCAGAAGTCCTAATAGTTGCCCAGACCACGTAGTGACGTTAAGAGACATATGCAAAAAAGGTTTTTAATTCAATGGATGGTGTGTATTTCTAGACGTTTTAGGGATTTCCGGGTGATTTTTTTTATAATGGGTTCCATTGACTATGAATAACTTTGAAATTTACTATATGTTCCGTGTTGGATGTAGTTCAAAAGACGTGCTCATTAGAACCGAAAATTCGGTGCCAATCTTTCTTGTTAATATATAAGATTGTTCCATAGAGTCGAAAAGAAATAATTTATTAACGAATAGTCTGCACTCATAACTTCAGTACAGTTTTTTGAACAGAAGTGTTTCCTGAAATTCTAATTCTGTCTTCGAAGCATGGTAATACAGTCCTGTGGTGGCAGCTGTTCCTCATCAAAGGTCAAGGTGGATTCCTGTCGAAAGACTTCTCTATTTCTTTCGCAGTTTAACAACCACCGGTGAGCGTCTCTGAGATCTGTAGGCAGTCGCCTGTGCCTGATATGGGGCCACTGGTTCAGGGGAGGGGTAGTTCCGTGAGACAGGCCCACCACCCAAGCGTTATCAGGGAAGCCAACCCGAACACGCACGGACGAACGATCAGAAGCCCGAGCTTAGATCGCCGCCCCACCGGGGTGGCCTGACTTCACTTCAATACTTACATTGTGGAAGAGTTCACAGGATTTCACCATTACTCTTTGCCTGCGCAATATTTGCTTTTCGCTTAAGATCTTTTTCTGAATCAGTTAGCATGTCCTCTTGCATTAACAGGATAAACATACTCTACATTAACAGGATAAACACACAAAGAGTCTGATCACTTTGTGTGCGTACAATTAGTCTTCGAAGTTTCGGAGGAGGATGTTTTCTCACCGTTGACCATTTAACCAATTCTAGATTCCCGGAGACAAATAAAAGAGACCGGATTTTATACGTACATTTGACACAAGCTTAACTGCGGTACACACTAGAAACTCTTTCTATGATTCGATGTGCTTTGTTTGGTTTAGAACTGTCCCTTTCAAAACTTTAAATATTTTGAAACAGCTTTTTTTTGTTAACGAGGTGAAACGTACCAGATTAACAGTTTTCAACTTGTTGTACAGAATTCAGAATTCCAAAACTTTTTCTGGAGGAATATTTACTGCATCACAGATTTCAGAGTGATTATCATTAGTATATTTCGAGCAAGGAAAAAAATCCCATTTTCGTTAATCTACTTTTTAGAGGTCGGCCCGCGACTTATTTCCATTTTACTCTGACATGAAATTAACATATCGTTTATTTTAGAATCCATCCTGGTACACTCATACCTTTGCCAAAATTCTGAAGTTAGTTTTGCGCCAGAGTTCTTTCCTACGACCAAAATGTAATTCGATTTCACATTTTCATGATGGGGGAAAAAAAAGACACAAACGAGAAAAGAAGTTCCATCATATTATGAATATTTGCGAAATAGATCTTCTGAAGGTAATACAGCATAAATCCTTTTTCCAAGTATTAAAGCGAAATATCTCGCTGGCTGCAAAAAGGAAATAGAAACTTTAAACAATCAATTAATCAATTTGCACCCGACTATGAGCAGCGTGTGAGCTTTTCAGTCACTTTTAAATGCGTTATGCACTTTGCATCGGTTTTAGTAATGAAATTAAATTACTGGGGGAATCTCAACATCGATTTTAAGTTCTTTTCCTTCTTTAGGATGGCAGGGTAAACTCGGACAAGGAAATAAAAAATAAAAAGAAGCAGTAAGCTATTATTTTTACAGACACACAAATACTGATTTCCGTATTATTATCAAAGTTTTTTTTTCATGAAAATTAGTTTTAGCACTCCACATTGTGATTTGCCATCAGTCTAGATGCCATGTTTAACAGTTATGACATTGATCGAACAGAAATGAAAAATTTCCGTGCTAATACCCACAGAACTGCGACAGAGCTTTTTCGAACTACCTCACAGAGGAAGTATCGGACATTCTGCATAATAGGAGTTTCCCTGTTTACAGGTATGCTTTTCAACAAAGATTAAGATTTGGATTTACATGTTGCCTATAGCATGACAGTATCTTGATGTTTAGAATAATCAAATAACTTCGCAACATTTCAGCTGGAATACGCAAGTAACTTTGAAAATGTTTTATTCTAGACTGTGCACTGAAAACTATTGTAGTTGAAGTCGAAAAAGTATAACGCACAAATATACAAGGCATTACTATATTAACGTATAAACGTTTAACGTTTACGGTTCATCACGTTATTGTTGGTGTAAATATAGCTCTTCGACGTGACGTCCAACATATAATGTGGCGTAAGAGTTATTCATATCGACATACACCGAACATTGTATGAACCGTAAAAGTTATTCATATTGACATATAAAGTTATTCATATAGACATACCGAGCAGCTCACTCCGAATTACACACATATATATATATATATATAAGTGCTCCACCTACGATGTCGACAAGTATGTCCGAAAAAACATCCACTGCCAATGCTCAATGTAGGCCTAGTCAAATATTCCTCTTTCTTTCAACATCCAGGAACGCTGGTGGTGAAATCGTATGTATGATAAAATATGTGGTCCCACTAGACAAAGTCACTAGACAAAGTCAGTGGGACCGCATTTATCGAACAGAAAAGATGATAAGAAAGCGGTCCCACTGGACGAAGTCAGTGGGACCGCTTTCTTATCTTCTTTTCTGTTCGATCTGGACGAAGTCAGTGGGACCGCATATTTTGTCACACGCACGATTTCACCACCAGCGTTCTTGGATGTTGAAAGAAAGAGGAATATTTGACTAGGCCTACACTGAGCATTAGCAGTGGATGTTTTTTGGGACATACTCATCGACATCGAAGGTAGATCACTTTTTTATATATATGTAATTCGGAGTGAGCTGCTTGGTATGTCTATATGAAGAACTTCATATGTCGATATAAATAACTTTTACGGAACATTATATGTTGGACTCACGTCAGTTGGCTATGTTTATACCAACAATAACGTGATGAACAGTAAACGTTAAACGTTTATACGTTAATATAGTAATACTTTGAGCTACGTAAAAATATGCTCGATTCAGCATAGAGCTTTGTGCTGATTTGAGTAGATAATGTAATATACAAGGCGTGTCTTAAAAGTAAGGGACATGGTTGGTTGGTTGGTTGGTTAGTGGATTTTAGTGGCGCAAGGGTCAGGTTTGGCCAAAGAGCGCCAGACAAAGAACTATCAGCCACAGAAATGTAAAAGCGCGGAAAATGAGTAAGAGCAGACAGGCTTGTTAAAAGTTGAAAAAGAGAATGATGAAAGCTGGGAAGACAAGGTAGTTAATCAGATTTATAAAAAAATTCACTAATTGAGGTACACGAAATGTCACTCTCCTCCCCCCACACTCCTCTGCAACGCTGGCAGAGGGCGGGGACGAACTGTCACTCTCCCCCCCCCCATGTTCCTCTGCAATGCTGGTTGAGGCTGGGGACGAACTGTCACTCTCCTCCCCCCCATGTTCCTCTATAATGTTGGTTGAGGGTGGGGACCTCGCTGAGGCCGAGACAGTTTCAATGGTGGTCACGCGGACCGCGACAGTTGGATGGACACTGCACACCTTTGCGGATTGAGGGCCGGGTCTTCCGCACGTGCAGGCTGTCTGCTGGGAACCGGAAGAGGCGGGCGTCTTCAAAGAGAAGGCGCAGACTCAGCTGGTCGAATAAGCTGGAGCTCGGTGAAATCCACCTGTGTCGCCTGTTCAACTGTAGATCGCTTGGCAAGTGCGGCGAGAGCTACAGGGCGCGGAACAAAGGGCTGCACGGGTTGTGGCTGAGACTGAACAACTGCGGCAAAAGTACGCTGTCGGTTGTTGGGAATACCCAACTTGGCCTTGGCAGCAGGGTACGAGAGGCCCTCTAGGGTCTTGAGGCGCTGGATCGCCTTCTCGTCGTTCCACTTCGAACAGGACCGGGCATAAGCAGCATGGGAGCCACCACAGTTTACACAGCAGGGCTCTGAAGTGCATCCAGTCCCTTCGTGGTCTCGGGATCCACAATTGGCGCACCTCGCAGCACTGTTACAGGACCGCTGGGAATGTCCATACCTCTGGCACTTGAAACAGCGTAGAGGATTTGGTATATAAGGACGAACTGCACATAACAAGTAATCAGCCTTTATGTCAGTAGGTACCTTCGGGCTGTTAAACGTCAAAATAACATTTCGCGATTTGATCAGCGCGCCATCGCGCCTGAAAGTCATGCGTCTGGCAGCTATGACACCCTGATCAGCAAGTTCACACACAAGTTCATCTTCATCGCAGACCAACAAGTCGGGCTCAGAAATGACTCCCTTGGAGGTGTTGAGATACGGATGTGCCGTCACTTGAACTGGAATATCCTGAAGTCTGGTTAACTGCAGAAGAGATTTGCTCTGAGAGAGAGTGCAAGTTTCCACAAGCAGGTCTCCAGAGCGTAGCTTCTTCACTGACTTCAAAGAGCCAGCAACACCCGCAAGTGCCTTCGAGATGAAAAAAGGAGACTTTGAGGAAAGTTTCAACATCTGGTCAGTAGAAGAAATGACGAGAAAAGTAGCTTGAGGTATCGAATCTGCAAGTGTAATGCGACGTTTCTGAGCTGACGGCTCAACACCTGGATCTAAAGATACGTCGCGGTGAGGTAGTTTTTCAACGAAAGTTCTCTTCAGTGTGTTATGCGTGGGAGGTGGTTGAGGCAAATTTGGCGCCTGATCAATCACCATATCCTGGTTCTTTTTAAATTTTGAGGAGGGTTTATGTTTCCCCATGGGAGTAAGAAAGAATTCATCTGCAACGTACTCCGCCCACAATCGAGCCCAACAGGGGAGAACTGGAGGTCCGCAAGCCAAACACATGACGCAAGACACAGTTCTAGAGCTTAGTTGCAAATATAGTCCGTTGGCTGTGATCACACGCACTCGGCGGACACTTCGGCCTCCGGGTACCGTCATGCCAACGCCTTTGGCATGATCCCACAGCCCCCGGGCTCACCCTGCCGTGCAATACGACAAAAAGCCGCTAAAGCCCTGCACACAACTTGGTACAAGACTTCTGACCAGAGGTGGGTTAGGCTCTAGCCTCCCGTTTACAGCGAAGCCGGGGTCGAAGAGGAGTGTTGGTACACAGGAGGCACTTAACCGGTCTCCTGCGACCTCAGCCGCCAGACATCCCATTTCCGCCTCACGGGTCTCCGCACGCGGCAAACATGCAGGTAGGTCTAGCACCCAAACCAGTTAAAAGGAAAAAAGAAATCCAAAGAAGAAATATCCTGGCAGGGAACCTAAACGGAATCTCAGCAACCTACGAACTGAGCGGTTAATATAAATCAGGTAGTGGTGGAGGGTAACAAAACCACAAGACCGGGGTGTTAGTACATAACGTGGTAGCGATTAGGTAGAGAATACAACACGGGCAACTAGCCAGTGGAGAAAATAAAGAAAAACGAAAAAGCGAGACACAAGACCAGCTAGGGATCGTGGGGCCGCAACTCCCCAACAGCTGGATGAACAGCCGTCCCTGCAAACACCAAAACAAAAAACAAGCGGTGGCATGACATCAGATGTTGACCAGTCACAAGGTCAGCTCGGGCCGTGGGGGCGCCGCTCCCCAAATAACTGGTAAACCAGTTATCCCCGTGCGGGGTAAGGGACATGAAAGTATATTTCTACTAGGTAGCTAATGATGCACAATATTTCTGCCAGGAGGTATAAACGTGCAATATGTCTGTATTTGGTACGGTATAAATTGGATTTAGTTATTCTTTTTGCATGTGATAAACATAAACACGAGCATTCAAAATATCACACCTTCCTGTTTTGTCCTGACAATAAACTTTTCTCATTGTGGCAGAAATATTTTATTTCACATGATGACTGATCGTTTAGAGGGCGGAAAAATCTATTTAACATTGGATGGCTTTAAACATTCTCCCTATGATCTCTGAATTTCCAGATGTATAATATCCTTTTAAGTGGTGCAAAGAATGTTCGTATTTGATAAGGTATTTTACTCTTATTAGTTCTACTTTTTATTTGTTTACAACGGACAGCTGCTATTGTTATCAGTATCATCCATTCACCTCCTAATTTTACAGATGAACATTTGCTTTCTCTAGGCAGGTAAGCAGTATGTTTAAATTCAGCAGGACATTTTCATATTTACAAGTCAGATTGGAAAATTCTCTTTACAACGGATAGCTGTAACAGTATCCAAGGTTATAGTGATGCTTACAAGAGAGCACCACTTCATTGTGGCACAAAGGCATTGTTGGATTTTTTGCGCAACGGCACATGACGTCACCTATCAATCTGTTCCAGTAAGAGGGCGTTGCGTCACAGAGTCACTGGTTATTGTTATTACAAGTCAAGACAAAAACTATGTAAACAGGAACAGAGTGAGCGAGTTCAATTCCATCAGGTGTGAATGAGTGAGTTCGAATCGAAGAATGCTGTAGACCATTGTTCGAATCCCGGTAAGTCACAGAACATTCTCGGCAGTCATCAGTCATATAATATTTTATCAGAGCCAGCAAAACGCTGTAATCACCCTTTAGCAGAAGGGCTTTCGAACAGTTATGAAATTATGGTAAAATTCATTCCATAAAGTTTTTAGAATAGCGGAACATTTATTTCTAGTCCTGTGTTTGTACTAGAAATGTATTCATCATTGAAAGATCAATTGAAAGTTACTTGTAGATAGAGTTTGCATCATGTAAAATAATTAAATCCAACCAGCGTAGAAATTTATTCATGATATTGGTTGTTTTCCATCAGTTAAAGTTTTTGAGGACAACCCATATATCGAACATGCAAGCAGTTTTATATTAGCTGCTGGATTGGAAAAAAAAAAATCTTTCCCCGAATGGGAAACTGTGATGATCACCATGATTTTCCATGTGTTTCCCAGAGTTTTTTGGATGTATTATAGAATTTTCCTCTAGGTGGCGTAGTGGTGCATCTATATTCATGCAGCACGATAGTTCTGGAAATACTATTCCAACTGGCTAAACCATTGGACAGCAAGGAACATGACCAAATATATCCTTACGTCTTCTTGGTGACCAGCTTTTAATAAATTTCGAAGCACATATTGGATATTTACTTTTAATATTAACTTTCAGATTTCTTTTCAAAAGATGTGCTTAATGCATTCTAGATTTTGCTTTACTCCTTGTTTTATTATGATAAAAATTTTGATAGCAACAGTGTGAGATAGGTAAAAGTAATCCGCTTCCTCTTCATTTAAATAGGTTATGGCTGTATTGTTGAACTCTTTCTTTCCTGTCAGTGTGTTGTTTACGTCAGATTCGTATCTAAGTAGGCTGCTCAAATGACTGGTTGAGGCTTTCACTTGTGATCGATCAATTAGGCTGTAGGAGTTCATTTTGGCTGTCGAGTGTTTGTTCCGCCTGATTTTTCTTTTGCCGAACCGATGACTTAATCATGAGTCTTCTCATGTAATAGCGTAAACTTTTTCTTGCCTCTCTTTTCCTTTCACACACAACTGGACTTCAGATGCATTAAGAAAAAGGAAAAAAAGAAGCCTTGTTTTGATTTCCTTTGCATAATTACTTTGCCAGCTTGAACTTGTGGATAATTATCCTTTTGTGAACTTCAGAAAGTTTAAGTTTGAATTTCGTTTTTAGGTGCAGTTTTTTTAAGCAAAGTTTTCAAAACAAGGATTTGAATTCTCACGGTCGATTTATTACGTACTTTTCCAGCTTCTTTGTAGCAGACGCTGTAAGGCAAACCAATTTGTCTTATGTTTAGTGCCGCGTGGTGATACCTATGCTTTGTTCCATAAAACCACATAACTCACTTACTTACACATTACAAGAAACCTTCTGGGCCGGATGTTGTTAGAGACATTTAGTAAAATAAATTGATCGGAACTAAAAAAATAATAGATCCAGCTTTCTTCTAGAAATATAAAACTCCTGAAAAATTACCATTGAATTGCATGTTATCTCAACGGGAAGGGATATTACATTTTACTGATACTTCAAACAATACAATGCTTCACACACTACTGTACAACGTCTTGACACACATTCAAATTAAAATGATCATGATGTACATCAAACAAAGGTCTTCGCTCTTTCCGCGTTTATAAGTGAGTCACGGATTCTCATTGGCCGCCACCGGGAACCGAACTCAGGGTCTTCCAGTTACGCGCCGGATATGCTTCCACTGCACCACAGTGGCCTCGAATTCCTCCAGACTCACACACGCTAACTACCAAGCCAATTTGGCAGGTTGCTTCTTGGAGCCCCACATAATGCTGGGGATTCGCCAAAGATGGTAAGCAGCAGCTGAACAAATAATTAGAAGGCGAATGAATAATTAATACAGTCATCCAACGTGGACCAGGAACATCCAACAAAGGTCTTCACTCTTTCCACGTTTATAAGTGAGTCACGGAAAAATTCTCATTGGCCGCCACCGGGAATCGAACCCAGGGTCTTCCAGTTACGCGCCGGATATGCTTCCACTACACCACAGCGGCCTCGAATTCCTCCAGACTCACACACGCTAACTGCCTGGTTCACGTCAGATGTCTGTATTAATTATTCATTCGCCTTCTAATTATTTCTTCAGTTGCTGGTTACCATCTTTGGTGAATCCCCAGCATTGTGCGGGGCTAAAAACATTTTTTTTTGCTTGGGAGTTTAGCGACCACCGTGAGCAACTCGATGGGCAATTTGCAGTCGCTCGTCCCGAATTCAAGGCCACTGTCTCCAGGGAACAGAGAGAGAGAGAGAGAGAGAGAGCAAGTGCCGCAAGACAAACACAACACCAAGCCTCACTGGGATTCGAACCCGGACCCATTTCGGACACATGGTCAGAAACCATCGCTTAGACCACTGCGCCACCGATGCAGTGGAAAGCTCTTTACATATCTGAAACAGAAATATGTACATAGGCCTAAATATCAACCATGAGAGAAATTTCGGCGAGAAATGGCACGCCCCTCTGTGTGACATTTCCTCTACGACTAAGACAGTTTTGTTCAGTACAGGACATTTGTTTCTCTATAGCTGGAGATTTTCAAACTTTCCTGAATCGCGGACATGACAAAACGGAATAGGATTCGCGGGCTACATGGAAAACAAAAGTAAATATTGTTGATAAATTCTTAAATTTTATGCGTAATTAAATAGTTAATACCAAAGCCTCAATCAGCTCGGTACGCAGTAGAAAAGAAAAAAAAATTGCTAGACCTTCATTCAAGGCTGAAAAACGTGTACTTAATAACTGAACAAAGAGCACATCATACTACTACTAATAATAAAACCATATACCGACCTGAGTTGTATGCAAATAAATAGAATTTGTTTTAATTATAATAGAAAGGACAACACGTAGACACAGTGATATCCAACTTGAGCTAATATGTTAAAAACACGTAGATGCTCCATGATAATACAATAAGGCATTTCCTACTGACACCAACTGACGCTATATTTGTTGCAGAAGTTTACTTCCGTCTTGCGACATAATTGCGTCGCTGTTAGAAAAAAACACTTACTTAATGATGGGAAATACAATCGAAAAATAATGTAGCTTAACAGAGTCTAATGTTCGGGAACATTACAATTAATAAATTTGCTTCCTTTATTCAGGAGCAGTTAGTTGTATTAATGAACAACACACACAGACATCATCGTAACACACGACCAAGCACAAGCGTTAACCAGAGCACACAGACAGTTTGCTTCCCAACAGCGCTTACATCAGAGAAAGGGAGAGAGACCCGGATGTGTGGTTTCAAGGTACACAACGCTTCTCTCGATGGGGGAACAACAGCTGCACCTGTCACGCAGTGATGTCGCAATCCATCTGGAACGGCTACAAATATTCTCTGACGATCTGCGTTTTGTTTTTAGCGCTGGATGCTATAATTCCAACAAATATGAATGTGTTTATTATAAATATCAATTATTTCAAAGAGGTTTTTATCCTAAAACTTAACTTTCGGAAAAAGAAACGACGCAGTTAACACGATATCTACGTTACAACTATGTACCCAAGGTGTGTGTGTGTGTGTGTGTGTGTGTGTGTGTAAATACTCATTTCTCCATTTCGAAAACGCAGTTTCTTCCATTTTAGGATTCTCGTGGGACACTAAAAGTGCTCCGGGAGGCCACGTGGTGAAGACCTCTGCTCCAAAGGAAGGACAGCGTTATCTGCAATAATGCAATAAATGGCAGAAGACGCTTGCTGAAAGTCTAAAACGGGTCAGGCCGAGCTCTCCAACAGCCATCTACTACTGGCTTCGGGTAAGTGGAGACAGAGACAGCCAGCGCTATATGACAAATAAACCACCCGCGCCTCATCTGGGGATTAAGCCCAGACAATTAGACAGAAATCCGCTCTTGAGTCTACTGTGCCACCGGGACTGGCATATCAGTTTTTTAGCCACATTGGTATCCGAGCAAATTGATTTGACCAGATCGGGCAGGTAGTCATTCGTGATATTTAACGAACGGGAAATTGTGTTCAGTTAAAAATGCAGTCTTATGTAATATTTCACCATTTCTTAAAACCCCCAGCTGTAAATTACTTTCTGAAAACAAAGGGAAGAAAGTGTTAGTATGTTTTTGTTTGCCTCACGCACTTCTGATGATTTACTCTTTTGGCATGCCTTTCTATAGTCACTGAAGTCTTCAAATGCATGTCGAAAGCCTTGCAAAATTTATAATCATAAACTTCATGGCTTTTTTAAGCGTTCCTTTAAATGTTAAATTCTGCTTCCATGCGCACTTACATCTGTGCAAGAATTCTTTCGGGTTTTGTTTTATCATACTCCTCTTCAATCTCTACCATTAACTTAAAAATATGCTACTGAAGATCAGATCTACCTTCTTTGTTCTTCAACATGGGTCTTGAAAGCTTTTGGTTCTTAGGAATGGGATCAATTTTTGTCTCTGATTGGTCGATAATATTATGAAATATTTTGTGTAAATACTGTAACTTTTTGCTTAAGCTAATTTCAAAAAAATCTTTGTATTTTGGTCTTAACGAAGAATTTTTAGCTAATGGGTTGGGCCAGATACGACAAATTTGTTTTTTTATAATTTAAATTGTTAAAATTTCTTAGTTCAATAAGAGGCCTTACTTTTATATATTTTTATATATTCTGTTTAATAGTTGCTTCCCTTTTTATAACTTGAAAATTTGGCCTATATCTTTGAGTTAATTACTAAGCAAATTTGTCGCAGCAGAAACCCATTCCCAGGTTTCTGTAGAGGGGAGAGAGGGTTACCCATGCTGGTCCTTGGTAAAGCCATGAATGGCGGTCTCTTTTTTTCTGCAGTCCTTCTCTTACTACTTTTTTCTACTCGTTACTTCTTGGGTCTGATCTTCCTGTAATTTAGATTGTGATCCTCTGGTTTTTGATTAATTGTTTATAAAATATGTACAGACAAATATATCCCTCGGAAATATATTCATAATAACTAACTAGATGAAAATGCACTTAAAATAAGTATGCAAGATAAAATATTTATAAAGAAACGTTTGCACTGAGTTGAACAAAACAAAGGCTGCCCCAGTGGCGCAGTGGTCTAAGCAATGGCTTCTGATCATTCGTCCGAGATGGGCCCCCGTTCGATTCCCGGTGAGGCATGGATGTTGTGTTTGTCTTATGGCACTGGCTCTCTCCCTTCCCTGGAGTCACTGGCCCTAAATTAGGGACGGCCGACTGAACCTTCAAAAAAAGAACAAAAAAGAACAAAACAAGGAACACAAATCTCAAAATGGTTTCAATTTCGCGGGAATTCAGAAATGTCACAAAAACTAATTTCAAATTATCATTTGAAATTCTGTCTTGCATCATGATTTTTGAAGATTGTTGCAACCGAGAGATATCACTTTATCAATCTAGGCATTAGGAGTATAATTATATTACATTAGGAGTACAATTTTACTGCAGATTGACAAATTATCTCCCACAGTTACAACACTCTCAGCCGAGCAACAACAGTTACAATTGCAAAGGGGAGTACAGTTCATTGTTTTTCGCCAAAAAAATCTAAAGTTTACTTCACAAGGCAAAAAATTGCCAATTCCAGTACAAGAATATAAAATTTATGGGACCGCCAAGAACCTGCAAAAAATCAGTAGATTCATGGAAAATCTGTCTGTAGATCAGGAGATAGGAATCAAAATAAGCATATCTACTGTGTGACGTACCTGCCAGCAGGACGCACACGGCATAAAGACACATAGCAATCAGAATAAACGTCTGCGTAGCTCAGTTGGTAGAGCGACTTATTCCGGAATAAGCGGACTCGGGTTCGAATCCCGGGGTAGACCAAAACTGACGGAGAAATTCACTTCGTTATAATGGCGCCCGAACTATCCGGATGACCCGACCGTTCAAAATCTCGCAATGGTGTGATGTTATTTCCACACCGCGAGATAGGAAAAATCAGAGAATCCCTTCTCCAGCGCTTCGAAAAATAAAAAGGTGTGACGTTGCATTCCACACACCAGATTGACTGGGAGTTCTCAAGTGCACGTTCTACAGTGGATGGCTGCCTGCAACGATTCATGGTCACGGCTGACCCATGGGCCACGCCCCCTGGCCCTCTTTCGGGGAGGGGAGATGTGACGTACCTGCCAGCAGGACGCACACGGCATAAAGACACATAGCAATCAGAATAAACGTCTGCGTAGCTCAGTTGGTAGAGCGACTTATTCCGGAATAAGCGGACTCGGGTTCGAATCCCGGGGTAGACCAAAAATGACGGAGAAATTCACTTCGTTATAACTGATAAATTAGTAGAATAGCAACATCTGCTTCTCCACCTTCACTTCTTCAACTGCTATTGTTAATACTGCACATCAGTATAGTGAAATGGTGTCTTAAGCAGAGCTGTAAAAAACTAAGCTCGGGTGGAAAATCTTCTGTTTTCTTAGATATAGTTTGTGGGTGCAGGAATGACGAGATTCTTCAGTTCTTTGAGAGGCATTTCATTCATATTTTGTTCGTAAATGCTGCCGATGAGATTATCGTCGGAAATCAATTGTGGAAAAACTTCAATCGATAACCGAGGCACACCTGGCATGTTCAACAAACACATTGCATTTATTCGCGTCCCTCACGAAAACACCGAGCAACAGCCCGGTACATACTAAGCGGAATTAAGTCATAGCAACACACAATAAGGTTTGCTAATTCCTGACATTGAGCGGTACTTAGGTAGGTGGAAAAATGAAGGTTATTTTCGTCAAACCAATGAAAGAAGATATATTTACAAAAGCTATGACGGCGGCAAAAGTAAGAATTTTGAATTGTTCAGTTTTACAACATTTAGTATTATTATCATTATAATTGAAAAACAGGCGAACGTAGGAAACGACCCTGACGCCGATGAAATGGAATGTTTTTTTTACGAAATTCCATCTGCGCATACGCAAGATTTGACCTCAAAGTAGAAAGAAAAGCTGAATCGCAATTGTGTTAGCGAGCGGCATTGCAAAATTTTGGTCAAGGATATCTACGGGTTACACCCTACCTTGTTATACTGTATATTAGGTGCTTGAATTAATTCCAGCTGTTGCCCAATAGAGCGCAGCAGTGGTGCGCTGTGACTCGGGCAACATGTGACCTTCCTTGCGCACGTACCTACCGTCCGTAGTCTGGGCGAAGCAGTGTGTGACACTCGATCGGAGGGCACAGAACACGAGTTTGTATCGCATTCACGATGTCGAGTTTCGTAACAAAATAGAAGCATTTTCGGGAAGCATTACTCTTCTGCTTTCATCTCAAGTAATCTGCAGCGGAAGGTCATCGTTTGCTAGTGCAGGCCTATGGGGAACATGCCCTATCGGAAACAACATGCATAGAGTGGTTCCGAAGCTACAAAGCCTACGAATTTGACGTGAAGGACAAAGAGCACCCTGGGCAGCCGAAAAAGTTCGAAGATGGCGCATTGGAGATTTTATTGGACGATGATTCATGTCAGACGCTCCACGAGTTGTCTGAAACACTACGGGTCGATGAGTCAACGGTTACCAAACGTTTGATGGCAATTGTAATGTTCCAGAAGCTCGGAAACTGGATCCCACATGACAAGGTTATTCTTCTCCACGACAACGCTAGACCTCATGTCGCCGATTCCGTGAAGGAACTCTAGGCACTTGGCTGGGACTTCTTCCCCATCCCGCCTTATTCCCCGGACATTGCTCCTTCGGACTTCCATTTATTCCGGTTGCTACAACATGGCCTGTCAGAGCAGCACTTCCTTTCTGTCGCGGATATCCAAGAATGGTTTGATGAATGGTTCGCCTCGAAAGAACCTGCATTTTTCTACCGCGGAATCCATTTGTTACCCCAACGGTAGGAAAGGGTCGTAGCTGCCAACGGACACTAGTTTGAATAGACTATCCTGTACTGTTCTGTCGCATCACAAGGTGTTTGTGTGGCAAAAAACAGCGGGAATTATTTCAAGCACCTAATACATCATGTTAAAGCTCTCGTCTATAGCAGAAAATCCCACCTTGGGCAGGGGCTAGAGAAGAAGCCAAATTTCTCTATGATTTATATTTTACTACAGTCGGGAGAGATGCATAGCATCAACAAGCATTTCTGTAATGACTTTTATCACATTTGACATGAGATTCTCGTAATTTACGCAGATTGCAATGAGAAATCGTAATGTTTATGTAAAACGTGATGAAATGATCTTCGACGATAGTTTAGTAAAATGTATTGTTAAGCAACAATGAAATTAACTGTTTTTGGATAAGTTCATGGGACAACATGCAGCATGATCTGATTTCAACAATGGTTTTGACAATGAGGCACCGTTACCCATTTTCGTTACATCGAAATTTTTTACTTGGGATTTACTTTACTACTGTCGGGAAAGATGCGTAGCATCAAAAAATCGGATTTGGGGATTTTGTTTATATTTTCTATTACGAAACAACATTCGGTGATACATAAGCACTCAGTGTCTCGACAAGAGGTAATGAGAGGAAATAAAATTACTACAAACAAATTACAGCTGACGCAAATTAGGGCTTTCCATTGTTAAAAAATACTAATTCGTTATTCAAACAAATTCAGATTATTAGTGCGCTAAAATATGAAGCTGTCATAAAGGAATCTGAAACAGGCTCGGATTATTGTACATGTCCCTGTCACGACCAACACTCATATGTAATATGTATCGAACACATCGATCGACACAATGTAATATTTTGCAAAAGCACTTAACATTTTTCGGAGGTTCCGATCAGACGCAGGTATTCCAGTGTGGTTACTAAACCTACAGCGAAGGACGGGCGTCTGAATGTTGAAGAATATACACTGGCGGAAAATGAAAAAAGAACACCAAGAAGGAGACGTCTAATACCAACGAAATTTATACAACATAATAACGGAATACAGAGGATAACGTGATCAAAACATTATGGCAAAATACAGCTGTATTCGCTGGTAAACTGAAAAATAACATTTCCATGTAACATGGTTAGCACGAGGTTGAACCGCCATGAACTGCGTCACACTGTGCAATTCTGGCATAGAGTCTGTCGTACAGATGTTGGATTTAAGTTTAGGGTATTGAGTTCCAAGCATCCTCAACCTGGACGCGTAAATCGGGGATGGTCGTGGCTGGCCGTGGAGACCGGAGAAGTCGTAGTCCCATAAAATACCACACGTGCTCAATGGGGGACAAATCCAGTAAACGTGCAGGCCATGGAGATCGGATAAGTCGTAGTCCCATAAAATCCCACACGTGCTCAATGGGGGACAAATTCGGTGAACGTGCAGGCCATGGAAGTTATCTCACACCCTGAAGTGCATGTTGCGTTGCACGTGCCGTGTGTGGGAGTGCGTTATCTTGCTGGAAAACACCACGATGGACCGACCTTACAAATGGCACAACAACGGGCTGAATGATGTTCTTGATGTAGGAGGTGCTGTTTAACGTACCCGGTACAAACACTAGTTGTGTACGAGAATAATAGTTGATCGCTCCCTACACCAGGAGGCCAGGTGTAGGCCCTGTGTGTCGCTGGCGGATGCAAGAAGGGTAGAGACGCTCCCCTGTGCGTCTGCGAACACGCATACGGCCATCGAAGGCTCCCAAGCAGAATCTGCTTTCATCGCTGAACACGACAGATCGCCATTGCGTTCTCCAGTGCAGACGTTGGCGACACCACTGCAGCCATTCCTGACGGTGGGCTGGAGTCAGAGGTACACATGCCAGAGTCACACGTGCACGTAGTCCTGCATCAAGTAGACGGTTGCGGATTGTTCGCACAGTCACCTCAGGTGCATCGGCATCTCGGATTTGCGCAGTGGATGTTCTGCTTGACAACGCCGCTCTTCTTATGCGTCGATCGGTCCGCTCATCAGTCCGTCTGTGACTCCCGGTTCCACGTCTTCTCGGGTTGGAATGTTTCTCAGACCATCTACCCCACCATCGTACCACCACCAATACTTCCCTTCCAATTCCCTCCGCAATACGACGATGCGACCACCCGGCCTTGCGGAGTCCGACTAGACGACCTCGCTCAAAGTCCGATAACTGCTGAAATCGTACACGTCTTCCATGTCCAGGCATTGCAGCTTCTTCAGGGTCTTTGCATGTGTCCGTACGCCGACGACTGATTACATTCACTTCGCTGTACTCTTTAAATACCACCGACGATAATTTGCATATTATGCCGTGCTGTGGCGAAAGCGCTCACCGATTGGTCCCGAAATTAACATCACACCTACGTAAACTCGACCCCATTAACATATGTAAATTTCATGATCGTCCGCCAATTCCTTCTTGATGTTCTTTTTTCACTTTCCGCCAGTGTATATATTTTTCAATAGTTCTACTCGCCTATCCCTGGGTTCCAGGTTTGCTTGATTTTGTAAAGAATATAAGCATTTAAATCTGAAGCGTTTTACTATTCTGTAGTATGTAGAAATTTTTTTTGAGTTTGCGTTTTGTGTGGGAGGGCTCTCCTTCTGCACGAATGTCTCAGTGCTTAGGCTGCAATTATTAGATTAATTGGAAAATATTGGGAATAAAACAAAAAATAAAGTTTTAAATAGCTGTATTTTAGCTAAAATTTGTTCTGGAAATCTCTTTTGGTAAAGGAAAAAAATAATTCTCTAAGTATATTATAATTTTATTTCGCGTGAGCAATTTTGTGGGAGGGCTTCACTCTATATGAAGTTTGTACCTGGCCTAACCACTATTGAGATTTTAACCTAAAAATAAAACTAGAAAACCTTTATGGACCGAACAATTCTTATGTTTTATCTAGAATTAAATCTATAAATCAAATTTAAAAAGTAAAGACTTATTCTGAAATTTACCTCTTTTAGGTTTACTGACCTTAAAGGTTTATACGAAATAAATTCTAATTTGTGGAAAAGTTGTGAAAGGTTTGACGGGAGAAAAAAGCAACATCCTTAAGAAATGTCGGAAAAAAAAAAAACATCCTTAAGAAATGTGGGAAAAAGACAACAACATCCTTAACCACTTTTGGTAAATCCCTCGTGGCCAACTTTAATTATAGCTAGTCCATGAAATATAAAATAAAGACACAGAAAATACTCCAGATGTGTTTCTGAGATGTACGGATACCTTCACTCTAACTTTGTTTGCAAATAATTTTCCTATTTGCAATTCGATTCAGGCGCAATTTTAGATTTAAAAGCTTTTGAATGTGGAAAATCGGACGCGCTTAAAAAAAATTACACTTTCTCAGTAGAAGTTAGGAGATAGAGAACTAATTAATAACGAGGCGTTATCATGCAGTTCAAATTGCAGTTTTCTGCTTACCTTCCTAAAAAAAACATTTGGCTGATGTGCGAAACTTTGAATTCTATTTTACGCCAATAAATTCCGATTACTAGTATAGTTTTATCATTTTAAGATAGAGCACTAATTATTATATCAACTAGCTCAAATTGCATCTTTCTTAGCATCACATAATACTTCCCTTTAAGGGCTTTATAATGTTAGTTTGCTTCTTTTTGTGAGGCCAATAGCTCAAAAGTTAAGGGGACGGCTTGATTTTATTTTGAAGAGAATATGTTATATTGAGTACAAGAATTTTAAAGGGAGCGTTTATCGTCTCTCAATAAGCCTTCTATTCACCATGGAGTTCATTGAAAAAGTAGGATTCAAACACAGGTGTTCTAATCCAATCTTTTCTGTTAGACCGCCACACATAGGGATAATCCTATTTAGAATAACCCTTGAGTGTCGTGGGTTTCCGTAGATCTAAACCATCAGGGCTTTGGTTTTATGATCTCCAGGTGCATTTTCAACAAACTGTAATGTCAGATGATCCCCGGAGGCTTTAAAACCCGAAGCCGTCTCCTCTTGCAGTAAGACAAATGTTCTCCTTGGCGTAAGCTTCCAGAGCATACCTCTTTCATCTATACTGAACACTTGCAGCGGCAAATAACTGTGCTTTTCAATTGTCGGTTCCCGCTAAGTTATAAGTTATTAGCAACAACTTGCCTTCCCCGGTGTTGCAGATTTCCACTTCAGTGTTTATCGTACTAACCGAGCCTGCTAGCGATGCTATACATTTCTCTCCGATTGTGGGTAAATACAAAAACTTGGCGTGTTTCTGATGGAAGTAATTGGCTTATTAATCTTTAAATAAAATCTTCACATAATGTTAGCATCCTACTTTTTCGCACAAACAAAAACAAATGCGTAAAATCTGCGATACTTATGAGAAAAATCATGGTGTGAATTATGTGTCGCCTAATCGCGAGGATGCTTTCGCACGACGATTTGTGCTGTAGATTTGACATTAACAACGAGCCAACCCAATCCACAATTGAACGCGTCGTACTCGTATAAAATTAACTGCTCCGGCTCTTTCGGTCATGCAGGGGTTTAGCATCTTTTATTTTGATTTCTTTGAAACTACGTTATAGTGAAAATGCCGAAAGCGAGACCGCATATCTATCTATCTATCTATCTATCTGTCTATCTATCTAAGCAAGATGAAAAATTATTGAGCGACTGTAGAGAATTTTTTAAGTAAAGATTAAAATGAACCTGGATGACAAGATATTTGAAAAACTTGAACGTGCGTAACGACTGCAAAAGAAGACCAATCTAATAAATTAGAACATAACCAACAGTAAAGTAGATTGCTTCATGAAATTTTACGTAGAGTGACAATATATACATTGCTGTTTGTTGAAAATTCAGCACCAAGAAGAGCAAAATCGGATTAAAACTCCCAGGTGGTGAAGATCACGTGAAGAGGTGACATGCGCATCCTACCCACGTGCAAAGGATTTGCTCCAGTCACGTCCGCTCAGCTGTCCCGCAGGACGTATAAAAGAAGGACGCACAGGGCGATTTGCCATAGGAGCCGCGGATAGTCTAGTGGTCTACGTTCGTGACTGCTACAGGGGAACCTCAGGTTCGATATCAAACAGGTACAAAGGCTCGAACCACTAAATATCCTCCGTGCGTCGGATGGGCACGTTAAGCCATTGGAAACCGGGTACTGGCTCCATGGTTAAAAATAAAGGCTTCCGTGTCACTTTCCTATCGGGCACTCTAGCCCAAATCTCCTATATTCCTACTTATAATGGTTGTTTAGGACCTGGGGTCAGACACTCCCTTCCTAAAATATTTATATTCAGACAGTCCCCGGTGCCATCTTTCAAGAGGACAATGCCCGACCACATGTGGCGCGAAATGTCTTACAGCTCTTGGATGGCCGACATATTTGTGTGACACGAGTTCTTTGGCCAGAGCGTTCGCCTGATTTGTCAGCCACTGAAGAAGTGTGAGATATGGTTGCTCGATGCCTGGCCTGTCAAGCTCCTCAGCCAGTTACCCAAGATGCACCTGCTGTACGAATCGAGATTCGAGACAGCATGGGATGACCTTCGGCAATACGACTTCCGGAACCTCTTCCAGTCGATGCCACGCTGTACACGAGGCGTTATCGCCATTCGTGGTGGAAACACTAGTTACTAAGTTTTGTGTGTTACACACGACTAATGGGACCATACGTCTGATCACTTACGTCTTGTATTATAAGTAATGTAGCCTATAAATCTCATTTCAATATCTCAGGTGTTCTTTGGTGAACCATTTTCGCCAGTCAGCAGTGTATTAAGTCATTCGAGAAGTACGCGAACACTTTCGTTTGCATACATTTTGGAAATCTGAAACGGCAACATTGGCGATGTCTAGCGATTGCGCAGTATGTACCTCAGGATCTGTTTGTGACTACCAATAGGCTATTAGAAGTTGTACAAACCGATGGAGCAGCTGAGACAATCAATGACAGTGGAACAACAGCAAGTTTTGTTTTGTTTAGTTTTTTAAAGTTTTGCGCCTTATTGCAGCATTCAGACGGCGTGGCACAAAGCCTTCTGCGGACAGATGTAGATCAAAGTGCCGTTAAGAAAACGGCGGTGTTCAATGGGATCAAAACATTGCTGGAATCATCTTTGCCTTTTTCCGAAGCAGTGCTCCACTGGCAATTCAAAGTTAATTGTCTTGTGAATCTCTGACCTCCAGGTGAGTACTGTGTGCTTTGTTAACATGACTTCTTTGCAATGCTAGGCCTCTTATTACAGTTTCTACTAACTTTGACATACTCTTGCCTTGGACATCTGACATTCCCCACGCTGTTGTGTGCACTGGATTCCTTTATTGGTTTTGTGTATTGTCACCGATTGACTGTGATATATTCTCAACATTTCTTTCAAATACGATATGATTGGTAATGTCTTTGCTTTGTGCGTATAGTCAGTCACCACGCCTATTGATCTGTTTCTATGTCAATACATATGTACATCTTTTATCAATTTTTGTGTATTTTGTCTGCTACGATGTAATTTCTTTTAAACAAATAAAGACCTTATGAAAAGAATGGCCAGAAACCGGCGCTAAGACCAGGGCCGGGTTAAAGGGGGTCTATAGGGGCTACATCCTTGAGGCCCATCATGACCAAGGGCCCAGGAAGCATGCTTGGGCAAATAATAGGTAGATAGGTAGGTTTGTAGGTAGACAGAGAGAGAGGGAGAGAGAGAGAGAGATTGAGAGATTTATAAAACAGTTTCCCTTTTGTCCCGTATGATTTCCACTTAATCAGAAACAAAGGCTGGAGGAGAAACGGATTTCAAGGCAGTGACTCATCCAGGGTAAAGGTTTCATGTCGCTGTGTACAGCAGGGTTGGCAAGACAGAGAAAATTTTGGCTTTTCACTACCATCCACCCACGCCTCCTGATTTGCACTTAGCACCGTTAATTGTCAAGTCCGCTGTGGCTGTACATTGCATAGCAAAAAAGATGCACTAAGAAAAATATACAATGCTAAATCATTAGGAAATCCATGACAGGAATCTTAAGCTTTTAACTCATATTCTTATGAGAACAATGAAAAATACAGACTTGTGAAACCTCTGCAGTTAATTTATTAGTTTGACGAATCCACTTCGTATTAATTATCACAAGCATATTGCTACAGTTCCGTGTTTTAATGGACTTCATAATGATTCCCCGTCATAAGTTCGGGGGCATACTCAGATGTCTTAGCCTTGGGCCCCACTCAAATGTTTTAGCCTAGGGCCCCACTCAAATGTTTTAGCCTAGGGGCTGACTAAAGCCTTAATCCGGCCCTGGCTAAGACCACTGTGCAACCGGTGCGGCTAGAACATATCACGTCATGAACACTGCGACATCATGGGCGGCGACTTGTCCTCGTACACGACAGCACACGGCTGCACAAGGGCCGGGCTGTTTTGCTGTTCACTGAACAGGACGGTTGAGTGGAGCTGGACCGCCTATCCTGTTCACAGGTTACGGACCCTTGTGATTTTTTTCACAGGATTTGGACACTTGTGATCTCAACTGTTTTGGCATTTGGGAAGAAATATGTATGGAAACAGTGAACAGGATTTGGATCTCCGAATCACAGACATTTTCCACAGACTTAAAGACATTGGTAATTTTAACGGCGTTCGTGAAATGCCCACAATTTGAGAACGTGATATTGATAACGAAATACTAATAAATTCTCACAAATATTGTCATGATTACTTTTCCATTACAAGAATTATGGTAAGTAGAAGGTGTTCACTTACTTCCGAAACGATTTAATATTTTTAAGGCAGTATTAATTTGTCACATATTACAAAACATCCTGGATTGTCCTCAAAGCTGCATCACTCCATTAGGAAGCAAATTATGTAAAGAGGATAAATGGAACCATAAAAAATGAAATTAAATAATTTTCTTAATACTAGAAAAGTATTAAGAAAAGCAACCTGTGAAAAGCAGAAACAAAACAAACCATTCAACATGGCGTTTCCAAGGGCACGGCATATAGCATAAATTAACCTTTCCTTGAAAAAAAAAAAAAGAGATATAATTTCCATTATGGAAAATTTCCTAAAGCCTGCTGTGTCCCGACGTCCGCTAAGTACTTGTGCATGCAAAAGAAGTTCTTGGTTTTCTGATTGAATTAATGTTTAATATTACACTGAACTGAAATTGTGATCTGAAAATAAGTTGAATAATATTTGTTTTCTTACTTCAATTTTCTTCTTGCTTTTGGTTACTTTTAGCAAACATGAGGTACTTGATAATGCCGTTTTTAATTTTTTCTTTGTTTTTAATGATTTTGCTTTTCGGAAATTCTAAGAAAAACAAAAGTAACAAAAGTCAAAGCGCCGCACCTCCGGCAAAAAAAAAAAAAAAGAAAAAAGAAAAAGAGAATATGAATCACACGTACCAGTATGCTGTTCAGTACAAACGTGACATTGTGTGCGTTTGAGCCCTGTTTTGGGTACTCAGTGAGCTTACGGTTTACAGTGAGTGACTTTCTTTTGTTTAGTAACGCTCTCCCGTAGTACCGATTTCAGGAAAGGCATGGGAGAAAAGTACAGAATTATTTACAAATCCATGTACTTGTTGAGTGAAAAATTTAATGATTGAACAAGAAAAAGCGGTTAAGATCCATTATCAGTTTTAAAACCTGTATTTATCAGACGATCAACGTAATCTGCTTTTTAAGGTTTACGTGATCAATCGCCCGCTAAAAACATATGGAATAAAGAATAAGGTGAACTTCAAAGTAACCTGAGCATCAGAGAGCAGAGAGCCATAAAGTTCGCTTAAGATATATTATCCATAAAAGTAGCCATTAAGAAAGCTCCGTTATGCCATATTTGGAAATCAAAAGATGAAAATCTTTACGTGTATATTTAAAGTGTTGTTACGGCCGGGTAAATACAAAATTCAATCATCGAGAGCGCAGGGAGACGTGATCTTCGGAGGAAGCTTAGCTAATCAGGCTCTCTTACAAACATCGAAAATGTTTCAAGCAAGTAGTGAACGACGTATTTACGACCTAAGAGAGTGTCGAAAAATAATTTATGTATCTTGCGTCTTTCATTAGCGTCGTAATTGCTCCATCTCCGCTCATTTTAGCCCATTAACCTTTAGTCAAGTCCGTCGTGGGTCATGAATTTCTTGGAGGTAAGTTGAAAACGATCGCTGTTCTCATTTATAAGGAGCTTTTACGAAAAGATCTATCGAGACTCAAAGCAAGACTTTTGAAAGAAACGACATACGAATCATCAAAAATGCCTTTGATGCGTTTTCGAAAAGACAAAATACTAATTTCGAAAGTTTAAAGGTTACAGAGCAATATGTTGAAAAGAAGCTTTGTTCAAAAGTTTTAGAACTTTTGTAGATTGTTAGTGAAGATCTCATGCAATTTCTGCAAATACCAAAATAACTTAATTCCGTTTCACATAATTGAAACGTAGTTTTCTGGTTACAGTATCGGTTTTGGATTTTGAAATCCAAGCTTCTGAATGAAGCATAACTTTTGTTTTGATATACTTAAACCTTTAAAGGGGTGTGACATATATATTTCTAATTTGACCTTCTTTTTGAGTTTCTGTGTTCTTATGTAAATTTTGTTTCTCCTCGTTAAATATTTTCTAACTTAACGCCACAAAGTCCCCCCCCCCCCACCGACGAGTTTGAAGTTGACATCCTGATTTTGGGTCAGAGAGCAATCAAAGTAAGTAAACTGTTCTGAGATAAGAGCTTAGTGTGCAATGTTGAGATGAGCAGACAACGAGTAATTCCTGTAAGAGCAGATTATATTCGGTGAGCGATTCTTGCATGAGCAATGTTGGAGCAGATTCTATTTAAAGAGTGATAAGTGTCACGGGTATTATTCGCATTAATTGAATTCCGTTCAGCGTACTGTGTTGCGAAAGACTTGCTTATGGCAGAACAACCTAACTTGCTTGGATAAAAAAACAAAGTGGGATTGGCATCTTGTAAGTAGAATTCTGTTGTCATTGAACTCTGGACGTTATACTGAAAGTAATATTCCTGGGTACTTAAGATGCTCAGCAACTATACGAACGACTGAGAATAATCCAGGTATCAAAGGGAAGTTAATTCACTTAGCTTTAAGTGAAGTTAACGTATTCTACAAGCCTAGCTAAAGTTCCCTTTTATAGGGGAATACACCGCATTTCACGTGGCTGAAAAATATAGTAAAGTTTCGATTTCATGTTTCGCTTGTGATCATCAATACAATGAACGTTGAATGCTGGAAAACACTAAGTACGGAAAGTGTTCCGTGAGACAACTTCTGCATTTCAGCACGGTTCCCAGTTTTCAAAACGTGGGTATTAATTTATACGATTTTGACTTCTGCTGTAAGTTAACAAATGCGTATAACTTGACTATCATTATTAAATAAAGTATATTACAATGCATGTTTCATCCCATTTAACATTCTAATTAAGGAAAAAATAGTTTCATCATTCGACGCAGAATCAGCTTCATATTCTCCTATTCACGTTGGAACATTTCATTTTGCTCAACAAAAGCACCACTTCTTCAACAAAAAGCAATGTTAATCTTAGCAACAGACGTTCATAATGACGATGCCATGTTCTACACATAAATAATATTCAACTTTTGTGAAACTTTTTAACATTCTGTACCTGCTGTAGCTTCGTGAACATGCTATCTACCAGAGAAAGGTGAGAAATATTGTGAAATACCTGCATCCGAATACTGAAAGCAGGTCATATATTTCGCAAAAAATGATATTATAATTTTCTCCTTCGTTATACTTGACGAAAAATTCTTTGACTGGCCGTGCAATGTAATTCAGTTTTTTCCGCATGTAATGGTAAAAACCAAGCAAAAGCTTAGCTAATTATTTAGATGAAATCGACTCATTTCAATTTATGGTATATTTGTGTAGCAGTTTTGTAAGGTTTTTTTCTAAACGATCTGTTATGCTGTTCGAAATTAAATTCCGCGTTTAACTCTGGTTCCTTTGTACAAAACATCTTTGCCCAAAGGAACCAATTTTGTTTTGCATTTATGTAGAACAAAAGTGAGTTTTTCCCATTTTTGTTTCCGCTATAGGACTGGCAAACAAATAGTTGATGGAAAGACTTGCACCATCTTCTATTTTCTGAAACTCTGCTCTTTCACCGGAAAATTTCGAATATCTTTCCCTGCGCAGAATGCTGGTTTTACCGAAACTGATAAACATTGATTCTTTTGGCATTACATGGTGTAAGACGGTTATCTTCAATTACACCGTAATTTGTAAATCGGACATCGGAATTCGCATTGGATATAAAACTCGCAGATATCCTAGAAGCAATAATCTGTAAATAATCTGAAGTAACAATTGCTTCGATAATAGCTATCACAGGACTGCCCAAACACATCAGTTAAACCTTGAATTCATCAGACGTTAATCAATGCCAAATAAATCAGGACCACATATCTCACGTAAACAAATGCAACAATTCTAAATGAGACTTTACAGCCTTTAAAACATATTATTCTTAAATATCTCATGGCTATTGTTTGAAATGCAGAGAAAAGCATGGTTCTTTAATTTAACACCTAAATTGTGCTGGATGTTCAGTAAGTTAAATTCTAATGTGAGGTGTTAATCAGGGCTGGATTAAGGGGGTGCCTATAAGGGCTAAATATAGCCTTGGGACCCACCATTGCCAATGGTCCAGGAGGCACGCCTGAACAAACTAGAAAGAAAGAGAGGTTTATAATATACAGTTGAATTTGGTTGTAGTGTCCTCGCCTAAAGCGACACCTCGGCTATAGCGTCAAGGACCAGGCAGTCCCGCCAAAATTCCAATTGGAATAATGCTATTCGTGCTCGGTTTTAGCGTCACGCCAACCTCGATTTTTTTTTTTTTGATTGGAGGTTTAACGACCACCGTGAGCAACTCAATGGGCTATAAGCAGTCGCCCGTCCCTAATTTAGGGTCACTGGTTCCAGGGAAGGGAGAGAGCCAGTGCCGTAAGACAAACACAACATCCATGCCTCACCGGGATTCGAACCCGGACCCCTTACGGACGAATGTTCAGAGGCAAGCGCCTTAGACCACTGCGCCACCGGGGCGGCCCAACCTCGATTAAAGCGACAAAGATGCACACTGTGTATTACGTATGCTTTACTATACAGTGTATGTACTTTTTTGTGTTTCAGCCAGAAAAGTAAAATGTAAAATTTTGCTAACTTTTTTGGCAAGTGTTTTGAATTAAACTCAAATCAATTTTTGCAGTCTTCTCAGCTTTGCTGGTTCCTAAAGCTCACACCCTCGAGATGCAAGTGCTTCCTATTTTTCTTCCCCCACCCCACGCCATACCTACCGTTAAAGCTAAGCAACCCTGCCTCTCGTTTGTTAGATTGAAGTCTGCTGTGTGCTGTGGACGAGCCTTATCCTCTATAAGAATGAAATCTGCGTCCACAGCACCACGGAACAGACAAATGTGCCGAAGAATTTCATCACTGCAGTACCGATACCTAGTGATTGTCCCTTGATCCATCACTTGCAGTTTGGTACGTCCATTAATCAAGATCCCAGCCCACACCATGATGCGGCGACCGTCATATCTGCCGAGTTCAACGATGATATTGGCATTATGCATTCGCACGTTCCCTCCAGAGCAATTGACCCTGGAAATCTGAAGAAAGACAAGGGTTTTCATCTGTGAACATTACCTTTGCCCATTGATCTGAAGACCAGTCAACTTGAGACATGCACCATTAATGACAGCCTGTATGATGCTGCCTGGATGATGGTAGATAGCGTACGGGTTTTCGAGAGTACAGCACTGCTGCTTTTAGACGTACTGATACGGCTTGGTGCGAAACTCGAACATCTGTGCTTGTTAGGAGACGATTTTTACACTGGCTCGTCGCACTTTTTGGACTCCAGCCTAAATACAACCTCTGCAGCTGTTGCGTGCCCATAGCAAAGAGCAGCGCATCAATGAATGCTTCATACGTTATGTTAGCAAGCTCTTTTTCATGCTATGCATCTTTCCCGGTAAAAGATTACAATTTTCGATGTAAAGAAAATGGGTAACGGAAGTAGTCAAAACGATCGTTAAAATCTGATTTTTGAATGCTATCCCATGAAGTAACAAAACAATAGTTAATTTCATTGTAACTCAACAATATATTTGACTAAACTATCGCAGAACAAAATTTTCATCACGTTTTACACAAACCTAACAATACATATCTTATTGCAATTTGGGTAAATTACGAGACCCTAATTCTAAGTGTGATACAAGCCATTACAAAAATGTATATATTTGGATGCTATGAAACGGCGTGTCGTAGCGAAATTTTGCTTCCTCTCATCCCCTGTCCAAAGGAGGATTACCAGCCATCGTCGAGAGTTTTAAAATGATATATAACATGATGGGTAACAACCTGTAGATGTCCTAGACCAAAAGTTACATCACTAACAAATCTGCGTTTCAAGTTTTTTATCTTGAGGTCCGATTTTAGCTTGCGCATGCGCATGCGCAAATGGACTTTCGTAGCGACATCACATTCCATCGGTGTCAGGGTCGTTTCTTACGTTCGCTTAAGTCTAAATAATGTGAAGTAATGACAAAAATAAATGTTGTTTTTGAAAAACTGAATAGTGGAAATATTTACTATTGCCGCCGCCATAGTTTAGTAAGTATTTACTTTTATGACTGGCATATTTTCTTTCATTGGCCTAAACACAATAACATTCATTTTTCCACCTACCTAAGTACCGCTCAGTGTCAGGAATAAGCAAAACTTTTTGTTTGTTGTCAGGATTTAATTTAATTCCGCTTAGTACGTATACCGGACTGTGGCTCGTTGTAGCCGTGAGTGACGCGAATAAACGCAATGTGTTGTAGGTAAATAAATGTACACCGAAGAGCCAGAAAAACTGGTGCACCAGTCTAATACTTGATAGTCCTCCACGGGAGCGCAGGACTGAAGAAATACGACGGGGCATGGACTCCAATAGCTTATGGAAATATGCTGTAGGCAATGCACACCATACTTCCTGTAGAGCGTTCCACAATTCGGGTGTATTATGAGGTCTCGGATTCCTGTGTTCGATAGCGCGTTGCATGGCACCCCAAATGTGTTCTATCACTTTCAGATCTGGGGAACTTGGGTGGGAATGGCAATACCCCAAACTCAGATGAATGCTCCTCGAACCATAATGTGGCGTCCCGACACTTGTGTGGAGGTGCATTGTCCTGTTGGAACAGGCCCAACCCATGAGCATGAATGCAGGACATGAACGGGTGTATCTCGTCAGGAAGGATGCGCACATAGCGTTGGCCTGTCACAGACGTTTGTAGACGTACCAGGGGTCTCAGTGAAGCCCAGCTAAACACACCCTATATCATTACGGACCCCTACCAGCCAGTTCAGTTCCCTGTTGACAGGCAGGATCGATGGCTTCATGGGGTTTGCGCCACACCCGAATCCTTCCATCTGCCCGATACAGTTGGAAACGCGGCTCGTCAGACCAGGCTACTTGTTTCCAGTCATCAAGTGTCCAGTGGCGGTGTTGCCGTGCCCAAGCGAGGCGCATAGCTCTGTGTCGTGCATCCATCAAGGGGACTCGAGTTGGGCGTCGGCTCCCAAAGCCCATATCGGGCAGGGTACGTTGCACAGTCCGGACGCTGATGCTTGTTGATGCTCCAGCATTGAATTCCGATTATACCTGCGAGAGTGTTGCACGGCTATCGCGTGAAAGGATTCTTGACAGCCGACGATGGCCACGTTCAACCAAAGTCTTTTTTACGGCCACACTGGCATCGTAGGTTGGAGGTTTTGCCGGAATTCTTGTAGTCACGATACACCCTTGCAATGGTTGTCCGTGGAAATCCGAACTTCGTTTCTACCTCCGAAATACTATGGCCCATTTCACGAGCCCCAACTATAACACAGCGTTGAAAATCGCTTAAATCGTTATTACTTGTCATTCTCACGCCGAAAACAGCTCTGACAGCTGGCAAGAATGTCTATCGCTTTATATACGCATTGGCGGACGCAACCGAGTACGCGCATAGGTGACGTTGCTATGTATTTGGCATAAGCTCGTCTGTACCAGTTTTTCTGGCACTTCAGTGTATGTTCTCGAATCACTCGTTTTATTTCACACTCAAAAAGATCTTGTCATGCAAAGAATGCATAGCGTAAATTATATACAACGAGTAGCAAGGTACTCTTTTGATTTTTTTAGACGCCTTGTAATCGTCAGATTTCGTCCTTAAATTTTGAACAGCAATATATTTACATGATTTCTCTCTTTCCTTCTCGAGATATTGACCAGTTTGACTTTTTCTTTCTTTCTTTGTTTCCTTTTGTCTTTTTATCATAAGGTTTCGCTTATGTTAGGAATTCGTAGACGTAAAACTTTCAAGCTGAGCAGTGTTTTTATATGTAATGCTAATTTAATGTGTTTTATTTAGATTACATTCACTTAATCTGTTCCGTTTAAGGAAATTAAATGCCAACATTTTTAGTTTCTTTTTTACTCAAAGAACATGGATGTTACCAGGTAAGTATGCTTGGCTAAAAATGTAGGCATTTGGTCCCTGTATTTCTCCGGTCCGAGCAAAATCGCACTTTAGAGATCGCATTTTTCTTGAGGGCGTTTTGCTAGTACACCAATCTTATTTCGAAATAAATTATCCATTTTCTCTTTTCTTTAGTACGGAGAACTATAACGAAGTAAATTTCTCCGTCATTTTTGTTCTACGCCGGGATTCGAACCCGAGGCCGCTTATTCCGGAACAAGTCGCTCTACCAACTGAGCTACGCAGACTTTTATTCCGATTCCTATCTGCCTTTATGTCGTGTGCGTCCTGCTGGCAGGAACATCACAGAACTTTTTCCAGTTCATTTAAGCCATTAAATTGGTAGAAAAAGTTAAATCTAACCGTTGGCATAATTTTTCGATAAAAATATTTAAAATTTATCTGATGTAACTTTTCTGACACTCACAGAAACTCTCGTTTCTCTGCCGCGTTAAATTTAATGTGCCTCACAACGAACTGTTTCTACCAGAAGTGCAGAAACATAGATTTTGTTCTTTTCTCCCGTTTCTTCCGGGTTCATGAAAGTGTCGTAAAACCTCCAGAGACAGTGTACCGCCTTCTGGGAGCTGATATATGATCACTATTTCTTAGTTTAAATCCGTCGACTTTTTTTTTAACCTCTATTAGAAAGCAAAAGGTTTCAGGATACACAATAAAGAACAAAATATAGAAAACATCTTGCTATCCAAATGCAAGCGATTTTGTCAAAAACAGATGTTAAGACAAGCTCTCTCGCTCCCCAACACTTCATCTGCTGTTCTTCCTGAGTATCAGACAGAATAATACATGGTGCAATCCCCTCACATAAGGTTCTAGTTGCTGTACTTGTCTCAAACCTCTGATCCACCATAGCCGAACCATTTCCCAAGGGGTGGGCTGGATAAGAGAGAGAGAGAGAGAGAAAGAGAAAGCGAGTGCTTGGGAGGGGATGAAAGAAGTGAGAGCAAGACATGTCGGGAGGTGTGTAAAGAAGTTAAGTTGGTGAGAGGGACTTGTCACCTGCAAGACGTGACCGCAGGTTACATGACCCCTTCAGACAGACTCCATAGCTACGAAGAGGCCGGGGGGGGCGCAGAAGGGCTCGATGAGAACTCAGGTTCAGTTGTCGAAGGAATTCCGACTCCTATACATTATGCATGGACTGCTCGTTTATTGCAAGTCGGAAAGAGAATCCATTGAGTCGATTTCATTCCTCACACGATCCACTATGAGGAGGATTCTTACTTTCAAATGCTCCTTTCAAAACTTAGCGCGCATTTCTTTCGAAATAGTCAGGGGAAGGGGTAGGGAGGAGGAGTCCTAGATCTGGATTAGATTCGGTTTCGCCCCAGTGGCAACGAGTAACCTAGTTTTATTTTGGAATTCTTTGGATATTGTTTACGGTCGGAAATCGTCGAAATCTTCCCTCCCCCTCCTCTTCGAGCGAGTTATTCATAAAATTTGGATGTGACAGTTTCAATCGAAGCACTTTTTAAAACTTGTTCCGTGAAATGAACATATTTCTCAAGAAATATAAAGAAACTTCCTGAAAATAAAATTGAGTAAAGTTATAAGTAATGCTATTTTTGAATTAACAAAGATGCTTTCCCATATAAAAAGTACGAATATGTGATTTTCCTAAGGTACCTAAATTTTCGAAAATATTATGAAGTGACATCATGCAGGTGAAAAGGCCAATTTTCCTAAAACATATAACGGTAGATCTTACAAAACATTAAGTTTTCCCGCCAGTAGTGATAGATGTCATGGATGTTCAAGGTTGGCCTGCTATTACGTTTGTCTCACAATTGTTTTTTATGTATTCAATGGACTATAAAAAGCTGTTAATGTACCATGACTATTATCGGTTTACCGGAATATGCTTTATTTATTTTGATACACTGTAGGGAATTTAATTGAAGAAACTTAAGGTCGCACTGCCATTGTCCAAGTGACATTGGTTCATTATTCGTTTTGGTTAAGTTCGTCTGAGTTCCTGTCAATTTTTGCCTTTTACTTCAGATGAAGAATAATGCTGCCTTTCAGAAGCTTCGATGGTTCTGAAAATAACTGTAGGAAATTTGATGCATAGCTAGCAAATAAGGTTTTGGAAAAGAGACTTTATCTACCTGTACTAAAATTACCATTGCTGGGATATTTTAGTCCAAACATAGGTGATTTGCAATAATTAAATTTTCTGTAGGATGCGCGAGGAAATCTCAGTGAACCGTAGCCAAATTTAACGTCTAAAAAAAAAAAAAACGGACCCTTAGATCGGCTTTACTGGTGGTTGAAAGGAGAGAGAGTCAATAATTCTTTATTAAAATAAATAAAAAGAGTAAAATGTACAAAAATCCAAATGATGTACATACAAAAAAGATGTGACACTGTCACAGGGAAAAATACGAAATACGACGGAGTGACAAAACGGTGATGTCAGTCTGTGAAAACACAAATTTTCCGGTGAAAATATCGACTCCGCGTCCTTCTGCTCCGGAGCCGAAAGCTTTCCCAATTAAATTACATCAGCAAGTGCTCATCCCTGCCACTTGTCGTCTTAAGATGTTCGTCACTTCTGTGGCACGTCACATACACTCCTCCCTTGAGAAAGGGTTGGGACGGATTCGTAGGCTTCCCAGTCAGCCAGCAAACCATGCTTGAAAGACAGCTCATTGAAGGAGAAGAAAATCTCACTTAATTTCCAGTGTGGAAGAACCGCAACACATTTTTCGAAGCGAAGAAGGAATTCTCATTGATTCCAGACAATGTGTGGAAGGAACATATCACATTTTTCGAAGCGAAGAAGGAATTCTCATTAATTCCAGACAATGTGTGGAAGGAACATATCACATTTTTCGAAGCGAAGAAGGAATTTTCATTAATTCCAGACAATCTGTGGAAGGAACATATTACATTTTTTCGAAGCGAAGACGGAATTCTCATTAATTCCAGACAATGTGTGGAAGGAACATATCACATTTTTCGAAGCGAAGAAGGAATTATCATTGATTCCAGACAATGTGTGGAAGGAACATATCACATTTTTCGAAGCGAAGACGGAATTCTCATTAATTCCAGACAATGTGTGGAAGGAACATATCACATTTTTCGAAGCGAAGAAGGAATTTTCATTAATTCCAGACAATGTGTAGAAGGAACATATCACATTTTTTCGAAGCGAAGACGGAATTCTCATTAATTCCAGACAATGTGTGGAAGGAACATATCACATTTTTCGAAGCGAAGAAGGAATTCTCATTGATTCCAGACAATGTGTGGAAGGAACATATCACATTTTTCGAAGCGAAGACGGAATTCTCATTAATTCCAGACAATGTGTGGAAGGAACATATCACATTTTTCGAAGCGAAGAAGGAATTTTCATTAATTCCAGACAATGTGTAGAAGGAACATATCACATTTTTTCGAAGCGAAGACGGAATTCTCATTAATTCCAGAAAATGTGTGGAAGGAACATATCACATTTTTCGAAGCGAAGAAGGAATTCTCATTAATTCCAGACAATGTGTGGAAGGAATATATCACATTTTTCGAAACGAAGAAGGAATTTTCATTAATTCCAGACAATGTGTGGAAGGAACATATCACATTTTTCGAAGCGAAGAAGGAATTCTCATTGATTCCAGACAATGTGTGGAAGGAACATATCACATTTTTCGAAGCGAAGAAGGAATTCTCATTAATTCCAGACAATGTGTGGAAGGAACATATCACATTTTTCGAAGCGTAGAAGGAATTCTCATTGATTCCAGACAATGTATGGAAGGAACATATCACATTTTTCGAAGAACACAACGACCAGGGAATTCATTAAAATTCGGCTGCCAATGCGAAAACACAAATTTGCCGGTGACAGAGCTCGAACCCGTATCCAGGGGCGTACTGATGGCCCTCGCAACACCGGCAGTGCGGGGGGGGGGCTCATGGTTAAAAGGGTCCTCTAGTCTGAGCAAAAATATTTTACAAAATTGTTTGCTGAAGCTTCGTATGAAACTGGTTAAAGAAATAGCCAAGAACTAAGGCAGCTTTGAAGTTTTAAGAAGAAAAGCATTTTTTTTCTCAGTAAATACGTAAAATCTTTAGAAATCACTTTTGCTGCTTTTGTTCATAAAAACTGGATCTGGATGACGGGAAAGCAACTATTCAAAAGAACTTGATGCCCCTTGTAGTAACCCCTGCTGTTTCAAGGGGGCTTCAAATTCACAGCCTTTGCAATAGCTTCTATGCAGGTATGTTAACAAGAGAATGTGAAAAAATTATCAGTTCAGTGAGCGGAATTTTTATGCCAATGAGGATAAGGAAAGGTGTTATCTATGTATTACAGTTGTTTGCACATAACTATGTATTCCCCAAATAGAATGAACTGAAAGGTGTTCCTCGCGGGAGTGAAAAATCAGAGACCTGGGTAATTTTTTTTTTTATAACAGAGTCAAAAGATTTTTTATTATGTGCAAAACGTTGTGGCATTATGTTAAGTGTGTTTTTTATATTCCAGAGTAAATAATACAGAGTCAAAAGATTTTTTTATTATGTGCAAAACGTTGTGGCATTATGTTAAGTGTGTTTTTTATATTCCAGAGTAAATAATATAAGCAGTTTTACGTTATTAGTGCTACAGTTCTTAATCGTTACTTAGTTATTTTTTAACTTCTGTTGTGACGTTTCTTATACATCGGAAAAGACATGATGAGACACTGAGGCACATAATGAGACACTGAGGCGCATGATGAGACACTGTCGCACGGTAGTTGCATGTTTTATGAGTGCAATCCTGAGGTATTTCGAAAAGCATGGCTTAGTTCTTTAAAATAATAAATTTTGCGTGATAAGATTAACTTTAACGTAAATATTTTGTGGTAATTTGTATCGGAAACCCGGGTAATAATTATAAAGTACACATTTGTGTTTCAGGTAATAAAGTGAAATAATTTTTATTTTACGAAAAATACTCGTAGGTTCCAAAGAATTTGATTTATTAAAACACCTTTAAAGCCTAGTTCATAATATGGAAGTTAAAATTTTGAGTAATTGAAAGCTAATGGATTTTCGCAAAAGGGCCTAGAAAACATTTTTTGCGGTTGGGCCACGAGTCTTTCCGTTACGCCACTGCCCGCATCCTTCTGCTCCAGAGCCCAATGCTTTCCCAATTGCGCTACACCGACAAGTGCTCATCACTGCTATTTGACATCTTGACATGTACGTTACTTCTGTAGTAAGTCACAAGTCCAAAAGTAACAATACGTATAACAGCAATGCAGAGTTCAATGTCGGATAGCATATTAATAGTAAATAACTTGCCACTTGGATTCCAAAGTTCATGAAAGACCGGTAAAGTCCCGCGGCTTCAATGATATCGGAAATCACTGGTGTGTCGAGCTCGCAACCGAAAGTAAAATAGTGTTCCTAACGAGCGTTGAGCGAAATACAATTACGATGAGGAGTTCCTGTGAGTTAAATGGTAAGTGTAGATGAACCGGTTTAAGACGCTAATCAATGAAGAGCTTCGAATAATGTACTAATTTTATCCGACGTGGCTAAAAACGCACCTCATTAACAAATTATGAGAAAAAAGTAAATACTTTTTCCCGCTTAGCAACAGCAGCTTTTTTATTTGCGTTTTACACTTTCTCATTATTTTTGCTTCAGTTCAGAGCCGACGTTACGCGTCTACATACACAGGTTTCCGGAAATTTTGCCAAGGTCAAGCGTTCTTCGCCGATTATAAACTCTTGTTCCAGCCAGAGTAAACATATACATGCAATGACAGGCACTTCTTCATGGTCTGGGATCTGTATCAGACATTCTTGTTAATTCTCACAGCCACTCAAGGATTATTTATTAAGTTAGTGCGACTGCATTAAGCAAGATTCATTAAGGTATTTTTGAGTATTCAACTTTCAAGGAGATGAATATTGCATGTGTTGAGAAAGGTTTTTTTTATTGCGAGGTTTATCGACCACCACAAGTAACTCTTAAGGCTATAACTAATCACCATCCCTAATTTGGGGTCACTGGTAATAGGAAAGAGAGAGGGAAAGAGAGCCAGCGCTGCAGAATCAAAACACCGCACTGTAAAAGGATCTTTGAAATTCACCAGCCATCCTCCGTGATTCCTTTCGTGAGTAAACGGAACATATTTCTGATTCAACCTTTTCTGCGAACTGAAAAAAAACCCCTTGAATTTCACGGATTTTTCATTCGTGAATAGACAGAAATACGTTTCCCGTTAATAACGGAAATTCGCCATTTTTAAGAGGTGTTAACGGAAAATTCTAAATTTTAAGGGAACCATAATATCCGAAAACTTGAAAATTTTCGGATATTATCTGACTTACCATCCTTGTCACATTTACGCCAAAAATCGGATTGTCATCTTCAAAATTTGTATTATATGGTGTAATCCCGTATTTCTTTCTTGATTTAAGGGAAACTTTCCGTTATTGAAACCTTTCCACTGCAAGAACTATCGTGGTATTAGCCTACTGAGTGTGCCAGGGAAGGTGTTTAGTAAGGTCATTATTGAAAAAGTACGGAGTCTAATACCAGAGAAAGTGTGGAATGTTCAGAGTGGTTTTATGTCTGGTAAAGGCTGCACTAACCAAACTTTTGCATTATGCATGATGATTGAAAAGTATCTGGCTGTTGATAAGAAAGTTTTTGTTGCCTTCATAGATTTAGAGAAAACTTACGACCGAGTGAATAGGACACTTTTGTGGAAGGTATTGAAAAAATGTGGCGTTACTGGGAAGCTACTTAATAGTGTAAAAGCCATGTATGCTGGCAGTAGAGCTTGTGTACGAGTGAATGGCGTTTTATCAAAATGGTTCTCTATTGGTGCAGGAGTCAGACAAGGTTGTGTAATGTCACCATGGCTGTTTAATACTTATGGATGCGTGCATGCATGCGTGATGCCAAGATGAACAACATTGGTTTATGTCTCGGTAATGTCCGTGTATGCTGATTGCTGTATGCTGACGACACAGTCCTGTTGGCAGAGAGCAAAAGTGAGTTGCAGAGTATGTTGTTCCGGATGTTCGAAGTTTGCATGAAATTCAAATTGAGTATAAATAAGGGAAAACCCAAAATTATGGCTCTTGAGCGAGGATCTGTTAGTACTGAATGTAATGTAACTCTAAATGACACAGTGATTGACCAGGAGAATGAGTTTGCGTATTTAGGAAGCATGTTTGACAGAGAGAGCAAATTGGATGGTGAAATTAGTAGGCGAGTGAATTCTTCATTGAAAGTCATAGCTGCTTTAGGAGGTTTTCACAGGAATGTTGGGTTCTCAAGAGTGTCTCGCATGGCTGTGTATGAAAGTGTAATTGTTCCTACTCTGATGTATGGCAGTGAAACCTGGGTATTACAGAAGAAACATAGGAGTCGTTGGTGTGATGGAGAAATGTTTTACTTACCGAGGATTTGTGGCAAAACACGTTCTGATCGTGTGAGGAAAGAAGATCTGTTGAAGTTGTATAATGTGAAGCAAAATGCTGTTAGCAAGGCGGAGACTATTTTGCTTCGGTGGTTTGGCCATGTTGAAAGAACGAAAGATGAGATGCTTACTAAGAAACCTTTTTTAGCCCAATTGGCAGGAAAGGAAAGGCAAAGAAAGGCCAAGGAAGTCATGGGAGGATCAGATTCATGAGTGTCTGCATGATAAAAAGATTATGGGCATGAAGTATAGAAGGTCTTGTGTACGTCGTGTGATGGATGTCAGTGAAGCCCGTGTTGTGTGTCAAGATCGCTGTAAATGGAGAAGTTTGATACGGCAACAATAAGTAAATAATCAGTTAAAAATTTATCTGGTAGTTTGTATTTTTTTGTGGAGCTAACCTCTGAATCACAGAGAACAGCTTAGTGATCTGTATGTACTTCCCGTGATTCCGTTCATATTAACGGAAAAATTCTGCTCTCGCGTATTCAGGATCCATATGACGGAAGTTTTCCGGTAATTAGAGTGGTTCGCAGGAACACTTAGGATACTCGAAGATTGATTAACTGTTAAAATTTCAGTTGTCTCTTGACAAACCTGATTTTGAAGTGAGAGACTGAATATTGTGGACAACATATCGCATGATATTATGGTCATCGTGGCAACGGATTTCTTCCCTCACCCCTTGTTAGAAAACCTGCTATAGCATTTTGTGTTATGTAAGAGACCGGGTACTTGAAGTGTCGTACGGGTGATAGAATGATGTCCATTTACCCCTTGACGCAAAAGCTATAATAGATATCAAAAGAAAATTTCATATTTCGGTGGTTTGTAAAATAATAATACGAAGTAATACATTTCAGCTGCCTTAAATATAATTGAAATTCATTGTCAGTATAAAAATATCTCGCCGCCCCGGTGGCGCAGTGGTCTAAGGCGCTGGCCTATGATCATTCGTCCGTAAGGGGTCCGGGTTCGAATCCCGGTCAGGCATGGATGTTGTGTTTGTCTTACGGTACTGGCTCTCTCCCTTCCCTGGAACCAGTGACCCTAAATTAGGGACGGGCGACTGCTTATAGCCCATTGAGTTGCTCACGGTGGTCGTTAAACCTCCAATCAAAAAAAAAAAAAAAAAAAAAAAAAAATCTCGATTTCCAAAACATTCTGTTGCTTTGAAAAAAATGGTGAAAAACAAAAGTAATTCGTGATAAGTCATAAATAAAAAATAAAAAATGAAATTTCTATAAATCTATTTAGAAAAATAACACAGTCCTACATGAAATAAAATGACTAATTAACCCGCATACATATCAAAAAATATTTCGTCATTGAGCAAAACCAGTGCTATTCCTTTCTGCCTTAAACATGGGATGATGGGAAGTATATTGGTAGCTCAGTCCGTTGCGCCAGTCTTTGGCGTTTAAGCCATCGTGGGTTCGATCCCCATACCGGGCAAGGGTTCCTTAACTTCGCATGTCAAGAAAAAGTCTTGAAATGCGTCTGTGAATTTAAGTTTCAACAAGTGGAAAAAGGAGTTCCTTCTTTAACAGGACTGCAAAATTGAAGTTTTTTGGAAACTCGGAAAATTTCTGTATGAAAACAGAAAACCCCAAACTGACATTAAAAAAATTAATCAGTGGCAACCAAAAATTTGTCGAAGTACTGAAATTTCTGCTGAAACTTTTCAAAACGGAAATTTCGTTAAATGTAGGAGATCTACCGGCAACTTTGCTGCGTGTTATTTTCAGGAATCTGCCATGAATTCACACCACTAATTGTTTATAGTGCAACCATGCGTGATCCAGGTTAAGGCCGGGACCCAATTCGGACGAGTACGCAGAAGCCAGCGCCTATGACAACTTCGCAACCGAGTCGGCTGAGTTATGCCATTCCAACCCTCACTCAGTTTGTCGGTCAGTCACTTTCTTTTAGTCATTTAAAATGCAACCTGAAAACAAAAATGCCGTCATAAACTGTTAAAAAGATATCCAAAGTTCAGTGTGAGAATTCGTGTTACTATTCAAAAATATATTAGGTTGTAATGCTGTCTAAAACACGATAAAACTTCATTAAAACCACAACACACTAGTTGCAAGATGAAGTGAAAGATTTACTACAATTAAAACCAGTATGTTACAGTTAAAATGATAAAATTACATAAGGCGAGATCTTTCGGGTCACCACTTGGTGCCCATTGTCAAGCCAACTGTGAATACATGTGGTGCGGTGACAACTTATATGCTTTATAATAGTCACGTGATGTCGCCATGGTAACAGTAACGTGCATGTGAATAAACATAAATTTTAAGGTTAACATTAAAATCATATTAACAATGAAGGTCCAAGTGAACGTATAAGACGTTGCCAGGTTAAAGGGAGGGTATAAGGTAGGCCATCATTACAGCATAATTTGTTAAACCACACTATAAAAAGTGCTTCCGTAAACAAGGTGTCTTTCTTGTATTTGGTGTAGGCGAGATGAGAGACCTCTTTCCAACACGGGGTAAATTGATTGAGGGTTACTGTGCGAGCCAAAGACTTGCTTGTAGCTTCCTTGAAAATGCCACATTAGTGTTCGCGGGATCGAACCAAAATTGTTCGTAAAGTGGAGTCAATGCAACTCGAATTCGGTTGATTAGGGGTTTGGGGGCGTAGAGGAATTAAATATACACCATGTTTTTCGCCTGTTGATAAAACATCACGGTCAGAACGTAAATTCTTAAAAATGTTCGAGGTTCGGATCCGAAATATAATTTATGTTTATTACAAAATCTGTTAAGCATGTTGACAATAGGGATGTTAAAGTTTACAGAGCCAACAAATTTTACAGTCGTTTTGTCTACTTGTAGTTCTGTGGAGACAGTCCGCTGGTAATGATAAATAAGCTTCGGTACTGCATAAGGTGGGTAATCAAAGGTCTTAGCTAAGTTTGAAATAAATGTAAGTTCAGTTGGACGACGACACATTGAAGACGAGTGAGTAAAAGCTCTTACTATATATGAACGCAATCCTGCTAGTTTATGTTGAATCGGATGGTATGACGAGAAAGGGATAAGTGATGGTACAAAGGTCGGTTTACGAAAAACGTAATAAGATAATCGATTGGTACCGGGTTGACGATGAAGACAAAAATCTAAAAAAGGAAGGGAACAGTTTTCTTCAGTACCTATGGTAAATTTAATGGTGGGAATGAATGAGGAGAGTGTTTGAACAAATTGTTGAAACAGTTGCAGTGAATGAGTGAACTCATTCACTGCAACTGTTTCAACAATTTGTGACATCGAAGAGAATTGCTCAAATCAAAGAGATATGGGAGAAACCTGGTGAGATCTTTATCCAGCAGTGGACTAAGAATGATTAATTGTGACATCTACAGTATATAAAGTATACACATATTAATATATATTCTATATGATACAAATTATCCATGGATTCTTAAGTGTTGATATTGGATTATGCAAACTGTCCAGTAAAGTACTGCTATGCCTTTTAGAAAGTTCTTAAACTCTTTTTATGATAGAAACGCAACGATGATATACGTATTTCTCTAAAAAGAAAAAAAAAGAAAAAAAGAAAAGAAAGAAGACTTTGACTCCGTGATCAGTTCTCAGAGTGACAATAACTATGTGGCTTTTACAATCGACAAAATATTGCAAAAATATGTCTGAGTGTTCTACTTTTTCTAAGAATTCAGTGACTTCTACCTGAAATCGAATCTGCCAGTGAAATGATGAAAAAAGTAAAGAGCTACTTACTCTTTGACTTTCAAAATATTATCCTCAGCTTCATAACCTGCGTTCCTGCTTTGACTTACCTAAAATACAAAAAGAAATGGCATTATGAAAGCATTTATACAGAATGTATTACAATTTCATATATGCATATTATAAACGCAAGCAAGATCATTTGTGCGCCTTCAGAAGTGCACCATAACCCGATAAGCATTAGTAATGAAAATCAGAGTAATGGAAGAACAGAACATTAGAGTTTATCTGCGTACGGGCATTCGATTTATGCAAAAAAAAAAAAATGTTCTCGTAGAAATAAGCATAATCCCTCTTAGATTTGGCGGCAGTTTTCATTCTAGTACAAATATTTCGGATTGTCGAAAAGAATGATATGGCTTTTGTCTTATAAGCGTTTGAAATGTCAAAAGATTTTGGAGTTTCCATGAACGCTCAGCTGTAGTGTTGTACAGTTTTATTTGGCAACTAAATTATGATATCTTTTTGTACTGACATCTTGAATAGCTATTTTTTCATAAAACTCACATTTCGAATCAGTTGGTACCCATACAACTTATATTGATTATGAATGCAGCGTCTGAAATGCAAAATTCTTTAACCACATATGTTTACTTCGATTAAGGCATTGTCTTCACTGTCAGTCGCTTACACTTCCCGTGTCTATTCCTAATCCTTAAAACGCTCAGCAAATGAAGTGGAACCTAAGACATGTGACGTCACTGTGTAACGTATACTCTATATTCACTTTCCTTTTGATTTTACTATCTCTGGTTATTTTATTTTACTATGTAAATTATCTTCTTACTGAACGAAATATTATTTCACCCGCTGAATGTGATCTGGCAATGAGTGTAAGTCATGACGTGGTGGTAGCTAGTATATATAGGCGCGTTCATCGAGACTTTGGGCGTTGTGTGTTGTTATGAGGTGTCGCGTGGTTGTTGCGTTGCAGTGTGTTGTTATGTAGTGGTGTGTTGTGCGTGCCTTAGTTGACCAAGAGTCTTGGAAATAAAGAAGTTTTTCAGTAAGTCAGTCTTTCTCAATTCATAGTTTTTGTCAGACCTCTGTCTGGCTGTTAGGTTTATAACTTTTATTACTTACTATAAATAACCAGCGTTGAGACTTTGTTTAAGTTCGTAATTAACTAGTAACAACATCCTTTTGGGAATTCATTATTTTGAAGCTTAGTGCAAGTATATCATTAGCTAGCTGGTAAGAAGAGAATCATTCATAATAATTAGCTTAGCGGAAGGTAAATAAAGTTAATTCATTATAACTGTACAATATTCTCCTCAATAACGACCTAATTGGCTCCTGAAGGACAGTCGTTAACCATCCATAGTAAGGCAAACTTTCGTTTCTCACTGGATAAATGTTGTGTTCAATGTGATTTCTTCCTTAGATACACTTTTCATATATTCAAAACTAACAAAACAGACCATAAAAGTAAATGAGAAGAGAAGAAAACTCCAAACAGTTTATGTATGCAAGTAGATGTGCCGCAGAAAATTTGAAAATTCCATCGTCCTGGAACGGAATCGAACCCGCATCTCCCAATTTACGTTCGAGTATGTTACCGTTACACCACACAGAACAAGGGACCTCCAAGCAACTGAGGATGTGTTTTGGGACTCAGATTGAATATCACTTATTTTTGAAGATTTATTTCTTCAGGGGGATTCGCTTTCTGCTCGTGTGCCGCTAAGATGAAGGATAATATATGCTTCAGTTTGAGGGTTCGATTCCCGTTCCAGAACAATGTAATTTTCAAGTTTTCTGAGGCATGTCTACTTGCATGATTAATTTAGCAGCCATCTGCCTGTAACATACATGCATATTTGACTATAATTTATTATGTATATCAAAACAAGCAGTGCAGCAAATAAGCAAACATTCTAAATGCAGTGAAACCTCGGTTATATGGTTTTAACTTTTATACGTAAATTCTTCGCTAGTCCCGATATTTCACTGAAGTTTCTATTGCTTTCTCAATTCGGTTATACGTAATTAATTTATACGCTTAAATTTTGAATTTTAGATTATCAAAGACACGTGGTTCTTGGATTCTGTTATACGTAACCCAATACGGGGTTACGATTTTGAGGGAATCGAGACCGCCCCGGTGGCCCAGTGGTCTAAGCGTTGGTTTCTGACCATTCGTCCGTGATGGGTTCGGGTTCGAATCCCGTGAGGCATGTGGATGTTGTGTGTTTGCTTTACGACACTGGCTCCGTCCCTTCCCTGGAACCAATGGCCCTAAATTGGAGACGGGCGACTGCTTATAGCCCATCGAGTTACTCACGGTGGTCGTTAAACCTTCAATCAAATAAAAAAAAAAGAATCGAGACAGCGCTTTTTTGCAGCCATAAAATAGATAATGAAGCTAAAAAATTATTAAATAACGTTCACAGTTCTCTTTATTTTCTCTGAATTCAAGAAATTTGAAACAAGAAAGTGTAGTGAACAATTTACTTGGCACTAATGCTAAATCAACCAGCTGACAAACTGCTTTGAAAAGAGAGATGCTTATAAGTAAAGGATCTGTAATAGGGGTATTAAAGATAAACACAATCGTATTCGGATTTTCTACATGCATTTCAAAGGTAAAGTTTTTTTTCATATATTGAAAATATGAAATCGTACAGAATTTCTTAACCTAGTTTTTAAAATGATATTAGAATAAAAATAATAATACAAAATTCACAATAGACATAGGCTTAAGGTAGCAAACAAAATATTCATGTATGTATATCTCGCATATTATAAATTAGCGGAATCTAAAATTACAAAGTGGCATTCTGAAAGTAATGCCTCCTCTTAAATAACTTTTGAAATTTTGAAGTGATTTTAATGAAATTGCACTGACATGCACTATGATATGTTGCCTTTGTGAGAACAAATTGTTTTCAGAATAGTAAATAAAGATCATGAATGACAGAGAAAAGCAGCAAGCCGTAAATGAATTCCTGGAAGAAGAAGGATGTGAGGCTCCAGAAATCCATAGAACTCCTGTCGGTGTATAGAGCTGCCACAATCGATATCACTAATGCCCGAAGATGGATGAAGAGGTTTTGAGAGGGAGAAAGTTCAGTGTCGGACAAACAACGGAGTGGAAGGCCCGCAACTGCAAAGACAGATGCCAACATGCAAAGCGTGAAAGATCTCATCACAGCTGATCGTCGTGTTACCATGCAGAAGTTGTGTGATGCAATTCATTGTGGTCATAGTGCTATGGAAACGTTAATTGGGGATCTGGGCTACAGAAAAAATTGTTCAAAGTGAATTCCAAAAAAACTTAATCCGTAAACACTGTTAGAAAAGGGTGGACATGTGCTGGAACCTCTTTCTTTAATATTGTGATGGGGGATGAAACCTGGGTGTTCTTTCATGACCTAGAAACAAAACGTGCGTCAGTGGAATGACACCGCACATCTTCACATCGACAGAAAAAGGTGAAAACAACTCGTTCCGCAGGGAAATTGATGGCGCGAAGTTTCTGGGGCAAACATGGTGTCATTTTGCCTGATTTCCTTGAACAGGGTGCAACAATAAACAGTGCTCACTATGTGCAGACATTGAAGAAGCTAAACGAAGCTATCAGAAGAACAAGACGGGATATTCCACTTCATAATGTTGTTTTACACTATGATAACGCACGTCCCCACACCTCGATGTAGACTTCTCAGGCTATTGCTAAAATGGGGTGGAGGGTGACACCCCCACCCCGAGGTTCTGATATCGTTCGCCCAGACTTTTCCCTCTTTGCCCCTTTGAAAAACACACTTCGTGGGAAACGTTTCGCCGATGTGGTAGACGTTAAACTGGCTATGAGCTCATGGGCGAAACGACAGCCTCAGTAAGTTTTCCAAAATGGATTCTACCAATGGGTTCAAAGATGATGGAAATGCATACAAAGTGGTGGACAATACTTTGAATAGGCTAGTATTATTAACAATATGTCCAAGTATTTTGTCACCAAGTTTCACATTTTTGCTACTACAAATAAAAATCATATGAGGGATAAGGCATTACTTTCAGGATGCCCTTTGTATGTGGTCTTCTTTTACGCTTTCCAACCGTAGGTTGAAGAAGCGTATATGCTCCAGCTTTGTCCGTCTGTCTGTCCGCACGATAACACGTGTAAAAATGGTTCAATTTCGATGAAATTTTAGTATGTAGTAGGGGACCACCTGGGGACGAACCCTATTGAAAATGGGCGAAATGGGGTCAAAGGTTAGAACACAGGAGTGGGATCTGTTCCATAGCCCTTATGCATCACAACTTACGTAAAAATGCTTCGATTACGACAAAACTTTACCATGTTATTTCGGAGGTATACTGAACCGGTTCTGTTGAATATCATCAAAATGGGAACAAAGATCAGGGCACAGGACTGAGATTTATTCCACAGCCATTATCCTCATAACTTGAGTGATGATTTCTGGTATGTTGGAAAGTGTATCATGATCAATGCATTGCATGATTTTACTAACTTGTTTCTTTCTTTTTCTATTTTGGAATTATTTAAAATTTTACAATAGAGATTAACATTTTGAAATTTTGTTTATGTTTTTTTACATTTATATGTTTTTTAAAGCTATCTGCTAGAAAAACGTGTAACAAAGGTTCCACCGTATGTACAATATCACACACAAAAACGTCCTTGATGAATTTACGTTAAAATCCTCAACATTTAATTCGGATGAATTCGATGTAAATGAGATAAAGAAGGCAGCGTGCTGTCTAAGTCAATCTCGCCTACCAAATTTAAGTAAATAATGACGAGAGTGATGGACTGGAAGAACACTGTTGGCCACCCAGGTGGCAGAGTGGTCTGACACGTTTGCTTTTGACTACTCGTCCGATCTGGGCTCTGGTTCGTGTCACGGACGGATTATGAGTGGTTTGCTTGACTTATGGCACCTGCTCTCCCTCTTTCCTGGAACTAGTGGCCCTAAATCAGGAGCGAGGGACTGCTAATATGCCTAAGAGCTGCGGCTGATGGTCCTTAAACCCAGAAACAAAACGAAAGACGCTGTTGAGACTTGGGACGTCTTAGTGGAAACGATGATGTCTCAGGGAATTTCTGCATGAATTTTTTGGTTCAGTCTTTTTAACATTATACCACTGAAGACTACTATTTCTCAACGTGTGAAATCTCCCTGCGACATTCAAAGGCTTTGCTGTTATAAAAAGTTTAGAATTGCACTCAAAATTTGAATCATCCACCCGAAAATTTTCAGTGAATATTCCATATGTCCAAATATGACTCCGAAAGTCTGAACTATAAATCCATGGTGACTGGAAGCTTCCGCAACTTCTCTTCTGTCCTCATCTTGAATTACACCCTTTCTGTACTTGCCCGACATCTTTAATGACCATTTACCAACCGAATCCACATGATAACCAACCCACATGATACGCATATATAAATACAATAGAATAGGCATATAAAAAAAGAATAGGCATATAATGAAAGAACATGGGCCTATTTTAGCAGCGTATGAAACGGATAAGCACACAATGCAGGAAAGATAGTAAACAACAACTTGAGTTATCTCAAGTCTTGTAATTGTGACATCCTTTTTGTGGTTTCAACTCGTTCATATAAGCGAGTTCAGAGTGTATTCATTCTAATAACGTAAATTTTTGGTGTATTGTTAAGACAAGTAACAAAACTGGTAGATAAGGTGCGTCGCATAAACATAGAGACAGTCTACTTTGCGCCGTGAACGCACTGCGAATATTGATAGGAAGCTGAAGTGGTACCTAATTAGACATAACTCTACAACAAACGTTTCGATCCGTCGAGATGACCGGATTGTGTGAAAAGAACACCACAAAGTGAAATAGTGTAATTTTAGGTGTCTCATAAATATAAAGACAACTATGTAAAGTAGCCACATGCAAATGAGATGTACAAATTAGCATGTTGTACGCACGCGCATGGGCCGTAATTCGGTCCAGCCTACAAAAGACAGCGGACCTGCCGTCAGACATTCATTTGCCGAAATGTCACGCAACAGTCAACTTTCTGGTGAGGAGGTGCAGAAGATTTGGAGACATGAGAGCAAAGGGATTGCCTGTAGCGAAAATTTGTAAAGCCATGGGGAGGAGTAGGGCAGTCATTTATAAGACTTTATCGAAACGCGGTGCGTTAACTGATAGAAAACGGCTTCGAAGGCGTCGAATAACAACCAAACGAGAAGATCGTGCCATCGTGCGTTTAATTTCATCCCAAAGGTTATCACTACGGTAATCTTCTCGGATTGTTGGTGTCACCGTCTCAAATGACACAGTTCATCGACGAATCAAGGAAAGCCGCAACATTGTACTCCGTAAAATGCGCCGTCTGCCACACCTCACGCTGCGCCACAAGGAAACTAGATCGTTATGGCAAGCAGCCACATGCACTGGACGGACGAGTGGATCACAACTGTTTTCTCCGATGAGAAAAAGTTCAACCTGGACAGCCCTGACGGTTGGAACTGCTATTGTCAAGATTTACGACGCGAGCCACGCACCTTCTTCAGCAGACAGAAAGGAGGGAAATCTGTGATGGTCTGTGGAGCTTTTTGCGTTCAATGGGGCAACGGATATCGCTTTCCCGCAAGGCAGGCAAAACTCTGAAACGTATCAGGACATACTCAGCAGCCACCTTCTACCGTTTGCCGAAACTCTAGCGGGTGTTGATTATCTGTTCCAGCGAGACAATGCCTCTATCCATCGGTCTGCATCAACGAAAAGCTGGTTTAACACTCATCTTGTGACCGTAATGGATTGGCCAGCACTCAGTCCAGATCTGAACCCTATCGAGAACCTCTGGGGTATCCTCACTCGTGATGTGTATGCGAATGGACGGCAGTTCTCAAGTGTGGTGGCATTGAAAGAGCAGATTGAACGAAGTTGTTACGCAATCCGTCCAGAACACTTACATCACTTGGTGGACAGCATGCACAATCTGGTTTTCAGTGTTATTCGGAACAACGGCTCCACTATTCGTACCGGAGGTGCTCATAACTAGTAAGTATTTATATTTCTGAGACAGCATATTTCTGTTTTTTTCTTCTTGGCGTTGGAATTGTTATGTTTCCGTCATACTATTGTGCAGTTGCGTGTCCTATGCTATTTTTGCTATAAATATGAGATGTAGATTTCAGCTCGTTGTTGTTTCTTTTTTATTCGAGAATTTGTTCTGTCTCTACAATTATGCGACGCACTATAGGAATCTTCAACGGTATTTCTCGGTTTCTTGCATTGATGTCAGTTGGTATCACACGTTCTTTTAGAAAGAAAGAAGAGCAACCCTGGAAAATAAGTTCGTTCACAGAAAAAAGAAATAACGCAGATTTGTGTGTGATTTGTGCTTTGAAGTTTCGGAAGGCAGCTCTGATGAAAGTGAAATCATGTTATTTTCCACCATTATACTCTGTACTTAAGTTGAAGGCTTGCTTTAAAAACAGAGTTGAGTGTTTCATTTAGAAAAGAAAGTAGTTGGATAGAATAGGCGAAGAGTTGCAAGATCTAATATAAACCTTTTGCATTTGCCAATAAAAGTACTTTTTTTTTTGGAGTTTAACGGCCACCGTGAGCAACTCAACGGGGTATAAGCAGTCGCTAGCATGTAGTTTAAGGCCACTGGTTCTAGGGAAGGGAGTGAACCAGGTTCCATAGGAGAGACACACGACCCATGCCTCATCCGGGACTCCAGCTCTGGTCCATTAGAACGGATGGTCAGAACCAAACACTTAGCCAATTAACAACCAGGGCGGACAACAAAAGCGTCATGTTTTCTGTTTTTGACCCTATATCAGTTTTAGAACTGTCTTTGAATTGAGTGGCGTTAGGAGTAGTTTTGTTAATTGTGCCTTCGGGGTATTAATTTCTATGAGCGGGCAAGTGACATTTTTAAGGGGCAGAGGGTGTCCGTGGCGATAATATTTAGAGATATTTCTTCTAATTTTTTAGGGTTAGTTTATTTTAGTGTAGGGTTACTTATTTTTATTTGAATTAATAATGCTACAGGGTTATTCTCTTTTTTGTGTGACGTACCTGCCAGCAGGACGCACACGACATAAAGGCAGATAGGAATCAGAATAAACGTCTGCGTAGCTCAGTTGGTAGAGCGACTTGTTCCGGAATAAGCGGCCTCGGGTTCGAGTCCCTGTTCGGGCGCCATTATAACGAAGTAAATTTCTCCGTCATTTTTGGTCTACGCCGGGATTCGAACCCGAGGCCGCTTATTCCGGAACAAGTCGCTCTACCAACTGAGCTACGCAGATGATTATTCTGATTCCTATCTGCCTTTATGTCGTGTGCGTCCTGCTGGCAGGTACGTCACAACTGGGATTAACCATTTGATCATTACTATGAGAATAGATGTGGTGGCTTGGTTGTTAAGTTTCATGAAGTAGTGGTTAAAAAGTTTAAGGAAGGATCTACTCGTTTGGTACCGGAGGGGGTTCCGCTAGTTTTCGCTCCTTTTATAGTTTTAATTGAAAGAATTAGACATGATTCACCTAGTTGCGTTATCGGTGCGGTTGGCAACCAATATAATGGCTGGACACTTAATTATTCGATTAATTCCTGGATTAGATTGGATTCAGTAGGGGGAGGGAGGAGTTGTGGTATCTGTAGTGCTTCACAGTATAATGTTGGTGCTGCTATGGACAGTCGCGCTTTTATTAAGGCTTTTGTACAATATTTAATATTTCAGTAATATTTTATTCTTCAGAAAGATACCAAATATAATTGTTTTTCATTCGTATCGTATAGTAACAATTAGACCTTGGCCGTTAATAATAGGATTAGGAGTGTTGGGGATAGTGATAGAGGTAGCCAAAATAATATTTTTTGGCGGAGTAATGATTTGATTGTGACTTTTTGTTTTTTTTTTATGGTGATTCTCATGTAGTGGCTGGATTTGATTCGTGAAAGAACTTTACAAGGGTGCCATATAGATGTTTTAATAATATAATATTATGCCAATTAACAGTATGAGTGCACAGATTGGGCAGAGATTACATTTCGTGATAAGGGAACTGACATCGTTCTAACGCTTTACTTTTTAGAAACGTAAGGACATAATCTGGTTTAGAATAAAATTACTTTCCAGTAAAATGCAGACGACTCCCTTAAACACGCGCATTTTTCATAAAGTGAATTTTGCGAGCTACCAAACTTGGGCATTTAGAGGTGAGATACTTCTAACTTGATCAGACATTTACAATGTTTCCGAAGGCGAACCTTTGGTTGACAGAGTTGACGTACATGTATAGATTTCCGGGTCGCACTAGAACCTACTCAGAAAAGATCGATTTTATCCAGCAATTGTAAGTCTTATGCAAGTTCAGCTGTCTGAGATTTTTGGAAGGTACAAATATATGTCATAATATATTCATGGATTTATGAAAACAATTGTAAAACCTAGGGTTTTTGTGAGGATATACAAGAATCCCGCTTCAGAAGAATCATGCCATTTTGCAGTATCCCAAGTACATATGGTGTACCTTTCAAAACTGAAAACTAAAGATGATGGGTTAGCTCTTGAGATTACGAACAGCAAATTACTAGACAGATAAAACAGCAGGACAGTTCTACAGCACATGTACTTGTGACGGCTGATGCAACATTGAAATCTAGAGTCTCAGGAGCATCCAAAGAGAATGAACTGTGTTTATTCTGTCTGAGAAACATAAAAAAAGAGCATTTTCAAAGATATAACAGCAGCGTTCCAAACTAAATCAAGATAAACAAATTTCACTCATTAAGCTGATGGATTATTGATTTCAAATACCCACATCACAAATGTCAAAAAAAATTCCGTCCAATTGACGCTGATAGATCTCAGAACATTACTACAGCCAGCAAATCTTGTTAGCTCCATTTTCTTTATTAACGTTCTTAGTCTCTAGGTATTGGTCAGTGATGTACTTGGCTGATTAGAAAAGGTTTTTCTTCCGTTAAGAGATTTATCGATAAAGACTATAGTTATTTTTTTGTTTAGAGAAAAGTTGTGAAATAAAACAAGATGATTGTCATCCGGTGAAGGTATAAAATAAATTAACTTGCGCAAACTCTAAACACCATAATATAATACGACTGATGACACAGATAAATTACAAAAACATTGGCAAAATGATAACTGCATTTGCCCATGACACAAGAGAAGAAGGCAAAGGAAATACCGAAGTATGAAAGAATGGGACAGCAGAAACTTAGCGAACGGTACTAAATTGCCAAAATATAAGTAAAATGAAGATATGTTATCACTGTATAAAGATTAATTAGTGTAGATACAGTTTTCAAAAGAAAGCGCATGCAAAGCCTAAGGAGTGTAGAACTTAAATGCAGTGACGTTAACGCCTTCACAACTCTTATAGCACAAATGCTGTTATAAACAACATAAAGTTATTTTAATTTACCTGAAAAGTAATATAAGAATGAAACGTGCAAATTTAGCAAATACGATGCAGCATGCACAGTAAATTTAAAAGGAAGACGGAAACTCATAAAAATAGATTATGAAAAAAAAATTATGAGAGCAGAATTTGAAAATTGCGCAACAGAAAACGGAATTAAACTCAAACAGCTATTGTAGAACTTTCAGCGCAGTAATGCCGCGCAGCCGAGAGCAAGAACAGATTTCTTTAAAATAATAAAATAAAAAGTGGAAGCAGAGTATATTATTGGATGCCAGTTTCAAATATTGGCGTGATGTGCTGATGAGTCAGAATCGATATCCCACTGAACCTACAGTTAACCGTCTTTTGAAATATGTGGGAAGGTAAAAATCCCTTATCTAGGAATGCAAAAGTATTTGTGGAAAAAGCATCTGCTTATGTTCCTAACGGTGGCTTGTGCTCAGGAGAAAATCCGATAATCATGAAAAAAAGAGAATCAATGTGTTTGAAGGTCAAAATGCTATATGATATTGATTCCTAATAGAGTTAAAACTAGATGAAATATCAGACTTTATGGAGACAAAGCGCAAAAGGGAGCATGGATGTATGAGCTTGTTTCTTCAATTGCTAACGAAAATGAATTGACTCAGTCCTATTTTAGAAAATAAAACTGCATATCATGAATAGATAACGAAATGATATTGACATTACAAATAAGTGAACCCAGAAGGTGAGCAAGACAACGAAAGAAATGTTACCAGATATTTAACTTACGTATCAACAACGGGATATGCAGTAGAGAAAATTGTGGGAAGAAACGAAAAATTTAAGAGATTCGGAGAAAAGGGTGAACATACAGCCAGCAAAGGAGGAAATGAAACAAGGGGTCTCATAGACATGTCACCAGACATGAAAATCATTAGGAGTAGATGGATATTCGAAAGAATATACACGCTACAATACCGAGAGATATAAAACACGTTCTATTGCTGAAGCTTTCGGTAAGAAACGTGGTATGGATTATGCAGAAACGTTTCCTTTTGTTGTAAGGCATGTAATCGTTCGAACTCAATGATGGATGTCTCACTAGTAGGATGTCTTGACAATATCCTTTTTTTTCTTTTTTGTGATTTCGAGAAAAACTTTTACAATGGCTTCAATTAGATGGCTACGAAGAGACAGGACAAAAAACTAAAGACTAAAACACTAATATACATGTATATACAGGGTGATTCCTAAAGTCGTATGTCACCTCAATAACTTGGGAACAAAGACAGCTAGAGCTATGGAAGTAAGGTATGGTATAGTAAAACAACCATGCGGTATCGGATGAGAGTGACTGCAGCGGCCCTAGTGGCAAAATGTGGAAGTTAGCACTTCTGCGTGTGAGAGCTTGGCACCTGTTATGCTGGCGAACGTACAATGAGAAGTTCTGTTTCGCATTCAAATGTGTATTGTGGCCGATGGTGGCCATATTGAACCCCATTTATGTTAAACGCAACGTTATGTAAGTACCCCTGTTGCATTAAATACGACCAATTTACTCCATTTGCATTCATGCCTGAGTATAACAAACCTTGTGTGTCCCTCACGTTTCCAGCCTTCTACTTACCCCAGCCGTTTCTACCATATGTCATTTCCTACTAATTCGTTGATGCTCTACAAGTTTCTAACTGATCTCTTTCCCGTATCTCTCATGGTTTCCGAGATAGCAGTGCTAACTTACACATTTTGCCACTAGGGGCGCTGCAGTTACTCTTATCTGATAGCGCATGGTTGTTTTACTATACCATACCTTACTTCCATAGCTCTAGCTGTCTTTGTTCCCAAGTTATTGAGGTGACTTAGAACTTTAGGAATCACCCTGTATATATACATAGTCTTGAAGCGTCTGATAGAATTGAATATCACAAGCTTGTAAAAAACTTTAACATTTAAAGTTCAATCTTTTAACAACCAGGGCGCTGAAGTCTTGTGTCGCTCGGAATACCATAACACCCGAAAGTATCTGTTGCTCCTTTAAGAACTTATCCCCTTACAAGTTAACAAAAGAAGGATTAGTGCTCGATCACCACACGAATCTTTTGATCTGTTGCTTTGATATGCATTGATCTTCTGGTGTTTCCCGAGGAAAATTATAGAATTCTTCCATGGAGAACGCATGTGTTGTCATGAAAGTATGTAATATAGCCCCGGGAGATACCAAACCCTCTGTTTTCAGGGAGAGGAGAGGTTAACGACAACCGTAAGCAACTCAATGTGCTATAAGCAGTGGCCCGTCCCTAATTAAGGGTCACTGGTTCAAGGGAAGGGAGACAGCCAGTGCCGTAAGACAAACACAACATTCATACCACACCGGAATTCGAACCCGGACTCATCTCGGACGAATGTTCAGAAGCCATCGCCTAGACCACTGCGCCACCGGTGCCAGAACCTCTGTTTCACTTATTTGTTCAGCGACAAAATGGTGGCTGAGGATGACTTCTGCTAATCCCGTAGAGGCCGTGTAAATTCAAAGAACAGGTGGGGATATAAAACTCTACTAACTATTGACGAGCGTTTTCGGGCGGTCGTTAAGGGGGTCATTTCAGTAAGTTGTAGTTTATGCGGTCATTCCAGTAAATGTGCGGTCCCCTCAAGCACTCTTCACTTCCCAGCAAAAACAGTCTTGCTGGCCCAGCACTATGTTGCCGCTGCCGAACCGTCAATAAAATGTCCGGGCGGCCAACAGAAGGGCCAGCAGTTCAGGCCAGCAGCTGGCCAACAATTGGCACCCCTATCAGTTGTCATATGCCACAACAGGGCCATCAGTTATCCATCACAGGCAGTAGATACCACAAGTGGCCCTTCAGCGGCCCATCAAGCACGTGCCACAAATGATGGCTATCCTAATGTGGTGCGCTAGTTACCCGGCAGTGACAGCCGGCAACCATGTGATGTAACTGATGGCTTGCCTACTCTTGTCCGCCAATTCCCCAGCAGTAGCCAAAAAAAAAAAAAAAAAGGAAACCGCAGCTTCCCAAAGCTGCAACTACTTTTTTTCGCCTTACAAAACATCTGCATTATAGCACTGCGTTGCGAAAATTTTCTCAACAGGTCCTGAAAAAACGCTCCTTTGGATCTGAGTGGAAACAAACCAGAGCTGTCGGCGTGGTAGGCCAGCTCTCTACCAACTGGACTGATTTGGCTGTTCTCGGGAATGTGTAACGAATGGTGCTCTATTTAATTTTACAATATTGCTAGGTATTTATCATAAATATCAGTTTCATATTTGCCCGTTCATGTCACATTCTGTTACATTTTTAACGTTGTATCTTTTCCGCTGTCCGAAGCTACATTTGCTTTAAAGAGGAAATATATTTTATTTTATTTTCGTTATTTTTAGAAGTCAATTCCGCCAGTCTTGTGTATTCAACCCATCGATGAGTACATTATACCGACACAGCGTTGTTTTTCTCCTTTTCAAATAATTGATAAATTTGGACGCGTATAATTTTTTTTCCAATATAACCCTTTTTTAATGTTTTTCCAGGACTTTTGTTTCAAGCAGTTTAGTGAATGTTAAAACGAAAGATTACACAGAAATTATTTCTTGTTATTCATGGGAATGGATTAGGTGTATTTTATGGTTGTAATCTAGTATCTGATGGCTTAATATGATATCTTCGTCGACGTGGCATTTCATTAGGAAACTAATTCACCTCTCTACCTATGCTTTTGTTTTCTTAACATCCACTAAAATAACCCGATGGCGGCATCGTTATCTTCAACTAACTGGTACCACGAGAACACAGCACGTGTTGCTTCTGCGCATGCGCAGTCCCGTTGCTTCCGCCTGGTGTTGGGGTTTCATCGGTTGCCAGCTACGGGCCACTAGTGGCACTTGCTTGGTGGCCCGCAATTCGCTGCGATGCTGCAGGGCCATCAATGGCAACGGACCGCTACCGGGCTGCGAGCGGCAGATTTCCCCAGCAGTGACCCATCACTGCCAGCTGGTGGCCAGCAGTTTCTCAACACTTGTGTTTTTGCTGGGTTACTGCAATTAATGTACAGAACATCTGGTGGCCAAAAATGTGTCACCAACTCTGAAAACTATACTCGATGAGATTGTTAAAATGGATCACAAGGTCATAGGACGAGATTATTTTCAATATTATGCGATGAAATGGGGAGTGACCACAAAAAGTTATTTTTTCACGGTGGCTTTCGAGGAAAACGTGTTGTTCAGGATTTTTGAGCTGTGACATGAAGTGCAGATTTTCTTGCTGATTTCATTACAAGTGTGGACTTGGAGATAGATTTTTGACGAGTTATGGCTATGTAGAGTCGCGAACTTAGCGGATACTTTCAATTTACTGAATAACCTCAATAAAAGCCTTCAAGGAAACAACAACCCTCCCATTCTCGTTCAAGACAAAGTGAACGACATGAAACACAAGCTTTAATTTGCGGATAGAGAAACTGACAAATGTGACGGGCTTTTCTTTGCACTACTTCAATGTTTTGTTCAAGAGAATGAGCTCCAACTTGATCTTGATGTGCTGGGGTTCATGAGAAACCCCTGCCAAAACTTGGTTCAAGACTTCAGTGCTTACTTCTTGAAAAAAACCTTGACTCTCACGACTGGATCACGGATCCATTTTTTGATAGAGATGCTTTGTCAGCAGTGTTGACAAATGGAGAAAAAGAACAATTCATTGAACTTTCACGTGATTCTGGACTCAAAAATATCTTTTCGAAACTCCCTCTTTCTGATGTTTGGATAAAAGCACGATGTGGCTAACCCGAGCTCTCCGAGAGCGCCATCAAGTTCTTGGTCCCCTTTTCAACAACATATTTGCGTGAGCAAACATTTTAGTGCTTATTTTCGTAAATAACAAATACCGAAATAGGCAGCGTGTAGATACCAACCTGAGACTAAAACTGAGCAAAACTCAGCCGGATGTCAAGAAACTTGTGTCAATAATGCAAGCTCAAGTATCTCTTTAATAATATTTTTGTCACTTCAATTCTATTCACGTTTTAAAATATAATATGTATAACTTAGTCATTAAACATGGATATGTTATTTTTCGCAATACATTTCAGTCTTTGAAAAACTATTTTACCCTGATAGCCTCTGACATTATAGGTATTCGTGGTACTTAGAACACGAGAAGTGGCATGTCAGGATGAAAAGGTTGAGAAACACTGATATAGTGTGGTATGATAGCGAAGGAGATATTAAGAAAGCTCAGGAAATGTTTTGAGAATCCTTCTAAGCAAAATGCTAGAGAAATGTGACATACGTACTACACTGGTGTGCAAAAATTAAGGACGAAGAAGAGAAATTAGCATAACAGCGGAACGAGCAGGCAGAACGGACCGAAAGACCACTCAGGTGAAAGACTAGGGTCCGGTACGGTAGGGCATGCGCATATATGCAGCATGACGGGGGGGGGGGTCGGAAGGTTATAAAGCACACGGGCGATGTACGCTCAGCAATTCGGTGAAAGCTATTGCACGGTGTACATCGGTTTGAACGACGTCGAATTGCTGCCACCGTGTGATATGGCCAACATGCAATCCAGTAGCTGACATCTGGATGACTTTACCCGAGGTCGCGTCATTGGGAAGTCGGAAGAAGGTCGAAGTGTGACTAGTGTGGCCAAGGAGCTCGAGATCGCTCACAGCATTCGTTTCACTAGCTTGGAGAGCATTTCAAACGACAGGAACAGCTGTCCGACATATTAGCAGTGGTCTTCCACGAGCAACCACGGCGGCGGACGTTAGGTATATTGTCCTACAGGCGATAAGAGACAGACGGCAGACAGCGGGAGAAATCGCAAAGCACACGCAACAGACAACTGGACATCCATTATCGCGTTTTACCGTGGCCAGGAGGCTGCACAAAGGTGGTCTATTTGCACAACGACCAGTACAGTGTGTGCCATTAACGCTTGCACATCGGAGACGGCGATTTCTGTGATGCCAGGAACACAAGAACTGGACACATCAGCAATGGGGTCGAGTTCTCTTAACGGATAAGAGCCGATTTAGTCTGACGAGCGATTCTGGACGTATACACATCTGGAGAGAGCAGGGAACACGCAATCACACCTCCAACATCATCGAAAGGGACCGGTTTGGAGGTGGCGGAGTTCTCGTTTGGGCGGTATCATGCTTGGTAGTCGTACTGACCTCCACATCTTCCAAGGAGGTTCAGTTACTGGTGTCCGCTATTGTACCGAGGTTCTCCTGCCTCACGTGCGTCTGTTCAGAGGTGCTGTGGGTCCTGAGTTCCTCTTCATGGACGACAACGATACACCTCATCGTACAGTGGCTGTCTCAGAGCTGTTGGAGAGTGAAGATATTCAGTGCATGGATTGGCCCGCAAGATCCGCGGACCTAAATCCAATCGAACACGTGTGGGTCATTCTCGGGAGACGCTTGGCAGTACGTCACCAGTCGCCGGCAACAATTCCTCAGCTGCGATTGGAGCTACAAGAAGATACGGCGGCGATGCCTCAACAGCTCCTTGACAACCTCGTGTTCAGCATGGACAGACGTTGTAAATCCTGCAACGCAGTCAGGGGTGATCATATCCCCTACTAAAGGCTGGATTTTTCTTGCAGCCGCCTATCACATGGACGTTTCTGTCTTCTGTCCAGCTGTGCTCGAAGCTACCTTTTCAATAAAGTGTCTTTGTATCCTTTGGATTCCTTGTTTAGACGGTTTTGCTCACTTGACCCATATTCTTACATCTTGGGGATCTTATGGTATGATTTGAGTCGATGCCCAGCACTTCTGTACGACGTTACATACGAAAAACCGTCTCGTCCTTAATTTTTGCATGCCAGTGTATTTTGGTACAAAGATAAAAACAAAAAAATGATGGTAGTTTCTTGCAACATTAAAACCCAGAAAATTGGATCTCATCACTGAGAAATGCAATGAACAAACACTAAGTGAAGAAATATGACAAGAGATCATACCGAAGCTGAGTAGTATAAAGCAGTGGACATAATACTCGCTGATATTTATGCATTTCTCTAAGCTTTGAGAGCATTCCTGTGTCAACTACCTGAAGACACGATGTATCTAGAAAAACTGCAGTTTTGAATATGAAAATGTAAAACACATAATAAAATAACAGGAAAAGATTTCAAGACGTAGCTCCCAGTGTAAAAGTGATTCGTAAAAACAGAGTCCACCTCAGCGAGAGAAATTTAGAATTGAAAACGTATGTAGATTTAGGAGGAGGCAAGCATCCATCTCAGGGTATATACAGTATTATGGCTTCAGATAGTACGATGTCGTGGTGAAACAAAAAGAAAAAGAAATAGCAAAACTGCCTTACTCTATCTCCTACAGACGCTGGTTATGACGTTGCTACACATGTAGGTCAAGAACCGATATGGATAAAAAATCATCTTGAGGACTTGGGTATTACAAAGAGAAAACCATCAACCTGATATAGTGAATATCAACCAATTTTCGCATCACACTAAGTTGTAATGAAAAAATGAATCAAGGGATGAAATTCCTGAAGTGGTCACACATCATTTAACGCACGGAGACCAAAATAGTATTTGAGCATCTGTGCAACTTACTATGATGAACTTGCAATTTTGAATGGTAAGTTGTTGGGAGGAGACGGCTCGACTGAAACGACAAACCGGAGTGGTGTGATGTCGCTACTCTGCGACCAAATACCCGTTTAATAAGATTTCCTATTAAACCACGCAATGACATCACTTGATTATGTAGTACACTACTGTTTGTGAAAATTGAACCAAGAAAGAATCGCGCTATTCAAATGAAATTTGTATCACAGATCCCTCATGTTACAGGAGATAACTGATTACATTTCCAGAGCTATACAAGATTTTTTCGCTCCAAAACGCAGTATCGTGTGAGGCCACCTCGAACAACAGTAACAGCCTTCACGCGGCAACAGTAACAGCCTTCACACGGAAACAGTAACAGCTTTCACACGGGCTGTAACAGCCTTCACAGTAACAGCCTTCGCATTGAATGGAAGAGTTTTCTTAAGGTTTAACGACGGCCGTGAGCAACTCGGCTACAATCAGTCACCCGTCCCTGATTAAGGGACACTTGTTCTAGGAAATGAAGGGAGCCAGTGCCGTAAGACAAACACAACTTCCACGCTTAACCGAGATTCTAACACGAATCCATCACGGACGAATTTTTACTATCCTTCGGTAATCAAACTGGCATTTCAATCCACCAACGGTTGTCAGTTCTAGCATTATGTCCAGCCCACTGCCACATGAGAGTCTTCACTTTGATTATGATTTCATAAAGTTTTGTCATTTTCCTGATCTACGAAATACTCCTCTTATCTTACCTGGTTACATAAAGCATACATCTGTACATGGTTCTTTGAGTTGTCCGTGACCTCTGTATGTCTTTTTTTGGTTAAGGACGATAACTCTGATCCATAACTAAGAACTGAAAGGGGATGCATTGATTAAACGTTTTTTTAAAAGACATAATGGAAAATTTCTCTTGAGAATTGTACTGTTCTATCTAAATGCTCTGCAGCCAGGTTTTATACTGATATTAATTTTTTCTTCGCTGTGACTCTCGCTTAATATCTGTTGCAAGTACTTCTGAGGGTGTACTTGCAAAAATGACTGTGTCGTCAGATAAACGAAGGTCGTTTAAATCTCCCTGGCCGCCCCGGTGGCGCAGTGGTCTAAGCGATGGCCTCTGATCATTCGTCCGAAAGGGTTCCGGGTTCGAATCCCGGTGAGGCATGGATGTTGTGTTTGTCTTACGGCACTGGCTCTCTCCTTTCCCTGGAACCAGTGACCCTAAATTAGGGACGGGCGACTGCTTATAGCTCATTGAGTTGCTCACGGTGGTCGCTAAACCTCCAATAATAAAAAAATGGCTTCTGACCATTCGTCCGAGATGGGTCCGGGTTCGAATCCATCCGAGGCATGGATGTTGTTCGGGCGACTGCTTATTCACACTGTGGTCGATAAACCTCAAAAAAAAAATTAAATGGCTCTGATCTATCTGTGCGCCAACAATTTTACCCTTCCCTATACCCCGATAGATCCTTAGTTTTACCCATTAAGTCCGTAACTTCCATTTCAACTGAGCCACCAACCTCTGATAAGTAGCACTCAGATTACAGCTCATGTCCTCCTTCTTGTTATCTGGTGTAACTTCTTTTGCATGTTGGTCGTAATTCTCTGAGCACTCAGAGTACAAAGTAACAAATATGGAAAAATATGCAAACACATGTGCGCTTTCAACGTGAAAGAAAATAGAAAATTCATATGCTGGCAGGTAAATTCTGTGAAGTCGAAGAAGTATCGCTAAAATTTCTTACCCAATGGCGTGAAAATAATCTTCCAGTTAGTGGATCAATGCTTAAAAGCACATGGCAAACAATGTTCAGCAAGCTGTAAATATCTGTCGTAAAACATTCGTCGGAAATAATGAAAATCACCGCAAGCAATGCAGTTTGCCTTAGCTTTCTGGATAAAAATTTCTCCAAAAGTTGTTTCAGTAAAGGAGGAATTGAGCTCTATGAAGCTGAACAGTGTCTACAGAAAATGAAGTAACTGAGGCTGAACTAGAAACGAGCGCCAACTTTATCTGGTAGTGTACTTTTAAAAGTTATGCAGAACTACAAAGTGGATCTCGTGAATGTATAATTTAAACGGCGGAAGGAAATTATCAGAATGCAAGATGAGAACTCCTTGTGTGTGGCAGCAGCAGTGTAAATAACTTTGACTCTCAGACATGTCTATCAAACTTTACTGTAGATCTCTCAGCATCAGGGATTGTTAGATCATTTTTCATTAATCCTTACATTAATTATAAAACCAGGCAAATTATAAGCTGCATGCACAATGGAGTCCTTATTCTAAACAGATAAAACTATAAACAGGTAGAGATGAAAAAATGTCTTCCGAAAAATTAATAGAGATTAGCATATCTAATTATACGGCATGTTGCATCGTATTTTCCTGATGAGAATGAAAGGATTATGCGTTCTACACTTTTGATTAATTACAAAATAGCTACGAATGCAAGAATGTTCTTATTCAAACTGCAATTTATTGTTTTTGTCATTACAAACTAAACAAAGGTATGCAGCAAAAATTTAGGCAGTACACCAAAAGCAAAATTTATTTATACATCCCAGACCCATCCAAAGGGCCTGCACGACCCCTCCGCGATGACGCGACCGACCGTTTTAGGTGAGCCCTCTTCTAGTATCGTAACGTCGGAAACGAGGACAACAGTGAAGAGGAAAACGACGGAACATATACGAAAGTTTGTATAAAGACCATTCTACGTACAGTGGTAAGACAGGGCTGGCAGATGACAATCGCATCGAATATCTTGAACGTCACCTGCCTATGAGTATAAAGTGAACGAAGGAACGCACCAGGAGATCATGGGAAGACTGGAAACGCGCAACTTGGTCAGGCAAATCGAGATTTCGACCACATCCCTACAGGATGGTGCGTGTGCGGCTTATAGTATATGAGGTCATAGACCCAAATTATCAAGTCAGGTTGTTACAGGCCAGTGGGGGCGGGGTAACACTCTGGAGCGCGCTTACGTAGACCACCTTCAGACACTTCGTTCCTACTGAGATCACCATCACCGCACAAAGCTACGCTGACGTATTCATAGATCTCATTGCTATCCATTTCCCACACCAGGATCTCCTTTTTCAGAAAAGAACGTCCAGTCTCATCGCTTCCGCCTGACAAAATACCAGTTGGGGACAATCCAGCGAGTTTGCAGCCTTCGAATGACCGTCTCAGTCTTCGGATCTGAACTTACTTGGGAGTGTACGGGACGAAGTAGAGCGATACATTCGAACCCGAAACAAATCACCTGCTACCCTGGACGCTTAACATGCGGCTGACCTGGGATAATGGGCAGCAATGTCAATCGAATGTTTCTGGTAGCTGGTGGGGCAAATGTCTTGAATGGAGCTGTTGTGAGGGCTAAAGGTGGGCCTATATGTTATTAAATGTGTATCTGTAACACATAGCAATTTCAGCGAATATACACCGAACAGCCAAAATATTATGACCACCTGCCTAATATGACGTTTATCCTTTACATACAGCCAAAATATTATGACCACCTGCCTAATATGACGTTTATCCTTTACATACAGCCAAAAGAGCTCTTACCTGGCGGAGTATCTGCGCTACAAGATTTCTAAAGATGTTATGTGGGATTGATACTAACACGTTACCACCAGATCATTTAACTCTTGTAAGTTACGTGGTTGAGCTGTCGCAGATCGAATTTCTTGGTTCAACAGAAACAGCAGATGCTCGATTGGGTTGATGTCTGGGAATTTGGAGGTCAGGGCAATACCTGAAAGTCTTCCTCATGTTCCGTGAATTATTCGCGAACAATTCGAGCAGTGTGGCATGGCGCATTATTCTTCTGAAATAGGGCACTACTAGAGGGGAATACTGTTGCCATGAAAGGATGTACCTGGTCTACAATGGTGTTTAGGTAGGAGGTAGACGTCATAGTTTCTTGGATGATTCGTCCGAGATGGGTCTGCGTTCGAATCCCGGTGAAGCATGGACGTTGTGTTTGTCTTACCACTCTGGAACTAGTGGCCTAAAATTCGGGCCACTGAGTATTGACTTACGGCTGTGAACAAGTGGCCTTTTTTATAACCTACTGAGTTGCTCACGGTAGTCATTAAACCCTAAGTAAAAACAAATCCTGCACATGAATGACTGGACTTAGGGTTTCCCAGCATAACATTGGTTAAAGCATTACACTTCTTCCATAGGCCAGTTTGTTTGGTCCTACGCGCATTCTGATGCTTAACTTTTCCCAGGTAAACGATGCCCACGTACCTAGCCGTCTACATGGTGCAACAGCAAACGAGATTTATCGGACCAGGCGATCTTCTTCCAGCTACGTAAGCTCCAGTTTTGATGTTCGCGTACCCATTGTAATCGCTCTGGACGGTGAACCGATATTGCCATGGGCGCTCGAAGCGGTATGCGGCTATGCAGTTCCATTTTCAGCAGAATTCAATGCATTCTGTTTTGTGACACATTACTCCCGTCACCAGCATTCATTTTGCCGGTGAGTTGCACCCTAGTATCAGTTTTGTTGTCTCGTAACATACGGGATAGCCTTCGGCCACTTCTAGCATAGATGAACCATTGTCGGTCCACACCTTGCCAGAGTTTCGTAGTAGTCCCTCCTCGGACCACTTTTTGAAGGTACTAACCACTGCTGACTTACTGCTGACTGACTACTAACCACTGCTGACTGCTGACTGTGAGCAAGCACCCCACAAGAGTTGCCTTCGCGGAAACGTTCTGACCCAGTTGTCTGTCCATTACCATTTGGCCTTTGTCAAACTCTCTTAAGTCCACTGCCTTTCCAATGTGAAGAACATGCATAACACTGATTAAGATGGTTCCACCTAAAATCTCCGCCTTGTTTCCAATGGTGAAACTTCTTTACATATTTTCTTCGCAATTAATGTATTCCCAAGGACTCTTGCACATCCATAAAACTAACTTTAAGTTATAACATGGGATACCTAATACTTGCTAAAACATAACCATAACTATGCAATCCAACATTTGTTTGTCTACTGACGTCTTCAATGTACATGTCGCGCCATCTCTTAACAGGACTGAACATTACTCAAAGAAAAATTAATTAATTTTTAATGTAATTATGGTTATGTTTCAGCAAGTATTAAGTATCCCATGCTATAACTTAAAGTTAGTTTTATCGATGTGCAAACTTTCATGTTTGGGAATACATTAACCCCCAAAAAAATATGTAAAAAAATTTTACCATTGGAAACCTAAGGCAGACATTTTAGGTGGAACCACCTTAGCAGTATCAGATGCTATTTATACTGTTTCATGACCTTCACACGCGCCGTCATTCATCTGAATTTGCTTCGATTTGCATAAAGACGCGTTGGTTATAATGTTTCGGCTCTTCGGTGTAAATACATAAAATTTAATTACAAACACGAAAGTTGATACATCAGCATAACGACCCGTAGCATTTAACGAAAATCGGGAGGTAGGCAAATCAGCTCATGACAACATATGCAAAAGGAAACGCCAGGTGAAGAGTGCTTGCGTAGTCACGTATAAAACACCAAACAACGAAGGTTCGCTAAAAAATACAGCGCGGACATGGCGTTTGCCACCTCACACCCCCTATAGTCTGTCAGCTTATTTATTTATTTATTTGTAAGCATAGCCCTACAGATGGTATATCTAGTTACAGAAATTGCTATAGTGATATTTACATTACTAAGTAGTCTTGCAAAACATGCTTTTTGAAAATGATTTTTACTTACACTAAAAAATCCAGACATTGTTCAAGTGAGTTATGAAGCATAACGGATAATTTTTCCAGAATAAGTCTTGCAATACGGTACTGCACAAAATTCACATTTTGTCCTCGGTAAACATGGGAAACGGAAACTTAATTGGTTTACAATTTGAGTATCAACAATCTCTCCATTGATGATGCCGTACAGGAACTTGAGTTGGAGGGCCTTCCTTCTCAATTGCAGAGAGGTCATCTTGAAAAATATCAGAAGGTCAGCGGTCGGGATGTCCGCTATATAAACACCAGTTAAATATGCAGGTGAACCTCCCTAGTCGCTTGGAGGATTCTAAGAAGTGAACATCTATGGGTAGGAAGATGGTAGAACAGACCCTTGCTGAGAGCATAATGTCTGTCGGAGGGTTATCCTCCAGTCTACGGCGACAACATCAGAAATTTGGGAGTATGTCTGGATAACAAGTTCCAGGCCGAACAAGGGTTGCGATATTTTATGAGAACTAATACGTGGCCTTAACGATGAGAAGGCACAGAGAGATGACAGTTGTGTATGGCCTTAACAGTGAGAAGATACAGAGTGAGGACATTTCTTTGTAGAACACTTTTGTGCTTCAGGTACGTTGATATCGAGGAGAACTGTATCCAGATGACTTTGTGAGACGGGGGTCAGCGTGCTGGGAGATCCATGATTTGTTTTCTCACCCCCTCTCAACAAAGAGCTCAAAGATTTTGGTTCAGGCTGTATCACACCTAGACGGAACACCAGTGGGTGCATGTGATCTTCACGGACGAATCCAATTGCATTCTAAATTCTGATTCCTGACGTGTGCTCATCTGGAAAGAACGTGGAACGCGCAACCGTGCCCGCAATATCTGGGAATGAGGCCACTATTGAGGAGGAACTCGTTTGGTGTGGGGAGGCATAATGCTGGGTCACCGTAGGGCACTCTATCTGCTTGAGAGTGGCACCGTGTATATCCAAAAGTACATAGAGAATTTCACCGAACACTATATAGAGTTTTTCAGAGATGTAAGACTCATATAAATTTATATGGATGATCATGCTTCTTCCCACAGGGCTTTGGAGATAGACGAATATCTCAGGAGTGAGGTAATCCACAAGTTTCCGGATCTTAATTACTTTGAGCATCTAGGAAGATGCATTGCTGCTTTTCGTCCTCTTATAAAAGCCTCTTAGGGCGCAATACTCGCAAAAGGAACGGTGTCATTTATTGCCATCTAACCTCATCCGTCATCTTGTCACTGGCATGCATGATTGTTGTTTCCTGCATCCTGTTGATCACCGGAAAAACGCATTTCTGCAAGCACCAGTAAAAGAGCATTTTTGTCTGATGTGCCTCTTACGGTCTCATCAGAATTACATTAAAGCCAACCAAGCCATTATGTTGCTAGGTCTACTTTTATGTTTTCAACTTAAATTTAGCCCACCAGTGTATTTGTGGATGCATAAATTATTTTAGTTTTAGGAATTATAAAAAATTGGCCCAAATTAATCTATATGCTACTCGTTTTAACATTTCATTAAATACACACTCTGTAAAACACAAACATAGCATTTACATGGCTCTAGAAAGAAACAGTACTCATTAATCAGTACTCATTACTATGCCCGTCTTTTGTAAAGAAAGTACTTGCTTTAGTATCACTTTGTTCGTCCTTCCGTCAGTTCGTCTGTGGACACAATCTCTCTGCAACCATTAGTCCGGTTTGAAAAATTCTTTTTGCATTGGGGAGCTTGATACGTGAGAATAATGATTCTTCCCTTCCGGTTTTTTTAAAATGCAAAACTTCGCCGCTAGATGGTGTACGTACAGATGCTATCGAATTCAAAATATATTTTATTCCTTGTAATTACTTCAAAATACCCGATTGAAAAATTGTTTTCTTTCATTCCACACGATTTATGATGAAAGCTATTTTGGGTGCAGTTTCCTTTTCAGGTAATGAATAGCTTTTCCTCTGGGTGGCGTAAAATTCAATTGCGATTTCCCCAATATCTCTGCTTCTAAAATTCCGATTTGAAAAATTACTTTTGCGACGGATAGTGCTCCTGGTGCACATAATTTCTGGTTTGGGGAAAGAGAAATTTTGCTATTAGGGAGCCTAAATTAATATTCCTGTTTCTGATGTATTTGCCCCAACATCTGCGCTTCTGAAAACTCGATTGAAAAAATTATTTTGTGAACAGACACCATTCATCACGAAAAACCTTTTTCTAAGAAGCCTTCTGCTTAAAATAATGCATAGTTTTTTCGCCATGGAAGGTAGATGTACGTCCTATTTTCATCGATATCTCTGCTTCTAAAAGCCCGAATTTAAAAAATATTTCTCTGACGGAGAGCGTTCTGGGTGCGAAATATTTTGCATATAATTTCAAATTTTTCTTAACGCACACATGTTTTACTAGGGGGCATAAGTTCGAGTTTCCGTTTGCAAAATATTAGAAGCAGTATCGGCATGACTAGGAAATTGAGTGAAAAATCATTTTTTCAGACAGATACTACTAACTACCAAAACATTTTTTTGTGCACATTTCCTGCCAAAAAATAAAGCACAATTTCTCCGCTAGGGGATCAAACGTTAATAGGAATTTGTCAATATCGCGCTGCTTCTAAATGCCCTATTTATAAAATCCTTTTAACACCGGATGGAACACTTTGCTTGCACTCATGGATTTTTGCAATTCAGATTTCTGTCGCTAAGTGACGTTAGTGTGCATTTCTGTTTGCAGCTGCATCTTCGCTTCTAAAGATCCTATTGAAAAGTTTCTGCCAACTCACGCCGCAGTGGTCTACCAGCTTTCGTCCGAGATAGGTTCGGGTTAGAATCCCGTTGAGCCATGGATGTTGTTTTTGTCTTACGGCACTGGCTCTCTCCCTTCGCTGGACCAAGTTACTATAAAAATGCAAGTACAAAGATTCATCTATTTGAGGATACAGCATCAATAAAAATTGGAAAGGGAGTTAGACAAAGTGACACCATGTCTCCCAAATTCTTTAATGCCACATTGCAAAATGTCTTTCAGTCATTGAACTGGGAAAACAAGGGAGTAAAGATTAACGGAAATTATTTAACGCACCTTGATTTTGCTGATGACGTAATCATTTTTGTAACTATCCCTAAAGTGATGCAGAGTATGATCGAGGAACTTGCTGACAAGAGTAAAGAAGTGGGATTAAAATTCAACTTACAGAAGACAAAACAAATGTACAATGACTTTCCAAGAAATGAAGATTTTGAGATTGATGGGGAAAATCTCAAAGTAACCGATACCTACATTACTGAACAACATATCAATCAAGAGTCAGACTGATGAGGAAATTAATCCACATACAAAAAATGGCTGGAGAGCTTTTGTAAGAAACAGAACAATTTTCAAGAGCAATATGCCATTAAGAAGTATGTAGAGATGCATACTTGGTGTTACCAGGAGATATACGATAAGGAACTCATGGATAAGGAAAATGACAAGACTGGGAAACATCATGATTAGAGTAAAATCCCTGAAATGTCAATGGGCTGGATATGTTGCCAAAAGAACGATCAGAAAATCTGGAAATGTTGCCAGAAGAAGATCACATGGGAGACTCATGAAGTTATTTTCTTTGTTCTTGGGCATCACAGGGACAAGGTGAGTTAAAAAAAAAAATATATATATATATATATATATATATATATATGGGATGTAAGGTCAGGTGATGCGTAACATCACAGCCTCTCCTTGACAAATGTCAACCCCGCCTTCTCGTGGTGCATCCTGTTCCCACTAAAGGGGCTCTGACGACCGCCAATAGCGGTATAACTATACCATCGGGATTAGAGGAAATTCTATCCCACACTCACCAACCCGCTTGGCCAGCGTGGTGAGTTATGGCCAAACCCCTCAAAAATGATTCCACAACTTAAATCTTGGCCCTCAGTCTCCGGCAGCTGGAATGTACCTGGCCAAGGCAGCGGCCAGTGCGACATGAAGGCAGAGGGTGCTAAGAATCCCCGGAGGACCGGACTAGGCTGCCATCTGATGCTGACCTTGGCTACGTACAATGGACGCTCCCTATCTTCTGATTCAAGGCTTCTTGAATTGGAAGAGGAACTACAAAGGATCAAGTGGGACATCGTGGGGCTAAGTGAGGTAAGGAGAAAAGGAGAAGATCTCATCGAACTGAAAAGTGGACATCTCTTCTACTATCGTGGGACAAATACTGGCAGAACTAGTGGTGTTGGATTTATAATAAACAAGAAACTGAAGGATAAAGTTGTAGAAGTTGAAAGTTCTTCTGACAGAGCTGCACGACTTGTTATCCAACTCTCAAAAAGATACCAGGCTCAGATTATTCAAACTTATGCACCCACCACAAGTCATCCTGAAGAAGAAATTGAAGAATTTTATGAGGAAATTTGTCATCTAAATAATAAAGGAAAGCAACACTTGAAAATAATTATGGGAGATTTCAATGCAAAAATAGGGCAACGGCAACAGAATGAAACTTCAGTAGGTAAATTCGGTCACGGCAACAGAAACCAGCGTGGAAATACTCTCGTTGAGTTTTCAGAGGCAGAAGGGTTTTTCATCTTGAACTCCTTCTTCAAGAAAAAGCCACACAGGAAATGGACATGGAGACATCCAAATGGGACGACAAGTGAAATTGATTTTATTATGTGTAACAAAAAATTCGTCATAGAAGACTGCAGTGTGCTAAACAAGTTCAACACAGGTAGTGACCATAGATTGGTGAGATGTAAGATGCACCTCAACACTAAACTTGAACGTGGCAAGCTCATAAGACAAACAAAATCTATTGACATAACCAACCTTAAAAACACCATAATACCTACAAGTTGGAACTGAAGAACAGGTTCTCTGCTTTAGAAGGCCTAACATCAGAAGAAGTGGACATCTCTGAAGTTAACAGAAAAGTAACCAAAGCTCTTATGGAAACAGCAACAAAATTAGCTGGGTCTAAGAACAAGTTGCATGTAAATAAATTATCAGGAAAAACGAAAATGTTGATGCAAAAAAGAAGAGAGATGAGGACAACTAAAGAAGATGTGACTTCCAAAGTGGAATATATAGAGCTATGCAAGACAGTAAGAAAAAGTATCACTGAAGACGTAAGAAAATTCAACTGTGAACTAGTGAGGAAAGCAATTGAAAACAACCAAAGCCTAAAGATAGCAAAGGGACATCTCAGTAAGGGAAGAAAACAGATTATGGCACTGAGAAAAGAAGATGGTTCTGTAACAAGAAATAGAGGCGAAATTTTGACAAGAGTGAAAGATTTCTACTCCAAATTATATGAAAGGGATGATACATGCACTCCAGACATCATGAAAGATACCAATACCAGAGTTCCTCCAGTCCTTCCAGCAGAAGTTGCACATGCAATCAAGAACATGAAGCGGGGAAAAGCTCCAGGAGAAGATGGAATTACTGTACACATCATACAAGAAGCAAGTGGAGAAATCGAAACAGTACTCGCCCAAATTTTCACTCGATGCCTTAATGAAGGAAAGATTCCTGAGGATTGGAACACCGCTACAATGATCCTGCTACATAAGAAAGGGGACATTGAGGATCTCGGAAACTACAGACCTATCAGCCTCCTATCAGTAGTTTATAAAATCTTCACTAAAGTTCTTTCACACCGCTTGAAGGTAACACTGGACATGGCTCAACCGAGAGAACAAGCTGGATTCAGGAGTGGCTACAGCACAATAGATCATATCCACGTGCTGAGAGAACTAATTGAAAGAGCGAGAGAATATGAACTTCCATTGTGCATGGCTTTTATCGATTATGAAAAAGCCTTTGATTCGGTGAAACCATCAGCAGTTACAATGGCTCTGAAAACCTGCGGTATTGAATATGCATACATTAATATTATTAATAACATCTATGAAAATGCAAGTGCAAAGATTAGGCTGTTTGAAAATACAACACACGTAAGAATTGGAAAGGGAGTGAGACAAGGTGACACCATATCTCCGAAGCTCTTTAATGCCACATTGGAGGGTGTTTTTCAGTCGCTGAGCTGGGAAAACAAGGGGATAAAGATTAATGGAGATTATCTAACCCACCTTCGTTTTGCTGATGACGTAGTCATTTTTGCAACTACCCCATCAGAGCTGCAGAGTATGATCCAGGAACTTGCTGACAAGAGTAAAGAAGTGGGATTAAAAATGAACTTTCAGAAGACAAAAGTGATGTTCAATGCTTTTACAAGAAATGAAGATTTATCGATTGATGGAGAAAAGCTGGAGATAACAGACACATACGTTTATCTTGGACAGCAGATATCAAGTGAGGGTCACATTGATGAAGAAATTAATCGGCGTACAAAACTTGCCTGGAGAGCTTTTGGAAGAAACAGCATAATTTTCAAGAGCAATATGCCATTATGTCTTAAAAGAAAAGTGTTTGATCAATGCATCCTTCCAGTGCTTACGTATGGTGCAGAGACGTGGACCTTAACTAAAAGAGATATACAAAGGCTGCAGACAACTCAAAAAAGCATGGAGAGGTGCATACTTGGTGTAACCAGGAGAGATAAGAAGAGGAACTCGTGGATCCGAAAAATGACAAGAGTGGAAGACATCATGATCAGAGTTAAATCCCTGAAATGGCAATGGGCTGGACATACTGCCAGAAGGACAGATCATCGATGGACAGCCGAAATTTTAGATTGGATTCCAAGGGACAGGAAAAGACCCAGAAGAAGACCACATGGGAGATGGGTGGATGAAATTCGAAAGTATGCAGGGGTGACATGGAGGAGACTGGCACAAGACAGACCGTTGTGGAGGAAACTTGGGGAGACCTTCGTCCAGCAGTGGATTGATAATGGTTGACAATGATGATGATGATGATGATATATATATATATATAAAGGTGGAATGTAAGGTCAGGTGATGCGTAACATCAAAGCCTCTTCTTGACAAATGTCAACCCCGCCTTCTCGTGGTGCATCCTGTTCCCACTAAAGGGGCTCTGACGACCGCCAATAGCGGTATAACTATACCATCGGGATTTGAGGAAATTCTATCCCACACTCACCAACCCGCTTGGCCAGCGTGGTGAGTTATGGCCAAACCCCTCCAAAATGATTCCACAACTTAAATCTTGGCCCTCAGTCTCCGGCAGCTGGAATGTACCTGGCCAAGGCAGCGGCCAGTGCGACATGAAGGCAGAGGGTGCTAAGAATCCCCGGAGGACCGGACTAGGCTGCCATCTGATGCTGACCTTGGCTACGTACAATGGACGCTCCCTATCTTCTGATTCAAGGCTTCTTGAATTGGAAGAGGAACTACAAAGGATCAAGTGGGACATCGTGGGGCTAAGTGAGGTAAGGAGAAAAGGAGAAGATCTCATCGAACTGAAAAGTGGACATCTCTTCTACTATCGTGGGACAGATACTGGCAGAACTAGTGGTGTTGGATTTATAATAAACAAGAAATTGAAGGATAAAGTTGTAGAAGTTGAAAGTTCTTCTGACAGAGCTGCACGACTTGTTATCCAACTCTCGAAAAGATACCAGGCTCAGATTACTCAAACTTATGCACCCACCACAAGTCATCCTGAAGAAGAAATTGAAGAATTTAATGAGGAAATTTGTCATCTAAATAATAAAGGTAAGCAGCACTTGAAAATAATTATGCGAGATTTCAATGCAAAAATAGGGCAACGGCAACAGAATGAAACTTCAGTAGGTAAATTCGGTCACGGCAACAGAAACCAGCGTGGAAATACTCTCGTTGAGTTTTCAGAGGCAGAAGGGTTTTTCATCTTGAACTCCTTCTTCAAGAAAAAGCCACACAGGAAATGGACATGGAGACATCCAAATGGGACGACAAGTGAAATTGATTTTATTATGTGTAACAAAAAATTCGTCATAGAAGACTGCAGTGTGCTAAACAAGTTCAACACAGGTAGTGACCATAGATTGGTGAGATGTAAGATGCACCTCAACACTAAACTTGAACGTGGCAAGCTCATAAGACAAACAAAATCTATTGACATAACCAACCTTAAAAACACCATAATACCTACAAGTTGGAACTGAAGAACAGGTTCTCTGCTTTAGAAGGCCTAACATCAGAAGAAGTGGACATCTCTGAAGTTAACAGAAAAGTAACCAAAGCTCTTATGGAAACAGCAACAAAATTAGCTGGGTCTAAGAACAAGTTGCATGTAAATAAATTATCAGGAAAAACGAAAATGTTGATGCAAAAAAGAAGAGAGATGAGGACAACTAAAGAAGATGTGACTTCCAAAGTGGAATATATAGAGCTATGCAAGACAGTAAGAAAAAGTATCACTGAAGACGTAAGAAAAATTCAACTGTGAACTAGTGAGGAAAGCAATTGAAAACAACCAAAGCCTAAAGATAGCAAAGGGACATCTCAGTAAGGGAAGAAAACAGATTATGGCACTGAGAAAAGAAGATGGTTCTGTAACAAGAAATAGAGGCGAAATTTTGACAAGAGTGAAAGATTTCTACTCCAAATTATATGAAAGGGATGATACATGCACTCCAGACATCATGAAAGATACCAATACCAGAGTTCCTCCAGTCCTTCCAGCAGAAGTTGCACATGCAATCAAGAACATGAAGCGGGGAAAAGCTCCAGGAGAAGATGGAATTACTGTACACATCATACAAGAAGCAAGTGGAGAAATCGAAACAGTACTCGCCCAAATTTTCACTCGATGCCTTAATGAAGGAAAGATTCCTGAGGATTGGAACACCGCTACAATGATCCTGCTACATAAGAAAGGGGACATTGAGGATCTCGGAAACTACAGACCTATCAGCCTCCTATCAGTAGTTTATAAAATCTTCACTAAAGTTCTTTCACACCGCTTGAAGGTAACACTGGACATGGCTCAACCGAGAGAACAAGCTGGATTCAGGAGTGGCTACAGCACAATAGATCATATCCACGTGCTGAGAGAACTAATTGAAAGAGCGAGAGAATATGAACTTCCATTGTGCATGGCTTTTATCGATTATGAAAAAGCCTTTGATTCGGTGAAACCATCAGCAGTTACAATGGCTCTGAAAACCTGCGGTATTGAATATGCATACATTAATATTATTAATAACATCTATGAAAATGCAAGTGCAAAGATTAGGCTGTTTGAAAATACAACACACGTAAGAATTGGAAAGGGAGTGAGACAAGGTGACACCATATCTCCGAAGCTCTTTAATGCCACATTGGAGGGTGTTTTTCAGTGGCTGAGCTGGGAAAACAAGGGGATAAAGATTAATGGAGATTATCTAACCAACCTTCGTTTTGCTGATGACGTAGTCATTTTTGCAACTACCCCATCAGAGCTGCAGAGTATGATCCAGGAACTTGCTGACAAGAGTAAAGAAGTGGGATTAAAAATGAACTTTCAGAAGACAAAAGTGATGTTCAATGCTTTTACAAGAAATGAAGATTTATCGATTGATGGAGAAAAGCTGGAGATAACAGACACATACGTTTATCTTGGACAGCAGATATCAAGTGAGGGTCACATTGATGAAGAAATTAATCGGCGTACAAAACTTGCCTGGAGAGCTTTTGGAAGAAACAGCATAATTTTCAAGAGCAATATGCCATTATGTCTTAAAAGAAAAGTGTTTGATCAATGCATCCTTCCAGTGCTTACGTATGGTGCAGAGACGTGGACCTTAACTAAAAGAGATATACAAAGGCTGCAGACAACTCAAAAAAGCATGGAGAGGTGCATACTTGGTGTAACCAGGAGAGATAAGAAGAGGAACTCGTGGATCCGAAAAATGACAAGAGTGGAAGACATCATGATCAGAGTTAAATCCCTGAAATGGCAATGGGCTGGACATACTGCCAGAAGGACAGATCATCGATGGACAGCCGAAATTTTAGATTGGATTCCAAGGGACAGGAAAAGACCCAGAAGAAGACCACATGGGAGATGGGTGGATGAAATTCGAAAGTATGCAGGGGTGACATGGAGGAGACTGGCACAAGACAGACCGTTGTGGAGGAAACTTGGGGAGACCTTCGTCCAGCAGTGGATTGATAATGGTTGACAATGATGATGATGATGATGATATATATATATATATAAAGGTGGAATGTAAGGTCAGGTGATGCGTAACATCAAAGCCTCTTCTTGACAAATGTCAACCCCGCCTTCTCGTGGTGCATCCTGTTCCCACTAAAGGGGCTCTGACGACCGCCAATAGCGGTATAACTATACCATCGGGATTTGAGGAAATTCTATCCCACACTCACCAACCCGCTTGGCCAGCGTGGTGAGTTATGGCCAAACCCCTCCAAAATGATTCCACAACTTAAATCTTGGCCCTCAGTCTCCGGCAGCTGGAATGTACCTGGCCAAGGCAGCGGCCAGTGCGACATGAAGGCAGAGGGTGCTAAGAATCCCCGGAGGACCGGACTAGGCTGCCATCTGATGCTGACCTTGGCTACGTACAATGGACGCTCCCTATCTTCTGATTCAAGGCTTCTTGAATTGGAAGAGGAACTACAAAGGATCAAGTGGGACATCGTGGGGCTAAGTGAGGTAAGGAGAAAAGGAGAAGATCTCATCGAACTGAAAAGTGGACATCTCTTCTACTATCGTGGGACAGATACTGGCAGAACTAGTGGTGTTGGATTTATAATAAACAAGAAATTGAAGGATAAAGTTGTAGAAGTTGAAAGTTCTTCTGACAGAGCTGCACGACTTGTTATCCAACTCTCGAAAAGATACCAGGCTCAGATTACTCAAACTTATGCACCCACCACAAGTCATCCTGAAGAAGAAATTGAAGAATTTAATGAGGAAATTTGTCATCTAAATAATAAAGGTAAGCAGCACTTGAAAATAATTATGCGAGATTTCAATGCAAAAATAGGGCAACGGCAACAGAATGAAACTTCAGTAGGTAAATTCGGTCACGGCAACAGAAACCAGCGTGGAAATACTCTCGTTGAGTTTTCAGAGGCAGAAGGGTTTTTCATCTTGAACTCCTTCTTCAAGAAAAAGCCACACAGGAAATGGACATGGAGACATCCAAATGGGACGACAAGTGAAATTGATTTTATGATGTGTAACAAAAAATTCCTCATAGAAGACTGCAGTGTGCTAAACAAGTTCAACACAGGTAGTGACCATAGATTGGTGAGATGTAAGATGCACCTCAACACTAAACGTGAACGTGGCAAGCTCATAAGACAAACAAAATCTATTGACATAACCAACCTTAAAAAACACCATAATACCTTCAAGTTGGAACTGAAGAACAGGTTCTCTGCTTTAGAAGGCCTAACATCGGAAGAAGTGGACATCTCTGAAGTTAACAGAAAAGTAACCAAAGCTCTTATGGAAACAGCAACAAAATTAGCTGGGTCTAAGAACAAGTTGCATGTAAATAAATTATCAGGAAAAACGAAAATGTTGATGCAAAAAAGAAGAGAGATGAGGACAACTAAAGAAGATGTGACTTCCGAAGTGGAATATATAGAGCTATGCAAGACAGTAAGAAAAAGTATCACTGAAGACGTAAGAAAATTCAACTGTGAACTAGTGAGGAAAGCAATTGAAAACAACCAAAGCCTAAAGATAGCAAAGGGACATCTCAGTAAATGAAGAAAACAGATTATGGCACTGAGGAAAAAAGATGGTTCTGTAACAAGAAATAGAGGCGAAATTTTGACAAGAGTGAAAGATTTCTACTCCAAATTATATGAAAGGGATGATACATGCACTCCAGACATCATGAAAGATACCAGTACCAGAGTTCCTCCAGTCCTTCCAGCAGAAGTTGCACATGCAATCAAGAACATGAAGCGAGGAAAAGCTCCAGGAGAAGATGGAATTACTGTAGACATCATACAAGAAGCAAGTGGAGAAATCGAAACAGTACTCGCCCAAATTTTCACTCGATGCCTTAATGAAGGAAAGATTCCTGAGGATTGGAACACCGCTACAATGATCCTGCTACATAAGAAAGGTGACATTGAGGATCTCGGAAACTACAGACCTATCAGCCTCCTATCAGTAGTTTATAAAATCTTCACTAAAGTTCTTTCACACCGCTTGAAAGTAACACTGGACATGGCTCAACCGAGAGAACAAGCTGGATTCAGGAGTGGCTACAGCACAATAGATCATATCCACGTGCTGAGAGAACTAATTGAAAGAGCGAGGGAGTATGAACTTCCATTGTGCATGGCTTTTATCGATTATGAAAAAGCCTTTGATTCGGTGAAACCATCAGCAGTTACAATGGCTCTGAAAACCTGCGGTATTGAAGATGCATACATTAATATTATTAATAACATCTATGAAAATGCAAGTGCAAAGATTCGGCTCTTTGAAAATACAACACACGTAAAAATTGGAAAGGGAGTGAGACAAGGTGACACCATATCTCCGAAGCTCTTTAATGCCACATTGGAGGGTGTTTTTCAGTCGCTGAGCTGGGAAAACAAGGGGATAAAGATTAAAGGAGATTATCTAACCCACCTTCGTTTTGCTGATGACGTAGTCATTTTTGCAACTACCCCATCAGAGCTGCAGAGTATGATCCAGGAACTTGCTGACAAGAGTAAAGAAGTGGGATTAAAAATGAACTTTCAGAAGACAAAAGTGATGTTCAATGGTTTTACAAGAAATGAAGATTTATCGATTGATGGAGAAAAGCTGGAGATAACAGACACGTACGTTTATCTTGGACAGCAGATATCAAGTGAGGGTCACATTGATGAAGAAATTAATCGGCGTACAAAACTTGCCTGGAGAGCTTTTGGAAGAAACAGCATAATTTTCAAGAGCAATATGCCATTATGTCTTAAAAGAAAAGTGTTTGATCAATGCATCCTTCCAGTGCTTACGTATGGTGCAGAGACGTGGACCTTAACTAAAAGAGACATACAAAGGCTGCAGACAACTCAAAGAAGCATGGAGAGGTGCATACTTGGTGTAACCAGCAGAGATAAGAAGATTAACTCGTGGATCCGAAAAATGACAAGAGTGGAAGACATCATGATCAGAGTTAAATCCCTGAAATGGCAATGGGCTGGACATACTGCCAGAAGGACAGATCATCGATGGACAGCCGAAATTTTAGATTGGATTCCAAGGGACAGGAAAAGACCCAGAAGAAGACCACATGGGAGATGGGTGGATGAAATTCGAAAGTATGCAGGGGTGACATGGAGGAGACTGGCACAAGACAGACCGTTGTGGAGGAAACTTGGGGAGACCTTCGTCCAGCAGTGGATTGATAATGGTTGACAATGATGATGATGATGATATAAAGGTAAGCAGGACTTAAAGATAATTATGGGAGATTTCAATGCAAAAATAGGGCAACGGCAACAGAATGAAACTTCAGTAGGTAAATTCGGTCACGGCAACAGAAACCAGCGTGGAAATACTCTCGTTGAGTTTGCAGAGGCAGAAGGGTTTTTCATCTTGAACTCCTTTTTCAAGAAAAAGCCACACAGGAAATGGACATGGAGACATCCAAATGGGATGACAAGTGAAATTGATTTTATTATGTGTAACAAAAAATTCGTCATAGAAGACTGCAGTGTGCTAAACAAGTTCAACACAGGTAGTGACCATAGATTGGTGAGATGTAAGATGCACCTCAACTCTAAATTCGAACGTAGCAAGTTCATAAGACAAACAAAATGTATTGACATAACCAACCTTAAAAAACACCATAATACCTTCAAGTTGGAACTGAAGAACAGATTCTCTGCTTTAGAAGGCCTAACATCGGAAGAAGTGGATATTTCTGAAGTTAACCGAAAAATAACCAAAGCTCTTATGGAAACAGGAACAAAATTAGCTGGGTCTAAGAACAAGTTGCATGTGAACAAAATATCAGGAAAAACCAAAATGTTGGTGCAAAAAAGAAGAGAGATGAGGACAACTAAAGAAGAGGTGACTTCCAAAGTGGAATATATAGAGCTATGCAAGACAGTACGAAAAAGTATCACTGAAGACGTAAGGAAATTCAACTGTGAACTAGTAAGGAAAGCAATTGAAAACAACCAAAGCCTAAAGATAGCAAAAAGACATCTCAGTGAGGGAAGAAAACTGATTATGGCACTGATGGTTCTGTAACAAGAAATAGAGGCGAAATTTTGACAAGAGTGAAAGATTTCTACTCCAAATCATATGAAAGGGATGATACATGTACTCTAGAAATCATGAAAGGTACCAGAACCAGAGTTCTTCCAGTCCTCCCAGGAGAAGTTGCACATGCAATCAAGAACATGACGTGGGGAAAAGCCCCAGGAGAAGATGGAATTACTGTAGACATCATACAAGAAGCAAGTGGAGAAATCGAAACAGTACTCGCCCAAATTTTCACTCGATGCCTTGATGAAGGGAAGAGTCCTGAGGATTGGAACAACGCTACAATGATCTTGCTACGTAAAAAAGGTGACATTGAGGATCTCAGGAACTACAGACCTATCAGCCTCATATCAGTGGTTTATAAATTCTTCACTAAAGTTCTTTCACACCGCTTAAAAGTGACACTGGACATGGCTCAACCGAGAGAACAAGCTGGATTCAGGAGTGGCTACAGCACAAGAGATCATATCCACGTACTGAGAGAACTAATTGAAAGAGCGAGGGAATATGAACTTCCATTGTGCAAGGCTTTTATCGATTATGAAAAAGCCTTTGATTCGGTGAAACCAACAGCAGTTACAATGGCACTGAAATCCTGCGGTATTGAAGATGCGTACATTAAAATTATTAATAACATCTATGAAAATGCAAGTGCAAAGATTCGACTGTTTTAAAATACAACACACATAGAAATTGGAAAGGGAGTGAGACAAGGTGGCACCATATCTCCAAAGCTCTTTAATGCCATATTGGAAAATGTCTTTCAATCACTGAACTTGGAAAACAAAGAGATAAAGATTAATGGAGATTATCTAACCCACTTTCGTTTTGCTGATGACATAGTCATTTTTGCAACTACACCATCAGAGCTGCAGAGTATGATCCAGGAACTTGCTGACAAGAGTAAAGAAGTGGGATTAAAAATGAACTTTCAGAAGACAAAAGCGATGTTCAATGCTTTTACAAGAAATGAAGATTTATCGATTGATGGAGAAAAGCTGGAGATAACAGACACGTACGTTTATCTTGGACAGCAAATATCAAGTGAGGGTCACATTGATGAAAAAATTTATCGGCGTACAAAACTGGCCTCTAGAGCTTTTGGAAGAAACAGCATAATTTTCAAGAGCAATATGCCATTATGTCTTAAAAGAAAAGTGTTTGATCAATGCATCCTTCCAGTGCTTACGTATGGTGCAGAGACGTGGACCTTAACTAAAAGAGACATACAAAGGCTGCAGACAACTCAAAGAGCATGGAGAGATGCATGCTTGGTGTAACCAGGAGAGATAAAAAGAGGAACTCGTGGGTCCGAAAAATGACAAGAGTGGAAGACATCATGATCAGAGTTAAATCCCTGAAATGGCAATGGGCTGGACATACTGCCAGAAGGACAGACCATCGATGGACAGCCGAAATTTTAGATTGGATTCCAAGGGACAGGAAAAGACCCAGAAAAAGACTACATGGAAGATGGGTGGATGAAATTCGAAAGTATGCGGGAGTGACATGGAGGAGACTGGCACAAGACAGACCGTTGTGGAGGAAACTTGGGTAGACCTTCGTCCAGCAGTGGATTGATAATCGTTGACAATGATGATGATGATTATATATATAAATATATAAATTAAAAAAAAATGTTCATTCCTGAATTTGGTTAAAATTGTGTTATATATACATATATATATTTTTAATAATAATCTCAGGATTATTCTTGAGATTCATACATTTCAAGAATAATCCTGAGATTGATCGGATGATTTTGCATGTAGAACTTCTGCGCCAGGAAGTGCCATCAGTCGAACACTAAGTTGGGTTTGAATCGCTTGAGTCATACCGCCTAAAGGAAAGAATACGGTAGTTTGGTTTTGTCCCTTTGAAAGAGTTTCTTTCATGTAAACCAAAATGAAATGGCCTTTTATTTGTTCTTGGGCATCACAGGGACAAGGTCAGTTTTGAAATGGTAAAATGTGTGCTATAATATAGCATAATTGTTTACCTTCTTTAATCTTATGCTTCTTGTTTATACGGTAAGGGTACAAACAAAAAGAAGAAAGAAAGAAAAAATGATCCTTATGCTTAATGAAAGGAGTCAAAATACCATGAACAATCTAAAATATATGCATAAAGAATCATTCTTCCCATCCCATGTAATAGAAATTTTAGATGTGAAGAAAGCAATTACGAGATGATCAGGAAAGAAGATAAACAGAAAGTAGATAATTTCCAATTAGTGGTCAAGTCATACACTCGCAGACTCACACGCACACACAAATGGAAACCAAATAAATTGTTCTATCATAATCCATTTTAGCAACACATCAACATCACAATCAGAATAGATTTCCATGTCAGAATTTTCATTCTGTTATGAAGCAACAAGCAGTGTTGCAATTCTACTGATTTTGATTCCAGTCTATTGAGAGATTTTCGTAATCTACTGATTTATTTCTCCGTTTTAAGGCTACCTACAGACTCAGGGACAAGCTGTCTAAGAATTTCTACGTTCTTCCAGTACTCACCACCTACTGATCCAATCGACAAGACTCACCTCAGAACTGCAAAAAAAATTCTGACGAAGACTAAAATTATTCAACACCTGCTGTGTGTTTTTTTTTTAATTCATACTTATTTTTTTTAATTCATACTAATTAGTCTGTTATACAAAGTTTCTCCCTAGTTTGTTAAAACGCAGAATATTAGGGAAACAACTACAGTACGGTATTTTTGTAAATTACACTTTTTTTTGAGTTTAGCACTTGTTTCACTAACATCTGGGTATCGTTTGGTAGGAAATGTAAGTATATAACTCTTTGTTTTAGGAAGACAGCAGGTGGGACCAATTCAACTGTGACTACATTAAAAGGCAAATGCCAAAGTGGGAGAGCAATAGCATTTGCCTTTCAATACAGTCACCGTTAATATCGTATAAAAAAGCGTCTCAGGACTGTATTGGTTTGAATTTTATTCCGGTGTCTAATAGCAGTCTGTGGAGTTTTGGTATTATGTAAAATACCAGTAGATTTAAGTGTTCCTTTGTATTCAGATTATATCCAATTGTCAGGTGGTGTATATTTCAATAAAAAACATGATCTACTGATTTTTTGAGCTGTGGTTTACGGATTTCAGGTAAAAGTCTCTGGAAACACTGGCAACAAGGCTCGCTGTAAAGCAAGTCTCTACAAGTTAGGTTCTAGCCACCAACTTTATATGTTCAGTTTACTTAGTTGTCAGTTTATCAGTTCTATTTGTTCCTTCGCAGAAAAAAACAAGAAATTTTTTTTGGCTTTAGCTAAAATACGATACAGGGACAAATTTCGTTTTTTAATTCACAAAAAAATCATCATTATTTTTGTATTTCTCTTTTTCTAGTTTAGATTAACTGAAATTCTCTGTTGCTCTTCAGAAAATTTTCTTTCTTGTCTTCGGCTGACTTCTTTTTCTCAAGAGTAAAAGGTTCTTCGAAAATTTTGGATGGTGATTTCGGGAGACCCCATCTGGTAAGAATCTTACTGGACGAATAGGGAATGCTCAGATGTTGTATTCAAATTCTTCCAATACACAAAAACGCCATGCACATTGCACACACGTGAAGTTTGCCAGCGAAATAATTAAATTAATTTTGCAAAAAAAAAAAAAAAAAAAAAAATTCCTCAATCTTCAGAAGATGAATATTTTACTGCTGCTTTAACACTCCACAAACGCCGAATATTTTTAATGCTCTGGAAGCACTGAGGAAATATCGTTTCTTGAATATCCTCTAAACATAGTGCTCTGAATGCTTTCCAGTTAGTCCGAAAACGGTATCTGCCACGTGAGAATTAATTCTAAGTATTAATATCCAATTGCCAAACGTGAGAGTCAAATCTTACGCATAATGACACAGACACAGATGTTAAATCGTACGCACTCGCGCACGCACACACACACACACACACATACACACAAACCATTGATTTAATAAAACAATTATTAATTAAATCAAACTCATTGATTCCCAACAGACTCCCCAAAATAACGGTAATCTATACTGATAAGGGGGCGGGGAAGGAATTGAATATCACATTACAGTCTGAACAATGAAAATTCGTTACAGGAATGTTTCGAAATCTAAATCTTTCCTTTCAGAAGAAATCTGAGTTACATAGACAGTGTAGGCACGATCTTTTACGTTCTCCCTTTTGTTTACCCTTCTGTAAGGGAAAAGCACCTCTAGAAGCAAATGTTTCTGAGTGTGAATCTAAAAAATTAATAAATATAAAAAACCCAGAGCTATAACGCAATTTCTGATTCTTCCCCAAGAGATCGTAAGTTTTTCCAGGAGACTTTCTATTCCGCAGTTAGGGAGCTAACCCCATCTCATGAATTATTATCAGTCATTTTTTTATACCTTCGAATCTGTCTTTTCAGGTAAGTGAGCGTAATACTCATCTGGCGTTACTGCAGATTCTTGCGATTACGTTGCTGTCGCAAATTGAGCTGAACATTTCCCTTTTCTCAAAAGGGAATTTTAATGAAATAATATTTGATGAATTCAGAAGAGATAATTTTACTTTCACGTAAACTCTTCCCGTGAAAAAGAAAAAAAAAGGAGATGCTCGACGAACCACATTTATGCTCCTTTTCTCTTATATCTGATAACGAAAAGTTTAATTAAATTTCAGAACTAGGCGAGATAATTTCCATTTCAGTAGTGATTACAGACTGCGCTATTAAATCTAGAATTTCAAGTTCATAATATATAATTTTAAGCAGCAGACTGTATTAAAATTGAAAGATATTATATATATACAGTAATATTTCTATTTGGCACTTCAATTATTTGTGAATTTTATCGTCTTTGAAATTAGGTCCGAAAATTAAGTAACATTTCATATTTCTTGCAAATGCAGATAATGTGCTCACTGATGAAAATGTAAATATTCTATTATGTTTTACATTTGTGGGTTGAAAGATACACTAAAAGCTTATTAAAAACTGTCATGTATAACCAACACTACAGCAAAAGTTCATTACGGCATATTTGCCTTCGCTTCCAAAATGGTACAAAATAATTGCTTTATTTTTGGATGTAAGCATTTAAATTTGTATGCTAATTTAAAGCGCTTTGAATCATTTAATACAATTTTATTCACCAAAAGACTTGAACTGCATGAGACTAATGCCAGTTAAAAAGAGAATATCACTACTCAATGAAAATGTATTAATCAAAATCCGTAAGTGTTAAACCCATTCTTTCACGAATATTGCTTTATTTAATGGAACTGTGCGACATTTATTTCAGCAGTGCGATGTGAATTAAAGGCAATAAGAGAGTCATAATAACTGAGATTATGCAATATGTTGTAATAGGGTAAAAACTCTTTTCTGCAAAGTTTCGCAAAATCTTTGTAGGCAGTCTGCATTTGTTTCTTCCTTTTCAAAAAACAAAAATAAAATTCAATGAAAAATTAGTAGAAAACAATTTTTGCTATGAATTGAGCTATGTGAACCATCAATCGTATTCCAGCGATCTTCATTAGATTTTGTGTACTGTTAGAGAACAACAATATTTTCAGGTGTCGCTCAAACTGCCAACCTTTAAGGCTAGCTATGGCATGAACACACTAAATTAGACTCTCAGGGACGACCATTGTTTGAAAAATCGCAAATACAACTCAGGAAACAGCTTAAAGATTCAACATTTCCGGTTTTCGAGTCAATTATACGTGCTTTGCATTATGATGGCAATACGTTTTTTTTGTGTTCATGTACTCTCCAATATTTTCCTTTTGTGTTACAGTTTTCTCAAGTAAGTAACCGATGTTCCCTTGGTAACCCGTTATTCAATAAGAATGAGAACTCTGTTGAAAATGTTGATTAAATAGATCGAAACTTCATGGAATACGGCCCTATACAAAACAATGCTCAGGTATACATTTCCTTGGATGCGTACTATATAAATGACATTCACTCATTCGCCCTTTTGCGCACTTTAACTCACACACATACTTTTCGTCGGCGAAGAAGGAGAAGAAAATAAATATCAGGATAATGATGAATAAGAATGCTGTTAGAGAAGATAAAGTATGTTTACGAATTTTTCTATGTTCTGTCTTTAAAGAAATCTTTACCTAACGATTCTGACTTGAAGCGCGAAGGTAAACAATGTAACGCCTTCATATGGTTCACAGAAAATGTTAATAAGCAAATGCAGTTCCTTCGTTAAGTACGAAACACAGCAGGTTTGCAGCCAGGAATAGGTAGGGAGAAGGCGTATGAATCGTTATTTACTTCCTTCTTTTTTATTTAGTTTTTTCTTGCAAACAAATTATCGCTGGTATTGCTTACTTGCATACGTTTCAACTGTGTATTTGTTATACATCAAATTTACAGAGATAACCTTCCAAAACATTGCCTCAAGACGACTGCATTCCACTTAAAATGATGTTTTTTTCATCACTTTCTTCTGTACTCAGCTTTTCTTCAGGGGGAAAAATGTATGGAATGCAGATTATTACTTTCAACAAGACTCAAATTGATTTGCCTCCAATAAAACCAGAAATACTGAACTGCGAAGCAGTAAATTATGCAATAATCGTCTACTTTTTCACACCCAGTCTTACAGATGCACTTCGGAAAACACCACTCAGTTCAATTTTTTTCTTTCGCTGTAAACGACCACCACGAGCAACTCATAGGGGTATAGATAAACCCTCGGCCCTTCTTTTAGGGCCATTTGTTCCAGGGAAGACAAGCTCACCACCCATGCCTCATCCGGGACTAGAACTCGAGCCCACCTCAGGCGAGAGATCAAATTCCCGCGTCTCAGACCTTCGTCCACCGAGGCGAAGGTACATATCTGATGAGAGCCTGAAGGGCAGAGTACTGAGATTCTTCAGCGTATTTTGCAATGAAATAAGTAAATGATATTAGTGATATAAACGTGAGTTTTAGATACATAATTACACGACACACAGCTCATCTTTCGGACACGAAAGTTTAAATATAGTACATATAGTTTTAATATATATATTTAATATAGTTTTAATAGTTTCACACAGCTTATCTTTCGGACACGAAAGTTTAAATATAGTATTTATAGTTTTAATATATATATTTAATATAGTTTTAATAGTTTCAATATGTGGCAAGTTTCCTTAAATAGAAGAAAAACATTGTAACCACTTGTCTAGTAATGTGTAAGTCCTCCGTGAGCTTCTGCCTCAGGGGTCACGCGATGATTCATGGACTCGACAAGCCGTAGTACCCCATATCGATATAAGTTCTGCTAGCAGCTCATTCAGAGTTCGTAGTGAAGGATCCGTGAGCCGCAGCGCCCATTCTACATGGTCTCAAATATGTTCAACTGACTTTACGTCACGCGGCATGGGCAGCCATGAGAGAAAAGGGAATTCTTTCTCATATTCCTCCAACTCAGTCCCGGACAATTCGTTTAATGTCGATTGGTCCAATGCCGTTTGGTCCAAATGGACTATTCGTCCAATGTACGATTAATCGAATGCCGATCCTACCAACGGTAAACGTTTTTGTTTTGCAGAAAGGAATAATAATTTAAATTATTCTCCTTTTCATATCCTTTTGAAAAAGATTTCCGTATATTTGGTATTTGTAAACATTTTATAAACCTGGTAAAGTGCACTCAATGGAACATTTCTCAGCTTTTTACAAAGCACCTAGCCCGCAGGCTATTTCAGCAGTTATAAAGTTACAACCTAGACATTTGTAAACATAAAAAAAACCTAAAAAAAGGCACTCGACGGATCATTTCTCAATTCTTTGCAAGGCACCTAGGCCGCGGGCTTTTTTAAAACATTTTAAGTTACAACCTAAGCATTTGGTATTTGTAAACATTTTATAAAGCTTAATAAAAGGCCCTCAACGGATCATTTCTCACCTTTTTGCAAGGCACCTAGGCCGCGGGCCTTTTTTAGGAGATTTTAAGTTAAATCTCCTAAAAAGGCCCGCGGCTTAGGTGCCTTAGATACACAGTCGAGTCACATTATTGTGACCACCTCCTACTTTTGACGTCAACAGCGCCTAGCCAATGAAAGAAGGCATGTGTGGTGAGATGGCTTGGAGGGTATATAAGGTGCGCTGTAGGCATTTTGAAAACATAGACCGCGTGTGGACTAGTGGTCAACGTTCGTGACTGCCACGGAAAAGACCTCGGGTTCGATCCAAGGCAGGTACGAACGCTGAAACGACTAAATATCCGCGGTGCGTCGGATGTGCACGTTAAGGTGGTTCTACTTAAAATCTCTGCCTTATGTTTCCAATGCTAAAACTTCTTTACATACACTGAAGAGCAACTAAATTAGATATACCTGTGTAGTAACGTGTAGCACCACTTTCCGCCCTGATGACGGCGGCGATTCGTCTCGGCATGGACTCGACAAGACACCGGAAGCCATACGAATCCACGACCCCTGAACAAGCTCCCAAAGTTCATGAAGATTTGATAGAGGGGGAACGGGTCAGAGCCTCGAACATCTCTCTCGATGGCATCCCATATGTGCTCGATGGGATTGGGGTCAGGTGACCTAGCTGGCCAAGGAAGTGAGGTCACGTCGGTGGAGTGTTCATCCAACCATTCGGATACAATTCGGGAGCGATGACACGGTGCATTGTCTTGTTGAAGGATGAGGTCCCCAGTAGGATGTTGAAGACATACAAACGGGAGCAAATGGTCGTGCAGGATATCCCGATAACGTTGACTTGTGAGTGACGATGTCACACGTACCCCCCACCAGCTTGAAGAGTACCTTTTTGGCAAGAAGGATCCATCGCTTCATGTGGTTTGCGCCGTACTCGTATCCTGCCATCCGCATGTACCAACGTGAATCTCGACTCATCAGTCCAGGCAACATTTTTCCACATGTCTAGGGTCCAGTGGCAATGTTCCCGCGCCCATGCTAATCTTTGCACCCTGTGATGTGCGGTCAGCAGCGGTACCCTCTTGGGACGATGGCTTCTGTATCCCATAGTGAGGAGATGGTTCTGAATGGTGTGGCTGCTTACACGTTTTTGTGCACCAACGTTAAATTGCCGAGTGATTTCTTGCACTGTAGCCCGTTTATCCGCTGTTACAATGCGAGCTAGCCGACGATGACCCCGCTCATCCATACGCTGTTGTCCACGGCAGTTGGCCCTTGCGGGGATGTTTTTCCCGGATTCGATGTATTCACGGTGCACCCGTTAAACAATGGCTCGTGAAAATCCCAGTGCCTGCACGACTTCCGAGATGGAGTGATCCATTCGTATGGCCCCGACAATTTGTCCACAATCAAATGAGCTTAGATCCTTCGTCTTACCCATACTGCGACCGACTCTCACTAATTCCCGTCACATCACTCCTTATATGGTCGGATGGCTGCATACGTCATGTCGTTTCCGTTTACAGAGCCGCCCACAGTGCCATATTTGCATAACGCCAGCTGTCTCTAATTCAATTGCTCTTCAGTACATTTTCTTCGCAATTAATATATTCCCAAGGATGAAAATTTGCACATCGATAAAACTAACTTTAAGTTATTGCTTGGAACACTTAATACTCGATAAAACGTAACTATAATTATATTAAAAATCAATCATTTTTGTTTGAGTAATGTTCAGGCCTGGTAATAAATGGCGCGTCCTGTACAGTGTACATTGATGACGTCAGTAGACAAACATTTGTTGGATTGCTTAGTTATGGGTATGTTTTAGCTAGTATTAAATATCCCATACTATAATTTAAAGTTAGTTCTATCGATTGCAAATTTTCATCCTTTGGAATACATTAATTTGCGAAGAAAATATGTAAAGAAGTTTTACTGTTGGAAACATAAGGCAGATATTTTAGTTGGAACCACCTTAAGCCGTTGGCACCCAGGTACTGACTCCCAGGTAATAAATAAGGGCGTCTTCCTCCCCCTTTCTACCTCGCTTCCGTGTCACTTTCCTATCGCGCCCAAATCTCCTAGCTTCCTATTCCTAAGGGCTGTTTAAGACCTGGGGTCAGACACTCCCTTCCTAAAATCCTCTACATATGATCTGATCTGGAAACATATCACTGGTTGCTGTCATGGATAAAAGAAGCGATTCATCAGATTTGCAAAAGGGATGATTATCGGCTTGCGGGCCAAGGGTGGCAGTATTTCTGAAACAGCGCAGTTTGTGAACTGTTAGCGTGCTGCCATGGTAAAAGTGTATCGTGATAGGAGAAATGGCACTATTGCGAATAAGCGGCGTGGAAACTACGGATCACCACGTGCCATTTATGTGAGAGGTGAACGTCGGCTGGAAGGTGGATGAGGGCCGATAGACACGCTACAGTGGAGCAACTCACTGCCCGAATGAAACAGGGGGATACCGGAAGTGTTTCTAAAACGACAGTTCGGCGAACCCTCTGCGTATGAGGCTCCGATGCAGACGGATGGTCTCTGCACCTGTGCTAACGAAGGCGCATCGGCAGAAAAGGCTTACATTTGCTCGGCAGTATCCGAATTTGACCTCCGCTGATTGGCAAAGTATTGCCTTCTCCGATGAGTCACGTTTTCTGCTTCATCGAACAGATGGAAGTTGGAATCATTACTCAAGATATGAGGACAATGGCTGTGGAATAAATCTCGCTGCTGTGCCCTGACCTTTGACCCCATTTCGATGTTATTAAACAGAATTGGTTCAGTATACCTCCGGAACAACGTACTACAGTTTTGTCGTAATCGAAGCATTTTTACATAAGTTATGACGCATAAGGGCGATGTAATGGATCGCGCTTCTATATCCTGACTTTTGATCCCATTTCACCTATTTTCAATAGGGTTCGTCCACAGGTTAAAGTTTCATCGAAAGCGAACCAATTTTACACGAGTTATCGTACGGACAGACAGGCAGACGGACAAAGCTGGAACGTATACGCTTCTTCAGCCTACGGTTAGAAAGCGTAAGCAAGTTAGTAAAATCATTCAATGCATTGATTATGATACGCTTTCCTATATACCAGAAATCAATACTCAAGTTATGAGGATAATGGCTGTGGAATAAATCTCGCTCCTGTGCCCTGACCTTTGACCCAATTTCGATTATATTCAACAGAATTGGTTCAGTATACTTCCGAAATAACATACTAAAGTTTTGTCGCAATAGAAGCATTTTTAGTCAAGTTATGAGGATAATGGCTGTGAAATAAATCTCGCTCCTGTGCCCTGACCTTTGACCCCATTTAGCTGATATTCAACAGAACCAATTCAGTATATCTCTGTAACAACATGATAAAGTTTTGTCGCAATCGAGAAAGTTGTACGTAAATTATGACGCATAAGGGCGATGGAATGGATCCCGCTCCTATGTCCTGATCTTTGACTCTATTTCTTCCATTTTCAATAGGGTTCGTTCCCAGGTAGTCCCTTACCACATACTAAAATTTCATCGAAATCGAACCATTTTTACGCGAGCTATCATGCGGACAGACGGACAAAGCTGAAGCATATAAGCTTCTTCAGCCTACGGCTGGAAAGCATAAAAAAACGTGCATGCATACTACAATAAGCTCATAAAATGAAATACTCTTCGAGATTAAATTTTTCAAAAAACGTCACTGTCTGCTATCCAAAGGTGTCTATGGGAAATTTATAACATCGAACCTTTTAATCTTATTGAGAACCGTAAACTCAGTACTTGCAGAGCAGTCTCTAAAATTTCATTGAAATCAAACCATTTTTACGCGAGTTATCGTGCGGACAGACAGACAGACAGACGGACAAAGCTGGAGCATATACGCTTCTTCAACCTACGGTTGAAAAGCGTAAAAAAGCATTTCCGAAAAAAGAAAATCTACAACCACTATATTGCGCATGAAACGTATCATTATTTTACATTCTTTGGACTACTGGTACTTACATACAACATCGAAAACACGATTAGAACGGATGAGATTTGTTTCGCACGAGTAGCGCTTCGGAGAGATCGGACAGAGTTGGACGAATCGGCATTAGACCAATCTTTGGGCAAATCGTACCAGACCCCTCCAACCAACCCTTCACGGCACGAGGCTTATGACACAGAACGTTTTCGTATTGGAATAAACAATTTAAGTGTGAAAAAACTCAGTATAAACGGATGAACCTGGTCTGCAAGATGGACAGGAACGTGATGATGTTCTGCGGGCTATTCATTTCTGTTAAGAGACCAGGCGTGTCCCAGGAAAACATGCCCAAGAGAATTACACTCCCGCCACCTGTATGCAGAGGTGGGGGAATGTCATCTTGTACCGTCTTCTGTGCAGCTGTTTGGTTTACCCACAACCGTCCATTCATTCCATGCAGTAGGAAACGTGATTGGCCAGAGAATGTAATTTCTAATGTTTTCTCGCAAACTACAGCAGTTGACAACGATGGCGTGCTGTGGTCACAACTGATCATGGTTTCCCAACGAGTCTGTGCTCCCTCGTTGCAAACCATGGTCAGCTGCGCTAAAGTTGCACGCCAATTGTTCCGGACAATATTGCAGAAACGCCTCTCTTCTCCACTAGCAAGAAGCGCGGCCGTTCAGTACCCACACGCCGGTTATGCCTGCCGCCTCTTTCCATTCACTCTCGGTACGTTTTAAATATTTCAGATCGTGAGCAGGCAACAAAGTTCCATTTTTTACGCTTTCCAACCGTAGGTTGAAGAAACGTATATGCTCCAGCTGTGACCGCGCGCCCGATAACTCGTCTAAAAATGGTGCGATTTCGATGAAATTCTAGGATGTGGTAGGGGATCACCTGGAAACAAACCCTATTGAAAATGGACGAAATGGGGGTTAAAGGTCAGAACATAGGAGCGGGATCCATTCCATTGCCCTTCTGAGTCATAACTTGCGTAAAAATAGTTCGATTTCGATGAAATTTTAGTATGTGGTAAGGGACCACCTGGGAACAAATTCTATTGAAAATAGGTGAAATGGGTGAAAGGTCAGGACATAGGAGTGGGATCCATTCCGTTGCCCTTATGAGTTATAACCTGCGTAAAAATGGTTCGATTTCGATAAAATTCTAGTATGTGGTAGGGGACCACCTGGGGACACACCCTATTGAAAATGGACGAAATGGGTGAAACGTCATGGCACCGGAGCGAGATTTATTCCACAGCCATCATTTTCATAATTAGGCTAAAACGCTTCTATTGCGACAGAACTTAAGTATGTTGTCCCAGAGGTATACTGAACCAATTCTGTTGAATATCATCAAAATGGGATCAAAGGTCAGGACATAGGAGCGAGATTTTTTCTACAGCCATTATCCTCATAACTTGAGTACTCAATTGAGTAATGATTTCTGGTATGTTGGAAAGCCTGTAATAAACAATGCATTGCATGAATTTACTAACTTATTTTCCAGGATACTGCTACCTTATCCAATTAATATGTCCGTTTCCAAAGGGGTCGAATCTTGTCCCTTACCCACTTGAACCACCTTTTCAGCTCCGACTGTTACGGTACGTACCATTGATAGCACTACATATGATTTAACCAACGTGGAATCACATCAAGTTAATACGTGTTTCAATTGAAGCAGTAAAGTTTCCCTTTGCTGACAGATGCTGATAAAAGAAGTAAATAAATAAATAGAAAACTTTTCTAAATAAAATGAAAGTGGATAATCACAACATCGTTACACAAAACTTTAACAGCAAATTATAGAGAAGGACTTTATGAAATACGACACAACTTTTCAAGAATTGTGAAATTGAAAAAACCCAGTTGCATCAAGTAAAGAAGAAGAGGATTAATACATGAGCAAAAATGAGGTGATCAGTAAGACTGGCTGCTGTAGGAAATAAAATAAACCACATTCATTATCATGAACGAAAAATAGATGAGATCATACCGTGCTTAATACGCGGAAACTACTGGATTTCGGCGTGGCTGCATTAAGACAGACTAAAGATCAGGAGAGATACGGTTACATTAGTTGTGCTTCTTTCGTTTCTCTCCTTTTCCTGGAAACTATAACGTTAAATTAAGTAGATGCAACCCCACCTAATCTTTGATATTGTGAAAATCGTTAAGGAACAGCAGAAACAGTAATACAACAAAATAATAACTTCGAGTATTTCAAAAGCATTTAATTGGTTTATTATTGTGTGTGTAAGATTGGCTAGCATCCCATGTTGAAATATATTTGTAAATATGTATGCCTATGTGAATTCTCACGGGATTAGCCGAATTACAAGAGACTTAGTGCACCTCTCTTATGTGGAGAGGGATTTTCTTAAGGGCACGTTGAGGAGTGCAACACAAGTCTAAGGGCGTGGCAGTTAGCCCCACGGGAGATTAAAATCAGAAATCTTACAAGTATAAGTTTCTCTGAAGTTTAAAGAGAACGGAAACATTACTTTTGGTTGTGGAAGCGAGACAGACGACGAGATGCGTCGGATCTTGGATTGTACCTCGGAGAAGTCTTTCCGGAGAACGATTGAGATTCGGTCGCGACGGTTGACGGGAGACACAAAGTTCGGGCCTAGTGTCGATAGCACGGGTGGGAACGCAATCCCTCAAGCATTTCTTAACCAGCCTAGAGAAGTCCCACGCCATATCGTTTTAACGGAATAAACTGTTTTCCTTTGCTAGTGTTTAAAAAGGTCCTGAATTATATTTTTCTTCGATGTGTGTGATTCTGCCTTTGGAAACGAAACAAAACAGAATTGTGACGGCTCTCGCTGCATCAGAGCTATGATGAGCAAGAACTAGAAAGGATCGAGGGTTGTAACAGTGCTGAAACAAGTAATCAAAAGCTTACCTTTATTTAGGAGTAATTCTAATGTTTCGTTTAACTACTTACAAGCTTTGAGCAGCTAGAATCCCGTGCGCGCCATGTTAACGATATCTCATCGAACCTGCTTCTTTGCCGAAATCTTCACGCAAAATATGAATTCGCCATAGTCAGCAACATTATAAAATACAATTTTAAAACGATTGTGAAGCCAAGAAGGGCAACTGAGAGACATTCCCACTTACAATCTGACTAATTCGATAACTATTATTTTTTAAGATTTAGTGTTTCTGATTGTTTTCAAAAAGTCCTTAGTTTTGTATTTTGTAAAATTTTTTCGATTGATACACTCATGAAAAATTTAGACTTAAGAAAAAGTTCCATAACGATGGGGCGACATATTAGGTTTTACGGAAGCAAAGAAAAGAAAAGAGTCACACCGACGACGAAACTTTTCAAACTTTCTTAAATATTTGTTTCAAAGGGTCCTCGGATCTAAATTTTACACTATGATTTTGAGAAAGAAACAAATCAGAAGGGGCATAGCAAGCAACGTTCTCCCGTACGAGGAAATCTAGAACCTCGAAAGTTGTTGAGTAAAATCGTAGGAATACTTCTCACTAAAGGCAAACTTTTTATTTAAAACAATAACGTCAACATAAAGTACACATCGAGCTTTCAGAATATAACGACTCAAATGGCAAGTGCGATTTATGATAGATGTGTTCCTGATGTGGATTTGAATATGAAAGGTTTAACCTACAACCTTTTCTCCAAAGCAGAGATGGACTTTGGATTCAGCAGACTGTACACTACAGGGCTGATTAATTAGGACTAACATCACATTTTGTCTATGGAACAAAGAACGCGTATAGTCCGTGTAACTTTTTAAAGAAAACCCCTACAAATAACATGAAATTAAAGGACGTGTTGTTTATTAAATTACAAGTATGTGGGAGTACAAAGTTTTACGATCAGATGTTTTTGAATAAGTGCCCTTTCCCTCGATTTTGGATAAACATTAAAAGCATAACCGATATTTTTATATTATATTCATTACAAATTTGATTTTTATAAGTGGATCTTTGTAGTTGTTTGTACAATTACCTAGTTATCTGCAAAAAGAATGGTGGAATAAAAGAAGTTTTATTGTTGAGCTGTATTCCAAGGCGTACAGTACTTTTTCCATGACCTAAGAACAACATCAGTATACACTGAGTGATCACTGAATTATGACTACCCCTATCAAAAAGTGAATGCGTCCCGTTGACCACAGGATTTCCGAGAGCGCGCGATTAGTCGACGAATGTAGCATATACACTATCTACCAACAAGTAATTGGACACCGGTGATAGCAAAGGAAAACGAAGTTTATTCACCTTCAATAGTTGGTGGAACCTCCACGAGCGGGCGACTACAGCTGCGACCCTCGTGGGCATACTCTCAACCTGGCGTTGTACGACGCCTAGCGGTATTTTCTTCCACTTGGCTTGGAGAAGACAGGTCAGTTCCTTCCCCGATTTCGGCCGGTGGGGGCACCCCTTAAGTCGACGCTCCAACTCGTCCCAGAGGTGCTCGATAGGGTTAAGGTCCGGGCTCTGCACAAGCGAATCCATTCGATTAACCCCATTGTCACCATACCAAGCCATGGTGGACCTCGCAACATGACAGGTGGCATTGTCATCCTGAAAGTAACATGGGTCCACCCCGTGAAACTGCCACAACGTAGGAAGCGCATGGTCATCCAAAATGGTGCAGTAGGTCCCGGCGTTGAGTCTACCAGGAATTGCGACCAAGGGTCCCGTGCCATACCAGGAGAAATACCCGCATAGCATAATTCCACCGCCGCCGAACTTCACAGTTGACACAATACATTCCGGCAGGAGGCGTTCTCCCGGCAGACGCCAAACCCAGACCCTGTGATCCGAACGTTAGAGGGTGAACCTTGATTCGTCGCTCCAGAGAACCTATTTCCACTGTTCAACGGTCCACTATGGACGTTCTTTGCACCACGTTAGCCGAGCAGCGCTATTGGACTTGGTGATCAAAGGCTTGTGGGCGGCAGCACGTCCATGATAACCGAGCAGATGGGCTTCCTTACGGATGGTATTCCTCGAAAGAATACTCCGGAATGCCTGTTGAAACTCCTCGCGGATGTGGCCCATCGATTTGGTGCGGTTCTTCCGAATTTCTCTGGCCAGCACCCGTCGGTCTCTAACTCCCAGTTTTGTGGGTCCGCCGGGTCGGGGCACATTCCGACAGTCACCTCTCATCTTCCACTTGCCAATCATGTAGGCCACTGTCGATTTTGGGTACTTTAAATGGCTGGATATGTCACGTATGGATCAGCCATATCTGTGATACCCTGACGATTACACCTTTCTCGAAATCAGAGAGCTCCGAACTGCGTGGCATCTTGCATGCGACTGGTTGCGTTGTTGTTTCCCACACGATATTTAACGGCGGCGGCCGTGACGTGTATCAGGACCGCAGATATCGTCGATTGCAGGGGTGTCCAATTACTTGTTGGTAGATAGTGTATAAGGTGTAGGTAACAAAATTCCGAGAGTGATGGGTAAACGGAAGGATTTATCGGACTTTCAGAAATGACACATTATTATGGGAGCTTGGAGAGCGTGTGATTCGATTTCCCAGTGGTTGATTTGATGGGTTGTTTGCGAACCGCCGTAGTTAAAGTGTATCAAGACTGGCGTGAAAATGGTCAAACAAGGACCTGGAGACAAAACTGCACAGGACAGCGAAAGGTTGACGTGAGAGTTGAGCGACGGGTTAAACGACTCGTAGAGGTCAACAAACGCAGCACTGTTCAACAGTTGACTACCCAATACAACAGAGGTCAACCCGGAACAGTATCTGCCACGACCATGCGTCACGCGCTCGCACGTATGGACTATAACAGCATACGACCCTGACGACATCCTCTCCTAAGCACGATTCCTCGGCGCAAAAGACTTGCCTGGTGCAAAGATCATGCAAGTTGGAAGTTGGATGACTGGAAAAAAGTGTGCTGATCTGAGGAGTCGCGATATTTGCTCCACTCCGTGGATGGTCTTGTACGTATTTGGCGCAAGCAACATGAGGCACTCGACCTATCCTGCATGATCTCCACATTGCAAGCCAGTGGAGGCGGTTGTATGGTGTAGGGTATGTTTATCTTGCAGGAACATGGACCCCGGGTGCATGTGGAGCAATGTATGACTGGTACCCCACTATCGTGAATTGCTTGCTGACTCTTTAGCAATGTTGCAGTTTTTCCGAATGACGAAGGTGTCTTCCACGAAGACAATGCTCCAAGCCACAGGTCCAATGTTGTGCAGAAATGGTTTCATGGACACAGTTCGTACTTCCAGCATATCGTTTGCCCTCTGAACTTCATCGATATCAATTACACTGATATCGAGCGGAATGTTAAGCGACTGGATACACCAATAAACTCCATACCTGCACTGAAGGCCGCATCATACACAGCCTAGTTGGCCATACCTCCCAACTGGTTCCGGCATCTAATTGAATCGATGCCACGTCAAATCGTTGACGTAGAAAGGAGGACCTATAGAAGTATTAGGTAGGTGGTCATAATTCAGTGAACACTTAGTGTATGTATTACAACGTAAGCCTTATTCGTGGTCGAGATTGGTGTTCGCTAGGTTTAAAACCATGACCAAAGAAATGTTTAACTAAATGAGAATACGATGCATTAGTTTACGGCCATACGAAACATAAACAGAAGTCAACTTACGATGACCTCTTATTGGTCCAGCATATTGAAGAAATCCACAATATATCCACATACACTGAAGAGCAATTTATTTAGAGACAGCTGGCGTTATGCAAATGTGGCGCTGTGGACGGCCCTGTAAACGGAAACGACATGACGCATGCAGCGATCCGACTATATAAGGAGTGATGCGACGGAAATCAGTAAGAATCGGAAGCAGTATGGGTAAGACGAAGGATCTAAGCGCATTTGATCGTGGGCAAATTGTCGGTGCCCGACGAATGGGTCACTCCATCTCGGAAGTCGTGCAGGCACTGTGATTTTCAAGAGCCACTGGGCCACGGGTGCACCGTGAGTACATCGAATCTGGGAAAAACATCCTCGCAAGGGCCAACTGCCGTGGACAACAGCGTGTGGATGAGCGAGGTCATCGTCGGCTAGCTCGCATTGTAACAGCGGATAGACGGGCCACAGTGCAAGAAATCACTCGGCAATTTAACGCTGATGCACAAAAACGTGTAAGCAGCCACACCATCCAGAACCATCTCCTCGCTATGGGATACAGAAGCCATCGTCCCACGAGGGTACTGCTGCTGACCGCACATCACAGGGTGCAAAGATTAGCATGGGCGCGGGAACATCCCCACTGAACCCTAGACATCTGGAAAAATGTTGCCTGGACTGATGAGTCGAGATTCACGTTGGTACATGCGGATGGCAGGACACGTGTACGGTGCAAACCACATGAAGCGATGGATCCTTCTTGTCAGCAGGGTACTCTTCAAGCTGGTGGCGGTGGCATTCTCGTCTGGGGGCTGTTTACATGGACTGAAATGGGACCCCTGGTACGTGTGACATCGTCCCTCACAGGTCAACGTTACCGGGATATCCTGGACGACCATTTGCTCCCGTTTGTGCGTCTTCAACATCCCACTGGGGACCTCATCCTGCAACAAAGCAATGCACCGTGTCATCGCTCCCGATTGTATCCGAATGGTTGGATGAACACTCTACCGCCGTGACCTCGCTTCCTTGGTCAGCTAGGTCACCTGATCTCAATCCCATCGAGTACATCTGGGATGCCATCGAGAGAGATGTTCGAGGCTTTGACCCCCTCCATCAAATCTTCGTGAACTTTGGGAGCTTGTTCAGGGGTCGTAGATCCGTATGGCTTCCCAACGCTTCCGGTGTCTAGTCGAGACCATGCCGAGACGAATCGCCGCCGTGCTTCAGGGCGAAAGGTGGTGCTACACGTTACTAGACAGGTATCTCCAATTCAATTGCTCTTCACTGTATAATACTGTATAATCTATCTCCACACACACACACACACATACACACTAAGCAACTGCTGTGTCGTCTTTTTTATCTAACGTTTTTATCACATTCATACGTCACTCTCTCTGACCTGAAAAGATTTGCCAACCTCATTCATGTGAGAGAGAAGATATCACGTTAAGTTTGGAAAGTGCAAAAGAGAACAAACTCAAATTTACATAGGAAAAGGAACTAAAAATGAAAGTTAAATTAGAATATATGTCACAGTATAAATAGCGTTCGTGATAAGCTACAGCTATGTCTTATACCTCATATGGAAAGAATTTTACAGGAGTGCTTATTTCCCGTATCCAGGAAAATTTTTATTCCCTGGTATATGAGTGTCATGGATAAATTGTTCAGGATATCCTCTTTGTGAAAATATTCCAAATACGTGGCGACAGTTAATAAATAAATACATCGCTCTTTCCACGTTCCGGAAACACACAGCAACCGAAAATTGTTTTTCAGCCGCCGCTGTGGAATCGAACCAACAGAATTCTCTGTGTCGCGCCGAGTGCGTTACATTTACGCTACGGGGGCCAACAATCCACGGTGCTATGGAGTTCTGTTGGTTCGATTCCACAGCGGCGGCTGAAAAACAATTTTCGGTTGCTGTGTGTTTCCGGAACGTGGAAGGAGCGATGTATTTATTTATTATTATTATTATATTATTATTATATCCTCTTTGGGTCATAAACTTTCCTTATTACTATATTATAAATCCTCTTTATCTGCTGTAACGTTTTCTTGTTAACATGGTAAACATGCCTTTTCACAGCCTGTAAACATTATATGTGCTTCTGAATTATATTTATAGACAATAAAAAGACGTTTTGAAAAAGCTGTGATGCTTTTTTTTTTTGACACTGACAAATATTATGGCAGAAAATTACGCAAATTTCGAAACATCCATGTAACTCAAGGAGGAGCATTGAAGAGAAAAACTAGGAGGGATACCCACTGAAATTCTATAAAATTGTGACAATGTCTTTTTTGCTGTATGAAACCGAAACTTAGACTCTAGAAAAGAAGAATACAAAGAGTAGAATTCAAACAGCTGAAATGAATAACTTAAAGTCAATTAAAGGCAGCGGCAGATTGAGAATCTTGCTTACTTTAAAGCGGAAAGTAGTTCTGGTTTGAAAACAAAGTATTGATGCACAGACTTTGTCGATAAGTCATACACACACACGCATAAACGAGGAAGGCTCTCTGACATAGCTCGGCTTTTTAAGAACTTTTTCTATAAAAAAAGAAACAAAATATGATCAATTTTTAACACATTGAGTGCGGAAAACAACTGAAAAATCAGCAGTATTTGTTTTGCGTTCAGTTGCTTGTTTTGTAAGGAAACGAACTCCGTGGTTTGTTTTTAAATACCAAAACTGGATATAATCTTTCGAAATAAATTTGAGCTTTTTTATTCGGGTGGCTTATTGTAATAGAAAACATTCCAGCTTGAATCATCGAATCATTCCGAAGTAATATCACCGGGAATTTCTCTTTAACATATTCGTTTATTCTTTCGTATTGCATGTTTCCCACTTCTCTCGAAAGAAACTTCCATTTCCTACATTTCATAAAGTCACTCCTACGCCATTCATTGTCTTGCTGGCGATCTTTTCTCTTAAGTTTCTGGAAATATTACATCAAACACAGCGCACTCATGGCTTTTCTTTATTAGTCAACATCTTTTCTTTCGCGCTCCCAGTTTTCTCTGTTTCTGAAACTCCAGTTTTTTCTTTCTGGGCTCTCTCTATGAAGCTAGAACAGAGCATAGTATGCATTCCCAGCAAATTTAAGTCGTTATGAAAACCTTTACGAACATCTATATATTTATTTCTATAATTTTATGAAAATAAATGCATTAATAACTTACGGCCTAGGCCATTTTAAAAGGAAAAGTTCATTTTAAAGAGTAAGACGATCGACCCTGTCGCCCCCCCCCCACTCTGGATCTGCTACTACTTAAAGGATGTATTAAGTTAGATTGAATAAGACTCGGAGACATCAGAAAAGAGAAAAGAACTAAATATCCTTGCTTTATATCACAAAATAAATGATTATGAAAAGAAATAAAAAAGAAATTTTAAAGAATGAAACAGGAAAGATTCCCGAGAACTACCTTCCTCTATAAACCCCGATGAAAGAAGAATCCAGGTAGTCTGCAAACAAGATGGAAAGACCAAAGAAGCCGAAACAGACATCTTGCCTAATCCTTGTAGGTGATCACTAAAAGATCAAAGATCATGTTGACTCATCCTTTCACGTGGACTGAATTGCTACAACGATTTCTCTCCCGGTATAACAGAGTACTGATTTGAATATTTAATTATGTTGATTTGACATTTTAAAGTTTCCACATTCTAACAATATAACGAATAGCCGCTGATAATTAAGCGTTTTATTCACACCTTTTTCTGGTTTAAATTCCCTAAAATATATATATTTGGTACTTGGAATTCTTTCTTCAATATTTACGCTGCGAGTTCCAACGAAATGGGGAAATAAGATAGAACTAATAAAAATGGGCAAGCAGCAGAAGTAGTAAACAATCCATCAAGCATAAAAAAAAAAAAAAAAAAGAACGATTTGAGAAAACTCGTGGAATTTGTAATATTTTTGAAATAGTGTTTCCATAAGAGAAAATTCATTGCGCCAAAATTTAGAAAATGCTTTTCAAACACATAAATTTAACGGATACTAACTGCTCACTTCATAGTATTTTGAAAGAAAAAATAAATATGTAGAAATAATTTCTCCAGAGGAGGAATTTCTCATTATTCTGAATGACATTAGAAAGGTTCTGCTCGCAGCTTGAGCGTTGAGAGTGTTTATTGAAATTTCGTAAGCCTTGTTTCTTACCAAGATGGAGATGTAATTACAAGATGAAAAATACACCTCTTCCTTCACTTTCGGATTTGATTTTAATTAAATCAGATGAAAATCCATTGCTTAATTTGTTAGTTTTAAAAAAATAATTACTAAACTTCAATATTATCCGAGTATTCCTTTTTTCGTGAAAATGTTTTTGCAGAAATTATAGTAGCTGTCAGCTGGCTTTCCCAGAGACACGGCGTAAACGATGTTCTTATTTTCTCTTTTCGCTCCGGAAAACGCTTGTTTAGGTTCACTTCCTCTGAATGATAAATCTGCCCTACTAGTTTTGATTTGTTGAAACCGAATCTGCCGTCTCGGTGGCGCGGCAGTCTAAGCGCCAGCTGCTGAACAATTGTCCGAGATGGGTCTGGTTCGAATCCTGAAACCATCTCGGACGATTACAGTACTGGTTCTCGCACTTCACTGGAACTTGTGGTCCTAAATTAGGAACGGGCGACTGCTAATAGCCCATCGAGTTGCTCGCGGTGGTCGCTAACGGACCCCCTCCCCTCCAAAAACAAACAAAACACACACACACATTCTATTGCATGAAAAATCGCTTGAGATTTTACATTTCTTCTTGTAAGACTTTTTTAAATAAATTTTTGCGAAGGAGATATACTGCAAAGATGTAGAAAACTGGAAAATTTACCCAAATTTAGCATTGGTTAATTCATTGAGTTTTTCTGTTATTTTTCAGGGTTTAATAACCACTGTGAGTAGCGTTAAGGGCTGTAAGCAGTTGCCCGCCTTTAATTTAGGGCTACTGATTCCAGGAAAGGGAGAGAGCCAGTGCCGTAAGATAAGCACAACACACGTGTATCATCAGGGATTAAAACCTGGGTCCATTCTGCTTGATTGAATGGAAAAAAATTGGAAATTGAAACTCACGGCATTCACCCTCTAAGCGGGCGATGTACTTAACCCAAACAGTGCCCAAAATTTTCTTCTCTCCCCAAACTGAAATGTCTACATTGTGGCAGGGTTTTACAAAAGCTACGGTAAAACATTTACTAACCCTCTCTTATCTCAACAGTATCGACTGTTAACTTGTCGCTTCTAATAAATTTTCGTTTCTAGTTTTTCATTCTCTGCTGCATCACCCAAGACATGATGGAGAAGGGTTAGTTCTCCTAACTCGGACATCATGCCACTGGCAGACAAAGCTACTGAAACATTTTCTTTTTCCTTTCTCAGCTTCGCGCCATTGGTATAGCCCTTTTAGCAGGTAATCTGTCAGAAAGGATTATTGTCACTCATCCCGTAAATGTCCACTTTGAATAACAAAGCTAAGGGGAAAACCAACACTTTCTGATGCGCTGATTCACTCATTCCAGCGGCGTTTTGCCCACTTCTTAGACAACGAATATATTAGTCTGAACTGATTTTCGCCCATTTTCTTAACCCCGAGTTTATTCACTCCTGCCAGTTAATTTCATAAAATACAAAGGTCTGTTATGAATCTGGAGAAAACCGTTCAACAGAACGACTGCATTATTTTTGATACGCTTTTGGTCAAATTTAAGTGCATAAAATTTCTAGAACGTACCATACTTTTGATTAATTATATTCAAGTAATATGATAAACATAGGCTGTTAAGTTGTGGTGTAAGGTTACGGAGTCAAGCTGCCAATAATTGTTTTCGGCGGGTGAGTGGTCCAAAGTAGACGAGGGCCGATATTTTTCCTTGATGAACGGCGTGTTCGAGCCGGGAGTGTCAGTTAGGCCGCTCGGGGATTTACGTTTTGGCTGACGGAATAGTCAGGGTTTTTAGGCGATCAGAGATCGACCGGGATTTGGACGGAACGACTCAAGTTAACGTGGCGGAGGGTCTTCCGGGATATCGGAGAGATAGTAGAGTGTTCGCCATCTGGAAACCTGTTGGCACATAGAGATGGTTAATCGAAAAGAGTTTGTTTCTCATCTATTTAATTTTGTTACGTTTAACAAAATAATATTTACTGGAGTCACTCGTTGTCTTAGATATTAAGTAATTGCCGACTACATGTCTCAGTATTTCAGCGATCGAGTTCAACTCGACTGGATTCAAAAGAACCTACGTCGGACTCGTTTGGGAGATTCGGAATCAGTAAGGCCTAATGGCGGATTGAACTCAGCGGTGCCAGACATGCGGTATTTTACGTCTAATTTGTCAAGTTCACCTATTCTTGTGATTTTGACAGATTGGTTGATTCATTCAATGGTCCAGAGCCACCAGTACATCAAAAATGTAATACAAGTATGTGTGAGCTGTCTATAATACAGTTTGATACTTTTGTAGGATCATATAGCATTACGTCTGTGAAAAGAACATTTGTAAGTGGTGCAACTATTTAAGTAACAGTTACACATAAGAGCTGCACTTACAGACCATCCAAAATGCAGTAAAACCCAACTGTCATATTTATGAGTTACATTCAAGTGTTTTTGTACAAATTATTATTGATCTAGAAAAACCTAAAACTTAAAGATAATAAAACTAATTCCTATTTAGATATAAAATTTATATAATAAAATTTAAATATGTAGATTATATGGAATTTAAATATACTAAATCAATTCTCTATCGCAAAGATTCTTTTCTGAAATTTGTTATAAAATGGAAAGACAGTTAATTCGATACATGGGAAAGCACAGGTGAGATAATTTTTTTTTAAATATTTTTGTCCATATTCATAATTTTAGAGAAATTCCATATACCTCATTTCCTGTGCATCACTGAGGTCACTAAAAAATATTGTTGTGCTCCGCCATCACAAAACAGGTCACTTTGAAAGATATTCACTTTTCAAGAATTTTTTTTAAAATGAAATCCAAAATATTGAGAACACCTCTATTCTAGAGCGATCGACTTCAAAGGTTTCGGGAACATTATTCTTGCAACCTTATAAATAGCGAGTGTAGTATTTCTGGGCTTTATGTAGGCATGCAATTAATAAATACAGTGGGAATTACTTTTTGTTGGGATTAAATGACCATATTATGCACCAAAGGCTAATGGGCTAAGGATTCGGGAGTGATAGGCGCCCTCTCCCGAGCTAGTCCTCTGAGATAGGTTCGTTCATTCCAGACGTGGTCGGAGGCGCAGCCTGAAGTTAGGCCCGCGCCTCCTACCACTCACCACAGAGGTGGAGCGGTGTGAGATCAGCTAGCATCATTTTTTCAATTCATTTTCTTTTTTACATTGTTACATCAGTTATGAAGGTCCCTTTCCACAAATATAAATCACAGTAATCTAATTAAAAAGGCCTGGCATCTGTTGGGTTGATGTAAAAGTTGTGGGGAAAAGTGTAAACCACACGTTTGCCGTTGTCAGAAAAAACGTAAGATAAATGCGTTACCTAATGACAGTATTTATCTGTCTTTGTGTGCACAAATGACAATAGATTCTTCACAATGGCAACGCAAGATATGAGTACTGGTTCCACCATGCTGAATGTATTCAGAAACGGTATCGATGTTTGTGTAAACTGTGAAAAACTTACTGGAACAGAGTCGTCTTTAAAAACACCTGTTATCGGTGATGTGACAAATGAGTCAGTTGACTTTCAGCTTGAAAAAGAGCATAAGAGTTTCTTAGCAGCAGTGTGAACGATGATCGTATTAAGGCACTGCTGAATGAAAGTCCATTTCGGACATCTACAAAAGCGGCACATTTACAGAGTCCTTATATGTTGTCTGCCGTTCGGCATCTCCAAACGTTGTGTAATATTATGGTTAAGTAATGCCAAAACTGGGTGCCTCCGCAGATTAGTTGTCACTGGAGAACATTGGATTAAACAGGAAAACATACGTCACGTGATTTCTCAGAAATAGGCCGAAGGTTTCCTTGACAAAATGGCTACAGGGGTGAAAACGGATCGTTCATGATAATTTAGTTTGAAAAAGATCACGGTATCACGTAGAAGAATCGTTCCAGGCCATAGACGTAACCAGGGGAGTCAGGACCCCAGATTTTCAGAGTCGGGGATCCTCATGTCATCATCATCATCATCATTGTCAACCATTATCAATCCACTGCTGGAAAAAGGTCTCCCCAAGTTTCCTCCACAACGGTCTGTCTTGTGCCAGTCTCCTCCATGTCACCCCTGCATACTTTCGAATTTCATCCACCCATCTCCCATGTGGTCTTCTTCTGGGTCTTTTCCTGTCCCTTGGAATCCAATCTAAAATTTCGGCTGTCCATCGATGATCTGTCCTTCTGGCAGTATGTCCAGCCCATTGCCATTTAAGGGATTTAACTCTGATCATGATGTCTTCCACTCTTGTCATTTTTCGGATCCACGAGTTTCTCTTCTTATCTCTCCTGGTTACACCAAGTATGCACCTCTCCATGCTTCTTTGAGTTGTCTGCAGCCTTTGTATGTCTCTTTTAGTTAAGGTCCACGTCTCAGCACCATACGTAAGCACTGGAAGGATGCATTGATCAAACACTTTTCTTTTAAGACATAATGGCATATTGCTCTTGAAAATTATGCTGTTTCTTCCAAAAGCTCTCCAGGCAAGTTTTGTACGCCGATTAATTTCTTCATCAATGTGACATTCACTTGATATCTGCTGTCCAAGAAAAACGTACGTGTCTTATCTCCAGCTTTTCTCCATCAATCGATAAATCTTCATTTCTTGTAAAAGCATTGAACATCACTTTTGTCTTCTGAAAGTTCATTTTTAATCCAACTTCTTTACTCTTGTCGGCAAGTTCCTGGATCATACTCTGCAGCTCTGATGAGGTAGTTGCAAAAATGACTACGTCATCAGCAAAACGAAGGTGGGTTAGATAATCCCCATTAATCTTTATCCCTTTGTTTTCCCAGCTCAGCGACTGAAAAACACCCTCCAATGTGGCATTAAAGAGCTTCGGAGATATGGTGTCACCTTGTCTCACTCCCTTTCCAATTTTTGCGTGTGTTGTATTTTCAAACAGCCGAATCTTTGCTCTTGCATTTTCATAGATGTTATTAATAATATTAATGTATGCATCTTCAATACCGCAGGTTTTCAGAGCCATTGTAACTGCTGATGGTTTCACCGAATCAAAGGCTTTTTCATAATCGATAAAAGCCATACACAATGGAAGTTCATATTCCCTCGCTCTTTCAATTAGTTCTCTCAGTACGTGGATATGATCTATTGTGCTGTAGCCACTCCTGAATCCAGCTTGTTCTCTCGGTTGAGTCATGTCCAGTGTAACCTTCAAGCGGTGTGAAAGAACTTTAGTGAAGATTTTATAAACTACTGACAGGAGGCTGATAGGTCTGTAGTTTCCGAGATCCTCAATGTCACCTTTCTTATGTAGCAGGATCATTGTAGCGGTGTTCCAATCCTCAGGAATCTTTCCTTCATTAAGGCATCGAGTGAAAATGTGGGCGAGTACTGTTTCGATTTCTCCACTTGCTTCTTGTATGATGTCTACAGTAATTCCATCTTCTCCTGGAGCTTTTCCTCGCTTCATGTTCTTGATTGCATGTGCAACTTCTGCTGGAAGGACTGGAGGAACTCTGGTACTGGTATCTTTCATGATGTCTGGAGTGCATGTATCATCCCTTTCATATAATTTGGATTAGAAATCTTTCACTCTTGTCAAAATTTCGCCTCTATTTCTTGTTACAGAACCATCATCTTTTCTCAGTGCCATAATCTGTTTTCTTCCCTTACTGAGATGTCCCTTTGCTATCTTTAGGCTTTGGTTGTTTTCAATTGCTTTCCTCACTAGTTCACAGTTGAATGTTCTTACGTTCAGTGATACTTTTTCTTACTGTCTTGCATAGCTCTATATATTCCACTTTGGAAGTCACATCTTCTTTAGTTGTCCTCATCTCTCTTCTTTTTTGCATCAACATTTTCGTTTTTCCTTATAATTTGTTTACATGCAACTTGTTCTTAGACCCAGCTAATTTTGTTGCTGTTTCCATAAGAGCTTTGGTTACTTTTCTGTTAACTTCAGAGATGTCCACTTCTTCCGATGTTAGGCCTTCTAAAGCAGAGAACCTGTTCTTCAGTTCCAACTTGAAGGTATTATGGTGTTTTTTAAGTTTGGTTATGCCAATAGATTTTGTTTGTCTTATGAGCTTGCCACGTTCGAGTTTAGTGTTGAGGTGCATCTTACATCTCACCAATCTATGGTCACTACCTGTGTTGAACTTGTTTAGCACACTGCAGTCTTCTATGACGAAATTTTTGTTACACATAATAAAATCAATTTCACTTGTCGTCCCATTTGGATGTCTCCATGTCCATTTCCTGTGTGGCTTTTTCTTGAAGAAGGAGTTCAAGATGAAAAACCCTTCTGCCTCTGCAAACTCAACGAGAGTATTTCCACGCTGGTTTCTGTTGCCGTGACCGAATTTACCTACTGAAGTTTCATTCTGTTGCCGTTGCCCTATTTTTGCATTGAAATCTCCCATAATTATTTTCAAGTGCTGCTTACCTTTATTATTTAGATGACAAATTTCATCATAAAATTCTTCAATTTCTTCTTCAGGATGACTTGTGGTGGGTGCATAAGTTTGAATAATCTGAGCCTGGTATCTTTTCGAGAGTTGGATAACAAGTCGTGCAGCTCTGTCAGAGGAACTTTCAACTTCTACAACTTTATCCTTCAGTTTCTTGTTTATTATAAATCCAACACCACTAGTTCTGCCAGTATCTGTCCCACGATAGTAGAAGAGATGTCCACTTTTCAGTTCGATGAGATCTTCTCCTTTTCTCCTTACCTCACTTAGCCCCACGATGTCCCACTTGATCCTTTGTAGTTCCTCTTCCAATTCAAGAAGCCTTGAATCAGAAGATAGGGAGTGTCCATTATACGTAGCCAAGGTCAGCATCAGATGGCAGCCTAGTCCGGTCCTCCGGGGATTCTTAGCACCCTCTGCCTTCATGTCGCACTGGCCGCTGCCTTGGCCAGGTACATTCCAGCTGCCGGAGACTGAGGGCCAAGATTTAAGTTGTGGAATAATTTTGGAGGGGTTTGGCCATAACTCACCACGCTGGCCAAGCGGGTTGGTGAGTGTGGGATAGAATTTCCTCTAATCCCGATGGTATAGTTATACCGCTATTGGCGGTCGTCAGAGCCCCTTTAGTGGGAACAGGATGCACCACGAGAAGAAGGCGGGGTTGACATTTGTCAAGGAGAGGCTGTGATGTTACGCATCACCTAACCTTACATCCCATATATATATATATATATATATACAGGGTTATTCCTAAAGTCCTAAGTCACCACAATAACTTAGGAACAAAGACAGCTAGAGCTATGAAATTAAGGTATGGTATAGTAAAACAACCATGCGCTATGGGATGAGAGTGACTGCAGCGCCCCTAGTAGCAAAATGTGGAAGTTGGCACTACTATCTCAGAAACCATGAGAGATACGGGAAAGAGATCAGTCGGAAACTTGTAGAACATCAACGAATTAGTAGGAAATGACATATGGTAGAAACGGCTGGGGTAAGTAGAAGGCTTGAAACGGGAGGGAAACACAAGGTTTATTATACTCAGGCATGAATACAAATGGAGTACATTGGTCGAATTTAATGCAACAGAGGTACTTACATTGTGTTGCGTTTAACGTAAATACGGTTCAATATAGCCACCATATGCCACAATACACATTTGAATGCGAGACAGAACTTTCCGTTGTACGTTCGCCAGCATAGCAGGTGTCACGCTCTCACACGCAGTGACGATACGTAGTCGCAGATCGTGGAGACTCGTCGATTCCACCCTGTACACGTGATCCTTTAGGTAACCCCAGAGGAAGAAATTCATGGGAGTTAGATCCGGGGATCGTGGAGGCCACGCTACGGGACCACCATAACCGATGATCTGTTGCCGGAAAGTGTCGGACAGGAAGTGCTGTACCGCTGTTGGTTGATGTGCCGACACTCACAGGCGTGCGGTCGATGAATTTGCATACGACACGCACAGGCGTGCGGTCGCATACGTCATACATTTCTCTCTGCTTGACTGTTACCGCGACAACGACACGAACCGGCTTTGCACAAGTTCAAGTTTCCAGCCTTCTACTTACCCCAGCCGTTTCTACCATATGTCGTTTCCTACTACGCCGTTGATGCTCTACAAGTTTCTAATTGATCTTTTTCCCGTATCTCACATGGTTTCCGTGATAGAAGTATTAACTTCCACATTTTGCCACTAGAGGCGCTGCAGTCACTTCCATCCCATAGAGCATAGTTGTTTTACTACACCCATACCTTACTTTTATAGCTCTAACTGTCTTTGTTCCCAAGTTATTGAGGGGACTTAGGACCTTAGGAATCACCCTGTATATATGAACTACAAACTGAAACAAAGAGGTTATTCAACAGTGACAAAAAATACGAATTAAAACTCAAAACCCAACAGGCAAAAGTAAAAATAATAATAAATATCAAAACCAGAATGCAGAAAGTGTCGAGAATGCCAAGCATTGGCTTTATCAAGGACCAGCGAAACTCTGCATTTTCTCACTTCCACAAAGACCTAGTTGAAAATGGGTTTCTGTCAAGTATCTTGTTCTTCTGGCTTCCGTTTTTTCGTGGGAGCAGCATGTACAAAAGTTCTTATTTGCTTTCGTGGTCTCTGTTGTAATTTTTTATTCTTTTCTTTTTCTTTTTCTTGTATTATTGGAAGTGATTTTTTCCCCAGGGAATGACATTTTTTAAGAGCGTTTTGTACTTTGGTTCACGTTTGGAACTTCACTTGGGCGGTATGGTTGCTTAATCACGTGGTAATACTGTATTCTTCTGTTGGTTTGTTCAAACCTTCTTACATTTTGTGAGTTTTTTTTTACAACATTTTTCTGTTTTTTGTGGGAGATGATGAGCATGGGTTGGGCCAGGAAAGTGATAGATGTATGCTAAAACTTTTGCTAAATTATATTTTTCCGCACCATTGAGGGCGGTTATGTTAAAAAATTTTTTGGGGGGGACGTATACTTGCTTATGGCTTTGCAGAAACCCATTTTCAACTAGGTCTTTGTGGAAGTGAGAAAATGCAGAGTTTTGCTGGTCTTTGATAAAGCCAAGGCTCGGCATTCTCGACACTTTCTGCATTCTGGTTTTAATATTTATTATTATTTTTACTCTTGCCTGTTGGGTTTTGAGTTTTAATTCGTATTTTTTGTCCTTGTTAAATAACCTTTTTGTTTCAGTCTCTGCTTTGTAATTTGTTCGTCCTGAATATTCGTCACTGCTGCGTTGCGCGTCATGTTCTTCAGAATGTATGTTAAAAAAAATTTGTTTTTAAATTTTGTCTTTAACTCTGCTTTTGGATATATACAGGGTCGGTGAGAAATAACTTCCTATTAAAAAGTGTTAATAACTTTTTTGAAAAATCACAGTATTTGGATGAAATGAAAAATATCGTGATTCCTAAACTGGTTGATATGTATTACCAATTTCTGACAGCAGCCCAGAATGAGCTAACGCCTGACACTGCGTCAACGTGCCCAGGTCGCATGCCGTTACGAAGTGTGGCAGAGTGTTGTGCAGGTGCCAAGATGGTGGCGCATTGTTCACGGACCTCGTGCTTCAGTTGATGCCAAAACCATCAAGAACTGTCGTTTCAAACTCATGAATACAGGACCTTTCAGAGACTCTCACAGAAGCGGTCGTACCTCAACATCTAGACAGGAGGGAAATGTGCAAGTTGTGAAGGAAATGTTCACCCAAAGTCCGCAAATGTCAACACGCCTGGCCGCTAGTGAAAGCGGTCTATCCTGTCACACAATACGAACTGTTTTAAAGGAGTTAGACTGGCGTTCTTGGAAGCCGCATTATTGCCAGGAATTATCAGCGGAAGACTGTGATCGTCGGATGGAGTTTGGCGAGACCATGCTTGCTTGGTATGCTGACTGGTCCCAGTTGTTTCACAACATCCTCTGGAACGACGAAACCGTTTTCCATGTTGGAGGATTTGTGAACCGCCACGCCGTGACTGGGCGCCAGAAGATCCCGGAAACATTGTTGAAATGAGGCAAAATCGGCCCAAAGTCACATTGTGGTTTGGCATGACCTCCAGTCAAGTTACGAGGCCATTTAATGAATGCAGATCGTTACCTAACCATGCTTCAAGAACATGTGTGGCCTACAATATCCACTTAAGACAACTTCAATGAGATCATATTCATGCAAGATGGTGCCCCTCCACATTTTCCACGCACTGTTCGTGAGTGGCTCGGCATTCAATTACCAGGACGTTGGCTGGGTCGTCGAGGTCCACATGAAGGGCTAGCAATAAGCCCTGACCTCACCCCGTGTGACTTTTTCCTGTGGAGGTGGGCGAAGGAAGAAGTTTATCGAACAAAACCAACGGCTTTGGATCAGTTGGAGGAACGCATTCGGTACGTTCTGGTTGGCATACCACGTGAGTTCCTGCTGAAGTCAGTCGAAGATGTTTCCAGACGATTGCAAAACGTTTTGACAATGTTGGTGACTATGTGGAATTTTAACACTTGTGCCTATGTGAATTTTAAATACTCTAGTAAAGTTGTATTATTCTACTGTGCCATTTAACTTGTTTCATTAAAATCGATTAATTAGTATTAAAGTTATTAAATATTTCTAACTGGGAGTTACTTTGCTCCCACCCTGTATATAATATGTGTATGTGTGTCGGACCCCCCCCCCCCCTCAGGTTTTGAAACATGGTTACACCACTGTTCTAGGCTACTGCAGAATCGGAACTCCATTCTCTTAAGGTCATGCTCTGTCCTTGGTAGTATTTCAGGGGTGTTATCTGTTATGAGCTTCCAAACCGGCCTGAAGTTAGGAACTCGGATGCCTACAGTGAGAAGTTTGACAGATTAAATGCAGCACTGAAAGCCAAATGCCTGGCGTTGGTAAACAAAAAAGGAGTCCTTTTACACCAGGAAAATGCAAGGCCCCATGTTGCATTACGGACACCAAAGAAGCTGCGGCAATCAGGCTGAGAAATAATGAGGCCTTCCCCATATTCGCCGCTTTCTTCCTCAGATTTCCATCAGTTACAATCCCTGAACAATTTCATTTCCGATGGCAAGTTTCGTAATGATGACGTGAAAGATTGCATTGACAACTTCGTTGGCACGAAGAATGAGAACTCCTACAGGAATGGCATATGCAAACTCATAATTGAAACATGGTCTTCTTTGATAAGGATAATTATGTCCTTGACTAAACAGCACATTGGTTAATCGTGGACACCATTATTCTTGCACTTCTCGCGTTTTCCCATTACTTTTACAGGTGCACAATATCATTATATCTTTCTATTGTTTCTGCATATAAGTGAAATAAGTCGCAAATCATTTTTCGTTTAAAGAATTACTTGAGCTCAGCAAATAAATGCGTATTGTTTTGCAAAAGTATAATACATTGCTTCTTCTTCTTTTTCTTTTATTGTGGTGAGGAAAGTAAGACACAGACCTTTGTTATCTGGTTATTTCTGTCTTTTCCTGCTATGCCATTCAACCGACCAGTAAAAGAAGTGCAAATTATGCTGTGTAAGAGAATAATTTACTCCTCTGCTCTTTGTAATTCATGTGGTGTACGGTAGTTTAGTTCGTTGCTCACTTAGTCTTTTGTATGTTTCTGATGGAAAGAACATTCCTAGCACTTGTCCAAATTGTCAGAAAGTCAAAAGGAAAACTAAATCGGAATTACTTTTCCTCTCACGAATCGCAAACTTGGGAATTAATCCTCACCTTCCGAACACACATCGTTATCTTAATTAAATAGACCCGGGGTAAATAAAGAAATATCCGAATGAAATAACCTCCCTCTAAAATCATCACCAGGCTTCCTCGCATCACTCCAACACTAATTAGATGATGAGGGAATTTATCATTTCTCCCTGAGATTAATGAGTTCGAGGAGAAGTCCCCTTGCTCCTCATCACGGACGGGATGCTGTGAAACAGCGTGCCTGGGGATTTGAATAACTTAAAGTGAGCGTATTTATTTGTTGGGAGGAGGCTGCCATTTTTATCAGACCACACAATCAATACTACTGTTCCTATGAAATTATTAATCTAATGTCCGCAATGGAAAGCATTCTCGAACACGCGTCTCGAAGAAAAGTTATTTCTCCGAGAGGTATTTGTCCCATCAAGATTCTATGGCTCCTATTATCAATTATTTCGAATTCTCGCAGGACCTCTCACGCGCACCGACATGAGCATCAATTAATTTGCGCTTTTCTAAGAAGAGACATAGTTGTAAATAAATTCCTAATCATGAAAATTGTTTTATCATGAAACAGCTGTTTGGTGAGTTTCAGCAATTTACTGTCTTATTCGTGCAAGGCGAGACTGTGAAATATAACAATGGAAGGATTCCACGAGACAAATTCTAGTAAAAACAGATGTCAAATAGCTAGAAGGAAAAACTATGGAATATGTTTAAATAATATTTCAAAATTTTCTTTATTTTACTAAAAATCGGTAATAAAGAGCGTAAAGAAAGTAATTCTTTGGCAGTTATTTATGCTAATAAAGTATCTTACAATTACCTTAATATAGAGAAATATTCTAAAAGTGTCAGCCTTTATGAGACAGAACGTCTTTTTTTTTTTTTTGCAAGGAACTTACCGAAATATCGATGGGTCTCAAAATTCTGAAGGAAAATTAATGGGATCTTCAAGTAATGTACAGCGGAAAAGCATTTACCCGAAACTCCCAACAGCGAAACAAATTATAAATACGGGGTGGGCCAAAAATAGGTATACAGTACTGATCGGGTCATGGCATTTCATATTCTTTTTTTATTTATTTTATTTTCCATGTTTATTCATTTTATTTTTCATTTTTATTTATTTTATTTTTCATTTTTATTTATATTTCATTTTTATTTATTTTATTTTTCATTTTTATTTATATTTCATTTTTATTTATTTTATTTTTCATTTTCATTTATTTATTATTTCTTTTACTTTAGAGGAATTGAGAAAGATGGCGGGGAATTTGAGTGAAGAACAAAGAAAGTGGATTCTGAAGCAGTATTGCAAGACTGAAAATGCCGAGAATGTGCGCAAAGCCTGACAAGAATCATTTCACACTACTCCACCAACACGTCTGAAAATTTATCGTATCAGAGATAAATTCGATGCGGTGGGTTCAGTGGTGAATGCACCAAAATCTGGACATTCTCGTGACAGAGGAAAATGAGATGAGTGTCGCTCTGATATCCGTGAACAGTTTGAAAAAGCCCACGCTACGTGCGTCTCAGGAGCTATACATACCGAGAACGTCCTTGCGACCTTTAACGCGTAGTTTGAAATTGAAGTCGAACCTTCCAAGACTCTCTCTTACATGTCCTTATGGAGGACGATTCTGACCTTCGGTCGCAATTTTGTGAGATGGTTCGCAACCAAATTTCTTGTGAACCACACTTTCTTGATAAGATCATCTGGTCAGATGAAACCTGTTTCAAGTTGTCAGGCCACGTAAACAGGCATACTAGTTTATAATGCGCAGATGAAAATTTTCATGTGACTGTCACAACGGAACCAGACAGGCTTCACTGTGTCGATACAACTGTTCGAACACCTTTGCTGTCTGCGGTTAACAAGAGAAAACGTCTCCGGTTCGCACAGGAGCACAAGGATTGGACAGTCGGTAATTGGAACCAAATTATGTGGTCCGATGAATCACGTTTTCATTTGCACCATGCCGATGGCCAGATGAGAATTTGGCGGAAACAGCACGAAAGCATGGACCCCAAATGCATTGCTACAGCCCTTCAAGCTGTTAGAGGCAACGTTATGGTTTGGGAAATGTTTTCCTGGCATGCTTTGGGCCCTTTAATTCGTGTTGATCAACGTCTGACTGGAACATCGTTGCGGACCAAGTGCATCCTGTCATGTGGATGGTTTATCCCAATGGCGATGGCTACTTTCAACAAGATAATGTTTCCTGCCATAGTGCTTGTATTGTACAGGACTGGTTTCAGGAACATGCCGGTGAGTTTACTTTGCTTAGGTAACCCCCACAATCTCCAGATCTCAACCCCATTGAGAATTTGTGGGATGAAGTTGAACGAGCCATCAGACAGCTGAATCCACCACCCTGCAATCTCACACTCCTGGAAAGTGCTATTCATCAAGCATGGTCTCAGATTCCACAAACCACTTACCAACATCTCGTGGAGTCCATACCACGAAGAATCGACGCATTATTAAAGACTGCCCAACGAAGTACTGAGGTGGTGGTCATTATAAAGTGGCCACTCAGTGTATATGTTTTTTTCTTAACATCCACTAAAATAACACAATAGCGATAGCGTCTTCTTCAACTAACTGGTACTACGAGAGATACAGCACGTGTTGCTTTTCCGTATGCGCAGTCTCGTTGCTTCCACCTGGTGTCGGTGTTGCATCGGTTGCCAGCTACGGGCCACTAGTGGCATTTTCTTGGAGGCCTACAATTCACGGCGATGCTTAAGGGCCATCAATGGCACTGCCACCAACGGACCGCTACCGGGCCATGAGCGGTAGATTTCAGCCAGCAATGATGCATCAATGCCAGCTGGTGACCAGCAGTTTCCCAACACTTATGTCTTTGCTAGGATATAAAGGGTTTTCTGAGTTGTTCTGAACCTAAACGACAGCAAAAAACACTTTTAATTCCCATAATCTTTAGGATGGCAACAGAAAATGCTCTTTGTCAAATAAATTAACAGGAAGAGACAAAAGCGCTTCCTCCAAACTTCACGTAGTTTTAAATTCAACCTTTGAATCATCAAAGATGGAATTATTTCTTTGCGAAAGAGCGGTTCTAATGGCATACTGTATTTCACTGCAAAATGACCCCACCCTGATTTTGCAGCTCAGAAATTGTTTTATAAAATTTCATCGCGTATTCGTCACACTGTGGATTTTTGTTCGTCAGGCTGACTTAGAATGCATGGAAACAGAGCAGTATGGTGAGCTATGTGATTTTTCTTACATGATTGGAGATGTGCGTAAACATCATGACACTGACCACTGCCTACTGTGCGGACTGAGTGGCGTGTGATCCAGCATTCCCAAGTCATATTTCAGTACAAAAAATTCGGAATGCAGTAAGTGTTGTACTAATTTAAGTCTAAAATGATACAATGAGGTGATAAACATTTATCTCTGATTAAGTATAAATATATAAACTATTTTGTGGTCTTCAAGACGAAAGTCATCTTGTTTTGTGAAGTGTGTAGAAAGAGAGAGCTAAGGAAAGAGAGTACTCAGTGAGTGTAAAACTTGTTGCGAGATTAGCATAAACTAAAATGTAACAAAACTTGAGGACGGGTTGCGTTTGAACTGGAATTTTAAATGCCTTGGATGGCTGTGAAAGTGTCGCCCTATGGTAATGCGATTAATATGTATCAACAAACTATTTATTGGGTTGGTGCGAATAAAATGTCCGCCGCGAACGAGCAGTGGAGACAGGCCCCCACCACAGCAGAATAGAACCACCCACAGGTGCTGCGGGTATTATGTCACAGAGTTACTATACATAGCTAGCATGTGTGTGAAGAACAAGGTTCAGGCGTAGTTTGTTTGGACATAACGTGGCTTGCAAAGGAAACATGCAGATGCCGGATTTGAGAATCCTTCCTGCATGGATTTTAACTGGGCCATCCTGCAGGAATTGGCGCTCGAAACGTTAACAAAGCATTTGGGGAGAATACAACCAACGAAAGAACCATTCGGTGATGGCTTGTGAAGTTTCGAAGCGGAGATGCGGACCTGCAAAACTAAGCACGTGATCACCGACCTGTTGCTGTTTCTGACGATGTTCTGTTACGTGTGGTTGAGGCGGAACCCCGAAAAATGTGTCGTGAGATAGCGGCAGAGGTAAGTGTCCACCACACGAGAGTTGTTCGGCGTCTGGCTGCGTTGGGTAAGATCAAAAAGCTGGACACGTGGCTGCCGCATGAGTTGACAACTGCCAACAAGACTAGGCCTTTGGAAGTCTGCACTTCGCTGCTTGCCAGGACGTGCAGACTTTCAAACAGAAGCGTGAGGAGTGTGTCTTTTTTGATTGCCAGGAATAATCAGGAACCTGTACTGCATCGAATCGTCAGCTGCGACGAGAAGTGGGTACTTTATGATAATCGGAAACGATCTGCACAATGGCGGTTTAGGATGCACACCATTCTGTCCTTTATGGTAATCGGAAACGACCTGCACAATGGTGGCTTAGGATGTCGTCCAGCAAAGCACAGCCTGCTAGACGGCATCTTAAGCCACCCTTACACACCAAGAAGAAGATGCTCCTTGCCTGGTGGTCTACAGCCGGGATAATTCATCGGAGTTTCTTGACAAGAGGCCAAACCATCAATGCAGAACGTTATTGTGCTGTATTACACCAGATGCACCTGAAATTGCTGCAGAAACAACCGGCTTTGGTCAACAGACATGGTGTTCTTCTGCTCCAGGACAACGCTCTCCCTCATGTCGCACAACGAACGATGCCGACAGTATTGGACTATGAAGCACTGCTTCATCCTGCCTATTCTCCGGACTTGTCATCGACAAACCATCACATGTTTTGTCGCCTGGATCACTTCCTGTCCGGGGAACAGACAACGAGATTCAACGTGCAGTTGATGACTTCTTCAGGTCCCTAGCCACAAACCCTTTTTCGTTCCGGAATCATGGCCTTGCCGGACAGAGGGCAACTATGTGTCGATGCCAAGGGGGATTATTTTGCGTAGGTAAGTTGTCCTACTTTTCCGTTCTCGCCGTCTTCGTGTAATGGTCCTTTGCCAGACATTTCACTCTCACCAACCCAATGGATGCAAACAGATATTTAATACGAGCGGCGGTGAAGACAGCACTCCAGACTTCGGCAAAATAAAAACAACAGAGAAACTTCAGACACAGAAGTTTAAATTAGATAAATCCGTACTTCACAATACTATACTAGAATAGCATTTATAGTATAATGCGAAAAATACCGGCTCACATCAATAACAAGAAAGATGACACCGAATTTTCGGGTGTAATTAGCACGTCTTTTGAATCCGTTCTGACGCAAATTAAATTTAGTATAGCTATTCAAGGTCAATGGAACCGGTATGGAAAACAATAGTATCTGACGGAAGAAAGAAGTTTTTCAATCGGGTCTTTAATCCCTCAGATATTGCTGTAAACGGAATCGTGAGCTTACGAACTCTTAGAAACAGAGTTATCGACAAAAATAAGATATGACTTTACATTCCTTGGTGGGAAAACCATGCATTATTTTAGGAAGAAAGTATTCACAAAAGGTTTATCCATGTGAGCGGTATCGGTCCAAGAAAAAAATTTTTAGTCGAGTTTTCAGGAGCCCAGATTTTGCTACAAATACACCAGAAGTAGAAATGAACACTTATGACTCCTGGTGGCCAAACCATTCTTTACCAAACATTAGAAATTACGTGAAAAATATTTTCCGTCAGGTCTTGTATGCGATACAGGAAGAATATTCCAATTCGGAGTTTTAGGAGCAGAAAACGCAATTTACCATTGTGCGCCCTAGAGGAAAGTCTATGATTTACTTGAAAATTTTGAATTTATAGGAAAAACATTTCGCATCGGAAACACTATGCAACAAAGAAGAAAATTTTTCAAATCGGACTTTTAGAAGTAGAGATATTGACAGAAATAAGATCTACGCCCCTGGCGTAGAAACCACGCATTGTTTCAAGAAGAAAATGTTCCTAAAATGTTTGTCGACATGAGTAGTATCGGTCCACAAAAGACTTTTTAACAATCGAGATTTTAGAAGCTCATATTTTGCTGCAAATACATCAGAAGCGGAAATTAAGACTTACGCCACCTGGTGGCCAAACCATTTTTTACAAAAATTGAAATTACGTGCAAACGATTTCCCATTAGGAGCTGTATTCGGTGCAGAAATAATTTTCCAGATCGGAGATTTAGAAGTAGAGATATAGGGGAAAACGCAATTTACCTTTACGCTCCCAAGCGGAAAGTCTATGAATTACTTGAAAAGTTTGAACTTATATGAAAAACATGTCACACTGGAAACACTATCCAACAAAGAAGGAATTTTTCAAATCGGACTCCTAGAAGTAGATATATTGACAAAAATAAGATATACATTACGCCCCTGGCGTAGAAACCATGCATTATTTTAAGAAGAAAATGTTTCTAAAAGGTTTGTCGACATGAGTAGTATCGGTCTACAAACGACGTTTTTTTCAGTCGAGAATTTAGAAGGTCATATTGTTTTGCAAATACAGTACATCAGAAGCGGAAATTAAGATGTACGCCCCCTGGTGGCCAAACAATTTTTATACAAAAATTAGAAATTATGTGCAAACGATTTCCCACCAGGAGCTGTATCCGGTGCAGACAGAATTTGCAAATCGGAGATTTAGAAGCAGAGATATAGGGGGAAAACGCCATTTACCTCTACGCCCCCTAGCGGGAAGTCTATGAATTACTTGAAAATTTGAAATTATATGAAAAACATGTCACACGGAAAACACTATCCAACAAAGGAAGAATTTTTCAATTCGGACTCCTAGAAGTCGAGATATTGACAAAAATAAGATATACATCTACGCCCCTGGCGGGGAAACTGGAATATTTTAGGAAGAAAATATTCCGAAAAGTTTATCGATGTGAGTGGCATTAGTCCGCGAAAGAATTTTTTCAATCGATATTTTAGAAGCTCAGATTTTATGGCAAATACATCAGAAGCGAAAATTAACACTTACGCCCCCTGGTGGCCAAAGTTTACTTTACCAAAAATTCAAAATTATATGCAAAAGATTGTGCATCGATTGCGCTGAAAAAAAAATTTCATAGCGGAGTTTTAGAAGTAGAATTATCGGAAAATATGCAATTTATTTTTACGACCCCTAGCGGAAAATCTATGCGTAATTCGAAAAAGAAACTATATTCAAAACACTCTTCGACATAAATGGAATCGAAAGATAAAAGATTTTTTCAATCGGATGTTTAGAAGCAAATATGTGGAACAAAACGTATTTTTGAATTCGACATCATCTGCATTTACGTCCTCTAGCGGCGAAATTGTACATCGTAAAAAAAGAAAGGAAATGAAGGATCATCATTCGCATATTTCAAGCTTTCGAATGCAACAAGAATTTTTCAAATCGGATTAATAGTTGCACAGATACCGTGGGTACAGACTGACGGACGGACGGACAAACCGATAACATAAGCACGATCTTTTTTTTACAAAAGACGTGCTAATAATTTGCTTTACATAAGAATGTGCAGTGTTTCTTTTATAAGTGTAATATGATATTGATTAAAGTATGCCGAAAACAGTTGAATAATAGGACACTGCTTTAGGAATTCAGTAGTCTTTATTTGTGAGGAATCGCGGTTCTTTTACAGTTTCACCCGCGATGAGTGGTCTCGAGATAAAATCTACTTTCCTTGCATTGCTCTGCTAAGGAAATAAATCGTCATTAGCATGCCAGTGTGTGAACCACAGTTAACTATGCAAAGTTTGAATAACGGCTGAAAGCAATTTTTCGATTTGGTGCCAGTTTCTGCTACTACTCGCTCCCCACAGTCGTCGTCGCTGCAAATCATCGATTGTTTGTTTTACACTTAAGAAGCTTATATGCTATTTTGTTTTTAGGATGCACCGTTCTGCTGCATGTGCTGCTTACGCCCTAAACCAAGGGATCTGATTTTCGTGTAAAATATTTTACGAGAGTACATTACGAAATTTATTCGCGTTTCTCAGACTGTTAAAACCTACTTTTCTCAGACTGTTAAAACCTACTTTTCTCAGACTGTTAAAACCTACTTTTCTGTATGACTTGCTGTTTATGGACTAAAATGTGGAAATTCATTTGTTGATTTTTTCATTGATTTGAAATAACGTGTGGTTCTTTTTGCGGCAGCACTGTATGATAAGTGCTCATTGAATTACGACCACTCCTGTACAAAATGAGTTACAGCCAATACTGGCATAACGAAGAAAAAGGCATGGCCTCATTATAATGAGGTGTGCATAAGGGGTTGGTCTGTGTGAGAGTGAAGCTAGGTACGTAATAAGTAAAACCAAAGATTTATCGGAGTTTACGAAAACTAAATTGTGGACGCACGAAGGGTTGGTGCGCCCATTTAGAAAATGGCGACCCTTGTGGGTAGTTACAGTACCTACATGGTTAAAGTGTACCAGGAGTAGTGGCAAAATGGCAAAACAACCATTCGGCGATACAATTGTACGAAAGCTGGATTCCAGAGGTGAACATAGCCTTGCATAAGGCAATCGGAGTTGCACAGTTTCGCAGTTGATGGCCCAGTACAAATCGATCAACCAGAAACAAAATCTCTCACACGATTATGCGTGGAACTCTAATACAGATGAGGTACAAGACCATATGTCGTGCACGCCACTCTCATTTAACAACAATCCATTGACGTCAACTGCCCTCCTGGTACCCAATAGCATGGGGATTGAACGACAGAAGATTAGGAGCAGGAGTGCTTGTACGATGAATCAGGATATGTACTCAATTCTGAGAATGGTGGAGTCCATATTTGGCGTCAGCAGCATGAAGCTGTAGATCTTTCATGCATAGCAATGATTACCAAAGTCGGTGGGCGCGGTTGCATGACACGGAGCATGTTTGGCTGACATAAAATTGTACCACTAGTGCGTGTTGTGAAGTGCCTACCATAGAAGTGATGCACATATCAAGACGACTAGTAGCAGTAATAGGCCCTTGCCGGCATAGCTTTATAGGGAAAGCATTCGGCCCCGGAGCAGGTAGAAGGATGTGGGTTCTAAATGCCACCGGCAGAGACAGAGTTTGAATTTTACAATGTGGACTAAAGTATGGACACTAGCTACTACAGGAACTGCTTGTGGGCCAAATACACCCCACAGTATTGTACCTTCACTTTAAGGGGGAGGGTTTCTTCAAGGATGATAATGTATCATGGGGCTTGCCTCTTGCTGCAGTGGTGCTTCAACGAACACAGTGCTGATTTGAGACATCTCAGTTGGCCCCAAAATTCGCCTAACCTCAACCTAGTTGAATGCCTGTGGGATGTTGTAGAACTGCAGGTGATGCAGTTGGACAGACCACCCCGCTCCAGACTGGAACTGTAGACTGCAATACAAACAGCTTAGTTGCACATCCCCACGTAAAGTACAGGCCCCTCGCTGAGTCAATGTCACGCCGGGTGGCGGTTGTTATTTGGAAGAAAGGAGGGCCTACGTAGTATTGAGTAGGTGATATTAATTAATCTAGTGGCAACTCAGTGTATTTCGTTTCTTCCCTCAGATATCTTCATTTCAGTGTTGAATCTTGTAGAGTGTAAGCACATTTGCAATTATAGATGCCCTAACTGACCCAATTTCTGTCTTGGTATACTAAATTCTAAACAATACATGTAATTGTTAAACGAGTGCGTTAGTTAGCAGAAAAATGACAAATGTCGTACATGTTATTTCTGGAAAAAGTCACAAACGCAACCTGTTCTCATCACTGAGATAAGAGTCGGTTTCAAAGGGTCTCTGGATATTACAAACACCTTGATTTAATACTTTTTCTTCCCTTAAGGAAAAAAATTATGCACGATAACTCAAACCTACTACACAGCTTCAGATCAAACTTCTACGCAGAGACATCCCAATTTATTCATGCCTCCGTCATCCAGAACAGACAAGTTTGCAGCATCCACCATCGTGATTAACTTTTTATTTTATTGTTTGGGTGTTTAACGAAACCGTGAGCAACTTAATGGGCTGTGAGCAGTCGCCCGTTCCTGATTTAGCGCCACTGGTTCCAGAGAAGGGAGAAAGCCAGTGCCACAAGACAAACACAACATCCGTGCCTCACTGAGATTCGGACGAATGGTAACAACTTCAAAAGAGCATTTATTTACAAAAAAAAGACAACATACAAACACAAATTTTCACCGGGAAAAAAAATTGCACAATAACTCACCGGCAACGACAATAACAACACACAATCAATATCGCAATAAACAGAGTACTCTACAGGAAGAAGCAGACGACATCAGAGCAAGTTGAAGAATAACACACGGCAAGATAAAAAGAAAACAGTTGCACAACAAACAATACATACAGGACAGACCACTAATGAAGCAAGGCGGTAAAGAAAAGTCAGCCGAGTTTGTCAAAACTGTCAAGGGAAAAAAAACAAACACACACACGGTCCGACAACAAGCTGCAGCCGAAAAAAAACAAAACCTGGTAGTTCGGAGAAATGCGTTGACAAATGGCTGTAAGCCGACGAACAACAAAAATTTCCATTTAAAGCGTATCTCGGTCAGTAAGACCGACAGCAACACAGAAAAAAACAACCACTAGAAACTAACACCCCGTACCATTAACACAACACACAAAGCACAATATTCAAATATCACCAAGAAATTAACACACAATGCACAATATACAAATAGCACCATGAACACAATAAAGAATGCACAATACACAAATAACACCATGAAAACTTTGTGAAAAAGAACACAGGAGTTAAACTTGCAGACAAGCATCACCACCAAATAAATTCGGGTCGAAACAGTGAATTCGCACTGTATGCACAGCACTAACCACAAAAATAAACACCGATTACACAAACAAAATCAAGAAACACGTCGGTAAGGTTCAGAACCAACACACAAAAAAAAACCCTCGGTACCACGCGCCAGCAGTACCCGTTCAGCAAGAAAAAAAAAGTTAAAACAAAAAAATAAAAACAACCACAACATTAAACACAAAACCGTGCGACAGTAAACTGTGTGAAACCGACGAGTAATAAATATAAAATAGGTGAACGACACCAAAAGCAAACTAGAAAAAAAAGCCGACACTTGAGCAACAAAAAACAAAACAAAAACACATCAGACAATGTGCATGCCACAGCAAAAATGCAATCAACATCAACAAAACAACATAAAACACCTTGGTAACAGTAAACAATAAACAGAAAATACCAAAACGCTTAGCCGGCACACAAAAAAGTTTGTCGACCAACGGCTTGAGGCCGACGGAAAATAAAATAAAAAGAAAAGAAAAAGTCAGTAAACGCTACCGACAACAAATTAACGGGAATGTGTGTGCACGGAAAGCAACAAGAAGATAAACTAAAGGAGACACTAACCCACTGACACAGATCTACGGTATGTACAAAAATTATGCACTAAACAAAAAAACACCAATAAAAAATAAATAAATATAAATATAATAAACTCTGGCTATGGGAGGAGAGCAATAATGCCTGCAGAAACATGAAACCATGACAAATATGGAGACCAGAGAGAGAAAAAGGCAGGCACATCCTGCCGAACCCGCGCCATGTCATACTCAAGTTGGAGGACCGATCTGATGGATGATCGGTACCTCCTGCCTAAAAAACACCCGGGCCGGATGATAACGCCGGAGAGAAGCTCGATCCACGCTTGAGTGGTAAAACAAATAAATCGTCAACTTCGCTTGGAGAATGATGAATGCACAAACAGAACTGTGGACATCTACAGGGGAGAATGGCGTCGGAGGAAATAAAAATGGAACATTGTATGAGGACAAGGGCAAACTTTGGAAAGAAGGGAAAACATAATCGAAAACAAGGGCTGCAACACCAGACAAGAATCATAGGAATGTGACACATCACCAAGTGTAGAACAAAAGAAGCAAAGCAGGGAAGCCAAATGACGAAAACGATGAAGGGTACGCGGAGTGAGCAACCGACGGTGTAGGTGCAGCCAATGAATGTCCCGGGCTTTCGGGGAAGCCAGTGAAGTCGATGGATCACTCCATGTACCTGGAAGATCTGTAGCTGAAACAGAAGGAATTGCTAATGGAGCTGTGAAATTGGTAAGAAAATGCGAATAAGAAGCTTGGTTGTAACTTGATGGGGTAAAAATGGAGAATCGTTTAAGCAGAGAACAAAGGGAAGACTGAGCGACGGGGCGGAAGACTGAATGAGGCCAATAGAATTGACAAGTAAAGGATAAAGACGAATAAGACAGGATTGAATAAGACAGAACTGTGCACGATGCTGAGGGGTATCAAGTAACAGAGGGGAAAAGGCGATCAAAAGATTTCCAGTGAAGAGAAGAATCAAAAAGTTGAGAAACCTGAACGACGCCACTTGCAAACCAAGTGGAGAAGTTCAGGTACTGAAATTTGGAGAACGAAGGGCAGAGGAGAAGAAAAGTGGTTCCGCAAGGAGATCGTTAGTCGAAGCTGGGGGGAGGCGGACTGGACATAAGGAGTGCCAGAGGAGAAAACGGTACGGTAAGTAGCGGGAAAGTGATTGGGAATGAGTGGAAAGAGGTCCATGCGGATAAAAGTAGCTAGAAAGAAAAGGACTTCGTGGAAAGAGCAAAGTGTCAATTATAGTAATCGAAGAACCGCAAGGAAAGGAAAAAATCCTCAAAAAATGTTGGAGATGGAAAGCGTTCGATTTAAGGGACAAATCCGGAAGGGCAAGACCACCAAAAGAAACCGGAAGGACAAGCGTGGATCGATGAACCCAATGTACGACATCCCAAATAAAATTTGTAAAAAGACATTGAACGTGACGAAGAAAGAGGGGAGGAGGAAATGAGCAAACCAAGTATGAGAAAGGGCCGGAAGAAGAAAAGCGGAAAGAAGATGCGACCTGCTAAAAAAAGAAAGAAACGGTTTCAAACGGCGAAAAGGGGCAAGGCGTCGATTCATGTCCTGCACCAAAGGGGACCAAGTGGCGGCAGCAACCGCCACCGGGTTCCCGATGAACACTCCAAGAAGTTTGATGACCGTGGTCGACCACCGGGCACCCCAAGGGCGGTCGCCGCGGGACGACCACGAGCCAGCCCACAAGCCAACAGATTTAGAGGTATTAAGAGCCGCACCTGAAATTGAAGCATACTCAGTATAGGTAGATAAAACAACACCAAAAGCCTGTTGGGAACGTAAAAAAAGAGTAAGGTCGTCCGCATAGGCCGACAAAACCACGCGATGGTGCCGTGTGGAGGCCACACCACGCGGAATGCCTGCCAGCAAACGAGATCGAGGAAATAAGAAGTGGTTCAAACGTGAGGGCAAACAGTTGACCCGACGGGGGACAACCCTGCCGGATACCGCTTGCAAAAGGAATAGCAGCCGTCATAAAAGAAGAGGTCCGAACACGAAAGTAAGAATGGGAATATAGATTGGAAAGTGCCTGACAGAAAAGGGAAGGAAAGCCAAAGTGACGAAGAACAGAGAAAAGATAAGAATGATGGACAGAATCGAATGCTTGTTTCTGATCTAGGTTAAAAAATAGCAAGAGGTTCAGAAAGACGGGAAGCAAGAGAGTGTAAATCACGGATGGTAGTGATGTTAGTTGCAATCGAACGGGAAGGGATCGTATAAGTTTGGTCAGGATGAATAATAAATTGTAGAACAGGGTTAAGGCGAAGAGCCAGAATTTTGCAAAGATCTTGTAGTCGGTGTTAAGAATCGAGATGGGGCGCCAGTTAGATAGAAGACCAAGATTACCAGTTTTAGGAATTAGGCGGAGAAGAGCAAAAGCAAAGTCAGAAGAAACGAAAGTCGAAGAAGAAAAGATCGAGTTGAAACAAGCAACGAGAAGAGGAAGCAGAGCAGGAAGAAAGGTTTTATAAAAAGAAAGTGGAAGACCGTCAGCCCCAGGGGCGGAGCGGTCATTCAGACTAGAAATGGCAAAACGAACCTCCGAGGGAGAGATCGGTGAAACCAAGGAGGGGAAAAAAAAGACGGGACCTGAGGAAGATGTGATAATAATGGAGAATTCTCTGCAGGCGGCAGGACCCGCAATCGAAACCGATCAGTGAAGTACTGAAAAGTTCGATCACAGATCTGCACTGGATCAGAAACAGTTGAGCCATCTGGAAGCGAGAGAAAAGAAATGTTGGAACTCAGAGCACGGTGGGATTCAAGATGTCGAAGGTGTTGAAACGGGTCATCATGAAAATGTAACTTGGAAAACTTTAACCGGGTAAGAGACGAAGAAGCAAAGGAAGATAGAATGCTATGAAGTTGTGATTGAAGAGCTGCAAACGATGGATCTGAAGGAGAAAGGAACTGTAGTTTACGGTGAAGAATAGTTAAATCATGAAAGCGGTGAAAACGGGACGAAAAAAGAGAACTGACGTGCAAACGATAGGATAGAAAGTTTGGTGGAAAGCCACAGAGCTGCTGGGTCAACCGTGAGAGGAAGTTCAGAAATGGATGAAGAAATAATCGAACGAACTTCGGCCTGAAACGTGGGATCGGAAAGGAGAAAATCATCGAGAGACCAAACCGGGGAGGGGGGACAGAGAAAGAGGACACAAATATTTCCAGAAGAACAGGACGATGGTCGGAGGAAACAGAAGGATGATGGGTTACTTCAACAAGGGAGGAGTGGAGGAAACTAGAAACATAAAACCGGTCGAGACGAGCCGCAGCATGCGCTAAGGCGGCCGGAGGAAACCATGTGAATTCACGGGACAGAGGGTGGATGGTACGAAATGCGTCAATGAGACAAAAATTACTAACTAGTTGAGACAGTTGGGAGGAAAGGTTAAGGCGACTCTCCCCGGAACCATCACGGTCAAGACCCGGTTGGAGAGTGCAGTTGAAGTCACCACCAATAAGAACGATTTCAGAAGGAGGAATTTGGGAAAGAAGGAAATCAAATGCGAAAGAAGAGCATCAGCATCAACCGATGATTGTGGCATATGCAAATTGAAAACATGAAAACGACGGGAAAGATAACTAAAGGAGATACCTTGAAAGGAGCCCAGCAGACTCTGTGACTCAACGATATCTGAAAGAAAGAGAATGAAACCGAGTACGGAATGCAATCGCTGTACCGGACCCAATGTGCGTCCGGTAGTTGTGATAAAAAGCGTAGGGCCAGCGTCTCCAGCAGGAATACCCGGTCGCCAAGGAACAGTTCGTCTCCTGGAAGAGGAGGATATCTGTCCTCAGGAAACGAACGTCCTCGAAGACCAAAGCATTCGCGGCTGAAGACGCAAGGCCTCTACAGTTAAAGCAGAGCACATTTAGGGAAGGCATCACTGGGGCGGCTGCATCCAGCCTTCCAGTTCTGCCTTCAAAACTTTAAGTAAATACGCCAACCGGCGAGCGTACTGCTCTGTCCCGGATGGCAGATCAACATTTAATAAGAACTCATGCAGGAACGTCAGTTGGGTTAGCATCTCCGGAAGTTGAGAGAGTTTACTTGCTATACAAGGGAGAGTAATCAATTTCGCCCGTCTGGGGCGAGCAATCAAGGCATACAGATCTGTGAATGAGAGGGGAGTTAAGGGCACCTCAATGTCAGCAAACATAGAGGTGATGTCAACCAGAGAGGGGCAGGAGAGTCGTCATCAGATTCAGCAAATAAAGTTTCTTCAGAATCGGGATCGGTAACGTCCATGGAATCATCGTTCGGCAAACAGGTAAAACGGTTGTAGATGGAAACTGAAGAAGTAACAGGAGCCGGTCCAGGTGAAGGTGACGAGGATGTAGCCGTCTTCCTGGATTTCTGGCGGTCCGAGGAACTCGCACGACGGTTCGCTGAGCCAGGGGAGTTTTGCCTCTTGGTCCGCTGAACCTTGGGGGTGGAGGCCCCTTCAGACGCTGGCAACGGTGGAAATTCCTGCAGGTCAGTGGATGCCGAAGCAACACGGACCACTGGAGGTGATACGACAGAGGTGGAACCAGGATCGGCAGCTGGAACAGGTTGAGTGGGGAGGGTGGGGGAAGAGTCCGGAGCGGTGGGCAGAGTCCCCGCTGGAACAGCAGCATCAAGTGATTGAGTTGGAACAGTAGCAGCTGTGGAATGTGGGCATGCCGATGCAAGGTGACCTTCACCCTTGCATCAGAAGCACTGAACGCCAGCAAACAGATTGAAAATGTAGGTCCGGGTTTCAGTTATGAGTTCCAGGGTGGTTGGCCGGTTAACTATTGCTTGTGGGGTTGGAAAGATGACTCTGTATTGACGACGACCGCCCTGAACATGTTCCAGGGGGAGTCGCGAGCAGCAGCTGGGAGGTACTTTGTGGTACCAACCACTCGCCCCATGGTGTTAAGGGCATCAATTAATACCGAGTCAGGCACAGCTGTGGGTACTGGAGACAAGGTGACAGTCACTGGTCTTTGAGCTGCTGCAACTGGTTGGAGATGTACGGAACCAATGTCCAAGCCAAAAGCAAGGATTTTGTCCACTGCCTGTTGATGAGTGAAGTGCACGACAACACCCCCTCCCAAGCGGATAATAGACACAATGCTTTCTCCGGGTACAACTTTAGAAATAGCATTTAAATATTGGGGGAGGGGGTGTCGCGCAGAGCAGGAACAAATACACTTAAAAGTAAGGCAGACGGAAGTTCCTTACCTTGAGGAGAGTCAGTGGTAATGTTATCCTTAAAGCGGAAGCAACACGTGTAAACTCTGGTCGCGAAGACACAGAAGCACTATGTAAAGTAGAAGTCGCACTCACAGCCGCGGCGAACGAACGAGACACAGGAATAGAAGAGCTGGGTACCTCTGACCCAGCCTCCGGCAAATTTGTAACCAGCGGTACAGTTGGCGACGAAACCACAACACTATTTGACTGAACACCATTCATGGTGGTCACGGAAGATACAGACGACGAAGAAAGCGCAGAGGAAGGAGATATAGACGGGTATATGGCACTCATGCTGGTGGAGGTAGTAGCCAGCCCGGCTACTAACCCTCGCGGCTCGAGCGTTGCAGCTTGCAACACTCAAGAACAGGCAAAAAACGAAAAAATAAGCACGTACAGCTTGTACGCCTCACTACTTGCGAGGAAGGAACTCAGGTAATAACACACGAACTGTCAAAGAACAAACGCAAAAAAAAAACCACAAACTTCACACGAAACTTCTAATACTGGCAGGAGCTCGAAAAAATGCGACTGATCAGTCAGAAACCAGCGCTTAGACCACTCTATAAAGGAACTTTTTTTTTTTTTTGATTGGAGGTTTAACGACCACCGTGAGCAACTCAATGGGCTATAAGCAATCGCCCGTCCCTAATTTAGGGTCACTGGTTCCAGGGAAGGAGAGAGCCAGTGCCGTAAGACAAACACAACATACATGCCTGACCGGGATTCGAACCCGGACCCCTTACGGACCAATGATTAGAGGTCAGCGCCTTAGACCACTGCGCCACCAGCGCGGCAACTTGCTTTGTCAAGTTCATGTATTTATTAACATTTTGTAACGGCGTGCATGAAAATTATGTTAATACCAAAGCGATAGTTTCTGGGATAACTAACATCAAAACTTGCTTATTATTGTTCCTGTAAGACGAGATTCTACAGCTCGTTTTAAATTAAGGCACAGAATCGTTTCCAGGAAACATTCAAAATATTCAAATATTGTGTTACATCTGTAATAAATGCTACACATTTGTCATATTCTTTGTTCAAATTGCTTTCAAAAAATTCAAGAAACGTCATTTTTATACCGAGTTCGCTTTCTTTAAAACATACTTTGATTTCCAAATATGTGTACATCTGAATTCGGTTTCATCATAATACGACAACACTTCGAGAGCAAATAAAAGATCAAAAAACGCTGGCGAGGAAAGTGGGAACCTCAATTTTGACATCTCACTTTTCGATTTCTATGACCTGAAAGTAGGTATGTAGTTTCAGTTTAAAACAAAAAAGATGACACCGAATTTTCGGGTGTAATAAGCACGTCTTTTGAATCCGTTCTGACACAAATTAAATTTATCTAAGCTATTCAATGTCAATGGAACAGGTATGGAAAACAATAGATCTGACGAAAGAAAGAAGATTTTCAATCGGGGTTTTAATCTCGCAGATATTGCTGTAAACGGAATCGTGAGCTTACGAACTCTTCGAAACAGAGATATCGACAAAATGAGATGTGACTTTACGTCCCCTGGTGGGAAAATCATGCATTATTTCAGGAAGAAAGTATTCTCAAAAGATTTTTCCACATAAGCGGTATCGGTCCAAGAAAAAAATTTAGTCGAGTTTTCAGGAGCACAGATTTTGTTACAAATACATCAGAAGCAAAAATTAAATCTTATGACCCCTGGTGGCCAAACCATTCTTTACCAAACATTAGAAATTATGTGAAAAATATTTTACATCAGGTCTTGTATGTGATACAGGAAGAATGTTTCAAATCGGAGTTTTAGGAACACTCCGATTTGAAAAATTCTTCTTGGAATATTTCAGGAAGAAAATATTCCAAAAAGGTTTATCGAGGTGAGTGGCATCATTCCACGAAAGAAGTTTTTCAATTGACATTTTAGAAGCTCAGATTTTATGGCAAATACATCAGAAGCAAAAATTAACACTTACGCCCCCTGGTTGCCAAAGTATTCTTTACAAAAAATTTGAAATTATATGCAAAAGATTTTCCATTAGGAGATGTATCCGTTGAAAAAATGTTTTTTAAATCGGAGTTTTAGAAGAAGAGTTATCGGGAAAAATGTAATTTACTTTTACGCCCCCTAGCGGAAAATCTTTGCGTAATTTGAAAAAGTAACTATATCTAAAATACTCTTCGACATAAATGGAATTGAAAGATAAAAGAATTTTTTCAATAATGTTTAGAAGAAAATATGTGGAATAAAACGTATTTTTGAATTCGACATCATCTGCATTTACGCCCTCTAGCGGCGAAATTGTACACCGTAAAAAAAAAAAAACGAAATAAAGGATCATCATTCTCATATTTCAGGCTTCCCAGTGCAAAAAGAATTTTTCAAATTAGACAAGCAGTTGCAGAGATATCGTGGGTACAGACGGACGGACGGACGGACGGACAAACCGATATCATAAGCACGATCTTTTCTAACAAAAGACGTGCTAAAAAGAAAGAGGAGAGAAAATGAAAATTTCCCGAGCCTTACCTCTATAAGTTATATCCAGAGGTAATTGTTGAGTGCAGGGGTTAAAAGCTTAAACACAGTGCAACCCCCCACCCTTAAATATTTATATGTATGCCCGTGTAGGTGCTTTAGCCCAGTCTCACATTCTGAATTGAGAGCACGCTGAACTCAAGGTAGATTCCGTCACAAAAATCTAACACCGTTTTGTCATATTTTTCTCTGGTTAAATGATTGTAAGTACAATCGCAAATATATATGACTTGTTTCGGTAACCATATGCACTTTCGGTGCTTTATTTTGTTCATGTAAGCTCAGTTGAACGACGTGCATTACCAGAACGGTATTAATTACTAAATGCGTTGAATGTGAATGTGAGCGGCAGCAAAAGAATATTAAAAAAAATAATACCTCACAAAAATTTAATACAGAAAAGATGACCTCATTTGAGAAAAGCAGCAATGCCAAGAAACTAAAAAAAAAAAAAAAACGGGCTGTTCTGTAATAGACTCCGTGAAGCAAACAGTGAAAGTGACAACGTGAGACTGTTATGCGAATGAAACACACTCGGATTCGGGTAAACTAATGCATCATATTCAACAAAGGAACACGCTTAGAGAAACAAATGGCATGTCCAGAAAACCGGATAAAGCTGATGAAGGTTGCATCCTATCAGGAGAAAACTCTTCATATCTGCAAACAAAAACATTAATTTTGCACAGATAGAGTTCCTTTTTCACACTGGATGTGCAGATGCATCATAATAAATGTTCGATTCTCTAAGGCCACTGGATCTATCTCAAAAATGCCATTTGGCAAAAGTCTCGTGGAGATTACAGTAAAACGAAAATGTTGACAGATGCGCAGAAGGGCTTCAGCTAAAAGGAAAAACAACACAGAACACAACAATATGACAACTTTGCCGCGCACATAAATGAGTTTGCCATTTACTCCAACAAGAAAAGTTCGACGGAAACTTTCCTTAATTCAGGAAATAAAAGAAAGAAACGTATTTACTCGCACAGTGTACTCTGTCACATTAAAATTGGGGCTTCTAGAAACTCGTATGCAAATCAGCAGGTTGAAACATAATATCGGGGAATGGAAATCAGACCAATGTAAGAACGGCGGTGGATTACATAAGCGCGCACTCATCGAGTTTTTGTCTAAACACAGGACGAGCTTGTGGTCGGTAACCCCATCCAACTTACCGATTCTCCTAGAAACAGTAGTTTGTAGAGACGTCACTTTCGCTAGCGTAATGAGCATGTAAGCGAATCTCAGAGAGGACGGATTATTTCCTTTCGGATGGTCGACTCTCCGTATATCGGAACATTGTGAGTGTAACAGCACTACCACCCAGCAAAAACAGTCTTGCTGGTACAGCACTGGGCCATTGCTGGCAGCCAGCACTGCCAGCAAAGGCCCAGAACCATATTGCCGCTGCCGAACTTTCAATAAAATGTCCGGGCGGCCAACAGAAGGGCCAGCAGTTCAGACCAGTAGCTGGCCAACAGTTGGCACCCCCATCAGTTGTCGTATGCCACAACAGGACAATTAGTAATCCATCACAGGCAGTCTCTGCCACATGTGGTCCTTCAGCAGCACTGCAAGCACGTGCCATAAATGATGGCTATCATAATGTGCTCCGCTATTTTCCCGGCAGTGGCAGCTGGCAATCACGTGACGTAACTCATGGCTTGCCGAATCTTGCCCGCCAATTCCCCAGCAGTAATCATAAAAGTAATGAAAGAAAACCGCAGTTTCCCAAAGCTACAACTACTTTTTTTTTTGCCTTACGAAACTTCTGCATTACAGCACTGCTTTGCAGAAATTTTCTCAACAGGTACTGAAAAAACGCCCGTTTGGTTCTGGGTGGAAACGTACCAGGGCTGTCAGCGTGGGAGGCCATCTCTCTACCAACCGGACTGATTTGGCAAGCACGAGTGTCGCTTGAAGCTGACCCTCTTTTCTTCGGGAATGTGCAACGAATGGTGCTCTATTTAATTCTACAATATTGCGAGGTATTTTTCCTAAATATCAGTTTCATATAATTCATAAATTTATTTTTTCAACGTTCGATTGTTTTTTTTTTTTTTTTTTTTACTTTAATGGAACTTCACTTTTTCAACGAGTGTTCCAACTTAAAGGCGCTTTCCAAAGTTTCGAGCTGTCCTTGTCGTCTTGAAAGGCGATTGTTGAATTAGTATATTTACCTGTTCATGTCACATTCTGTTACATTTTTAACTTTGTATCGTTCCTTTCCGCTGTCCGAAGCTACATTTGTTTTAAAGAGGAAAGATATTTTATTTTATTTCTCGTTATTTTTAGGAGTGAATTCCTCCAGTCTTGTGTATCAACCCATGGATCCACATAGCCTTTTTCTTTTCTTTTTTTTTTTTTTTTCAAATAATTGGTAAATTTTGTACGCGTATAATTCTTCTTCTTTTTTTCAACATAACGCTTTTTTAATGTTTTTCCAGGACTTTTGTTTCAAGCAGTTTAGTGAGTGTTAAAACGGAAGATTACACAGAAATTATTTCTTGTTATTCATGGAAATGGAGTGGGTGTATTTTATGGTTCTAATCTAGTATTTGATGCCTTAATATGATATCTTCGTCGACGTGGCATTTCATTAGGAAACTAATTCGCCTCTCTACCTATGTATGCCTTTGTTTTTTTAACATCCACTAAAATAACACGATGGCGATAGCGTCGTCTTCAACTAACTGGTACCTCGAGAGACACAGCACGTGTTGCTTCCACCTGGTGTTGGGGTTTCATCGATTGCCAGCTACGGGCCTCTAGTGGCACATGCTTGGTAGCCCGCAGTTCACTGCGATGCTGCAGGGCCATCAATGGCTGCCAACTGATGGCGCTGCCACCAAAGGACCCCTACCAGGCCGTGAGCGGCAGATTTCAGCCAGTAGTGACCCATCACTGCCAGCTGGTGGCCAGCAATTTCCCAAAACTTGAGTTTTTGCTGGGCATCAGTCGATGTTGGCAGCAGTAATCTCTAGAAAGCACACTATCACTGGGTTGGATCACTAGACGAACAGACCGCATTATACATCGACAGGTATATCTCACCTACAACCACATGACCTTCCATCAACAAACTGGTGACGCCAGCCAGCAGTAATCAAATGGCACACCATAAACCATTTCCTTAAGACTGACGAATCGGTATTATGTCTTGGAACGAACACATTTCTTAAACTATGTGTTGTTTACAACTGTGAATAACTAATTTTTGCTCTTGGTTATCGTTTTACGCCTCTGCTGTTACAGCATACATTAAACCATTTGAGTTTAATAACAAATTAAAATAATGTCCGTAATTGGTGACATTTAAAATATTAGTAAGCAAAAGTGAAAATAGCTACTCGTTAGCAAGTCGTCTAAATTACCTAAAAGCATATGATTGCTATTGTTTACACAATGTTAACTGTGGTTTTGTTTTTTATCGTACATCAGATATTCCGCCCCGCACAAAATTAATTTTATCCCTACAATGTCCTCTAGTGCTGCATGTGAGGTGTACCAAAATTCCAATTTAAAATAATTGAAAGAAAACTAGCACTTTTTACTTTCTTTTTCTCCCAGGACGGAGAAGCGGTTAATGGTTATTTCTTTCATTAGCTCAGTTGCCTATCATTTTTTGGTTGCTATATTGTTTTCGGTTAACAAACATGAATTAACGATGAGTACTGCGTCGAAACGGTCAAAGTTATTCAACTAAAGTGATCCATATTGTACCGATGACATTATTCACCTTAACTCTTTAACTAGCTGGTTTTAAATTAACTCGGTCTTAACAAAATGAGATGAAATTAGCTCAAACGAATATATTCGTGTTTGTGTCACTTATTTACATGCAATGGCATGCTGTCCGTGTCAAAAAGGCTAGCTAGCCATGCTTCATAAACCAGAGGATAAAGGACTAGAAGTGAAGCCACCGTGCATTGGGCCATAGAGCAGAGAATAAAGGACTGGAAGAGAGACCACCGTGTCTTGGGTCATAAAGCAGAGAATGAAAGACTAGAAAGGAGGCCACCGTGCCTAGGGTCATAGAGCAGAGAATAAAGGACTAGAAGGAAGGCCATCGTGCCTTGGGTCATAGAGTAGAAAAAAAGGACTAGAAAGGAGGCTACCGTGCCTTGAGTCATAGAGCAGAGAATAAAGTACTAGAAAGGAGGCTACCGTGCCTTGAGTCATAGAGCAGAGAATAAAGTACTAGAAGGAATGCCATCGTGCCTTGAGACATAGAGCAAAGAATAAATGACTAGAAGGGAGGCCACCGTGTCTTGAGTCATAGAGCAGAGAGTAAAGGACTAGAAGGAAGGCCACCGTGCCTTGGGTCATAGAGCAGAGAATAAAGGATTAGAAGAGAGGCCATCGTGCCTTGAGTCATAGAGCAAAGAATAAAGGACTAGAAGGGAAGCCACCGTGCTTTGGGTCATAGAGCAGAAAATAAAGGACAAGATGGGAGCTCAATGTGCTTTAGGCCATAAAAAGCAAACTAGAAGAGTGCCAGTCATGCCTTGGGTCATAGCAGAGGACGAAGGACGAGAAGGAAGCGCGTATCACCGAAATATATGGACGATATCATTGAGAAGGGGAGGGGGGGGGAGGAGGAATTGTTTTGCCCCATCTCTTGTAAAACTTGGCCGCTATATAAATATTTCTGTTCGGGAAGCGCAGAAAACTTTGGGCACAAATTTTTCTTAGGTTCATCTGCCGCTTCAGTGGTTAGTATTCTGTGCTAGAACAGTAAAATTTGGCAATATTCTGGAAACTAGTTAATTCTGTGCACGACAGGTGAACATTATTTTTGCGTTCACGCTGATACATGTTAATTGAATACTCACTTATCCGTACTAATCTAACCAAGAAACGGAGAATGCAGACAATAGTGGAGTTATCCAGTTGTCTCAATAGTTTAAAGCGAAATGTGTCGCCCCGGTGGCGCAGTGGTCTAAGGCGCTGGCCTCTGATCATTCGTCCGTAAGGGGTCCGGGTTCGAATTCCGGTCAGGCATGGATGTTGTGTTTGCCTTACGGCACTGGCTCTCTCCCTTCCCTGGAACCAGTGTCGCTGAATTAGGGACGGGCGGCTGCTTATAGCCCATTGAGTTGCTCACGGTGGTCGTTAAACCTCCAACCAAAAAAAAAAGCGAAATGTAGAGGTGATATAAATGTGATAATAGTTGGAGCTATCCAGTTGTCATCAAATAGTTTTAACCGAAACGTAGAGGTGATATTTCGGAACGGCCATTATTAAAACCGATTTGAAAAGAGATTAAAAAAATCAAATGAAAACGTAAAGAAAATAAAAAAATATTTTTGGGAATGAAGAGTCAACCTCCACGAGGTATCTTCTAGATAGCGATAATAGACTGTGTCGCATTTACCAGGTAGAAATGCAAGTTCACACATTATATGTATATATGTATACATACCCATACCTACTTACGGTTCTATGAGCGCAATTTTCCAACAAACTTTGTGGGAGTTTCTGAACGCAGTAAACTCTCACCAGGAAGAAGCTATGGGACGATGAGTGCAATTACCCCATGAACTGGAAGAGACTGTGAGTTCAACTGGCTCTTTTCGAAGTTTTTTGAGTGCAACCGACCAACACCCCTTTAAAACACTCCTAAGTTAAAACCACGATGTTTTCACTCTTAATTTTAAAAACTGTGCTATCTAGCCCTTTCCCAGTCGACAACTTGAACAACGGATCCAGATCAGAACGGTGTGCAAATTTGCAAGAATTTAGCGGTGCTAATGATTCAAGATTATATCCGTCAGAAACTACTAAAAAAAAAAAAAAAAAAAAAAGAAAGAAAGAAAAGGAAACGAAGCTCTGAGGAGAAAGTTACCATGAACCATAATTGTAGAAAGTTCAATAACAGAAATTATACGTGAAGTGATACAGCATTCCGCAGCCTAACCAATCTCAATGGGGCATCTACAAAAGAAGCACTATAATAAGCCTAAAATTAATTATAGATTGAAATCTTTGCGTTGAGTTTCGCCTAATGTATAATTCTTTTTACAGTTATTACCACAGCTTGTGCCCCAAAATCAAAACGGCCGTCCTGGTGATGGAATTGTCCAAGTGCTGTCTTCTTACTTTTTGTTCGAGAGGACTTGGGTCCCAGAAGAAGCACGGGCGGTTTGTTTCCCATCCCTGGAACCAGTAGACTCAAAATAGGGGCGGGAGACTGCTTATAGCCCTTAGTGTTGCTTCTGTCAATCGTTACCTCTCACAAAGAAAAAAGAAAAAACGGAATTGAGAATTTAGTTATCCTCCGAGCTTATTGTTAATAACCATCGATCTCAATCAACCCATTTTATGTTTATCGAAGAATACTCAGACAACATTTTGCAATAGTGCTTCTTTCATAGATTCAAAGGCATGTAGCTGAGAAAACTTTTTTAGGTGAAAACAGAACACAATGCAAGCTAGATAAGATGTCATTATGGATTTTGAAAGGACATGGTTTCTATTGTCATTATGGGTTTTGCAGGGGTTGGAGCTGGCTTCTGTCTATTCGTCCGAGATGGGTTCAGGTTCGGATCCAGGTGTGGCATGGACGTTGTATTTGTCTTACGGGACTAGCACTCTGTTCTCTGGAACCAGTGGCCATAAATTAGGGACGGGCGACTGCTTATTGCCCATTGAGTTGCTTACTGTGGTTCTTAAACTACCAATCGAAAAAATAAAGAAATAAAAGAACAGGTGGTGTTACGATCAGGAACACTTTCGAATAATTCCCGTCTGCGAGTGCCTTGTTTTTTTGTTTTGATTGGAGGTTTAACGACCACCGTGAGCAACTTAATGGGCTATAAGCAGTCGCCCGTCCCTAATTTAGGGTCACTGGTTCCAGGGAAGGGAGAGAGCCAGTGCCGTAAGACAAACACAACATCCATGCCTCACCGGGATTCGAACCCGGACCCCTTCGGACGAATGATCAGAGGCCAACGCCTTAGACCACTGCGCCACCGGGGGGCGTGCCTTGTTTACATAGAGCCTGCTTAACTCCAGCACGAAGCGGCAAAGGAACTACTTCACGATACATTTTCTACAGACATCATTTTTTACTTTTATACTAAGTGCATACATAATAATAATAAAACACAGGTTTTATTCCGTTTAACTTTACCCATTAATTCTATGCGGACAGTTTTTGAAAACAAAAATAAGAATTTGACCACTGTGATAATACGCATTTACCTTATACATGAAAAAATTCAGTTGGTTTTATACTAAATGCATTAATATTTTATACATCAAAATTTAACTAGTTGTGTACTAAATAAATAGAATCTTAATAAAACGCACGTTCTATTCGGTGAAATTTGGCTCGAGCAATTTCGTTCCTATTAGCGTACGTTAAGAGCTCCGTAGATGCAAATGCCTGCGGCTGAGTGCATAACTTAAGCTGAACATCGTCGTTTCGGAAAAGCTATCCTGAACTTAACTGCTGCTTCCGTTCGCTCACCTGTAAATGGAATGAATGCCTGCCATTTCATTGTTGGGATAACTAATCATTCATGTTCAAGTTCACAAATAACATGGGGATTGAAAATAACAAAAAGACTACCGATTACCTTAAAAGTATAACTTTCGAACCACCGATTAGTAAAGTAACTGCCTACTAACTTTATGCAGCATTTTTTCTCCAAGGATTCGTAAGATTTTGTCCAATATTTGCATTTATGTACTATTTCGTAAGCATGAAAATAATGCAGATTTGCTCAGAAGAATACCGTTTGACGGACTTCCTCACTTGTACTCTTAAAATGTGTTGTTACGCAGAAGGGAATCGCTTCCGACCCAATTTTAAAAGGGGCTTTTTTCATCACATGCGCAGTAGAACACGTTCTCCTTTTGGAAACACCCTGAAGATGAGAATAATAATAATAATAATAATAGCGACAACGAGAAATATGTTGATTGATGATGATGATAAGCGTACGTGCTTCCAAAGATACAGAGATGTTGTGTTAGATCGATCAGTGACATGTAATTCTCTGATTGAAGAGGACTTCGAAACGAGCAAGCCGGAATTGTAGCTTGGACTTAGCTAAAATCTTAACTAGAAGGTTTGTGATTTATAATGCAAACCCTTTCGGTGCCACAAAATTTTATTCCAAAAACTCAAAGCAAGATGCGCTTTTCTTTCCTTTCTGTCTCGTTGACCGCGTTGTGAGCGATGGCATTATGCTATGCATTTGTTTAGAGTTCCAGAAGTTTTATAGAATCCCCACAACTCTTTGGAATAGGTAACAATCACGTTCTTTGTTTTTCTACGATTTTTCAAGAGTGCAGTTTCCTATGCAAATGAATTACTAGGGTTTTTTCAGGAACACTTAATGGACTGTTAGACTAGGTGATTCAGACTATATCTCTTATTCATTCTTTTAATTTCTTTTAACTAATTTTTTTGATTGAAGGTTTAACGACCACAGTGAGCAACTCAATGGACTATACGCGGTCACCCATCCCTAATTTAGGGCTCCTATTCCAGGAAAGGGAGAGAGCCAGTAACGTAAGGCAAGCACAACATTTATGGCTCCCGGGATTTGAACCCGAACCCTTCACAGACGAATGGTCATAAGCCAGCGCTTGCACCACTGCACTACCGGGGCGGCCTTTTAACTAATCACGATATTCCGATGATATTAAAAATGCTGAACTGAATGAAAAACATTAAATTACATGGCAGTTCACAGAGATCTATTGAATGCGCCACGCACTTGCGAAATATTTCTAATGACAGTCAGAAATCCGAAACCATAGGTATTAATAACTAAACTAATACCATTTTACGATGGGCTATACGATTTACTTCTTCTGCGAAAGATGGCAATTATTCCCAGCTCATTTGCGCAACCAGTTAGACAAACAGGAACCATGTTCATATTTTCCAGGATATCAGCGTATGTTAGTAAATGACCAATCACTCGAATTTTTTGTCTGTTCTGAAAGTTCATGGTTTGTTCTGGAACAATTTAATAATTCCAAGATGAACTTGATAACCGCGGTCTCTGTGGTATACTACAAACAGCCTTGAACTTTATTGCCCGACGAACTAATCATTTATTTTTCAGTCTTAACGATATAGAGAATTGCCCTTTTCTGCCGGTAGTGGAAACCGAACTCACGTCTTCCCACTCCGGAGTGGGATATTCTCCTAGCTGAACTACACCGGCAAGACTTATCTTTGCAAAAGGCGGTTTTGACTCTTGAGGAAGGCACGGAGTACGAAACCGCAAGTTTTTGAGTCCGCCAACAACCATGCTTAAAGAATCAGCTCAATGTGAAAGAATGATCACAAATAGTTTTCGAACTTTACGGAAATGAGGTTCGTCCCTGTTCGGGCGCCAACGTAACATATAAGATTTTCTCTTTGATACGATTCATACTCATGTCTTCTCACTGCAGTGCGGGATATTCTTTCGACTGAACTACGCCGGTAAGGCTTACCGCTGCAACTTGCCGTTTTGACTCATGCGTTGCCTAAGTTGTACGTCACAATTCCACAACAAAATTATCATCCCAATTTAAGTACACTTGGTAATCGTAATAGACATTACTCCCATTAGAAAATTTTAGAAAACTATTATCAGGGTAAAGAGCAGTGAATTTAGATTCCAACAAAATATTTTCAGTTCTTATTCGTATACTTAGCCATAGCTGTTATTTGAGCAAAGACATCACCATGGCCATCTACCTTTGCATTCGGGCTACGTTTGATATGTAGTAATGGCATAATTCTTTCTTGGGAGTTCATTCATCATTCACGCAAAAGAGTCTTTCATGAATGATCATTCAATATCTAGGTTGTCACTACGCTCACTAAGTAAATCATTCTGTGAATGGGTCCCGTGTTTACCATCAAAGGCTTTCAAGGCCACATTTCTTTTTGACAAACTGCCCGAAAGAGCGCGAACTCTTCACCGTTCACGATGACTGATTCTCCACAATCCGGCTCATGGCAAACGATTTGGGCACCCTATTTAAATGAATGGCATTCACGTGTCTTCCCCATTCTTAAGTTTTACCTCTGTTTCCTCGATGAATGCTGATTGCTCACTCACATAACGGTTCACACTTATGAATTATTGACATTACTTTTCTTATTGGAAATTCGTTTTGGAACCCATGTTAGGGGAATAAATTTAACGAGCTGAAATTTCATTGAGTGCCGCAGTAATGGCGGGTTGAACGATCATTCGCAGCTGTGAGAGTGAGCCATTCACGATAGAGAGTTATTTTTGGGGAAATAGTCGTTCGCTTGTGGTTCATCACTAATATTAAGTAGAATAATGAGTTTCCCAATAGTCGTCAGTAATAAATATTAAATGCCATTACTACAAAACATCATAAGGATGCACTAAATAAGGAGTCGAGGAAATCGCTTTGTCAGTTTAGCCAATAATCATATACCGAAGAGCCAAAACATTGTGAACACCTGCCTAATACGTATAATGCTGGTCCTCCACGTGCTGCCAAAAGAACTCTTACCCGGCGAGGAGCAGACGCTACAAGACTTCCAAAGGTGTCTTGTGGTATCGGGTACCAACACGTCACGAACTGGTTTTTAGCACGTCTTTTGTAAAAAAAGATTGTGCTTCTGTTATCGGTTTGTCCGTCCGTCCGTCTGTACCCACGTTATCTCTGCAACTATTAGTCCGATTTGAAAAATTCTTTTGGCATTCGGAAGCCTGAAATATGCAAATGATGATCCTTTATTTCGTTTTTTACGATGTACAATTTTGCCGGTAGAGGGCGTATATGCAGATGATGTCGAATTCAAAAATACGTTTTATTCCATATATTTGCTTCTAAACATCCGATTGAATTTTTTTATCTTTCGATTCCATTTATGTCGAAGACTATTTTAGATATAGTTACTTTTTCAAATTAAGCACAGATTTTCCGGTAGGGGGCGTAAAAGTAAATTACATTTTTCCCGATAACTCTTCTTCTGAAACTCCGATTTGAAAAAAAAATTCTTCAGCGGATACATCTCCTGGTGGAAAATTTTTTGCATATAATTTCAAATTTTTGGTAAAGAATACTTTGGCCACCAGGGGGCGTAAGTGTTAATTTTTGCTTCTGATGTATTGCCATAAAATCGGAGCTTCTAAAATATCGATTGAAAAAATTCTTTCGTGGACTGATGCCACTCACATCGATAAACCTTTTCGGAATATTTTCTTCTTAAAATATTGCAAAGTTTCTCCGCCAGGGGGCATAGATGTACATCTTATTTTTGTCAATATCTCTACTTCTAGGAGTCCGATTTGAAAAATTCCTTCTTTGTTGGATAGTGTTTTCCGTGTGACATGTTTTTCATATAATTTTAAAATTTTCAAATAATTCATAAACTTTCCGCTAGGAGGCGCAGCGGTAAATTGCGTTTCCCCCTATAACTCTCCTTCTAAATTTCCGATTTGAAAAATTCTTTCTGTACCGGGTACAGCTCCTGATGAGAAATCGTTTGCACATAATTTCTAATTTTTGTAAACAAATAGTTTGGCCACCAGGGGGCGTAAGTCTTAATTTCCGCTTCTGATGTATTTGCAGCAAAATATGAGCTTCTAAAATCTCGATTGAAAAAAAAAGTCGTTGGTTGACCGATACTACTCATGTCGACAAACCTTTTAGGAGCATTTTCTTCTTAAAATAACGCAGGGTTTCTACGCCAGGGCACGTAGATGTATATCTTATTTTTGTCAATATCTTTACTTCTCCGAGTACGATTTGAAAAATTCCTTCTTTGTTGGATAGTGCTTCCGATGCGAAATGTTTTTCCTATAAATTCAAAATTTTCAAGTAAATCATAGACTTTCCGCTATGGGGCACAAAGGTAAATTGCGTTTTCGTCGTTATTTATGCTCCTAAAGCTCTGATTTGAAAAATGCTTCCTGTGTCGCATACAAGAACTGATGGAAAATATTTTTCACATAATTTCTAATATTTGGTAAAGAATGGTTTGGCCACCAGGGGGCATAAGATTTAATTTCTGCTTCTCATGTATTTGTAGCAAAATCTGGGCTCCTGAAAATCCGACTAATTTTTTTTTCATCGACCAATACCGCTTATATGGATTAATCTTTTGAGAATACTTTCTTCCTAAAATAATGCATGGTTTTCCCACCAGAGGACGTAAAGTCACATCTTATTTTTGTCGATATCTCTGTTTCTAAGAGTTCGTGAGCTCACGATTTCGTTTACAGAAATATCTGAGGGATTAAAAACCCGATTGAAAATCTTCTTTCTTTCGTCAGATCTATTGTTTTCCATACCGGTTCCATTGACTTTGAATAGCTTTGATAAATTTAATTTGCGTCAGAACGGATTGAAAAGACGTGCTTATTACCCCCGAAAATTCGGTGTCATCTTTCTTGTTAAGTTTGTTGCGTGGATGAGCCTCTGAGGATCGGATTTGCTGTTCCAACACAAACCACAGATGCCCGATTTGATTCGTGTTTCGGGATAAATAACTGTCCAGGGAAATAACAGAAAGTCTTCCCCGATCCAGTCAGTGTGACATAGAACACTATCCTTCTGAAAGAAGGCATAAGAGGATAATACCGTTGCCATGAAAGCATGCACCTGGTTTGCAATGATGTTTAGGTAGGTTGTAGACGTCATAGTTTCCTGCACATGAATGCCTGGACCTAGAGTTTTCCAGCTGAACATTGCCTAAAGCATTACATTTCCTCCACCGGGTTAGTTTCGTACCACGGTGCATCCTAGTGCTTCCTCAGGTAAACGATGCACACAAATGAGAATCATCGGATCAGACGACCTTCTTTCAATCATTTAAGGTCCGGCCGTCTACTTGCTGCAACAGGAAATGAGATTCATTGGATCGGACGACATTTTTCCAATCATTTAAGCGCTTTCAGCGGCGAACCTAGGTTAGCATGGGCACTCGGAGCAATCTGCGGTCACGCAGCTAAATTTTCAGCAATATTCGATGTACTTTGAGTTGTGACACATTACTACCATCACCAGCATTCCAATTACTGGCGAGTTGTTCCACAATATCCCTTCTGCGGGCTCGCACCATGGTTTTTTCCTCCTCGGGACCACTTTTTGAAGGTACTAACCACGGTTGATCGTGAGCACCCCACAAGCCTTGTCGTCTCGGAAATGCTTTGGCCATAACAATTTGGCCTTTGTCAAACTCGCTTAAGTCCGCTGCCTTTCCGGTCTGAAGAACAAGAATAACACTGATTAACAGAGCTCATTATCGGATGTCATTTATAGCGTCTCATGACCTTCATACGCGCCATCCTTTACCTGCAGTTGTCTCGACTTGTATAAAGACGCGCTGGCTTTAATGTTTTGGCTCTTCGGCTTATGTCAATATTTTCCCATCAACTCGAAGAGATTTTTCACAAAATAGGATTCATGTCTTTTGTACTACATGATTTGCCATCACTGGCTACTGAATTTCTTAGCATAATCAAAATACCGATTGAAAGCAGAAAACTAGGACTTATCATTTCTTGTACTCATTTTAGTTTACAAAGAAAAATAGAAATACAGGGTGTCTCAAAAGTTCTTGAAACATTTAAAAAAATTATTTAAAAAGAAACTATTCGGGATAGGAACAAAAAAAAATTCAGATCTTGTAAACTCACTTCAAAAAGATTTTTTTTCGTATAGTTAATAAACTTCAATATGTTCACCTTTTGTTCCACGGAGTACATCAACCCGATACTCAATCTCTGCCCATGCACGTCCCAAAGGGGATTCTGTAATAAATGCAATTGCAGCAACTATGCGAGTTTTCAGTTCGTTAACATTTGCACTTTGGATGAATAAACTTTGTCTTTCACATATCCCCACAAGAAGAAATCTAGAGGCATGTGATCTGGAGAGCGGGGCGGCCATGGGATGGGTCCACTCGTCCAATCCACCTGGTTGGAAATTTCTTATTTAAAAATGTTCGCACAACGTTACCCCAATGTGGCGGCGCACTATCTTGTAGCGAAATGATTTTGGGATGCAAATGGCAAATTTGAGGGACAGCAAAAGTTTGAATCGTGTCCAAACAAATTTCTTTTCTGACAGTGGATTCTGCAGAAAAGAAAACTCCGATCACACGATCAGCCATAAAGCCACACCACACATTCACTTTAAGATTATACCGGACATGTTCGACGAAGTGATGTAGATTCTCAGACCCCCAAATTCTGATGTTGTGGTGGTTGATTTTACCTGAAAAATGAAAAAATTGCTTCATCTGTAAGAACAATGTTTCGTAGAGGGTCCTTATCTGCTTATCTGCCTCTAGATGATTTAGCATGTCCACAGCAAAGTTAAAACAGCGTGGCCTGTCGTCCAGCTGTAAAGCTTGCAATATCTGCATTTTGTAGACACATAGGCGGAGGTTTTGGTGTAAAACTCGATGCACTGTTGCACGAGGAATTGCCAATTCCTTTGCGGCAGTTCGTTTCGACTTAATAGGGCTACGTGAAAAGGCTTCACGAATGCTTTCAAAGTCGCCTTCTACCGTGCTTGGTCTTCCACATCTTGGCCTATCAAGGGCACTTCCAGTTTCCAGAAACTTCTTGTGACAAGCTAAGATGCTATTACGACTTGGAGGATCTTTTCCAAATTTCGAACTAAAATTTCTTTGCACTTGGGTAACATATTTCCTTTCGAAATACCAACCGACACATATCGCTTTCTCTGCTGGAGTAAATATTTGTAAAACTAACCTTACGATTGGATCAGTTGCGCCGCTTAGCGACCTATTTGAGAAACAGAAAAAAATTTTGTTAAGTTAAAAAAATCTGCAAAAATTATGTTCATATCCCGAATATTTTTTTAATAAATTTTTAAGATGTGTCAAGGATTTTTAACATACCCTGTACAATTTTTTTCTTGGTGTGCAGATGCTTTTCTTTTTAAAACGAAGCTTCAATTTTCAGCAATTAGTTTCCCAGTTTATCTCCTGCGAGACTTAAGGATGGCAATTTGTTGTGGCATGTATAAAAAGGTTATGTTACAAGATGTATTTCAGTGTCAGTTTCGTGCATATTTTCTCAGTACTTTTTTCTACTGTAACTTCTTGCTTCCCCCAGCGAGACGCAGAGAAAGAGATTCCCGGAGACTAAAGAATTTTAAAGAAAGATCCCGTAGATGAACGCGACAATTCCTCGTGGCCCTTGAGAGGAAGGACGTATTCGGATAGAGAAATGAAAAAGAGATCTGAAACTAAGAGACTTGAAATTTTATTTTAAGACATTTAGGTAATCGGCTTATGAACAACTTTTACTACAACATCTGCAGATTTTCTTTAAAGTTATGTCTGTTTTTTGTTTTTTGGACGCACAGGAATTGGTAATTGTATAAATTAAATTAATTTTCACGAAGTAAATATAGTTTTCTTTTTTCCGATATGAGAAAATCTCATTCCGCAGGCAAGTTCTCCATGGATTAGAGTTCTGCCCTCAAGTACCGATAGTTCTGGGTTCCAGTACCAGATATGACATGACTATTGCTTTCCTTTTCACGGGATTCCTTTCTTTTTCTCTTGTTAAAAGAATGTCTTTAAATTAGCAACCTTATCTTCTTAGATGCTGAAAGCGTTGTGCGTTAAAAGGGCACTGAAGAAAAAGCAACTTTATGTGATGTTAAAAAGTGAATGTCAGCTTCGCAAAGCAGCATTGCAAATTTGCTGAAGGTAATACATTAGCAAGAGAATCCATTAACCTAGTTTCAATTTGTTGGTGATGTTATTACACTGGTGTGCAAAAATTAAGGACGAAGAGGAGAAATTAGCCTAACAGCGGAACGAGCCGGCAGAACGGACCGAAAGACCACTCAGAAGATAGACTAAGGTCCGGTACGGTAGGGCATGTGCATATATGCAGCATGACGACGGGGGTAGGGGGAGTGTCGAAAGGGTATAAAGCACATGGGCGGTGTACGCTCAGCAATTCGGTGAAAGCTATTACGTGGTGTACATCGGTTTGAACGATGTCGAGTTGCTGCCACCGTGTAATATATGGACAACAGTCAATCCAGTAGAAGACATCTGGATGACTTTACCCGAGGTCGCGTCATTGGGAAGTTGGAAGAAGGTCGAAGTGTGACTAGTGTGGCCGAGGAATTCGGGATCGCTCACAGCATCGTTTCACGGGCTTGGAGAGCATTTCAAACGACAGGAACAGCTGTCGGAGAGTTTAGCAGTGGTCGTCCACGAGCAACCACGGCGGCGGAAGACCGGTATATTGTCCTACAGGCGAGAAGAGACAGACGGCAGACAGCGGGAGAAATCGCAAGGCACATGCAACAGACAAGTAGACGGCCGTTATCGCGTTTTACCGTGGCCAGGAGGCTGCACAAAGGTGGTCTATTTGCATGATGACCAGTACGACGTGTGCCATTAACCCCTGGTCATCGGAGACGGCGGTTTCTGTGGTGCCAGGAACACAAGAACTGGACACATCAGCAATGGTGTAGAGTTCTCTTTACGGATGATAGCCAATTTAGTCTGACGAGCGATTCTGGACGTATACACATCTGGAGAGAGCAGGAAGCACGCAGTAACACCTCCAACATCATCGAAAGCGACCGGTTTGGAGGTGGCGGAGTTCTCGTTTGGGGCGGTATCATGCTTGGTAGCCGTACTGACCTCCACATCTTACAAGGAGGTTCAGTCACTGGTGTCCTCTATTGTAGCGAGGTTCTCCTGCCTCACGTGCGTCTGTTTAGAGGTGCTGTGGGTCGTGAGTTCCTCTTGATGGACGACAACGCTACACCTCATCGTACAGTGGCTGTCGCAGAGCTGTTGCAGAGTGCAGATATTCAACGCATGGATTGGACCGTAAGGTCCCCGGACCTAAATCCAATCGAACACGTGTGGGACGTTTCTGTCTTCTGTCCAGTTGTGCTCGAAGCTACCTTTTCAATAAAGTCCCTTTGTATCCTTTGGATTCCTTGTTTGGACGGTTTTGCTCACTTGTCCCATATTCTTACATCTTGGGGATCTTATGGTATGATTTGAGTCGATGTGGAGCACTGACGTTACATTCGAAAAACCATCTCGTCCTTAATTTTTGCACGCCAGTGTATTTTAAACATCTGTATATGAATTTTAAAATGCATCCATTGTGAGGAATATAAGACAAAGTTTAGTCACAAATATTTTGTTTTTCTTGCCGACCAAGGTTTTGCTGTGTTTTGTCCCAGGTTCTTCAGGACGAATGGAACGTAAATATTCAAATCGCACATAACATCATCAACGGTGTTCACGGTCACGAATTTTTATCAGTTGCTTCCACGCCCTTGATAAAAATGGTACGGACGACATGTTGTTGACACGTTGCGAGCTATTTTGATAAACAGAGCTTACAAAATACCAAGTTTGATGGTTTAACGAATAAGGTTTGTTAATAAAATAGGAATCTATGATGATTTTCACGAGAGTGCTGAATTATCCACGATTTCTGAATAAGCTGGAGGAAAAAAACCATCGAAACTTTGGTCGACAAGTAAATCAAAATAATTGTAACTACACTCTGTGTTTCCCTAGTCTTGATCTTAGTTTTGTATTTCCATTAACTTTAGCTTTAAACTAAGAGCATTTTATATGAAATGCCCTGGGTTTTATCAGGTAAACTGTAAAAGAAATAAGTCTAACCTTCTCATTCTTTTCATTCATTTTCATTAACTGGACATTCGCTTAAATATGTTTCATGGTTTTCTACCCAAAAAAGAATTTTCCTGTATTTTTCTGTTACTTCACAAAATTTGATGAATTTGAGTGAAAAGTAAGTGTGCTTGTTTTGAAGAAAACAGAAGTCGGTTGAGGTGAAAATTTCAGATGTTTGCAAAGTCATATTACTGTGCGCACCTGCAAAGGCTCTCATCCAGTATGTTGTAGCTATTACTGGCTCGCTTCGCATAGTCTCCACTGATGGATAAAAACCGTTGCCATAGTTCAATAAGTCTCAGGAGTTCTTCCGAAAAATGATGATTTCAAAGTGCTACACACACACACACACACACTCAGGTACGGAAAGCTTCTTGCCATAATGGTAGGTATTGAAGTGTGTCCCTTGGAGTGGTTCCTTTATGACAGGAAAGAGCCCGAGTGGCGCTCAAGTTTCTAAATCTGAGGAAAGAAGTGGGCGGAGTGAAAGGTAATGTTTGGAATCTCAATTTTACTTGAGTACTTTGAAGATCTGACGTTATTACAAGAAGTCGTGTGCACAGCTTCGGAAGCATCATTTTTGGGAGCGCTCGGCAGACTTTCTGCTCGGCGGCGACAACATTTATCTATTAATGGCAATGAGGTGGAGCGTGTCGCCTAATCGCTTCCAATGGATTGGATGAAAAGTGTAGGAGAACTACAGAAGTCGAAAGATTTCTAACGCCCGGCGCAATATATTTTTGTGCAAAAGAGTAAGGGATCAACACCTTTTATCCATGACCTCACATATCCTACCACTGTTTTAATGAAAGATAACTGCATAAGCTAGGATCTGGTACATGCTCACTACACATACCAAAAGACAAAGTAATTAGTAGATACATCAAATGTAATGCACATAGAAAGCGCTTATACATACAAAGAAGCGGGCCTTATACATACAAAGAGCATATGCATACAAATAAGTGGGCCATGTACATACAAAGCGCTTATACATACACAAAAATGGGCCTTACACATATAAAGAAGTGAGCCTTATACAAACAAAGCGCAATTGTGTAAGTTACGATCTGTAAAAATGCATACTAGACATGCCGAACTTAATGGTCTATGAAGTACTTATTAGAAGGAAAAAACGCTATATTTTAAGAGAAGATATGTAGTTCACCGCAGGTTCCAAATACAATGTCTCTGTCATGGTCTGGAAAATTTTCATCACATATACTAAACATAACGATCTCGCAGATTTTATTGTTTCGATAAACCATTTCTGGACTTTGACATTGAAATGGTTTATCGTGACTTTGACATTCCTTTTGACAATCGCGTGTACATATGTATGAAAACAAAATTCGTACTTCAATTCACGTCATACATCTGAATGCAATACATACACCTCCAGAAAATTTTCACGGACAGTTCTTCTGACAAATAGATTGAAGTATGGACATGATTCTTTTGAAGCAAGCACACTGCTATCTTCAATGATATTTTTTTATCAAGATTTTCCACCTGGTGGCGTAGGTGCATATTAACATTCAATGACATCTGTTGCAGAATTTCCCACTAGGTGACGTAGGTGCACACTTATATCCAATGATGCCTGTTGCAGGTTTTTCCACGTGGTGGCACAAATGCACGTTTATGTTCAATGATATGTTTATTGCAAGATTTTTCACCACGTGGCGCAAGTGTTCAATTATATTCACTGACACTGGTGCAGAATTTTTCACCTAGTAGCGCAACTGGACACTTATATGCAATGATACCTGTCGCAATGTATTACTCCAGGTGGCGAAAGTGTACCTATTTACAGGCACAAAATGTTGCATGAGCTCAGTTTATCAGGCAAAATGTGCCACATTTATTGTCTCAAATAATTTTATTATTTTTTGAATGTACTTCTCCAGAATTTTATAATCTTCAATCACAAACAAAATAATAGATCCAATCACATTCTGAAACCAGCAAAAACTGCCTACGGTGTACACATGTATAGACAATTTTGAAGACGATATATGCCTTTCACATTTTAAAGTGCTACTCAGTTTGTTTCTTTAGTGTTTCATTTACAGTCACAAGAAAAATCCTCCGCATCAGAGAAATACTTGTACTTAGTTACACATATTAGTTCTCACATATTCTGATCGCTGTATTCCATATTAATTCTTCTTCAAAATGTTACATTTTTCACATATTATCTAAAGGTATATGATGGCAGTAAAACAGAGATTGTCAATATCAAATGTGTTCTGAAATGTTTTGTTTCAAAATATGAAGCTACTCTGACAGTGACATAAAGGAATTTAATTTATCTGTCCGTCTGTAACAACAAAGTTAAAAATTAACACTGCCCTTGCCGCTTAATAAATTACACTTAATAGTAGTAGCAAAATGAAAACCTAACTCCTTTTATTTATCAAAAATGGAATTTGTAACTAATTTACCAGCAGATGCGAGGTGTGAAAATATAATTTCCGGAATACACCTGTAGAAAAAATGTGTGCATAGCTGTGCGCTAGCTGCTACTGTCACCTTCGAATTAATCCACTTCCGCAGCTATGCATTTAGTCAGACGTTGTTGCCATTGCTGGAAACATACCTGGAAATCTGTTTCTGGAATACTCATGAGTTCCTTTGTCACGTTACGCTGAATGTCAGAATTGTCTGAAAATCTTCGTCCTTTCATGGCAGTTTTTATTTTAAGAAAAAGCCAGAAATCAAAAAGGGGCTAAGTCAGGTGAATAGGGTGGATGATCCAATTTGGTAAATGATTTCTCAGCAAGGAAGTCGCGAACACTGAGCGCATCATAGCTTGGGACATTGTCAGGCCACAGTTCAACTGTTGTTACAGGGCTTGGTGCTGAGTTATATTACAGCGCCCTATGTGAAGGGTTGGTTTGATGCCACGTTTGCAGCAAGTTTGGTATCGGAGGTTTGAACCGTATTTCTCCCGACGGGAGCAGATAAATAAAATACAAAGTATAAATAAAATCGACTAAAATTAAACTTTGCTCTTGCAGTGAGGAAGATGTTTATTCAAACGCCACGGGGAATGTCTCCAAGCATTGCCCATCATTTTCATTCTTTCATTATCTCATTAACACGTCGAATTTGCTTCTCCCGCCTGGTCTAATTGCTTCTATCTCATCATCAGCCCCATTGCTTACACTTCCTCCGTCACGCTGACCAGCAAGCTGTTCGCACTTCGTTTTCACTCCTCCTTACCCCCAATTTCCTGCAACCGAGTGCCACGTCCTCTTGCTGAGACCCCCCCCCCCAGAAAAAAAGTGTCCCCTGCCGAAGAGTGAAGTCCACGTTTTCCAAGAAAGCGCGGACACTCCATAAAAATGCCTTTTCTCTGAAGACGCAAAGTTCCTTAATTGGCTTCGCAGTCCTCCTCTTCTTACATCCACGAAACCATAAATCTAACATCCTCTCTGTTGCGATGCATGAGAAAAAGAGTACTTCAACAGTCTCCCTGCTAATCAAAATGGCGAGAATTGATTGGAGAAAAATGAATACAATTCATTATCCTTAGAATGCCTAATGGACTTCACTTCTGATTAATATGGATGCCTAGGTTACACACCATTCCTTCAAACAAAATCCCGTAACCTTATCAACGCCTTTAAAAATCATTCTTGGCTGACCGCTTGTCTTTGATCTACGAATTCGTAATGCAATAATCCCTTATGATTGAAAAAATACAAGCATGGTCTCAAACTGCGAGCGTGACATGTGGTTTTTTTTCTGCTGTTATACCACTCAAAGAAATTTAACTATTTCATAGCATCCTGACCATACGTCACTTTCAATAGCTCTAACGTTTCAGCACAGTTTTACCGATCTTTACAGAGAATTTGATGCTAATGTGCTGCTCAAAATTTCTATTGCTCATGTTTACCTCAAAACTCAAGCACAGACTTGTATTGCTTTCGCGAGTGCTCACTTAGACTCACTGGTCTGTGTGAGCGCAAGTGAGTATGTTTCAAGATCCCCAGACACGCGTCTGGGCATCTTGAAACATGCCCAGACAAGTATAGGCACATGATTCTGCCGGCATCGACACAAAGGCGACACTACGCGACAGTTCCGTGAAATAAATTCTCAAACCTCGTAATTTGGCATATCTCTGTAACTCTGATGTTTAAAGCAGCTTGAGATTTCATTATTAAAAAAAATATAGAAACGAATAAGTAAATGAAGGTATAAATTTCGAAAATGTTGAGTGGATTTGCTCCCTGGCATTTTACAAGAAAATATTTAGACTTCGTTTAGTATAAATACCGGGAAACCTCACTACGAACTTCCACAAATTGTTTTCCTTTACCTTCTTTCCACTGTGCAAGATGTCACATTTTGTCTTCTGTTAATCTCCCCAACGCTCTTTATCTCTTTTTCGACACGCAACGTCATCTTCAGTCTTCTACTGATATATTTTGTTTCGGAGCTCAGGAACCACCATGAACATTTCCAAGAGCTGGGGAATGTCAGATACGTAAACTAGCGGTATACGTCACACACACACACACAAAAAAACGCTTTGAAACTTATTTGTACACCTAATAATACATGTTTTGATTCCACTCAAACAGATTATTGTTTATGGTAGCGTCGGCCAAATATATTGGCACCAGCTGTTCTTCATTACCGCAGTAGGGCGCAAATTAACATGAGGCTTTACTCAAATAAAATGCATAGTGTTAAATAAATGTTTTTTTAATAAAACCACACGAACGCAGTGACAGTACAACATATATAGAAGCATTAAAATTACAATACGCTGGCGTTTTCTTCTTACGAAGAGAAACAACCGCTCGAAACGCCAAGCAACATCTATCTTCCCACATCGCCTTCAACAAAGCCAACCCTTGTCTCCCAAACGCTTCTTGGTTTACCAATTCATCATTCGTTCGCAGGTGTCAGTAGAAACATAAACAACATGCCATGCAGCCAACATGCTTTAACTGCGTGATCAGTAAGCTTCCATTGCACCGATGTGCTCCAAATGGGCGGTTGTTTATATAAACATACAAGTTTCTCTCTCTTTTTTTACAATAGCTGTTCACCTCATCGCAATAAGCACAATAATTAGGAGCAATAGTTGATTTAAAGTGAAAGATTAGCAGAGCAAAAAAAAAAAAAAAAAAAGAAATATATATATATATATATATATATATATATGCTTTCGCTAACCCCTGGAGATTACTGTTCTTCAAGCGCAAGTATCGTCGATTGTCAACACGATTGTCACCAGCTAATTAACTGTGTGGCAGCGTCTTGTTTCAGAGATTCAATCATCGCGAGATAAATGAAGTGCATCCGTTGCAGTTCTGAAGGCTTTACAAAAAAATGAACTGAATGCCACCCACGGTGGCCTTGGAGGGCTCACGAGGGGAATGCTTTTAACATAGGACAGCTGCCACTCCAAATTGGTCACGGTGATTTGAATGATGTTTCTGTCGAACAGAAATTTATGTTGTAACAGCTTTTAAACGAGTATAATCATCATCATCATTGTCAACAATTATCCATCCACTGCTGGACAAAGGTCTCCCCAAATTTCTTCCACAACGGTCTCCCCAAATTTCTTCCACAACGGTCTGTCTTGTGCCAGTTTCTTCCATGTTACTCCCGCATACTTGCGAATTTCATCCGCCCATCTCCCATGTGGCCTTCTTCTGGGTCTTTTCCTGTCCTTTGGGATCCAATCTAAAATTTCGGCTGTCCATCGATGATCTGTCCTTCTGGCAGTATGTCCAGCCCATTGCCATTTCAGGGATTTTACTCTGGTCATGATATCTTCCACTCTTGTCATTTTTCTGATCCACGAGTTCCTCTTCTTATCTCTCCTGGTTACACCAAGCATGCACCTCTCCATTCTTCTTTGAGTTGTCTGCAGCCTTTGTATGTCTCGTTTAGTTAAGGTCCACGTCCCTGCACCATATGTAAGCACTGGAAGGATGCATTGATCAAACATTTTTCTTTTAAGACATAATGGCATATTGCTCATGAAAATTATACTGTTTCTTCCAAAAGCTCTCCAGGCAAATTTTGTAAGCCGATTAATTTCTTCATCAATGTGACCCTCACTTGATATCTGCTGTCCAAGATAAATGTAGGTATTGGTTATCTACAGTTTTTCTCCATCAATCGATAAATCTTCATTTCTTGTAGAAGCATTGTACTTCACTTTTGTCTTCTGAAAGTTCATTTTTAATCCCACTTCTTTACTCTTGTCAGCAAGTTCCTGGATCGTACTCTGTAGCTCTGATGTGGTAGTTGCAAAAATGACTACGTCATCAGCAAAATGAAGGTGAGTTAGATAATCTCCATTAATCTTTATCCCTTTGTTTTCCCACCTCAGTGATTGAATGACATTTTCCAATGTGGCATTAAAGAGTTTAGGTGATATAGTGTCACCCTGTCTTATTCCCTTTCCAATCTTTATGTGTGCTGTATTATCAAATAGCCAAATCTTTGCACTTGCATTTTCATAGGTCTTATGAATAATATTAATGTATGCATCTTCCATCCCGCAGGATTTCAAAGCCATTGTAACTACTGATGGTTTCACCGAATCAAAGGCCTTTTCATAGTCAATAAAAGCCATGCACAATGGAAGTTCATATTCCCTCGCTCTTTCAATTAGTTCTCTCAGTACATGGATATGATCTATTGTGCTGTAGCCACTCCTGAATAGAGCTTGTTCTCTCGGTTTACCATGTCCATTGTCACATTCAAGCGGCGTGAAAGAACTTTAGTGAAGATTTTATAAACCACTGATAGGAGGCTGATAGGTCTGTAGTTCTTGAGATCCTCAATGTCACCTTTTTTATGTAGCAAGATCATTGCAGCGTTGTTCCAATCCTCAGGAATCTTCCCTTCATTAAGGCATGGAGTTAAAACTTGAGCGAGTACTGTTTCAATTTCTCCACTTGCTTCTTGTATGATGTCTACAGTAATTCCATCTTCTCCTGGTTCTTGATTGCATGTGCAACTTCTGCTGAGAGGACTGGAAGAACTCTGGTTCCCTTTTGTAATGTCTGGAGTACATGTATCATCCCTTTCATATAGTTTTGAGTAGAAATCTTTCACTCTTGTCAAAATTTCACCTCTATTTCTTGTTACAGATCCATCTTCTTTTCTCAGAGCCATAATCTGTTTTCTTCCCTTACTCAGATGTCCCTTTGCTCTCTCTTTAGGCTTTGGTTGTTTTCAATTGCTTTTCTCACTAGTTCACAATTGAATTTCCTTACATCTTCAGTAATACTTTTTTGTACCGTCTTGCATAGCTCTATGTATTCCACTTTGGAAGTCACATCTCCTTTAGTTTTCCTCATCACTCTTCTTTTTTGCATCAGTATTTTGGTTTTTCCTGATAATTTGTCTGTATGCAACTTGTTCTTAGTACCAGCTATTTTTGTTGCTGTTTCCATAAGAACCTTGGTCAGTTTTCTGTTAACTTCAGAGATGTTCACATTTCAGTTCAATGAGACCTTCTCCTTTTCTCCTTACCTTACTTATCCCAACGATGTCCCACTTGATCCTTTGTAGTTCTTCTTCCAATTCAAGGAGCCTTAAATCAGAAGATAAGGAGAGTCCATTGTAAGTAACCAAGGTCAGCATCAGATAGCAGCCTAGTCTGGTCCTCCGGTGATTCTTAGCACTCTCTGCCTTCATGTCGCGCTGGCCGGTGCCTTGGCCAGGTACAATCCAGCTGCCGGAGACTGAGGGCCAAGATTTAAGTTGTGGAGTCATTTTGGAGGGGTTTGGTCATAACTCACCACGCTGGCGAAGCGGGTTGGTGAGTGTGGGGATAACATTTCCTCTAATCCCGATGGTATAGTTATACCGCTATTTGGCGGTCGTCAGAGCCTCTTTAGTAGAAACAGGATGCACCACGAGAAGGCGGGGTTGACATTTGTCAAGGAGAGGTAGTGTATTGCGCATCACCTGACCTTATATATATATAACTGATAAAAAAAAAACACTCGGAAAACATGAATAAAAAAAATTAAAATATTCTAAAAAGCCTTTCCAAAAAATATATTAGGGTAAATGTTATTACCCCAAGAATCCAAACGCGCAAAAGCAGCAGAGAAGAATTTTCATAAAAAAACATTTAAAAGTAAGAGGCAAATTCAACGGGAGCCAAGAACTAAAAAAAAATATGCATACAAACAGAAAAGAACAAGCAAGAATGCAGAAAGTTTTGAAAATGCTGAGCTTTGGCTTTTTCAAGGACCAGCAAAACACAGCATTAACTCATCTCTGCAAAGACCTAGTTGAAAATGGGTTTCTGCTATGTCAGTCATAAATGTAAACCAGGCAATGGACCCCATAAATCAAAACCCACCTTTAAAGCTCTAAAAGGTGAAATTATTAATAATCAAATTTAGGTTCTTGCATTAATGACAAACTTGGCCTGACCCACACGACTCATCGTCCGCAAGACCAGGAACACAAAGCACGGGCACAAAGACTACCAGGACAAATAAATTTTGACGAAATCCGCGAGACTTGTTGAGACTTTAGAAACATAATAAAGAAAAGTTGCAATAGCCTAAACTCGTTTAAAACTAGGTCTTTGCAGACATGAGTTAATGCTGCGTTTTGCTGGTCCTTGATAAAGCCGAAGCTCAGCATTTTCAAAATTTCAACAGTCTTGCTTGTTGTTCTCTGCTTGTATGCATAGTATTTTTTTAGCTCTTGGCTCCTGTTGAATTTACCTCTTACTTTTAAGTCTTTTTTCTGAAAATTCTTCTCTGCTGCTTTTGCGCATTTGGATTCTCAGGGTAATAACATTCGTTAAGATATTTTTTGAATAGGCTTTTTAGAATATTTTGAATTTTTTTTTTTAATTTTATTCATTTTGCCCTGGTGTTTTTTAATAAATTATATATATATATATATATATATACTTAAGAGCAAAACTGAAGACTAAGGAAAAAATTTTAGAATTTAAAACGAAGGGTGCAAAATAACCTGAAAATCAAAACGCGCAACGCAGCAGTTTTGAAAATTCAGAATTCACATACTATAAAGATATCTAAGCAAAAAAATACATATATAATTTTGACTCACACCTAGTACAACATAGAAAAGGTTATGTATCTACCTGCGTGAGTAAAAAGGAGAAAAGAAAAAAAGAAAATAAAACAACTGAATGTAGAAGGTGTCGAGAATACCGATTTCTTGGCTTTATCAAGGACCAGCAAAAACTCTGCATTTCTCACTTCCACAAAGATTCCAGTTGGAAATGGGTTTCTGCAAGGCCATAGATGCAAGTAACATTCCCACCTAAAATAGTTTAAAAAATATATATATAAGTCATGTCCTCCGTAGAGTAGCATGACCTAGCACTAGTTAATATTTCGCTTGCATCCATTAACCTTCATGGCTGACCCATGCTCTTCATCTGTTACTATTAAACAGAGAGAAGAAGATTAAAGAGAACTCAAGCTGTGAGTGACATAATAAATAGAAATGATTTTCAGCTATAACGAAATTCCAAGTTCGTTTGAGAGAGTTTAAACCTGAAAAACAAATTTTACATTGCAATTAAAAAGGAAATGTTAATTTATAACGAACAGATTTTTGAAAGAAAACTTGAGTCTAAAACCCCTACTCTACAACTTATGACAGCACGAAAACGAGAATAAGTTAAAGATAATAATTAACTAAAGAAAACTTTGTGAAAGTTATATACCTTAAACAGTTAGTTGCAATATGTACAAAGTATTTCAGCAGTGCTTTAAGTGCATAATTAATTAGTTATTAAGAACTTAACTACTTTGAAAAAACAGCGCATAGACAGCGCATAGAAAAGGAACAGTTTAGCCATCTTCTGTTCCTAGGTACACAAAAGACGCTCAAAGTTACAAAGAAAGTAAGAGTTAAAACCGCATAAATGTTAACAGACAAACCAATGCTTAAAAAGCTGAAAAGCTAAAACGACAGAGAAAGGTACATGAAGTACAAACATTGAACTTAGAACCCAAAAACAAGGAAGAGCTTACCTCTTGAGTTACAAAACTTTTCTCCTCACACAGAACACACTTCCGCCACTCCCTAGACGCTGGGGGGCAGTGAGGTGGGGCTGATGGCCTCCTCATACAGCAAGAAACCAACGCGCAGATTTTAACCAGAGAAAAAAATATATAAACTTAAGACTGTGGATCTGTATGATCAGAATGAGCAGAATTAACTCTCCAGAATACATGAGAAATATTATAAAATACACGAGCAGTTTATTTAATAATCTTTGCATGTATTAAATCACCTTAGTGAGCTTTATAGATTAATCAGAATCTTATTAATTTTAATGTTGGTTTTACTATTTTTAGTATAGCTATCCTAGTGATGAATAACTGGTTTTCTTTTTTATTTGTTTTTATTTTCTTTTATAAACAGATTTTTAAGCTTTTTTGTGATTTTGTTTATATTATTTAATTTTTTTGTTTTAATAGGACCGTCATATCCATAGCACTAAGGTTCCTTTAGGTAGTTAATAGGCATCCTCTAGCCAACTTCCTTACGGCTTTGATTGGTCAGAATCATATTATTAACTGTGTAGAAAATTAAAGCAGATCTGCCAACCTTACTCTATTATTCAGAATAATTTTCTTAAAGTTCTTTTGATGAAAGAAGAAGGAATTTCGTTCTCTAGAAAACTTTCTAATAGTATATTAATGTGGTAATTGAAGTCCAAATTGTTGCTGCAAATTCTTGAAATTCTTAGGACCTGAAAATTAGTACATTCTCAATTACTTTGGTTGAAATGTTATTATTCCAGTGTAGATATTTAATTACTTTGAAAGGAAAATTAACTCTTTTATCAAAGAGGCTAATAGATGGGTTACCTCTGTTGAGCTTAATGCTTAGTCTAGGAACTCAAGTTCCTGATTACTGTGGTTGGTTTTACATAAGTTTGATAATATCTATCCTAGCTCTCTTAACTTATGTAAAACCAACCACAGTAATCAGGAACTTGAGTTCCTAGACTTAAGCATTAAGCTCAACAGAGGTAACCCATCTATTAGCCTCTTTGATAAAAGAGTTAATTTTCCTTTCAAAGTAATTAAATATCTACACTGGAATAATAACATTTCAACCAAAGTAATTGAGAATGTACTAATTTCTCAGGTCCTAAGAATTTCAAGAATTTGCAGCAACAATTTGGACTTCAATTACCACATTAATATACTATTAGAAAGTTTTCTAGAGAACGAAATTCCTTCTTCTTTCATCAAAAGAACTTTAAGAAAATTATTCTGAATAATAGAGTAAGGTTGGCAGATCTGCTTTAATTTTCTACACAGTTAATAATATGATTCTGACCAATCAAAGCCGTAAGGAAGTTGGCTAGAGGATGCCTATTAACTACCTAAAGGAACCTTAGTGCTATGGATATGACGGTCCTATTAAAACAAAAAATTAAATAATATAAACAAAATCACAAAAAAAGCTTAAAAATCTGTTTATAAAAGAAAATAAAAACAAATAAAAAAGAAAACCAGTTATTCATCACTAGGATAGCTATACTAAAAATAGTAAAACCAACATTAAAATTAATAAGATTCTGATTAATCTATAGAAGCTCACTAAGGTGATTTAATACATGCAAAGATTATTAAATAAACTGCTCGTGTATTTTATAATATTTCTCATGTATTCTGGAGAGTTAATTCTGCTCATTCTGATCATACAGATCCACAGTCTTAAGTTTATATATTTTTTTCTCTGGTTAAAATCTCCGCGCGTTGGTTTCTTGCTGTATGAGGAGGCCATCAGCCCCACCCTCACTGCCCCCCAGCGTCTAGGGAGTGGCGGAAGAGGTCAGCCATGTTCTCCTCTTGTGAGGAGAAAAGTTTTTGTAACTCAAGAGGTAAGCTCTCTTCCTTGTTTTTTGGGTTCTAAGTTCAATGTTTGTACTTCATGTACCTTTCTCTGTCGTTTTTTAGCTTTTCAGCTTTTAAGCATTGGTTTGTCTGTTAACATTTATGCGGGTTTTAACTCTTACTTTTCTTTGTAACTTTGAGCGTCTTTTGTGGTACCTAGGAACAGAAGATGGCTAAGCTTGTTCCTTTTCTATGCGCTGTCTATGCGCTGTTTTTTCAAAGTAGTTAAGTTCTTAATAACTAATTAATTATGCACTTAAAGCACTGCTGAAATACTTTGTACATATTGCAACTAACTGTTTAAGGTATATAACTTTCACAAAGTTTTCTTTAGTTAATTATTATCTTTAACTTATTCTCGTTTTCGTGCTGTCATAAGTTGTAGAGTAGGGGGTTTTAGACTCAAGTTTTCTTTCAAAAATCTGTTCGTTATAAATTAACATTTCCTTTTTTAATTGCAATGTAAAATTTGTTTTTCAGGTTTAAATTCTCTCTCAAACGAACTTGGAATTTCGTTATAGCTGAAAATCATTTCTATTTATTATGTCACTCTCACAGCTTGAGTTCTCTTTAATCTTCTTCTCTCTGTTTAATAGTAACAGATGAAGAGCATGGGTCGGGCCATGAAGGTTAATGGATGCAAGCGAAATTGTTAACTAGTGCTAGGTCATGCTACTCTACGGAGGACATGACTTATATATATATTTTTTAAACTATTTTAGGTGGGAATGTTACTTGCATCTATGGCCTTGCAGAAACCCATTTCCAACTAGGTCTTTGTGGAAGTGAGAAAATGCAGAGTTTTTGCTGGTCCTTGATAAAGCCAAGGCTCAGTATTCTCGACACCTTCTACATTCAGTTGTTTTATTTTCTTTTTTTTTCTTTTCTCCTTTTACTCACGCAGGTAGATACATAACCTTTTCTATGTTGTACTAGGTGTGAGTCAAAATTATATATGTATTTTTTTGCTTAGGTATCTTTATAGTATATATATATATATATATATTTGGGATGTAAGGTCAGGTGATGCGTAACATCACAGCCTCTCCTTGACAAATGTCAACCCCGCCTTCTGGTGGTGCATCCTGTTCCTACTAAAGGGGCTCTGACGACCGCCAATAGCGGTATAACTATACCATCGGGATTAGAGGAAATGCTATCCCACACTCACCAACCCGCTTGGCCAGCGTGGTGAGTTATGGCCAAACCCCTCCAAAATGACTCCACAACTTAAATCTTGGCCCTCAGTCTCCGGCAGCTGGAATGTACCTGGCCAAGGCAGCGGCCAGTGCGACATGAAGGCAGAGGGTGCCAAGAATCCCCGGAGGACCGGACTAGGATGCCATCTGATGCTGACCTTGGCGACGTATAACGGACGCTCCCTATCTTCTGATTCAAGGCTTCTTGAATTGGAAGAGGAACTACAAAGGATCAAGTGGGACATTGTGGGGCTAAGTGAGGTAAGGAGAAAAGGAGAAGATCTCATCGAACTGAAAAGTGGACATCTCTTCTACTATCGTGGGACAGATACTGGCAGAACTAGTGGTGTTGGATTTATAATAAACAAGAAACTGAAGGATAAAGTTGTAGAAGTTGAAAGTTCCTCTGACAGAGCTGCACGGCTTGTTATCCAACTCTCGAAAAGATACCAGGCTCAGATTATTCAAACTTATGCACCCACCACAAGTCATCCTGAAGAAGAAATTGAAGAATTTTATGAGGAAATTTGTCATCTAAATAATAAAGGTAAGCAGCACTTGAAAATAATTATGGGAGATTTCAATGCAAAAATAGGGCAACGGCAACAGAATGAAACTTCAGTAGGTAAATTCGGTCACGGCAACAGAAACCAGCGTGGGAATACTCTCGTTGAGTTTGCAGAAGCAGAAGGGTTTTTCATCTTGAACTATTTCTTCAAGAAAAAGCCACACAGGAAATGGACATGGAGACATCCAAATGGGACGACAAGTGAAATTGATTTTATTATGTGTAACAAAAAAATTCGTCATAGAAGACTGCAGTGTGCTAAAAAGTTCAACACAGGTAGTGACCATAGATTGGTGAGATGTAAGATGCACCTCAACACTAAACTTGAACGTGGCAAGCTCATAAGACAAACAAAATCTATTGACATAACCAACCTTAAAAAACACCATAATACCTTCAAGTTGGAACTGAAGAACAGGTTCTTTGCTTTAGAAGGCCTAACATCGGAAGAAGTGGACATCTCTGAAGTTAACAGAAAAGTAACCAAAGCTCTTATGGAAACAGCAACAAAATTAGCTGGGTCTAAGAACAAGTTGCATGTAAATAAATTGTCAGGAAAAACGAAAATGTTGATGCAAAAAAGAAGAGAGATGAGGACAACTAAAGAAGATGTGACTTCCAAAGTGGAATATATAGAGCTATGCAAGACAGTAAGAAAAAGTATCACTGAAGACGTAAGAAAATTCAACTGTGAACTAGTGAGGAAAGCAATTGAAAACAACCAAAGCCTAAAGATAGCAAAGGGACATCTCAGTAAGGGAAGAAAACAGATTATGGCACTGAGAAAAGAAGATGGTTCTGTAACAAGAAATAGAGGCGAAAGTTTGACAAGAGTGAAAGATTTCTACTCCAAATTATATGAAAGGGATGATACATGTACTCCAGACATCATGAAAGGTACCAGAGTTCTTCCAGTCCTCCTAGCAGAAGTTGCACATGCAATCAAGAACATGAAGCGGGGAAAAGCTCCAGGAGAAGATGGAATTACTGTAGACATCATACAAGAAGCAAGTGGAGAAATCGAAACAGTACTCGCCCAAATTTTTATTCGATGCCTTAATGAAGGGAAGATTCCTGAGGATTGGAACAACGCTACAATGATCTTGCTACATAAAAAAGATGGCATTGAGGATCTCAGGAACTACAGACCTATCAGCCTCCTATCAGTGGTTTATAAAATCTTCACTAAAGTTCTTTCACACCGCTTGAAGGTAACACTGGACATGGCTCAACCGAGAGAACAAGCTGGATTCAGGAGTGGCTACAGCACAATAGATCATATCCATGTGCTGAGAGAACTAATTGAAAGAGCGAGGGAATATGAACTTCCATTGTGCATGGCTTTTATCGATTATGAAAAAGCCTCTGATTCGGTGAAAGCATCAGCAGTTACAATGGCTCTGAAAACCTGCGGTATTGAAGATGCGTACATTAATATTATTAATAACATCTATGAAACTGTAAGTGCAAAGATTCGACTGTTTGAAAATACAACACACATAAAAATTGGAAAGGGAGTGAGACAATGTGACACCATATCTCCGAAGCTCTTTAATGCCTTATTGGAGGGCTGGGAAAACAAGGGGATACAGTTTAATGGAGATTATCTAACCCACCTTCGTTTTGCTGATGACGTAGTCATTTTTGCAACTAGCCCATCAGAGCTGCAGAGTATGATCCAGGAACTTGCTGACAAGAGTAAAGAAGTGGGATTAAAAATGAACTTTCAGAAGACAAAAGTGATGTTCAATGCTTTTACAAGAAATGAAGATTTATCGATTGATGGAGAAAAGCTGGAGATAACAGACACGTACGTTTATCTTGGACAACAGATATCAAGTGAGGGTCACATTGATGAAGAAATTAATCGGCGTACAAAACTTGCCTGGAGAGCTTTTGGAAGAAACAGCATAATTTTCAAGAGCAATATGCCATTATGTCTTAAAAGAAAAGTGTTTGATCAATGCATCCTTCCAGTGCTTACGTATGGTGCAGAGACGTGGACCTTAACTAAAAGAGACATACAAAGGCTGCAGACAACTCAAAGAAGCATTGAGAGGTGCATTCTTGGTGTAACCAGGAGAGATAAGAAGAGAAACTCGTGGATCCGAAAAATGACAAGAGTGGAAGACATCATGATCAGAGTTAAATCCCTGAAATGGCAATGGGCTGGACATACTGCCAGAAGGACAGATCATCGATGGACAGCCGAAATTTTAGATTGGATTCCAAGGGACAGGAAAAGACCCAGAAGAAGACCACATGGGAGATGGGTGGATGAAATTCGAAAGTATGCAGGGGTGACATGGAGGAGACTGGCACAAGACAGACCGTTGTGGAGGAAACTTGGGGAGACCTTCGTCCAGCAGTGGATTGATAATGGTTGACAATGATGATGATGATGATGATGATGATATATATATTTAGCCTATTGGTGATTTGGGGTCATGTCTATAATCCCATAGAAGATGTCGTGTTCATTCTAAAAAGGCATTCTTCCATCCCTTACCTGGAGCTAGTGAACCTGAATAAGTACCTCGTAACCTTAGCTGAGCAAGTGGGAGGAAAGCCTTAAACTGAAAAAAGAAGAAAAAAATCTCGAGCTCGCTACCGAATAAAACAAATGTTTGCTGTAGGAAATTCGCAATATTTTCCACTGTTTTGAACGAAATACTTTAGAAAGAGAAAAACAGGATGGGAGAAGAGAGTGGAAAAAAAAAGAGCAGCGTGGCGAGCTGGAAGAGGGAAGGGGGTGCAGCCTGGCGAGCGGGAAGAGGGAAGGGGGTGCAGCGTACGGTTTCGTGAGACTGATATCATTACTCAACGAATAGGTTACCTTTCACACAACGCTATTCTTTAATTCTTTTAACATCCTCAGAGCAGCCAGGGTGTCCGAGAATCTTTATGCCTGTTCTCCACCCCTTTCAACCAACGGCACGCGAAAACCCTAGATATATATGAAGACGTCATTTTTGAAATATCACAAGGAAAAAATTTCCACCCACCAGCATGTTGGTCGCAGCGGCTGCTGGTCACGGATTTGAGCGTTAATTATTAGCCACGCTGCCTCAAGGTGAATTTTTGAAGCCTCAGTTCGAGATTTCGGAGTTCGAGAGAGATTGCTGTCGCAGATGGCTACGGCCACAGTCATTAATAACGTAATTTTTTTTTTCGTATAAAGAGGTGAGCATCAACCCTTTGCGTGACCTCTTCTTTGGGAGGAGGAAGGCATTAACTCCTCGTGTTGTGTTTAACAGCGAGTTGCAGCGAACTTGGTAAATGTCAGTCGTGCCTAACAATCGCTGTGTTTTTTCATCTGCTTCCATATTACCTTGGTCTAAATCAATAGACTTTAACCTTTTAACCTTTTTGTACTGTGATGAAACGTTTTCACTAGGATTTTTTTATTTACTTATTTTTTATATGTTTATTATTTATTCAGTTTTTGTTTTGGATGACGATAAAGCTTTGACTACCATTATTAAAGACATCCTCCAGAGATATGTTGAGATGAATGAAGGCAAATTTTGAAGGATACTTTTTATATCACAAAGCCTTTGACAGAGCGTATCTGCGATCTGATATACATTATAAATAATTGGTGTTACATATCAATCATCTATTATTATATCAATAGTGTACCATTTGTGTTTGGCAAATAATACAAAACCATAAGCACACTGTTCGGAAATTTCAAGTGAAGTGCACATAACTATATATGCTGTAATATAAGGCTTTCCCTTGTGTTGCAACATCAACTCTTATTTTTCTTTCTCTCTTTTTTTTTCATTCTTAAAACAACAACAACACAAGGAAAAACAAAGAAAATGCAATAGTTGACAGGCTTACATGGCGGAGTAGAAAACAATGTAACTTCATCTAATTATATAATCACAAAAAACATGAGTTCCGTGTCGTACGGCGGAATTGTTCTTAGCGTCGACAATAGATTATTTACCCTTCATTTAAAGCAAATGTATAAAGCGGCACATACATTTTTTTCATCGTAGTTTTTGATTAAAATACAACTATACTGAATATTCGAAAGCACAGGGAGTATTCGGCTACCACTATTTTTCTGTCTCATAGTTTTTGACACAAATATCACCATACGCTGAAGGCCTTAGCCGGGGAGGAGGAGAGGGGTGACCAGATCGTGCAGCGCCCAAACTGCACCTCTTTTTCCCGTTCTATAGAGACTCACAGCCTAGTCCAATGTACTTCTTTTATTATATCTTTTGTCCAGTCTCAATCATCTGGCCCTCTTTGGAACTGTTTGCCGACGGACTTGCGTATGCTACATTCGTATGCATACCGACAACACACACGCACACACATACACACTACATATGGACTATATTACCAATGATACATAAAGTGTGGAGAAAAAAACCTTTGTAAACTGATGCACATAGTTAATTTTTATAGTTGTCAATTTCAAACGAAGAGTGTTATATTTTCCTTTTTAATTGATGCAACATACGACAGATTTATATGGTATGCAATTTCTTTCTCAGTTGGTACACACCATTAAAATGCCTGTTATGAATAGATTTCTGTTTATCTATGAACGGTGCATGGGAAGCAAGTTTTTGGTCGATTTTAGGATGTTTTTTAATGTTTCAAATAACTTACATTATAGAAAATTTCGAAAATGAAAAAGTAATCGCATGGCGCATATGACTACATTCAAAAGCAAATGAACGGATTCGCTGCGTTGTTAGGATGCGAGGTATAGCTGCAAACGGTATAAAACAAGCCTGCAGCTGACCGCGATTATATCTCACTATGAGGTTGAGTGAAACTATCGCGGCGGGAGAGAACTGACTTTGAGAAAGGAAAGATTGCTGGATGTTATATTAGTGGGTTGTCCATAAGAGAAACCGAGAGGCGTTTAAGCATACCCAAGTCAACTGTTTTGGATATACTGAATAAGTGGAAAACACATGGCGTGCCTGAAGCAGCAAAACGTACCGGCAGACCAAAGAAAATCAACGAAAGACGACGTCGAAGCCTGAGAAGAGTCGTTACAGCTAATCGACGGAGTACTGCACAAGACCTCAGTGTATAGGTGAGTAAAAATGCTGGAACCTAGGTACGTACACGTACCATTCGCAGAGAACTTCATTCCATGGGTTTCCGTGGTCATGCGGCTGCTCATAAGCCTTTCATCTCCACTCGGAATGCTACTCGTCGTTTAGAATGATGTAAAGAACATTTATCGTGGACCGTAGATCAATGGAAACGGGTCCTATGGACCCATGAATCCAGATACACGATCCATCAGTCTGATGGCCGTGTGTGAGTATGGCGGCAGACGGGGGAACGCTATTTACCACAGTGTACTGTTACTACGGTCAAGTTTGGAGCTGGCAGTGTACTCGTGTAGGTGCGTTTTTCGTGGAATGGTCCTGGCCCATTGGTTATCGTGGACAAACCTGTTAACCAGCACGTCTACCTCGATAATTCTGGACAATTATGCCCTACCAACTCTGTGGCATTACTATGGAACTGAGCCTTGTTGGTACCAAAAGGATAAGGCACCAAGCCATAAAGCAAGGACTGTTACGGCGTGGTTTGTCGATAATTCAGTATCGTGTTTGGACTGGCCAGCACAGAGCTCTGATCTTAATTCCATAGAGCACCTATAGGAGGAATTAGAGCGTCGCATAAGAAGTTTGGAACCAAGGCCTACTACTAAGCAACAGTTAGCGGTAGCATTATGTACTGAATGGAAGCGCATACCTGGCGCTGTGTTCCAGATCTTTGTCGAAAGCATGTTTCGAAGAGTCAGTGTATGCATTAAGGCCAAAAGTGGACCGATACCGTACTAATGCGTGTCAATAAATGCTATGTTGTGTTTCTCTTCTAATTGTCCGGTGGCTTCTCAATATTTTAGTATGATGTAAAGAACGTAAGAACGATACTTATTTAGAGTTTATATCATCATCATCATCATTGTCAACCATTATCAATCCACTGCTGGACGAAGGTCTCCCCAAGTTTCCTCCACAACGGTCTGTCTTGTGCCAGTCTCCTCCATGTCACCCCTGCATACTTTCGAATTTCATCCACCCATCTCCCATGTGGTCTTCTTCTGGGCCTTTTTCTGTCCCTTGGGATCCAATCTAAAATTTCGGCTGTCCATCGATGATCTGTCCTTCTGGCAGTATGTCCAGCCCATTGCCATTTCAGGGATTTAACTCTGATCATGATGTCTTCCACTCTTGTCATTTTTCGGATCCACGAGTTCCTCTTCTTATCTCTCCTGGTTACACCAAGTATGCACCTCTCCATGCTTCTTTGAGTTGTCTGCAGCCTTTGTATGTCTCTTTTAGTTAAGGTCCACGTCTCTGCACCATACGTAAGCACTAGAAGGATGCATTGATCAAACACTTTTCTTTTAAGACATAATGGCATATTGCTCTTGAAAATTATGCTGTTTCTTCCAAAAGCTCTCCAGGCAAGTTTTGTACGCCGATTAATTTCTTCATCAATGTGACCCTCACTTGATATCTGCTGTCCAAGATAAACGTACGTATCTGTTATCTCAAGCTTTTCTCCATCAATCGATAAATCTTCATTTCTTGTAAAAGCATTGAACATCACTTTTGTCTTCTGAAAGTTCATTTTTAATCCCACTTCTTTACTCTTGTCAGCAAGTTCCTATATCATACCCTGCAGCTCTGATGGGCTAGTTGCAAAAATGACTACGTCATCAGCAAAACGAAGGTGGGTTAGATAATCTCCATTAATCTTTATCCCCTTGTTTTCCCAGCTCAGTGACTGAAAAACACCCTCCAATGTGGCATTAAAGAGCTTCGGAGATATGGTGTCACCTTGTCTCACTCCCTTTCCAATTTTTATGTGTGTTGTATTTTCAAACAGCCTAATCTTTGCACTTGAATTTTCATAGATGTTATTAATAATATTAATGTATGCATCTTCAATACCGCAGGTTTTCAGAGCCATTGTAACTGCTGATGGTTTCACCGAATCAAAGGCTTTTTCATAATCGATAAAAGCCATGCACAATGGAAGTTCATATTCCCTCGCTCTTTCAATTAGTTCTCTCAGCACATGGATATGATCTATTGTGCTGTAGCCACTCCTGAATCCTGCTTGTTCTCTCGGTTGAGCCATGTCCAGTGTTACCTTCAAGCGGTGTGAAAGAACTTTAGTGAAGATTTTATAAACTACTGATAGGAGGCTGATAGGTCTGTAGTTTCCGAGATCCTCAATGTCACCTTTCTTATGTAGCAGGATCATTGTAGCGGTGTTCCAATCCTCAGGAATCTTTCCTTCATTAAGGCATCGAGTGAAAATTTGGGCGAGTACTGTTTCGATTTCTCCACTTGCTTCTTGTATGATGTCTACAGTAATTCCATCTTCTCCTGGAGCTTTCCCTCGCTTCATGTTCTTGATTGCATGTGCAAGTTCTGCTGGAAGGACTGGAGGAACTCTGGTACTGGTATCTTTCATGATGTCTGGAGTGCATGTATCATCCCTTTCATATAATTTGGAATAGAAATCTTTCACTCTTGTCAAAATTTCGCCTCTATTTCTTGTTACAGAACCATCTTCTTTTCTCAGTGCCATAATCTGTTTTCTTCCCTTACTGAGATGTCCCTTTGCTATCTTTAGGCTTTGGTTGTTTTCAATTGCTTTCCTCACTAGTTCACAGTTGAATTTTCTTACGTCTTCAGTGATACTTTTTCGTACTGTCTTGCATAGCTCTATATATTCCACTTTGGAAGTCACATCTTCTTTAGTTGTCCTCATCTCTCTTCTTTTTTGCATCAACATTTTCGTTTTTCCTGATAATTTATTTACATGCAACTTGTTCTTAGACCCAGCAAATTTTGTTGCTGTTTCCATAAGAGCTTTGGTTACTTTTCTGTTAACTTCAGAGATGTCCACTTCTTCCGATGTTAGGCCTTCTAAAGCAGAGAACCTGTTCTTCAGTTCCAACTTGAAGGTATTATGGTGTTTTTTAAGGTTGGTTATGTCAATACATTTTGTTTGTCTTATGAGCTTGCCACGTTCAAGTTTAGTGTTGAGTTGCATCTTACATCTCACCAATCTATGGTCACTACCTGTGTTGAACTTTTTTAGCACACTGCAGTCTTCTATGACGAATTTTTTGTTACACATAATAAAATCAATTTCACTTGTCGTCCCATTTGGATGTCTCCATGTCCATTTCCTGTGTGGCTTTTTCTTGAAAAAGGAGTTCAAGATGAAAAACCCTTCTGCCTCTGCAAACTCTACGAGAGTATTTCCACGCTGGTTTCTGTTGCCGTGACCGAATTTACCAACTGAAGTTTCATTCTGTTGCCGTTGCCCTATTTTTGCATTGAAATCTCCCATAATTATTTTCAAGTGCTGCTTACCTTTATTATTTAGATGACAAATTTCCTCATAAAATTCTTCAATTTCTTCTTCAGGATGACTTGTGGTGGGTGCATAAGTTTGAATAATCTGAGCCTGGTATCTTTTCGAGAGTTGGATAACAAGCCGTGCAGCTCTGTCAGAGGAACTTTCAACTTCTACAACTTTATCCTTCAGTTTCTTGTTTATTATAAATCCAACACCACTAGTTCTGCCAGTATCTGTCCCACGATAGTAGAAGAGATGTCCACTTTTCAGTTCGATGAGATCTTCTCCTTTTCTCCTTACCTCACTTAACCCCACAATGTCCCACTTGATCCTTTGTAGTTCCTCTTCCAATTCAAGAAGCCTTGAATCAGAAGATAGGGAGCGTCCATTGTACGTTGCCAAGGTCAGCATCAGATGGCAGCCTAGTCCGGTCCTCCGGGGATTCTTAGCACCCTCTGCCTTCATGTCGCACTGGCCGCTGCCTTGGCCAGGTACATTCCAGCTGCCGGAGACTGAGGGCCAAGATTTAAGTTGTGGAGTCATTTTGGAGGGGTTTGGCCATAACTCACCACGCTGGCCAAGCGGGTTGGTGAGTGTGGGATAGAATTTCCTCTGATCCCGATGGTATAGTTATACCGCTATTGGCGGTCGTCAGAGCCCCTTTAGTGGGAACAGGATGCACCACGAGAAGGCGGTGTTGACATTTGTCAAGGAGAGGCTGTGATGTTACGCATCACCTGACCTTACATCCCGAGTTTATATACATACATATATATAAAGCATTTAGGGTTTGATACGAATCGCGAAGGATACTTAATCGTACATTCCATTGTTTTATATTTCTATTTACAAGTGAATTCTATCAAAATGGAAAAGGTTTAATGAAAATTCTTACTGCTAATTAAAAATTGCATCTCAGTGCCTTGATTGAAAAAAGTAAACTAATGAGTCTGCGTTTCTTTGTATTCCATATGAAATGGGCTTTCATAAAATTAGGAAGTCACTATTCAGTTCTAGGCTTATTCGCTTCAGAGAATCCAAAAAATTGGCTGATAAGGAACATCTGTTTCGAGTTACGATAATATTTTTGAAGCTGGATGCACTTGAGGTTGAAGAAATTTACCAATGATTTTCGTTCTCTATTTTCTGAGTTTCATTATTTTTTTAAATTACTCTTGGAAATTTATTTCGTAACCACTAAAATTTTCTTTATTCTGCACTAGCCACTGATTCCGAATGTCGGAATGACTGTACACTTCCACAAAGCCACACAATGATGTTTTTAGGTACAAGCCTAATCCTGTTACGAAATGAATTGATAGAATTGCTACTAACTGATGACAGTATATAGGGGATTTCCCACAGTACGATAACCCTGAGGCTGGAGGGGTTGTGGGGACGGGTAATTGAAAGTACGTACAACATCGCTTGTATTTGGGCAGGCGTAGGAGAATCTCGGTATTGGGAATGAAAGTTGAGAAATACAAAACCTTGATCTCTTGGTTACAAAACTAATTTTCCAGAGTCACCAATGCAGAAAATACCAAAATTTGGTGGAAAGAAAACTTGATTCATCGGTGAATTTCTTCTAAATCAGGGTCATCCAACTTATGAAAGATTGCAGTAATTTTTGATTACCACTGCCAATCATGAAAAATGCGAATCGTCAACTTATAATTTGCATCTCAAATACCAAATCTGATGCTCGACTGTTAGACCCTTTCTTTAAAAAATAAAATTTCTCTATGTTTCTGTGCAAAACTTGTAGAAAAATTACCATAGACTCAGGCACGTATATGTTCAATTCAGATTAACAATAACGTTTTAGTATTTTCCCTCATTTTAATAAATTTTGAAATACGATCTGTGATTCTTGATTATATGAAACATGAATGATGATAAAGTTGGGAGTTTTCTGCAAATTTTGTGTTTGAAAACTACTAAAGAACATTTCAGACTGTTTCACCACTTGTGAGTATAACTTTTCACATATTATTTATAAACTGAGACTGGCGCTAATGAAATGTCCATGATGCACATATACGCTTGCAATTTGATGTGCATCATAAATGGTTATACACTCAATGGACAAAACAGTAGATACCTATCTAACAGTATGTTGGTCCACCTCTAGCGCGAATGACAACCTGTACCCTCCGAGGCATCGATTCCACCAGATGCCGGAGGATTTTCGGAGGTAATTTCAGCCATGCCTGTTCCAGCATGGTCCACAATAGAGATGAGTTCGGGCTCAATTTTAGGAGCCCGGGCCCTGCCCGCTTTCTTTGATTACTTGTGGTTGCTGAGCCCGGGCCCGGATTCTTGGAAAGTTTTGCTTATCAAGGCTTGCATTTATGCATTATACACTGGCCAAAGATATGGCCCAAGCAAGGATTAGTTTAAAAAGTTTAGTTCAGTTAATTCACTTCACAATATTAACATGTTTTTAGAAATGCTACGCATAAAGCCAAATGTTCTAAAATGTGGATTTGAAAATAAATAAATAATCAACGTGTCCTTCGACCGTATCAGGGGAATCAGTAATTTTGGTAAAAGCTGAAGAAAAGAAAATCGTTTAAAAACAAAACATTCCATTCGTTATTTCTTTTTGATTTCTAAATTTACTTTTATTTTAAATAAATTGCCTTATAAAACGTACAACGCCGTACAGATAGTTGCAAGTGTTTGCAATTTTGACTCTAAAAACTAATCTTTGCAATATAATTTACATGTATGCTAATTAGTAAAGGTAGTTTAGAGTGATGTAGTAGAATATAAAAAAAGCATGTAGGGAAATTTCCAAATTAAAAAAAAAAGAAAACGTAAAAGCATTCCAGACCAGATTATTCTGCATTTTGTAACATTAACAAAGCTTTGCGCTCAATAGTATAATAATTACAATATTATCATATGTGTGTGCAGTTTCCAGATCAAGTTCATCATGAGAAGAGAGAGAGAGAGAGAGAATAGCATCTAATGCCTCAGCGCTTCAACTTGATCTTCTTTCTTCTAAAACTCGACCTGCTTCACTAAAACCAACGTCACCCCAAAAAACGCGGGAGTGAGGAAATTTAAAAAAATAAATAACAACACTTCTAACTGCACAATTTTGGGAATTAATACATCATTTTAAATATAAGATTCTTGATTTTTTAATAAAATACAAAAAAATGGGAATGTGATTTTTTCCCAGTTTTTCGATACCAGATCTCTTTAAACTAATCCTTGCTTGGGCCATAGCTTTGAACAATGCATAATGCAAGTCTTGCTGAGCAAAATTTGTTTTGCAATGGCAGCTAGCTTAGGAAATTGAAAATCCTTCCACCATTGTAACAAATCCACAATGAAATTCAAAACGTGTATTCAAAATGTGTAACTCAACCGGGCTCGGAATTACACGTGTTGAATTAATTACAGTAATGAAGTTCAAGATGTGTAATTCCGAGCCCGGGGCCCAGGTTTTTTGGTAGTTAATAAATTCTGAGCCCGTCCGAGCCCGGGCCCGAGCTCATCTCTAGTCCACAACTCCGTCCGAGATGTCGACCCAGGATCCAAGGATCTGATATCCGGCTCCAGGGCACCCCAGAGCGCTTTTATAGGGTTTAAACTTTGGAAGTTGGGGCCACTGCATGGTTCGAAACTTAGATGAGTGTTCCTCGAGCCATTCCTGGGTGGTTGATGCAGGTTATTGTCCTGCTGAAACTGACCATTGGCCACAGGATGAGGGAAGGCCACGAAAGCGTGTAGATGATCAGCCATCACATGCTGATAGTGTGCAAAGGCTAAGGACCTCTTAGATACACTAAGAGACCTAATGTGTCCCACATTTTTCGTACTCAAGGAAAATTCCGAATTTTCAGTAACCTTTCCGCAATTCCTTTCCTGTATTAAAGGGAAACCTCCTTTCTCACTTTTTCAGTAGCCACATGACGAAACATTTCAGGTAATAGGAGCGATTCGCGGTAATACTTAAGGTTTGATTAACTGCTAAATTTCACTCATCTATGGAAGAATCTAATTTTGAAGATGTGTAGCAAGATAGAAAATTATGGACAGCATACCGCATGAATTCTGGTTATTGTAGCACAGGGTGTTTCTTCTCTTGTCCCTCACTTTCTGCACCAGCTATCATACACGGATAAGCCATTACATTATGATCACCTACCTAATACGCTGTAGGTTTACCTTTACCCAGCAAAACAACGGCTACTCAGTCGATTCGATGAGGTGGCGATAGGTATTCTGGGGTATCTGGTACCATAATGTCAACAGCAGGTCCGCCAATTCCCGTACATTTCGGGGTAGTGGTGATTCAGCGCGAAACCGATTTTTCCAAGTCGAACCACAAATGTTCGATTGAGTTCATGCCAATTGAATTTGGAGGCCAGGTCATTAACAGAAAGTCGCCAGCATGTTCCTCGGACCACACCTTGAAGAATCTGGCCGTGTGGCATGGCGCATTATCCTGTTGATAATGGCCGTCACCAGCAGAGAACAGTTTCCATGAATGGGTGAACTTTACCCGCAACGATGTTCAGATACTTGACAGCTGTCAGGGATTGTGCTATTTGCATAATGGGGCTTAAAGTGTCCCAAGAAAACATCGCCCACAGAACAATACCGCCGCCGGCCTCTTTCCGCCCAACTGTGCATCGACGTGCCATAGACTCCGTTGGTTACCGGGGTATACACTCTCGGCCGTCTACGTGATGCACCAGGAATCTTGATTCGTCAGACCACAATATTTTCTTCCAATCATCCACGGTGATCTTGCGCCCATCTCATGCGTTGTTGGCGATGACGTGCAGTAAGCATGGGGACCGACTGAGACTTCCACTACGCAGGCCCATGAGCAGAAGGATGCGATGAACTGTGTGCTGTGACACATTGCCCTGATCACCACTGTTGTAGCTGCGGGTGATTTGTCGCACTGTGGCCCTGCGGTTGCTGTGAACAATGCGCGACAGTCTCCGCTTCCCTCTGGCATCAATGAGCTGCGGACGACACACGACTGGACGACGGTCCGTCCTTTGGCCATCTGTGCACCACGTTTGATACGTACTCACTACAGCAGCACGTGACCAAACTACAAGCCGCGGCGTTTCCGAGATCGTAGTTCCAAGGCCCCGTGCCATCACAATTTGTCCTTTATCAAACTCCGATAAATCGGCAGCTTTTCCCATTCTGACTCCGAACACTCTACTAACCGAAAGCCGGTCCTCGGGTTGTATATACACTATACTGACAAAAGTCACCGGGCACCCATTCAAAAGCAAATGAACGGATCCTCCGCGTTGTTGAGATGCGAGGCACAGCTGCAAATGGTATAAAAACAAGCCCTGCAGCTGACCGCGATCATATCGCACTGTGAGTTTGAGTAAAAATGTCAGGGCGGGAGAGAACTGACTTTGAGAAAGAAAAGATTGCTGGATGTTATATTAGTGGGTTGTCCACAATAGAAACAGAAAGGCGATTAAACATACCCATGTCAACTGTTATGGATGTACTGTATAAGTGGAAGACACATGGCGTGCCTGAAGCAGCAAAACGTACCGGCAGACCAAAGAAAATAAATGATAGAGGATGTCGAAGCCTCAGGAGAGTCGTTACAGCTCATCGACGGTGTACTGCACAAGACCTCAGTGTACAGGTGAGTAAAAATGCTGGAACCTCGGTATGTTCACGTACCATTCGCAGAGTACTTCATTCCATGGGTTACCGTGGTCGTGCGGCTGCTCATAAGCCTTTCATATCCACTCGGAATGCTACTCGTCGTTTAGCATGGTGTAAAGAACATTTATCATGGACCGTAGATCAATGGAAACGGGTCCTATGGGCTGATGAATCCAGATACACAATGCATCAGTCTGATGGCCGTGTGTGGGTATGACGGCAGCCGGGGAAACGCTATTTACTACAGTGTACTGTTCCTACGGTCAAGTTTGGAGCTGGCAGTGTACTCGTGTGAGGGTGTTTTTTGTGGTATGGTCCCAGCCCTTTGGTTCCAGCACGTCTACCTCGATATTCTGGACAATTATGCCCTACCAACTCTGTGGCAATACTATGGAGCCGAGCCTTGTTGGTACCAGAAGGACAATGCACCGAGCCATAAAGCAAGGACTGTTACGGCATAGTTTGACGATAATTCCGTATCATGTGTAGATTGGCCAGCCCAGAACCCTGATCTTAATACCATGGAACACTTATGGGATGAATTAGAGTGCCGCATAAGAAGTTTGGAACCAAGGTTTTCTACTAAGCAACAGTTAGCGGCAGCGATATGTACTGAATGGAAGCGGATTCCTATCGCTGTGTTCCAAAACCTTGTCGAAATCTTGTCTGGAAGGGTCAGTCCATGCATTAAGGCAAAAGGTGTATCGACACCGTACTAATGTATGTCAATAAATGCTATGTTGTGTTTTTCTTGTAGGCGTCCGGTGACATTTGCCAATATAATGTATATTGCTCTGTGAACTTCACATGCGCCACCTTTCGGTCTCCAGGCGCGATCATTTCTGTAGGCTGTGGGTGGCCATATTGTAAAGTCTAATCGGTGCATATTGTGTTACTGTAAGAAACTGGGTACTTAAATTATTGTACAGTTGATTGTAGGATGTTTGTTTATCAGATGTGGCTGCGATGAGTAAATTTTATATTTTAGAATTTCGCGAAATAATACTATAAATCAGTACATTTCATCTTTTCTTAAAGACAGTTGAAAGCCATTATGAGTTTAAAAAGACTTCAAATTCCAAAGCATTCTGTTGCTTCGGAATATCATGTTGAAAAAAATACTTGATTTGTGATAGTCCTCCTACAGAAAAAATAAAAACTTTACAAACCCATAAAAAGATAACACGGTCGAACAGAAAATAAAATGACTAAATCACTCGCATCAAAGATAAAAAAATCATCACCGCGCAATTAGGCTTTTATCTTGAAATTGAACGTGAGTGTGATCCCTGGCTCAGTGGTTAAGACCCGAGGTTTCTGTTGAACCAACTGGAACGACCTCGGTTTGAGTCCCACTAGCGCGAAAGGGTACTCTCGTGTATGGGCTGTAAAATCAGCGTCTTCGATTTTGTGAAATTCCTGTGCAACTATGTGAAACCTAAAATGGCCTTTTCTGAAATAAATGGAATTACTGACAGCAGAAAATCTGTGAAAATATGGAAGTTCAAAATAAAAAGAACAAACACGAAAAAACCCAACAACTTTTAGAAACGGAAATTTCGTTAAAAAACTAAAACTAACTATCGGGAACTTTGCTGTACGTTATTTTTAGAAATTTTTCGTGAATTCACACCACATATCTTTTACAGTGTAACTGAACTGAAAATTCCATTTTTTAAGTTGTATTGGAGCAAAACCAGGCGTTAGATTTGTGTGGTTTCGATGCTACACTTGTACCTTTTCCAACGAATAAATGATGCGTTTCAAAGAGCGAGACGCCGAATTGCCACATTAGCATCTGTGACAAAGTAGAACAAAATTAGACCCATTCACTTTCTGCTATCGAAGGTATAACGTAATGTCTTTTCCGTGAGCGAGATATTGGTTTTACGTTATGTCTAAACCATTAGATAAGAATACGATGCCATAGTTCCTAATTAAGTTTTTACGACCAGACGAATCATAAACAGAAGTCAAATTACGGGAATTCTCTCTTTATTCCAGCGCTAAGTCAATAGAACATCCCACATGGTACTAAAATTGTTAATTTCACGTTTTACTTAACAATCGACGTCTATACACATCCACCTACCTATCCATAACAGCAACTTTTATCTCGTCCTTTTATCTATCGTTCTTATCTCATACATTCATACGTAACTTTCACTCTGACCTCAAATGTTGCCAACCTCATTCTCGTTTGAGGGAAAAGATATAACGTTAAGTTTGAAAGTATAAGCAGAACAAATTCAAATTTACATAGGAAAAGGAACTAACAATGAAAGTTAAATTAATACTGAGTTAATAACGAGGAACAGTACACCAATTAAGTAGTAAATAGTAACACTGTACTAGTGATCCGATTTATTGGCGTAGGAAATAAACACATAAGCGTTTTCAAGCTTTCGCACATCAACCAGATGGCTTTTTCAAGGCAGTTAGACAGGTTGAAAGTTAATTAGAATATATGAAAGTTAATTTAGAATATACGTCACAAAGGTTGTAGTTTCTTAGAACTTATCTATGTAGTTACAATAGCTGGACCGCTTGCACTGGTATTTAACAAAGAAACACCCTGAATCCGGCAAGTACATAAAATTATTCTTCTAATATATAGTTTGTAAGTCCTGTTTCACCTCCTTACTCGCCGGGCTGATTTCTATTTATTCCGACCTCTACAAGGCTTACTACTTAAGGTCATACCAACAGTGTCTTTGTATCAGACCTTTTTGATTGACAGCCGGCCGTCCTCTATCGGATTAAAAGCGGTACTTTGCGTCAAAGATGTCCTATTGCATTAACACTGATGCAAGTGCGTAAGAGAGAAGAACAATGCATATTCGACCGTATTTTATTCCACACATCTCAATGTTTTGAAAATTTCGGGATATACAAATGAAAAATGAATACCTGATGCATGCATCGGGTTTGATAATTATTTCGGTGACAACAGCAGAGTTCCTGTTCTTACATTCCAAAATGCTTCGTGTGTGCTACCATGCTACAGGAAAAACAAATGTTTGGAGATTTTTGTTTTCGATCTTTAGTCATAAAATCGTTGCATGTTGCATGCTAATGATCAAGCTGATAACAAAACAAATTGAAACTATGCGAAACGCCAACATGCAATTAATAAACCTTATGTGGACTTAAAGAAAAGGCATGCGTCATACGATATTTAGAATGTCCTAGAAGAATGTTAAGTATTTTCTCATGCTCGGAAAAGACGAAGTCATAATAAGAATTGTTCTTTCATTTTGAAATGTTCATGTCAACGAAATACGCCCAATAACAGAAAGTATTGCCAAGGATTTTAATTTACTTTCGAATCGATTAACATAGAAAATAACTCTTTACAGAAGAACAAAATATTTCAGTTTATTGAAAAGGCGTTTGATTACAGCATGTCTAATATCATAAGCATGATCAGTTTGCGTCTGTATTCTTCATGTCTGTTTAAACATCCATTTAGTCAGTTTGATAGGAAATAAAAATTACCTGAAAGCACATGTAATACATATTTTGAGAGAAGTAATTTTTCTAAGTAGAGCACACGTTATTACGTTAATCAGCGTTAAAGATGAGTGGTGAATAAAATTCACTAGAAGGATAGAAAATGCTATGCTCATTATAATCCTTACGTCAAGAAGCGTATTACTGAACTATCTGAAGATGTGATGGAAAAATATGGGTACCGAGGTATAGGAACTTGACGGAGGCGGGTTCGTGGAAACATGAACTAGTATTCATAAATTCTAGAAACTATATCTATACTATCCCATGAATAGAAGTCATCAATAGTTGCATAATCCTGGAACTTCGTAGGGAGAAATACCTGACTATCATAAAGGGACGATAACATGAGTTTAAACAGGAACTGCGCGTCATTAATCCTGCTTCATCTATTGGTTTCCAATGGACGCAAACTGGAAATTTCATCTACGTCAGTCACAGGGGAAGAAGGGGTAATGTTGTTCTGTTCTCCAGAAGCCAAATCACCCTCCCTCAACTGGCGAAAGATGCCTCGTTTTCCAATTAGAACGTGCTCATTAGGCAGACGGACAAACTCAAGTGCAACTCGATTCTGATGATTTCCCCTTAATCCGAAGCTCACTGCCGATGATTTTCTGCCGCATTTACCTTTCAGGGGTTTATTCCGATGGGCCCTTATCATACCAAATGATCGCAGATTTATTCGCACAGCACCGGGGAAATCGATGATATCTAATCGCACCACAGGGAAGAAGAGGAGGACGAGAGCTTCAAGAAGTCAATGAACAAGTAGTTATTCGGCAGTTGCACAGACACCCAGAAAGCATCATCTGTTTATCACCGCGACAGGAAAGCTGACAGAATGGGGATAAAAACGTCTAATGAATTTGATAGGAGGCTTAAAGCAAACTCACGGGAAAAAATAGAATGTAGAGATTACCACATTGTAGTTGGTACCCGAGAAAGATTACCTATGAGAGACATTTTTTTTGTAATGCTAAGTATTAACAGCAAACTTGAACATGTGTGAAAAACGTGAATGCATGAGCTAAGAAAATCAAGCAAGCCATCAGCTTTTATCGACACAGAGATGCAACAAGATGCACCTGGAGTTATATTATATATTATAGGGCTCCGCTTCAAATGTTCTTTAAAACATGAGAGCCGCACTTCACACTTCCTATAGTTTCTTGCCCAAAATTAGTAATGGACAAATGTTTCCAAACAATGTGTTCGTAGGTGAAACTAGTGGGACATACCAGCAGTAACGCATTTGAAGCAAACGAACAAACAAAAATAACTATGCAAAGTGGTTAGGTGAAGTTTCAGGAAGTTTATTGCCGAAAATTAGGATGGACGAATGTTCTCATGCGACACGTTGGCATCTCAGCAGTAACTCGTTTCATTCTGATACCACAATGTTTTTGGAAAACATGTCTTTATTACGCAATTAGTAGTTAGTAGGCCCACCTTTTTTGTATGCAGAATTATCCAGAAAATCGAGCTACACTTCAGAGTTGATGGTTTGTGGTATAAAAACCAACGGACGGAGTCCCATCCACGAAAAATAACTCCATCAAGCCTCCCCCGAACTTTTTGGAAGAACACAGTCCGATGAAAATCGTACCCCGGGCTGTCACCAAATTCGAACACGCCCATCAGATTGGAAAAGTGAAAAGCATGACTCATCCCTCCAAAGAATAGCATTCCAGTCCTCCACAGCCCAGGAACGACGGGAAACACACCACTCCAAATCACTACCGTGAATACGGCGCATCGTATTCACGGTAGTGATGTGAAGCTTGTTATGCCAAAATAACCCACACTGTGCAACCGAACCATTACCTACTTCATCTGCGATGGGAGCGACAGAAGAAGAACGAGATCTGTTAACGTTTCTTACCTGGATCTTCTGTCACGTTCCATCAGTTTGTGGTGCCTTCCTGAATTTTTTTGCTGTAGTTGCATCGTTCTGCTTTTATCTCTTCGTGATATCACTTTCAGTCGATTTTGGTATGCTTAGTTGAGATTCAATGGAATTCGGAAAGTTCACGTTCACCCTGCATATCCGCTTCAAAGTTACTGATAACGCGACAGAACATCTCAGTTTAAATGTACGTACCTCCCACTCACAGCGCACTTTGCCACGCAACCGTTTTCTGCACTTCTGCAAATATCTGCTAGTGTCTTAATATTTTTTTATAATATAGGTTATGGAGTGGAGGTAGGTGAAGTCCAAAGTAGTGACTTGTATGAGCATGGTGCCAGTAAGCATCCCATTCATTTTACACTAAAATGGCTCATGAAGCAGGAAAGAACAATCCAAATATGCAGAAGTTTTCGAATATCATACTACAGGGCACGGCAAATTCTGAGGCGTTGCTGCTTCTCAGCACAACAACATTAGTGTGTACTTAAATGAACATTCAACGGAAACAAAAGGAAGGATCTTCGTTTCAGGAAACCATGTATTTTCGCAGAAAGGGGTCGAAACAGTGTAGCACCAGTTGTTGAAGTAGATACAAGATATAGGAGGTTGTACAGTAATCAAGACATGTGCAATCAGTGCAGTACATATATTGTAGAATTCCCATGAGCGGCTTGAAACTCACCAACTCTTGCCAAGAGTTCATACTCAGCGACGGTTAAGCCATGCTAGAACTGAAAAACTGATATCTGAGAGACTAGAAATAAGTGCTTTCATCGAATGCGAGAAACTTAATTAAATGTCGTCTCACTGAATGCTATTCGCCAATTGTATAAGCCTATTTCTATAGTATAGCAGTGGCCGAGTGGTACGAAGCTATTGGATTCAAATCAATCGTCCGAGATGAGCTTTGGTTCAAATCTCGAATGAGGAAAATTTGTGCGTTTGCCTTTACGGCACTGGCTATATCGTTTCCCTGAAACCAACTTCCCAAATCAGCGACGGACGATTGCTTATGAGTTGCTCACGACAGGTGTTTAACCCCAGAACCCCCAGCCCGAGAAAAAAAAAAAGAAGGGTGTGATGACTGGTGGAAATGAAAAGTGGTTTTCGGGGTTTCTATCTAGTGGACAGTTTTGCTTTCTCTTAGTTTTGAACAGCACTTCAACGTTCTAAAAATAACTTCTTCCATTTATTGTCTTCTGTTGTGAGAAACGGCTACACATCTTGTTATACAACGGATTCCACTATGTTTTGAGGGTAACAATGTTCCTGTAATGAACTGGACTAGTTAGAGCCCCGATGTAAAAATCCCATGAGCCGCTCCGATGGACAGTAGTCAAAGGCATAGTAAGGCTTTGGTAAATCATCCGAGTTGGGTCGGGCCTCGTGTCCTGGAGAAAGCATGGGTGGTGTGCTTATGTTACAGCGCTAGCTCTCCCCTCCGTCCTGCCGCCCGGGAGACACAGTGGTCTAAGTGCTGGCTCCTGACTATTCGTCCGAGATGGGTCCAGGTTCGAATCCCGGTGAGGCATGGATGTTGTGTATGTCTTGGGGTACTGGCTCTCTGCCTTCACTGGAACCAGTGACCATAAATTAGGAATGGGAGACTGTTTATAGCTGTTAGATCTGTTTAAAGTGACTCTTAAATCCCATTCCTAAACAACAACGACAAAAAAAAAAAAATCAATTGACTACATTTTTACAAATTATCATGGATAGCAACAACGTATTAATCATTCCTCGAAGATAAGCTTACAAGGGAACTTCCAGACAGCCCTCCATGGAAGAAAATTGTTAGTTTTGCGTGGCACTCCTCAGAGATGTGTGGAGGTTTACCACGTAGACCTTAATGTGCGATACCGGATAAAAGTGGGACTACTACAAGTTGCTATTTAACGTACACTATTTTGATCTTGGCTTTTCTCAAGTTTCCCAATATCTTTGTCAATATAATGTGTGCTCATCGGGATTAATTGAAAACCAGCTAGTTGCAGACCTAAGGATTCATCCTTCTGGCTTTCAGAGCCGAGAGCTAGAGTTCAAATTCTGGATTAGGCACTTGTGCTTTCTTTGTGATTCTTCCTTTCAGCTGTTTTCCTTCCCTGCATTTTACAACGTTTAATCAGGGATGTGCGATCTGTCAACTTTGAATTCTCCAATAGGAATCATTAAACTATCAACAGAGGGAAAAATATAGACCGCTCAGATTAATAGAAGAATATCCACGCATGGGGGAAATGGAACTAAATAAAAAAAAATATGGCAAGGATTATAACGAGGTATCGAAAGAATAAGAAAATAGTTTTTATCTGGCCCAACAGCAAGTTGATGGGAAGTTGGAGACAACACTCTGTTTCCATGGCGCTTTTCCTCGAAATAAATGAAACGCCCTCTGTAAAATGTAGTAAAAGCCATCGGGGAGTGATTTACGAAACGCCCGGCTTCAGACATCGTGATTTGTTATCAAAGTTCAGACATCACGGGCGGGAGATGATATCATCTTTCAGTGAATTTTTGCGTGTTAAATGTTTTTAAATAAGAAAGCCGTGAGAGATTTTTTTTAAATTCTTCAAGATACAAAACTCATTTATGAAGAAAAAAGAGGAACGCGAGAAAAAATTAGAGCAAACTGTTTTCAACGTCCTTATCTTAGAGACGCTACATTCAGAAACGGGAGAGAGATAGACAGCACAAGAGGACAAAAGCACCATTCATTTTTTGTGGTCCTGAATTTGAAACGTACACTGAAGTGCCAAAAACTAGTACAGACGAGCTTATGCAAAATACATAGCAACGTCACCTATGCACGTACTCGGTTGCGTCCGCCAGTGCGTATATAAAGCAATAGACATCCTTTCCAGCTGTCAGAGCTGTTTTCGGCATGAGAACGACATGTAATAACGATTTTAAGCGATTTTCAACGTGGTGTCATAGTTGGCGCTCGTGAGATGGGCCGTAGTATTTCGGAGGTAGAAACGAAGTTCGGATTTTCACGGACGACCATTGCAAGGGTGTACCGTGACTACCAGAATTCCGGCAAAACCTTCAACCGACGATACCAATGTGGCCGTAAAAAGACATTGGGTGAACGTGACCATCGTCGGCTGTCAATAATCGTTTCACGCGATAGGCGTGCAACACACTCGCAGGTATAATCGGAATTCAATGCCGGAGCCTCAACAAGCATCTGCGTCCGGACTGTGCAACGTACCCTGTACGATATGGGTTTTGGGAGACGACGCCCAACTCGAGTCCCCTTGATGGATGCACGACACAGAGCTATACGCCTCGATTGGGCACGACAACACCGCCACTGGACACTTGATGACTGGAAGCAAGTAGCCTGGTCTTACGAGTCGCGTTTCCAACTGCATCGGGAAGATGGAAGGATTCGTGTGTGGCGCAAACCTCATGAAGCCATGGATCCCATCTGTCAACAGGGAACTGTACCGGATGGTGGAGGGTCCTTAATAGTATGGGGTGTATTTAGCTGGACTTCACTGGGACCCCTGGTATGTCTACAAACGTCTGCGACCGGCCAACGCTATGTGCGCATCCTTTCGGACGAGGTACACCCGTTTATGTCCTGCATTCATGCTGATGGGTTGGGCCTGTTCCAACAGGACAATGCACCTCCACACAAGTGTCGGGACGCCACATTATGGTTAAAGGAGCATTCATCTGAGTTTGAGGTGTTGCCATTCCCACACAAATCCCCAGATCCGAACGTGATAGAACACATTTGGGATGACATGCAACCCGCTATCTAACACAGGAATCCGAAACCTCGGAATACACCCGAATTGTGGAACGCTCTGCAGGAAGTATGGTGTGCATTGCCTACAGCATATTTCCAGAAGCTATTGGAGTCCATGCCTCTTCGTATTTCTGCAGTCCTGCGCTCCCGTGGGGGACCTACCAAGTATTAGACTGGTGTATCAGTTTTTCTGTCACTTCAGTGTATATGACCTATGGCCTAATAGAAAATCTCGCCCTCCCACCGCAAAAAAATATCTTCGAGGCCCTTTTGTGAAAATCTATCAGGTTTCGATTTCTGAAATTTTTAAATTTTATATTGTTACTAGGTTTCATGGACGTTTTAAAAATTCCAGTTTTTTGAAACCTACAGGTATTTTTCAAAAACCCAAAATCATTGCACTTTATTGCGTGCAACATAAAATGTGCACGTCATAATAAAAATTATTGCATTAGGTTTATACCAAACGACTACAAAACACTTGCGCCAAAGTTAATCATATCTAAATTATATTCCTTTTGGGAATTAAGGTAATCCTCTTTGAAATACCTCACAATTACACACACAAGACACCGAATTTCCGTGTGGCTGTGTCTAAAGACTTATTCCGATTTATACGAAAATACAGAACATAAGTAAGCAAATAAGTAACAGTTAAGAATTGTGGTACAAAAGGAGCAAGACTTCTTAAATTGTTTACTCTTGAATATAAAAAGCACATTTAACGCCATGCCACAATATTTTGCAGGTTACAAAACGGACACAAAGCAGACATAAACAGCTAGAGATAAGTTACATAAGTTGACAAGCTACACTGGTTGTCGTTTGTGGGCTGCTTCAGTTTACATCAGTAGATAAACAATGGAGTTCGGCACTTTATTGTTTTACAATCAACATATGTGCACGGGCAAGACGAAAGCTTATTGCAACTTTGGAAATTTTGGTTATTTCGCTCATATGACCTACTCAGTAGTCACATTGGGGACACACTCAGGTGCATTATAAGGTTGGTGTGAATTCTTCCTTTGATTCTCGTGCTGCTTTCGAAAAGAAACTATTTCTTTTTCAGTTCCATATTTTTTTTCATTTGCAGTGCATTCCTCCTGTACAATAAATAGAAAAACCTCAAAGGAAATTACACCATACTCTTACAAGAAAAATACTTTACGCGTCCTTCGGGGTTTTACATATAAAATGGCATAATAGAGAGTGAAAAGTAAGGGGGTAAAAATAAATTTAACCTTATTTGGTTAAGTGTATCTAAAATGAATACAAACTATTTCAAGATCTTTAAGGTTCAATATTCGCTTTCAGATTTAATCATAAATGTTCTCTTAATAATAATAATAATGTGTTATTGTTTTGTTCCCTGCTTCCATTGTAACCGAAAGCTCCCCAACTAATCCACTGACCATCGCCCACGAAGTACACATTCTACGTCGCTGCCTCCTTCAAAGCTTCCGTCAGAGCTGCCGTAGACGAAGGTTTTTTTTTGTTGAGGGTATAACGACCACTGTGAGCAACTCAACGGTAAATAAGCAGTCGCCCGTCACTGGTTTCAGAGAAGGGAGAGAGCCAGTGCTGTTAGAAAAACACAACATCCATGCCTTACGGGATTTGAACCCGGACCCACTTGGACGAACGGTCATAAGCTAGTGCTTAGACCGCTGTGCGGGGTGGCAGACGAAGGTCTAACCGGCCGAGATCGGATTCGGTGCGTTTCAGCTCATCCTTAAGATGTTTCATTGGATTTAGACTGAAACCTTTGGCCAGCTGATCCAGCACATGTACCTCCTGTTTCTCAAATCAGGCATGGACAGACTTTGTAGAGTGGTACGACCCTCTATCTTGTTGAAATAGGAAGAGATCTGAGCTAAAGTACGATCTCAGCGTAATTGTTCAGAATATCTTCTTACCTGGCTGCCTTTAGGCTAGAAGGCACCCAAACCAAACGACAGAGTCCGACCTAGCAGAACCAGTGGCGTTTACTTAGAGGGATCTAGGGAATCGGAGATGGACCATCTTTTTCTTAAATCGATTTTTTATAGAACTTACTGTGCCACATTTATTTTTATTTATTTAAATATCCATCGAACTCTAGGATGGTGAAATTTGAGACTGCTATTGCAATCGAAGCAAACGGATATCTCTCGAAGTTTAGTGAATTTTACCAGAGGGTAGCGGGGAATCTCAGCTCAGCGAAGATTCTTTCGCGCTCCCGAAGATGCCAAGGAAATTTAAAAACGAGGCTATTGCGTATGCCTGACATCGGACGAGTCACCAAAAACGAAGAGGGAAGACCGTTTCTACAGGGGAAGACGGACATAAAGCAAACGGAAAGTGCGGCGGCACAGTCGAATCAGAATAATATGACCACCTACCTAATAATGGGAATAACCACCGTTGGGCCATATGACATCGGCGAGACGACGTGGCATGGACGCAATGAGACCCTGGAAGGTTGCCAGACGTACATGTGCCATTCGGACTGTAGAAAAACACGGAGGTCCCGGAGATGACGTGGTTGGGGGTCGGCACGTCGAACCTGTGGATCCAAATAGTCCCACAAGTGCTGTATGAGATTGAGGTTGTGCGATTTCACTGGCAAAGGGTGAACGGAGACATTGCTGTCATGTTCCTGGAACCAGTCGCGCATCCCCTTAGGGACGTGGCACGGCGCATTGTTCTGTTCGTAGACACCATCACAACCAGGGTAAACGTCAAACATGAAGGGATGCATGTGGTCAGCGAGGGTGGACAGGTAGCTATGGGCGTTCAGCAACCCATCCAGGTGTACAAGCGGTCCCAGGTCATACCAGGAAAACATCCTCCAGACATGCGCACTACCACCGCCGGCCTGTACTTGACCAACAAGCGTGTCCTGGTGTCGGTTCTTGTGTGTTTGACTCCGTATCCGTCAAATCCGGTCACTTCTGTGGAACAGAAACCTCGATTCATCGGAGAAGGCAATCTTCTTCCACTCTTCCACTTTGGAATGACAGTGGTCCCATGCGAATTGCAGGCGTCGTTACAGATGGACCTGTGTTAACATGGGCGTCTTGATGTAGCGTCAACTGCGGAGACCCATGCGTGACAGAGTTTGCTCTACTGTTATCGGGGACACGTACCTGGGTGCCGCAGCGTAAATTTGCGAGGTCAGTTGCTACACTATTGCGCGTCGTCTGCCCTTTACCTGTCGACGGAGGCGACGTTCTCCTCTGGGGTCCATGGCATTTGGGGCTCCACAGTTATGACGTCAGAAGGTACTTAGTGTGCCAATGGTACATTCTTGGTACATCCTTACTACAGTACCTCACGAACAGCCCACGAATTCTACTGTTTCTGAGATGCTTCCACCCTTGGAGCGGTAGCCGATGATCATTCCTTTTGAGACGTCCTTCAAATCACTACCACTGCCCATTGTGATCACGTGACGCACTATTGCTCTTCTGTCCTGGCCGGCCACCTATATCTCCGTGTGGTCGACCTTGTCACGTGCAATATGTGACGCGCCTGGGCGGGCACACTGTGATTCTGGTGGTGGTCATATTATTCTGATACGACCGTGTAAGCCGCCCCGGTGGCGCAGTGGTCTAAGCGATGGCCTCTGATCATTTGTCCGAACGGGGTCCGGGTTCGAATCCCGGTGAAGCATGGATGTTGTGTTTGTCTTACGGCACTGGCTCTCTTCCTTCCCTGGAACCAGTGACCCTAAATTAGGGACGGGCGACTGCTTATAGCCCATTGAGTTGCTCACGGTGGTCGTTAAACCTCCAATCAAAAAAAAAAAAAAACGACCGTGTAAAGTTCGCGAGGTAAAAGCAGCACGACACAACTTGACTACCCTCACATTTTTATTGTTTTTTTATAATTCAGTTAAGTGAGGTAAATAATTTTACATTGAAAGTTTGCTAAGTTGAGCGTGTATTAAAAATAAACTAAGCGTGATGGAATTGCACAAATGTGTTATAGATGATTTGAAGGAATGTCCTTTCAGAAGAAAAAAATACAAGCAATTAATGAATTAATTCTTACTGCAAAGTACAAAGACAAAAATCGTGAATACATTAGGCACTTTGCCGATTCTGTGTATTCTAAATCTCTGTGGTTATCAGGATGTTCAAACACAAATAAATCTTTTGTTGGCCGTGCTTACCCTTCAGCTCTGAAAAAAATGTGTGGAGCGATGGTGGTTTTACTGACCTAAATTATTTGTGTGAGGCCATCGCAAAGCATAAGACCAAGAACCTTTTGAAACTTGAAACATTTGAAAATTCAGGAAATTATATTGATTTGCAATTAGTTCATCAGAGCTTTCTTGAGGTTATCAAACATAATGAACCAGTTCAGAAAAATAGATGCATGCTGGAACGTTCAAGAAACGTGGCTTGCTTTCTTGCAAAACAGGAGCTGTCTTTTTGCAGGCATGATGAAACCCTTAACAAAGATAATTATGTGGAGCTACTGAAATTCCCTGCCCAGTACGATATTCAGCTAACAGGCCATTCGAAATGTTCTATTGTATTTCGAGGTACATCTCTACTCATACAAAATGATCTTATATCAGCTGTATGCAGTGTAATAAATGAAGCCATAATGCAGGAGGTATCGGTAGCATAATTCGTATCATCTTTGCTGGAATAATCGTCTGATAAGAGCAACATGTCTCAGCTGTCAACTTGTCTTCGTTGTGTCGATGAAAATGGACACGTCCAAGGAAGATTTTTAAATTTTATTGACGTAACTGTCAATAGAACAGCTGAAGCTTTACTTAAGCATGTTGATCAGATGATTCAGTGCCTCGAACTTGAAGACAAAATTGTGGGGCAGTCATAGGATGGAGCGTCGGTTTTGGCGGAAAACGTAAAGGATTGAAACCTAAAGTGCGACAAATATATCCTCAAGCCTTGTTCGTGCATTTTTGCTCACATGTACTTAATCGTGTGCTTCAACATTCGGTAAAAAGTGTTAAAGAATGCCAAAAGGGTTTTATTACTTTGACTGATTCAGGATAATTTTTCTCGAAGTCAACGAAAAAATTGAACGCCCTGCGCCAGTTCATGGAAAAGACACTTCCTAGTATTGCTCCTACTAAATCGAATTTCGAGCCAATACTGTGAAAGATTATAGACATCAGCTTATTGATTTTTTGAAATTGCAGAAAACTCAGATCTCTGGTATTTCGAAACTTTTTTACAATCTCGCGGATGTGCTTCTTTTTTGAATAGTTTTAATGTTGTTTTTTACTGAAAGTGTTTCTTCTATTTTCGGCCATTTTGACATCCTTTGTGATGTTTTGCAGGCAAAAGCATGGACATAGTTTACCTCTGTAAAAAAATTGAACACGTGAAAGAAGTTGTGAAAGAAGCTCGTACAAATAGCTTTAACAAAATTTGGGCTACTGCTAATCAGGAATCAGTCGAAAATTTACGAAAAAGCAAAAGTGAGGACTCTGGACATTTTACCGAAGTCTGTTCAATGAAATAATGGATAATTTGTATAATCAGATTCATGAAAGGTTCGAAGAATATCGAAATCTCGAATTCTGTACTTTGCTGGGTGCAAGCAAATTTGGGATTATAAAGGAAATGTTTCCGGAGTCTGAATTTAAAGTGTTGTTCCAAACTTTCAACTTTCAACAAAAGCTTGGATTCTGGGCGTTTGCGAAACGAACTGGTAGTTTTGCACTCATCATCAGACGATGTTTGCACTGGTTGACAGCCACCTCAACGGTATGGCAGTGACCGAAAGCACAGCGACATCTACGTTGTGCAGTGGAACACTGTCACAGGTCAGGCTTTGTCCTTCAACCGAGTTCGGCGTCGTCTGCTTAACATAGGACTGGTCGATAGCAGCCCATTGTTGCGCATTCCTTTTAGCCTTAATCACAGACCCCCCCCCCCACCAAACTGCAACGGGATCTCGAATCCAGGCATTGACGCAATGACTGGCAACGAGTCGTGCTTTTCGAGGTGTCACGATTCAGCTTGATGCACCATGATGGTCGCATACGTGTTCTAAAACATCGTGGTGAATGGCACCTTGCAGCGTCATACTGGCCTAACGCCGAGCTGAACAGATTGGGGCGCCATTGGGTTCAATTCGCGATCTCGCCTGATACAAATTGAGGGAACCCTCAGCAGCCAGAGATACATCAGGGATGATTTAGAGGTACACGTAATAACCTTCCTTCAGAGTTGTCCTGGCGCTATATTTCAGGAGGACAATGCTCAGCCACATGGGGCTCGGAATGTTGAATACCTCTTTCATACATGGCAGGTAGCCGCTTCTTCCCTTGCCTGCAAGTTCTCCAGATATGTACCCTATCAAACATGACTGGACATGGTAGCTAAGTGAATGGCCCATCAAGCGCTTTCGCCAGTCACCACAAATGAACTTTGGCCTCGCATAAAAGCAACCTGGCAGGCTACTCCCCAGGACGATTTCAAAATCCTCTTGCATTCAATGCCCCACAGAGGCTGTTAGAGGCTGTGTTCAAGGTGGCTTCACACGATACTGAGTTTTGAAATCTTGTATAGCTCTACAAATGTAATCAATTATCTCCTGCAACATGAAGTATCTGTGATATAAATTTCCTTTGAATACCGCGATTCTTTCTTGGTGTTGCAAATTTCACAGACAGTAGTGTATTTGGATGACAAACCTGCCATTAAGACATTTCTAAATGGCTATGATCATCTTAGAAGGAGTTCTTGTTCTTATAGAAAGACAGAAAAGCGAAATGCAACGGCCTAAAATTTTAATAAGTTTATAAGAACTGGGAATTTGTAGAGAATTACGGTTCGCTAAGACCAGAACAGTGAACTTGAAAATTGTGGAAACATTTAGGAAAATTTGTATTGCTGAGGTTTGATGGATCAGAAAATCAATCCTTTTTTAGAATAATACCGTAATATGATACATCATTAGAAAAAAAATTAATGCCGAATGTAATGCAGCAAAATTCCATCAAAATTTATAGCGAAATAATAAGAAAAAGAAAACACATCTGCTTTATGTAACAAGAAGTGGATTTCCTTAACTCAAAACCGACCAATGAGACTCATTATTCAGAGAGCCAATCTGGCGTTACTATGACACAGCATGGAACCAATAAGGTATTAGTGTGAGTTAGCTCTCATTTCCAGGCATCTGAGCTAATAATAGAACTCAATTAGTATGAGTGTCATCAATTTGGCCACTGTTTTTTTCACAGCTTTTCTTTTCCTTGATAACTTAGTAAGCTGTGTAACTTAGTAAGATGACAACCAGTGTGAAAGGAGTTGACTGGTCACCTAGAACAGGATGTAAAATACTGACCTTTCGTGAAGAAGGCAACACTTATGAGGAAACCATAAATAGATGGAAATCTAACAAAAGGAGGCATTTGTAGACTGTGCAAGAGGGATCAGCAGACTCAGTCAGTTGAAAATACACTGGAAAAGGCAGGAAAAGGTCACAAAGAGCATACGGTGGTAGAAGAATTAAAATACTGTGTTTAAGTGAGAAAAGTAAATCATCTGAATCAATCAAAAATGAATTGTGTCAATGTGGTTTGAAGACGAGTGCTAGGGATGCTAGACACAGACTCAAAAACTCTCACCACCCATGTTTTCTGCACCGCTGTCTCTCACGGACCTTTCCACAGCATCCTAAAAAATTTCCACAGGGTTCAAGTCTCGTGAGCGAGGCAGCTCCAGGGTAGGATTTGCTGCGGAATGTTTTTCAATTCATGTTCTAGTCCCCAAGGCTATGTGGGGAGGCACATTTTCGTTCTGGAAGAGTTCATTGCCGTGTGGGTGAATGATGACCATGAACGGATGCAGATGGTCTTCTAGGATGAGCAGGTACTTGGACCATTAAGAGATGCATCTAGTCGTACCAGAGGTTCCAACGTGTGCCGGCTGAACTCGCTCGAATTCACGGCCGAGCCTTCGCTATAATGAATAGTTCCTAGTTGACATAACGGGTCCACGGCTTTCTGCGGTTTGTCCAGATCCGCACACTCCTTTCTGCGCTAAATAATTGAAAGTGGGACTCATCGGACTAGGAGACCCGTCTTCAGTCATCCGGAGTCCATTTCTTATGTTGTTTCTCCCCGTTGAGGAGTGCAGTCCGGTGATGTGGCGTTTGCAATGGGGCTTTACTGGATTGCTGCTCCCAGTAAGGGAACTTTGATGTGTCTAGGAGCTCCGAATATGGGGATTCTGGTGGGTCGGCGTCTCCGCAGTAGGCTATCTATTGCGGTTAATGATCACCCGATGGCCTTGGTGAAGATGTTTCACGCAACTTTCTTGTTGAAGACGGGGCTGATTTGTGCCACTCTCGCTCTCTAGTTGGCTGCAGCTATGCGAGAGAGACGTTTATGGCCGCATTTGTCCTCCACATTGCATCGCATCGTGAACAGCGCTATTCACGATGCGTTGCTATTCTGAAAATGGTGTATTCTTGATACACTGTTGATACTGCCTAACGGGATACTGCAATTCCTGTATCAGTTCCGCGATAGAGAGACTCATGTGTCGCGCACCCACTATCCACCTTTTTTCAAACTCTTAATTCACGACGTTCATCCATACTGTCCTCGAGTTACCTTCTGCGTGAATACAGTGTTGTCCTCATACCAATATACCTGCCAAGCAGTGGGTTCGTCCCTTAGCGAGAGAGATGGCACCGTCATGTTTCCCAGGAACCAGGTATTCCATGACTTCTGTCCTCTCAGTGTAAAATAACTACAAAACCAAAACTTTCCCGCGAATTATTATAGAAATGATTTTGTGTTCCAGGATACATAACATTTAATAGAGCATCAGTAAATACGGTGTTACGTACTCTGAATACGGAGGGGAAAATTACACAATTGTTCACAGCATGCTACAAGATTCATTCCTTTCTAAAATTATAAATACCCTCCAAATCGATCTTTTCTTCTCGGATTTCTATTGAAACGATTGCTTCAAGCAGAATTTGTGATTGTAAAACAAAGAGCTGCTAAGAGCAGTGAGCCTATTACTCTTGGAATTAAAAGGAAAGAGAGTTAATAAGAGATAAAAGAGAGCTAATGCCTGAATTCAGATATTGTTGTATATATCTGCAGGGGATGTAAGGTCAGGTGATGCGTAACATCACAGCCTCTCCTTGACAAATGTCAACCCCGCCTTCTCGTGGTGCATCCTGTTCCCACTAAAGGGGCTCTGACGACCGCAAATAGCGGTATAACTATACCATCAGGATCAGAGGAAATGCTATCCCACACTCACCAACCCGCTTGGCCAGCGTGGTGAGTTATGGCCAAACACCTCCAAAATGACTCTACAACTTAAATCTTGGCCCTCAGTCTCCGGCGGCTGGAATGTACCTGGCCAAGGCAGCGGCCAGTGCGACATGAAGGCAGAGGGTGCTAAGAATCCCCGGAGGACCGGACTAGGCTGCCATTTGATGCTGACCTTGGCAACGTACAACGGACGCTCCCTATCTTCTGATTCAAGGCTTCTTGAATTGGAAGAGGAACTACAAAGGATCAAGTGGGACATCGTCGGGCTGAGTGAGGTAAGGAGAAAAGGAGAAGATCTCATTGAACTGAAAAGTGGACATCTCTTCTATTATCGTGGGACAGATACTGGCAGAACTAGTGGTGTTGGATTTATAATAAACAAGAAACTGAAGGATAAAGTGGTAGAAGTTGAAAGTTCCTCTGACAGAGCTGCACGACTCGTTATCCAACTATCGAGAAGATACCAGGCTCAGATTATTCAAACTTATGCACCCACCACAAGTCATCCTGAAGAAGAAATTGAAGAATTTTATGAGGAAATTCGTCATCTAAATAATAAAGGTAAGCAGCACTTGAAGATAATTATGGGAGATTTCAATGCAAAAATAGGGCACCGGCAACAGAATGAAACTTCAGTAGGTAAATTCGGTCACGGCAACAGAAACCAGCGTGGAAATACTCTCGTTGAGTTTGCAGAGGCAGAAGGATTTTTCATCTTGAATTCCTTTTTCAAGAAAAAGCCACACAGGAAATGGACATGGAGACATCCAATTGGGACGACAAGTGAAATTGATTTTATTATGTGTAACAAAAAATTCGTCATCGAAGACTGCAGTGTGCTAAACAAGTTCAACACAGGTAGTGACCATAGATTGGTGAGATGTAAGATGCACCTCAACACTAAACTGGAACGTGGCAAGCTCATAAGACAAACAAAATGTATTGACATAACCAACCTTAAAAAACACCATAATACTTTCAAGTTGGAACTGAAGAACAGATTCTCTGCTTTAGAAGGCCTAACATCGGAAGAAGTGGATATTTCTGAAGTTAACAGAAAAGTAACCAAAGCTCTTATGGAAACAGCAACAAAATTAGCTGGGTCTAAGAACAAGTTGCATGTAAACAAATTATCAGGAAAAACCAAAATGTTGATGCAAAAAAGAAGAGAGATGAGGACAACTAAAGAAGATGTGACTTCCAAAGTGGAATATATAGAGCTATGCAAGACAGCACGAAAAAGTATCACTGAAGACGTAAGGAAATTCAACTGTGAGCTAGTGAGGAAAGCAATTGAAAACAACCAAAGCCTAAAGATAGCAAAGGGACATCTCAGTAAGGGAAGAAAACAGATTATGGCTCTGAGAAAAGAAGATGGTTCTATAACAAGAAATAGAGGCGAAATTTTGACAAGAGTGAAAGATTTCTACTCCAAACTATAATGAAAGGGATGATATATGCACTCCAGACATCATGAAAGGTACCAGAGTTCTTCCAGTCCTCCCAGCAGAAGTTGCTCATGCAATCAAGAACATGAAGCTTGGGAAAGCTCCAGGAGAAGATGGAATTACTATAGACATCATACAAGAAGCAAGTGGAGAAATTGAAACAGTACTCGCCCAAATTTTTACTCGATGCCTTAATGAAGGGAAGATTCCTGAGGATTGGAACAATGCTACAATGATCCTGCTACATAAAAAAGGTGACATTGAGGATCTCAGGAACTACAGACCTATCAGCCTCCTATCAGTGGTTTATAAAATCTTCACTAAAGTTCTTTCACACCGCTTGAAGGTAACACTGGACATGGCTCAACCGAGAGAACAAGCTGGATTCAGGAGTGGCTACAGCACAATAGATCATATCCACGTACTGAGAGAACTAATTGAAAGAGCGAGGGAATATGAACTTCCATTGTGCATGGCTTTTATCGATTATGAAAAAGCCTTTGATTCGGTGAAACCATCAGCAGTTACCACGGCTCTGAAATCCTGCGGTATTGAAGATGCATACATTAATATTATTAATAACATCTATGAAAATGCAAGTGCAAAGATTCGGCTGTTTGAAAATACAACACACATAAAAATTGGAAAGGGAGTGAGACAAGGTGACACCATATCTCCGAAGCTCTTTAATGCCACATTGGAAAATGTCTTTCAATCACTGAACTGGGAAAACAAAGGGATAAAGATTAATGGAAATTATCTAACCCACCTTCGTTTTGCTGATGACGTAGTCATTTTTGCAACTACCCCATCAGAGCTGCAGAGTATGATCCAGGAACTTGCTGACAAGAGTAAAGAAGTGGGATTAAAAATGAACTTTCAGAAGACAAAAGTGATGTTCAATGCTTTTACAAGAAATGAAGATTTATCGATTGATGGAGAAAAACTGGAGATAACAGATACGTACGTTTATCTTGGACAGCAGATATCAAGTGAGGGTCACATTGATGAAGAAATTAATCGGCGTACAAAACTTGCCTGGAGAGCTTTTGGAAGAAACAGCATAATTTTCAAGAGCAATATGCCATTATGTCTTAAAAGAAAAGTGTTTGATCAATGCATCCTTCCAGTGCTTACGTATGGTGCAGAGACGTGGACCTTAAGTAAAAGAGACATACAAAGGCTGCAGACAACTCAAAGATGCATGGAGAGGTGCATGCTTGGTATAACCAGGAGAGATAAGAAGAGGAACTCGTGGATCCGAAAAATGACGAGAGTGGAAGACATCATGATCAGAGTTAAATCCCTGAAATGGCAATGGGCTGGACATACTGCCAGAAGGACAGACCATAGATGGACAGCCGAGATTTTAGATTGGATTCCAAGGGACAGGAAAAGACCCAGAAAAAGACCACATGGGAGATGGGTGGATGAAATTCGTAAATATGTGGGAGTGACATGGAGGAGACTGGCACAAGACAGATCGTTGTGGAGGAAACTTGGGGAGACCTTCGTCCAGCAGTGGATTGATAATGGTTGACAATGATGATGATGATGATATCTGCAGAGAATAATCAGAACATGTGATAATTTTCATACCAGAGTATTTTAATTACGTATTTTACTCTTCATATGGAAAAAAATGTTCCATCCATTTATTTACTCGTTTATTTTTCTTATATGAAGACTATACAAGATATGCCTTAATGTTGTCAATGAATTTGATTACATATATTTTTCGGCTTCTGCTACTTACAAATAGAGGTAAAGCATACACCTTTTTGTTCATAACTGACTTACGAATTGTTTGCGGAATGCATGCTCAAATAAGTTGTAAAAATTGCATGGAATTTTTGTACAACTACCTCATGAAATTTAAACTAAAGTCATACAAACTCAGAGCTAATTTGAGAACAATTAACTTATGAAACGCACAGAATGGTAATTGTACATAATTAAACAGAATATATCACAATTCTTTGCATAACCATTGAAACTTTCAATTAGTTTTGCAGAACTAACTTGTGAATCCTACAATATGGCTGTGTACATCCAGTTTGCAAAACGTTCAATAAAATTGTTAAATACCATGGTTTTGTGTAACTAATTTGCAAAAATGTGCAGATAACCATAGCTGTTTACAACTAGAAATAGCATATATTAAGGTAGTGTACCTTAGTATGGGTTACTTACACAATTCATCTACATTAGACAAAGCCACAGCTTCTGATTTGCTAAGTCATTGGTACTTGATTTGAAGAAAGATAAGATATTGTTAGTATTTTGAGCAAATAAGTGTTTTGTTAAGTTAGATATCACAGCTTTTTAATACGTTTTCTAAAACACGGATTTCTGAAACTCACAGCAATAAAGTTACCCAATTAAAGGACATTATTTTTTCCAGGTACTTGATGCTTAAATTTCAAGAGGTTGTAGAGCCCGACTTAATACTAGTGGGGTCCTGGGCACAAACAACTTGGAGGCCCCCATCCCTGGGCATTAATCGTACTCTTAATAAATTAACAATGGTACTTGCGTATTAAAGCAACACCCCTGGTGCTAGCACAGTACTTGTGTATTAAGGCAGCACAAGAAGTGCTGCCTTATCTACTTTAATAAGTACTATCTACTTTAATAAATGCAAGAAACAATAAACGTTCAAAAAAGAAATTGCCATCCAAATTTTCCGAATTGCTATCTTTCAAATGGGTATTAATAATCGACTTTTTGAAGCAACATATCGAAGCATATTTGCGTTAGGTGAATATTAAAAGGTGTACGCCGCAGTCGCCATTTTTGTCGCCCATAATAATAAAAATTAAGTGTTAGTGCTTAAATTGGTTGCCTCCAGTCCACGGGGGCCTTGGGAACCGGCCCCGTGTGCCCTTGCCTAAACCAGGCTCTGAGAGGTTGCACAAAAGTTATGAGTTAAGGCGATGAGTACCATATCTAAGGGAAAATGAAAATCGCATTTCGTGACTGAACGAACAGCGAGAGCAATTAATCGACTGGAAAACCGGAACCACGAGCATGTCTCAGAAGTTTAGAAAACGTCGGCATCCCGAAAATATAACCTCTTGTCAGAACTGCTTCCTTCACACACACCGGTGTCGATCAATTATTTGAGGAGAGAAGCTCCGTGCTGCATACTCAATGTGCTGAAGTTTGAGAAATTAAAGATCTCCTCTTAGCAGTTTAGATCTGTCATTCGATGGTAGAAAGATGTGCATTAGACTGTTCAGACAACTGTCGCAAAATTATGAGTACCTGTCAGATGCCATAAAGGTTGTAAACAATGCATGATTCTTCCCATGAGGTCGCATTCTAGTCTTATGGGAAACAACAAATCCTCTTTGAATAAATGCTTGCGGCTAACTGCTTATTATTTAAACTCAATGGAATAAAAGTTTAGGCAGACATTTTCATGTTAACATTTAAAAGGAGGCAATTCCAGAGTCTAGTAAATGTTTCAATACAGCTTACAGGCAAATTGTGAAATGGAAAGAACAAAAAGCTGCGCCGCAGTCGAAAGGTCAGCAAGATCGACAAAATTAATCACTGTTTCAAAAAATTACAGGAACACTCATCAGCTGATAATCATTTGTAAAACGCAATAAATAAATGTAACAATAGTAACACTATACTAGTGATCCGATTTATTGGCGTAGGAATATATGAGTAAGCGTTTCCAAGTTTTCGCATATCAACCAGATGGCCTTTTCAAGGAAGTTGGACAAAACTGTGAACTGAATAATAGAACGCTTTAACAACTTGACCGTGGGAACTTCACAATAAATAAGTACGACTTTATATTCATTTAAAGATACGAGGTATTACGTTGGTTGGGCACTCGTTATCCTGGTAGGGAGAAGGCGTTACTTGAAGAACTGGTTCCAAATTCGTGGCAACCCGAGGGGGACGTAAGTATCGCTGTTGATAATGATCTCCAAAATTTCCCGAATGGCTGTACTTTTAGGGGTAGAGTAGGTAGCTAATTTGTTTATGTCACCCCACATACATAGGAGTAGCGGACTTGAATTTGATTTCTCTGGATAGGGCCCCGGCTACTTTACTGTATTTTGTGTCCCTTTTATGTTCGTTGACTCTGATTCCAAACGAACGCTTGGTCATTTCAATGCAGTATCGTTTAAAGGGTGAACACCCGTTTCCCATAATTTCCTTTTGCCCTAATCACGTTTACCCCAATCGCGTTTTCCTGAAATCGCTTTTACCCGAATTCTCATTTCCCCTAATTTCATTTGCCCTAATACCATTTCCCCTAAATCTCGTTTGCCCTAATCTCGTTTCCCTTAAATCTCGTTTCCTCTAATTCACGTTTGCCCTAAACACGTTTATCCCAATTGCGTTTCTCCGAATTCTCATTTCCCCTAATTTCGTTTGCCCTAAACACGTTTACCCCAATCACATTTCCCCGAAATCACTTTTACCCGAATTTCCATTTCCCCTAATGTCGTTTGCCCTAATCTCGTTTACCCCTAAATCTTGTTTCCCCTAATTCAAGTTTACCCTAAACGCGTTTGTCCGTATCAAAGTTTCCCCTAAAAGCGTTTGTCCGTATCAAAGTTTCCCCTAAAAAAGTTTCCTGTTTCAAGTTTGCTCTAATTCTCCTTTGCCTTGATTCGCTTTTTTCTAAATTTATGTTTTCCCTAATTCATGTTTGTCCTGATTCTCGTTAAGCGAAATAAAACGTTTCTTTTATCGTCAAAATTCAGGAGAAAAATCGTTGTGTAGCATATATATAATTTTTTTATCGTCAAAATTCAGGAACAAAATCGTTGTGTAACATATATCATTTTTTTATCGTCAGATTCAGGAAAATATATGTATATTTAATGATCATCATCAACTACCATTATCAATCCACTGCTGGATGAAGATCTCACCAAGTTTTCTTCCACAACGGTGTGTCTTGACCTAGTCTCTTCCATGTCACCCCGGCATGCTTTAGAATTTCATCCACCCATTTCTCTTGTGGTCTTTTGGGTCTTTTTCTGTCACTTGGAATCCAGTCTAGAATATCGGTTGTCAATCGGTGGTCAGTTTCTCTGGCAACATGTCCATTTGATTGCCGTTTTAGGGATTTCACTCTGATCATGATATCCTCCACTCTTGTCATTTTCTTTATCCATGAGTTCTTCTCACCTCTCCTGGTTATACCAAGCATACATCTCCCCAGGCTTCTTTCAGTTATCTGCAGTTTTTGTATGTCTTTTTTAGTTAAGGTCCACGTCTCTGCTCCGTACGCAATCACTGGAAGAATGAATTGATTAAACACTTTTCTTTTTGAGACATAATGGCATATTGCTCTTGAAAATTGTATTGTTTTTTCCAAAAGCTCTCCATTTAAACAGGGGCGCGCCAAGGGCATTTTCCGCCCTTTGTAAGAGAATATTTTTCAATTTTTATTCATTTTTACATAAAATAAATACCTTTAGCAAAATTATTTTCTCTTTCCCGTAAATTAAAGTTTTTATAAAACTGAAAGAAAAGAAAATCTGTGAAGCAATCGTTCAGTTGACGCTTTGAATAATCCAAGAAGTCAGTATTCTCTCTGTCATGGACGATTATAGACATATTACAGCTTCTTTCTTTAAGTGGGCAATTGTTACATATATATACTACATAGCTGTGCCCTCGGCTTCGCTCGTGGTGAAGATATAACTGAAAATCAGGGCTATGATAATATGATAACACGTGTGATCCGATCCATCCATAAGAACTGTAGTTGAATTACATAGCAACCGATGGAGGAAATTGGCCGAAAGATTAAATGGCTGGCAGTTAGTTTTTCACGTGAAAGAAAATTATAATTACTAGGGGGGGGGGGGATGCCGAAAATATGAAATATAGAGAATTTCTGGTCTGATTCGGAGATTTTCAGCGTTTACTCTACAAATTTTTGCGGGCTTCTGCTGCCTCAAGAAATCTGTCTGTCGGAGGGGGGGGGAAGGGGGTAATGCCGAAATCATAAACTATAAAGAATTTCTGTTCCGATCTGGAGATTTTCAGCGTTTACAAACTGCAGCTCAACTAATTACTTGAAGGCACGTGCAAAAGTTAAAAACTAGTGGGGGCGGAGGTTCTGGGTCCACCGCGACAGGTTTTTTGCCTAAGCACATGCCCGGAGAGAATTTGTTGAGCTGAACTGTGTTAACGCCGAAAATCTCCCAATTGGGCTGCAAATTCTTTATATCTGATATATTTGGCATGAACCCCCCCCCCCCCCCCCCCCAGGTTTCCAGCTTTAGCACATGCCCGCACAGAATTTGTTGACTTGTAATGTGTAAACGCCGAAAATCTCCCGATTGGGCTACATTTTCGGTATTATCCCCCTCTAAATTCTTGGATTGTACAGATACAAAGGGAGGCCCGGTTACCCGCTGTTCCAGACGATCTCAAGAAAACCACCAAATTACCACCAGGACCTCAGATCCCAAAGCTCTTCAGAATTAAGCCAAAAGACTTAAGCACCATAAGCCTGGAAACCCATTAAGACACATCGTGTCCAGGAAGGCGGTACCAATGTACCATTTAGAGAAGCACTATACAAATTCCTGTAGTTTCCTTCCTGAATCGGACTTTGTAATAAATTCCACTGGGGATTTTATAACGAAAGCCAAGCAACTCATTGTCCTACCAGGCAACATTACCGGTAACTTTAACGTGGTTTCCCTTTTCCCTTCAATACCGGTTCCGGAAGCTGTCAGAATATTAAAAGAGGCCATGTCAAATTCAACATTTTATACGCAGGATTATGCCTCAGCATTTTCAAATTAATAGACTTAGTCACTAATACTAATTCCTACAGTTTCCAAGGACAAATATATAAACAGAATAATGGCACTCCGATGGGATATCCTCGTTCACCCGTCCTTGCTAAAGCAATACTTCGCCCAATTGAGCAGAATATATTATCTAGCATTACCCCACGGCCTACCACCCAGCTGCTTTATGCGGATGACGTATTTTTCGTGTGACCTCACGGAAAAGAGACTCTTGCGATTTTCCTTGATAAAATCAATTATATGCATCCCACGGTCAGTTTCACGATGGAGCTTGAACATAACAACGCTTTACGTTGTCTGGATGTTTTATTGAGAAAATCGCCTGACAACTACCTTGGTACACAAGTCTACTATAAACCCACGTCCGCCCCCAACCTGATGCTCCACAGCTTTTTCTGTCACGCAGAATACAAAACAGCTATCTTCCGTTCTCGAATTAGAAGAGCCTTTGCCGTTTCCTCCGACACCCATTCTAGACAACACGCAATTGAAATCGTCACCTAGTTGGCCACTGATGCAGGATATTCATTGAATCAGATACGTAACTTTATCCAAAAAGCCACGGTCAAACATTCTAATTTTCCTGTGCCGCAGCTTAGTTATTTAGACTCAATTACCTGTGTACAAAATGTGTCTTACAAACTCAAGAACGCCCTCAAGAAGATGAACTACGGCGTCGGCATAAAGTCTCCAGCATCTTTATGTACTATGCTAAAGAGAAATACTGAAAAACTACCTCTGTCTACCAAAGCAGGTGTTTATATGATCCCTCTACAATAACCGGATGGCTCTAAACGATACTAAATGACCAAGCCTTCGTTTGGAATCAGAGTCAACGAACATAAAACGACACAAAATATGGTAAAGTAACGACGGCATATGCTAAAGAGAAAGTCAAATTCAAGTCCGCTACTCTTATGTGGAATGACATAAAGATATTAGCTACCTACTCTACCCCTAAATGTACAGCCATTCGGGAAATCTTGAAGATCATTAACAAGAGCGGTATTTGCAAAGTTAGTGTCTCCCTTTAGTTGCCACGAATTCGGAACCAGTTCTTGAAGTAACGGCTTCTCCCTACCAGGATACCGCGTGCACAACCAACGTGATACCTCGTATCTTTAACCTCTTTAACGACCATAACGCTCGTACCTACAAACGGCCATAGCCTCCCGAAACGCCTGTCTAGAATGAGTGTCTTCAAATTTTCTCGATCTATAAGGGATCAGCAGGAGTCACCGTCAGTCATTATTGTTGTTATTAAACAACAAAGTGAAACAAAAAACAGTTTCGGGCGTTATGGCATTTTGAGTGATACAAGATTTTGGAGTTATGGTCGTTAAAGGGTTAAATGAATATAACTTCATATTTATTTATTGTCAAGTCAAGTTCCCATGTTCAAATTGTTAAGTTTCAGTTTACAGTTTCTGTTTAACTTCCTTGAAAACTCCTGGATGATGTGCGAAACCTTGGAAACTCTTATTATATATATTTCTACGCCAATAAATCGGATCACTAGCATAATGTTACTATTGTATTTCTACATAATTGGTGCACTGGTCCTCGTTATCAATAAAAGTAACTGCTCTTGGAACAACAACAAAAAGAAACTGTTTCATCAGACAAAACTTAATGATGTTTCATTAAGCACGAGGAACTGGTTTTCTCGGCGGTTTGTATGTAGTGTTAATGGGTCTATAAACAGTTTCCCGCACTTGATCTTATTTTGGAGCCACTGGCTCCAGGAATGGAGCAGAACCTGCATCTTAGCACAAGCACACCTTTCATTTCTAATCTGAGACCGGGAGTCCGTCCCAACTAGCCGGAATAGAGATCATCTGGCTACTAGTCATTGGACGGCGAATTGACATTTATGAAGTGCTAATGAAATTTTAAAATTTCGAAACATTATTCGAATTAACCTTGAAAACGTTAGCTGAATTATTTTAATTCAGATGGCAATACCAAGTAAGGATAAAGATATTAGAAGAACCTTCATACTTAACGGAAGATTGTTTTTTTTTCTTTAACTTTTTTTTTATTTTGCTGAAACTCGAAATATGCAGCATATCCCAAAACCAAGGGAATTCTATTAACTATTAAATAGATTTCTGAATTTAGTTAATACAAAAAGATAAAGTTCCTTTCGTTAGAAAAAAATTGTCCCATTGTCTTGGAAATTGTAAGGGAACAGAAAACAGAATCCTTAAGAAAAAGTATGCTTTCATACAGAATATCCTTATGGCACGTAACAAGTACTACAATAGTCCTACAGGTAAAGTCCCAACTTTTTTTTTTATCTGTACTTACCTTACAGTAGTTTCCCTACGCAGTTCTAATGATATTCACCGTCTTCTTTTTCCGCTCAGGGTGGGCTGAGTTTCCTAAAGATGAATATTCCATCTATGAGGATGTCGGCGAATTAATGCAGCAGGTTCGCCATTCCTCTGCTGCACATCGAGACAAGGGACAAAGTGCGTCCTGGGCCGTCTTCACAGGGAACGATCTACGTATTCACGTCCCCCTACACAGAGGGAATCTACGGAAAAACCGCAGATTAGATAGCCGGCAGGATCGGGATTCGAACATCCGTCAGAAACCTCCGCCTCCCATACAGTGCACAGCGACTTAACAAACTGCTTTATGCCGGTGTTCTAATGATATTATGGTGATCTATTATGCCACATGCACAAGACAATTTGAGACTGCTCTGCAAGTACTGAGTTTACGGTTCTCAATAAGATTAAAAGGTTCTATGTTATAAATTTCCCATAGACACCTTTGGATAGTAGACAGTGACGTTTTTTGAAAAAATTAATTTCGAAGAGTATTTCATTTTATGAGCTTATTGTAGTATGCATGTACGTTTGTTTATGCTTTCCAGCCGTTGGCTGAAGAAGCTTATATGCTTCAGCTTTGTCCGTCTGTCAGCATGATAACTCGCGTAAAAATGGTTCGATTTCGATGAAATTTTAGTATGTGGTAAGGGACTATACATGGGGACAAATTCTGTTGAAAATGGGCGAACTGGGGTCAAAGGCCAGGAGATAGGAGAGGGATCTATTCCATTGCCATTATGCGTCATAACTTGCGCAAAAATGATTCGATTGCGATAAACTTTATCATTTTTTCCGAAAGAACACTGAACCGGTTCTATTGAATATCATTGAAATGGGGTTAAAAGTCAGGACACAGGAGCGAGATTTATTCCACAGCCATTATCCTAATAACTTGACTAAAAATGCTTCTATTGCAAAAAAACAAACAAACTTCAGTATGTTGTTCCGGAGGTATACTGAACCAATTCCGTTTAATATAATCGAAATGGGATCAAAGGTCAGGGCACAGGAGTGAGATTTATTCCACAGCCATTATCCTCATAATTTGGGTAAAAATGCAATGCTTCTATTGCGACAAAACTTTACTTCTGTCGGCCACGCCCATTTCCAGCTCCCGATTTTCTGCCTCATACTGACGGAATAGGGTATCCTTAATTCGTGTGAGTGCTTTTCTGTGGCTTATGAAGCTCGTGGGTATCGTTACAGCAACCTGTTTTGCTTAGTAAGTGCCAATATTTTTCATATACGACGTATTTTTCTGTCTTGAGCTTAACCCTCGTCGTTTACTCTGATAAACATCGTGATTCACCTTGACTATCTTCAGTTTCCTTACTAGCGTTCCTACATGCTGCATTCTGTGCTCCCAGTCATGTGCTTATCACAACACCTCCAGTATCATGTCTCCTTCTGCTAGTGGTCCTCCAGTGAAGTCATCTACACCTTTGTTGTGCACCACCCGTCTCTTTTTTTTTTTTTTGATTGGAGGTTTAACGACCACCGTGAGCAACTCAATGGGCTATAAGCAGTCGCCCGTCCCTAATTTAGGGTCACTGGTTCCAGGGAAGGGAGAGAGCCGGTGCCGTAAGACAAACACAACATCCATGCCTCACCGGGATTCGAACCCGGACCCCTTACGGACGAATGATCAGAGGCCAACGCCTTAGACCACTGCGCCACCGGGGCGGCCCACCCGTCTCTAGCGACTCTTCTTGTGAAATCATCGCTGGAATTTCTGCCTTCGTTCACCTGTTTATCGTGCCTTCCCCACTTTCAACATCTACCATTTTAGTGATTGTACTTTTCTACTCAACTGCTCATGGCCAGTGCTACATCTCCTGATTATTTTCCACGGCTGACGCCTCCTCCTGATGTTCTGCTTGAAGAACAACTTCATCTCTCTTCGCCTACCGCCACTTTTTTTTTTTTTTTGATTGGTGGTTTAACGACCGCCGTGAGCAACTCAATGTGCTATAAGCAGTCGCCCGTCCCTAATTTAGGGTCACTGGTTCCAGGGAAGGGAGAGAGCCAGTGTCGTAAGACAAACACAACATCCATGCCTCACCGGGATCCGAACCCGGACCCCATTCGGACGAATGATCAGAGGCCATCGCTTAGACCACTGCGCCACCGGGGCGGCACCGCCACTTCCATACACTCTGCTCTTTTGCCGACCTGCTTGGACTTCATTGTTTCTTGTCATGATACAGTTCTCACCTCTCATATCCCGGAGTCTTCACCACGAGGTCAGTCCTTACTTACCTTTTTAGCCTTGGGGGTGAAATATATTGCCCTCCCTGATACTAAACTCACTGTGTATACATCAGCTCTCTATCAACTTATTCCCCCTGATGCAATTACACATATAGCACGAAAACCCCGTCTATGCTTGTTTATTTTTCGTCTTCCACTCATGTTGCGCGGGTCATTTGTTCCCCCACTTCCGTACGCGATCAAAGTCTGTTCGCCATTTCTTCAGCACAGTGTCCCATTCTTGTCAGCATGTCGTCTGTTTCTCGGGAAATCTCCGACGATATCCTGCATAATTTTTTCTTCCGTTGTGCCTTGTAATTGGCCCCATTCTCACGTTATCAGCAGCGTCGGACAAGCAAGGTGCTCGTCCTTATCTTAGTTTCCGACAACAGGCCCTTGTCGTGTTTCCAGAAGAAACCTTCATTACTACCTGTCCCACCACATTCCAAGTAGTCTGTGGCCGTCATATTCGCACTATTCATATCTATACTGCTCTTCATTGTTTTATTTGCAAATCTCCCAGTCATTTATGTGCTGCATGACCAGATAAGGACATTGCACATGCTTAAGCTTCATCTTTTGGTACCCTTACTTCTGTCTCACTACCTGTCAGACCCTCCCTATTAGTGTTTCCGTCCGGTTCGGGTGGATTGTTCTCGGCCCCTGATTTTTCTTCTTCCCTCGTCCCGGAGGACACCATATTATCTACTCATCCGCTCCCGTCTTCTCTCATGGATGCTACTTTTTCAGCCACCACCACGCTACCTGCTAGCCTCCATCAAGCCCATCTTTCACCAAGACTTTATTAAAACGTCCAATGCCTTCTTCCTCGTCGTATTTTTCTCCTGCCGCTGTATGACCCCTGCCTTTACCAATGGACACTGTCTCTACACCTGAGGTCCAGCTCTACGGTGTTACAGAGACCGTTCTATCAAGTTGCCCCTTGTCTGCTGCCTCCACTAGCTCCCAGTGCATCTTACCTGTTACTGTGTATATAGACTCTGCTTCGTCATCTGTTGCCATACCCTCTAATGTTACTTCATCAACGCCCGGAAATGTTCCTAATTCCTTGCTCCTCTCTCTTCCTGCTTCGTCGTCTGCGCTACTCGTTTCTCCTTCATCAGCAGCCACTTCACTCCTGATACTTCCGATGCTCCCCCGGACCCATTCGCTCATCTCTCCGCCTCTCAGCACCGCCTCCTTGCTACTTTGTCTCATAGAGAGGTTGAAGAAATGAGACTGACACGGTTCTCATGTATCTTGAACTTCGCAAGTTTCCCAAACCCCGTAGGAGACATTTTCGCTCCACGAGCGCCTATAAGGCTGCTCGTCTCGAGCGAGAAAATGCTCTCGAATTCTTCGAAATTGAGCTTTCTGATTTCTGCTTCTCACGATCACCTTCGTCACCTCACACAACTCCTCTGCCAGATACTTCTTCTGCTTCGCCTGTGTCTACTTTAGCCTCACAGTGTGCCCGTTCTACTGTTTCATTGTCAATGTCTTCTGTTGCTCAACTTTGGCCATCTTCATCTGCCACTCTACTCATCTCCACTCAGCTCAACCTTGCACGCCAGCTCTGCTTGTTCTCCGCTTCACTCGTCTGTCACTCCGCCAATGGAGTTTGTCTCCTCCAGCCTCCATCCAGTGTATTTCTCAGTCACCGACTATGTCCTTTTCTGTCACCACACCCTCAGTTGTCTCCTCAGCATCTCCTCCACGTGCTCTTGCTTCATCGCTTACAACTCCTAATGATCATTTGTTCGAGCCCATTGATCCATTGTCTCCTCTTCAGCCTTCCTCTGATGGTACTTCTCGGAAACGCGGCCGTAAGTACGGCTGCTGTGCTCCACTCTCCAATGAGCCTCCTTTGCTAAGTGACTATTCCTCTTATGACGATTTCCTGCATGCCCGTGCTCGTTGGAATAAGCGTCACGCATTTCGTGAATTGTATTATAAATATGGTATCTGCATGTAATTCGTGTTTTTCTCTATGTCATTTTCCTGTATCCCTGCTCAGGAGAATATTTGTGTCGCCCATTGTACGTACTGTATAAGGGACACTGTTTCTTGATAATTGTCCTGCATAAATCCATGTACTTTGCTCACGATTTTATCTGTTTCTCTGCATTGTATAAGATTCACTTCCCTGTACCCTTTAGTTTTCCCAATAAAGCGATTTTGAAAGACAAAACTTTAGTATGTTGTTCAGGAGGTACACTGAACCAATTCTGTTTAATATAATCGAAATGGGGCCAAAGGTCAGGACACAGGAGCGATATTTATTCCACAGCCATTATCCTCATAACTTGAGTAAATAACTTGAGTAATTATTTCTGATATGTTGGAAAGCATATCGTAATCAATGCATTGCATGATTTTACTAATTTGTTAAAATACTAGTTAGAAATTTAGGCTTTCAGCTGCCCCGAGAATGTGTAGTATTTCAAGATTTTTCATAATCTAAAACTTTCTAGATTAATTAACAGAACTTACAAACTGCACATCCTGAGATTTTTAACCACTGTTTACTTTTTAATAAATTTTCCGCTTAATGGGGATTGTGTTAGACATTGAGGCAGACAAAATCGACCAAAAAAACTGCGACTGCATTTTATAATCTAGAAAACGCTACATTAATGGAAGTAATTTTGACAGATGTTAACGATTAAAACACACATGTTTTCGTGTAACCGTTGTGCTCAAAGTAGGAACCCTATTGACGTTTCGCTATCTGGCCCTTTACGTTACTGCAAAATGAACTATGAAACCGTAAGTTAAATGGCAATTTATGTGCATTTTATCTGGGTATAAAGATATTTTTTTTTCCGGAATATCTATTGCACATTTACCTTAAGGTTTCACGCATTTCTTTCAGGAATAAAACGCCAAATTTAATGTTACTTACTTTTACATTAAATGACACCTTTTAAGAATATGGGACCGCGAAGTAATAGGAATATATATAATTTCTGACTACAAAACTTCTGATGCTGAGATAGAATAAAATAGTAACGTTTATTCACAATTAAATGTTTAACATCGACTATAGTTTCGCAGAGCGTTTGGTTCGGCATCATCAGGACAGATGGATCATCAACATTCAAATTATTGTGACATCATCAGAGTTCTGACGGTCATGGATTTTGATTAGTTTTCTCCACGCGCCTGAAACAAATGGAGTAGACGTCATGTCGTTGACAGCAGTCAAAAAAAGTATAGCTATTTTCGTGACAATGTTGGGCTATAGACGACTTCTTCAGTTCACAGTTCCGTACGTACACTAAATTTTGTGTTCCTTCATACGGAAATTTAAATCCCTGCGGGTTTGTTATATGTATGAAAGACAATACACCAGAAATTTATGTCTTAGACCGATCAAGACACTACGTCGAGGACGTAAATTCCTGGTGCATTTATGAGGTACCTTGTAAATGTGGACTTTTATATATTGGACAGACCCGCAAGTATTTAAGTTTCCGTGTGAAGGAACTCAAGACTTACGTGCGGAACAGTAAACTGAACAAGTCGTCTATAGTCCAACATTGTCACGAAAGTAACCATATATTTTTATTTGAAAATACTACGCTTATTGATGAACCTGATCCGACTATCAAGCTTAACATATTAGAAGCTTTCTACATATGCCACAATTCTTCACGGCTTGTCAAACGGCATGGCGTGTACTCCACTTCTTTCAAGGGCGTGGAACTCACCGAAATCCGTGACCGTCAGAACTCTGATGATATCACAATGTTTGAATGTTTACGCTCCATTTGTCTTGACGATGCCGAGCCAAACGCTCTGAGAAATTATCGCCGATGTTAAATAAACATTTAATTGTGAATAAGCGTTGCTATTTTATTCAATAGTAATATTTTTTTTTTTTGATTGGAGGTTTAACGACCACCATGAGCAACTCAATGGGCTATAAGCAATCGCCCGTCCCTACTTTGGGGTCACTGGTTCCAGGGAAGGGAGAGAGCCAGTGCTGTAAGACAAACACAACATCCATGCCTCACTGCGATTCGAACTCAGACCCCTTTCGGACGAATGATCAGAGGCCATCGCTTAGACCACTGCGCCACCGGGCGGCCAATAGGAATATAACCAGTACAACAATAAATTGCAGAAATTAACGTTGAAAAAGCAAATTATGGAATAACAAAAAGTTCTGTGTTATACGAACCGATTTTATTTACGTGATTACTAAGCGACATATCAAACATTAAACGCTGAAACATAGTTTAAGACGGAGCAGCCGAAAATTTGTGTTTGATCACATACCACGTAGGGTTAGAATGATTTCGAGCGATTCGTTTGACTTTGTGATTCATGATCAATTGACAACCAAAATTACGTGTTTCATAAATAAAATAAAAACAGTTCTTCAACATGGTAAGCAGTGGTCAATCTTAACTACAGGATATCAAAAATGATAAATGGTTTAGAAAATTTGCGAGCGATATGCGTGTAACAAGTTGCCAATATTGAATTATATATGCTTACGCTCCATTTGTCTTGACGATGCCGAGCCAAACGCTCTGAGAAATTATCGCCGATGTTAAATAAACTTTTAATATAAACTTTCATATATTTTTTTCGATTGGAGGTTTCTTCACGGCTTTTTTTTTGATTGGAGGTTTCTTCACGGCTTTTTTTTTTTTTGATTGGAGGTTTCTCATCGGCGATAATTTCTCAGAGCACAAAATATATTTTTCATTCAAAACCGTTATATTCTTTCATCCTATATTCTTTCATCTAATCGTAGTATTGCAGAAGAGAAAAATTGCTGCAAAACAGTATCGTCCAAAAATTCTTTGAAAGAATAAAAAGTGCTTACGATTCGCAGCGAAACTCTTATGGAAAAATGAAATATTCAAATACGGATGTGCAGAGAATATAAAAGAAGCCCAGAAATCATAACAGGTAGATGTAAAGTGAAAAGGCACCCCGCATTCGTATAAATAAACGAACAAACAAAGAAATAAACAAATGCAGTTCAGGCCACACGAAGCTGATATGAGGAAAAAACAGGAGAAAGTTCGAGAAACCCTATTGCAAAAATACGGGGTTTTAAATAAGACATATTATCATCCAAAATTCAATTTTCGTCACCTAAAGTGCCCTACGCAGTTAAAAGGTACGTACCGGAGCAGGCTCCGTTTTCCACGAGAAGTTTCCTTTTCTTTCTTTCTTCCCTTCAGTTTTTTCAATTTAACAAATCAAAAGATCCGCGGAAAGATTATCTACTGCAGCAATCTATTAAAGTCGAATCCAAATTTTCACCTAATACTCGAAGAAAGTGCTGAAGCTGCGATATCCGTTGCCCAGTTCAAGACTGCATTTGGTTACGGACAGTGTGAAAAAAATAAAATTTGCATGGAAGGGATTCATTAAATTCGCACGGATGAAAACAACTGATGTTTCAATCAACAATGATTTGTCGACAGGAATAGATGGAAATCTCTTCCGGTCAATAACTAAAGACGACGTTCAGCATAGCATACGAGAAAACATCCAAAAGTTTTTGGAACATAGTGATGAATCACCTAAAAGGAAAAGCACAAAATATATTTTTCATTCAAAACCGTTCATACAATTAGTCTGTTGTCCTGTTTATACTCCAACACAGCGCTGAAAATCCCTACCAGAGGGATTTCATTCAAACAAATGAAAATGTGAGCAACCGGTTCTTCCTGTTCTTCCTTTTTCTTTCATGGTTTAAAGAACAGTATGAGCATTTAAGACTACAAGCAGGTGACCAGTTCCTAATTTTAGGCTACTGGTTCCGGAAAAGTGAGATGCTCATCAAGGATTCGAGCCATGGTCGAACACGAAAGGTTGGGCAGAAGTCCACGCCTCTGATCATTCGGCCACTGGGCGACACGCTTCCTGATTAATAACGTCTATTGTGTTAGAATGATATCCTTTCAAATGACTTTCCTTGGGGTATATATACATCTGATTTCTTTAGTTATCAGGTCATTAAAAAATTCCGAAGGCACTAGATCGGGCTAATAGGAATTCAGTGGGTTTTCATATGCGAAGGCTCTCAGTTTCAGTTCTTTCATAAAAGAGAAAGGAATTCAGAGTTTTGCATTCATAGGTGAAACTTTTTTTTCATTTAAAACACTCTTCAGGATGTAACAGAGTTTTAAGGAGTTTGTTAAGTAGATCCGTGAAGCCGCAGGTACACTACCTGCCTTTTATAATATTAGTTCCAAAAAATACCATTTATAAGATCCCATTGCTTTTTATAGTTATTCTCGCAACCTGAAAATATGTTTCGAAAATTATGATGTTTTACTAATTTTTGTCTCTTATCGGAATTCTCATAGTGATCGCTCATTTGCAAAGTTATTATCATAAGCTTTCTTCAGCGTTATATTTCTTTTATTACAAGGTGTGTATGCAAAAAGTTTAAAATTTCATTTAAAAATGCTGAAATTTTAAGGAAAAAAGGTATATTACCATTTAATCTTTGAAGTGCATCCCTCCTAACCCGGTAAACCTCTTTGCGCTGTCGTTCAGCCTCTTTAGAACTAAACTTGAGAAGCACTGTTTAATCCTATTGTGGATCTCCGAAATGCTGTGAAATAATGCATCTTCAGGTGGAATTTCACTTTATAACAGAAATAATCAGCAGGTGCGTAATCTGACCCATACGGTTGATTGTGAAGCATTTTAACTCCCTTTCGTGAGAGCAACTTATTATCGATGATGAGCTAATGAGCGGAGCTAGTGTAGGATGATCATCTGAATCAAATCCCCATTGATTAAGATGATAGATTTTCTTAAAATGATAGACTTCTTCCGTTCCACAGTCAACGAATATCGTACGATGCAATAGCACCCTTTGTTTCTTTTTCAAATCTTCGACAACAATCAAACGCACTGCATCCTTGCTGCTGTGAAGTTCGTTTGCTATAACCATTCGGAAGAAAAACCAACGATTTTTCATTAACAGCATCCGAACTTCGTCGATGTCGAGGTCCATACGTGATTGAGAGAAACCAACGGCTCCGCACATCGTCCTGAACATCTCCTTACCCTTCCTAGAACAGCACATACCACCAAATTTTTTTTTTGTGATAGCTCTTCGTCTCCATAACCTGCATGTATCATTTCAATTTTGTTTCCCGGGTTTAAAACAAAATTCGATTTCCCCACTTCCTTAGCACTTGAGTTCACGACCAAGTGATTTTATTGCATCAACTTAAACACGACTTTCCTGTAGAACCGCTTTGTGCACGCGGCTAAATTATGACACCTCGTCAGTTCAGATTTCCTAGCGAATAACTGAACAAGAAGCAAATTAATGGCACTAGAAATACCGTTTAAGCAGCAAAATCCGTCCCAAAACATTTTGGACACAGCTTTTACCCAGTCATCATTCATATGGACATTCTGATGCGGTCATTCCCGACAGCAGTAAAGTAAATCTCAAGTAAAAAAAAAAAATGATGTAACGAAATGGGTGACGAAAGTACTCAAAGCCATTGTTGAAATCTAATTTTTGAGTGATGTCCCATAAAGTGAAGCAAAAATAGTTAATTTCATTGTTACTCAACAATATGTTCTAGTAAACTATCGCCGAACATTGTTTCAGGACGTTTTACCTAAAGGTAACGGTATCTCATGGGGACCTGTGTAAATTATGAGAACCTGATGCTAAATGTGATAAGAACCATTACAAAAATGCATTTTTGACGTGGAAACATTGTGTCGTAGCGAAATTCTCTCGGCACCTTCCCTCCTTCCACAGGTGGGTTACCTGCTATTGGCTAGAGCTTTAAAATCACGTGTTATACGATAGGGTGAAACCTGTAGGTACCCTAAGCCAAAAGTTACCCAGGGCTCTAGGTACAAGGGCTGGCTCATACGGCAGATTTCAGTTATCCCCGGAAGTTGCGGCTGGTGACGTAGATGGGATGCATAGTTGAGTGTTACGAATCGCGTTTGCTTTGCTCTGTGCGGGAAACTCTGATGATAAATACAATTACTGAGCTGCCGAATATAAAACAAAATGGTGAAATCAATTAAAGAAACAAAAGGAGGGAAGCAGAACATATCATTGATTGTTTCCTCTTTTATATATATATATTTGTGTATTACTTCCATCAAGCGCGAAAATAATGCTTTTTTGCTAATAACAAAACCTCGGCTACTGTAATTTTTGTGAAACGTTTAGGATATTCAGATGTCCATTTAATTCGACTTTTACCCCTTACAAAAGAGGTTACCTGTTTTTGTAAATATGCTTCGAAAGCATTTGCCCTTTTTTTTTTTCAATTTTTGGTTTTTCATATTTTGTTTTTTTTTACTTTAATTTTGAGTTCTCTGATTTGTTTCAATAAAAGCCAGCGCGAGCGATTCCATCTTCTGGCTTTGCTAGGAAAGCTTTTTAAAACATCCTTCCCCCCCCTCCCCCGTTTTCAGAAAGTTTAACTCTTTTTCAGTTATTGACTTATCATTTAATTTTTTTTTTTTTTTGGAACATCCCGTTTCACGCAGAAAATTGTCTCTTCATATGATGCAGGTTGAATTGGGGCCACATTTCCTGCAAAAGACCTTTTTGGGACTAAGATTTTTAAGTCTATCAAAAGCGTCATTTTTCTCTTTCTTTGTATTTAACCTCTTGCAGTGACATTTCCGACGTTCGATCTCGGTAAATTGATTGTTGGTATAGCCGACGATTTCAATATCTTTTTCATTGGTGAACTAAGCACGCGATTCATCACATAGTCTTTGTACTTACTATTTAAAAAGTGCTCACTGTAAATCCCAGCATTTTTCTCATTAAAAGAATCTGCTCTGCACCACCTCTTAACCCAGTCTTTTGTAACTACTGGGTCGTTTCGAGGGAAACAGTGAAAAATTATGTTTCGCCCTTTTGTATTCCTGCAGGTATTTCGGCACGTAGCAACAGCGCAGGAAGCATTTGTACGAAAACAATGTACTAAAGAAATTAAATAAAAAAATTCGATGTCAGAAATACAACCAAATAAACAGCAGATTACTAATGAGAATGCAACAAACGTGTGTTAACAGCATCCACCGAGCGCTTTACTTCCCGCACTGATAAGTGACATGCATCTCCGTGACGTCACCCAGCGGCACAGGCAAGGACAACTTCAACAACCAGAACCACAAAGCGATGAGTCAGCCCTTGTTACTAAGCCCTGCTGTTACCAATCCCCCTCATTAACACACTTGAATTCAAGTTTTCTTTCTATCTAGAGATAATAATTTAGCATGCGCATGCGCAGATGGACTTTCGTAGCTACATCGCATTTCCTCAGAGTCAAGGTCGTTTCTTACTTTTGTCTAAATTTGAATAATAATAATAATAATAGTAATGCAAATCATCTTCCAAAATTAGCGATAGTTATTTCATTTCGGGGAAAGATTTTCCAGAACTTACAGGAAGTTTGATTCTTCATCAGGAGTTTTGTTCCACAACAGCGCTTTTGTCAGTTTATGTTACATTTGTTCTCTTTGGCAGAATGACTAACAAGAGATGGTGGTACAATAAACTATCGCCCCCCTCCCGAGAGAAGTAGAGTAGTTGTTGCATGAGAGCCTACAATCGACTGGCAACATAAAAAGTTCCTAATTTTAAGTATTTTAGTATTTATGGAGAAATAAAATATTTCGAAGATCAAGCGGAAAATGGTTTTAAAATTCGATATCCTGGTAAGAGTTTATCTGTAAATTTAAAACAGTTGCAGTAGGAAAAGAGCAAAAATTGTTTCAACTGCGTTTATTTAATTCATAAAAGGAATATGAACTCATCATTAATCAAAGGGAAAATCAATGGAATATGAGATGTCTAACGGACATACTGAGTAACACGCGAGTGCTGGATGGTGCTTAAGCTAAGGCAAAGGCACGGTAAAGTTCCGAAGTTACATGCGGAAAGAAGACTGATGAAGTTATCTAAAGAGATTGCGGCATTTTCTGGAGGAATTAGATTTGCAAAATCAGTCACAAGGTGACCTGGCAAGAATGCAAAAATCACCAATTTGCCGTGCGCAACGTTTTATGCGCTTTAGTGAAAGATGACTGAATACCGAAAATTGAAGTACGTGCAAAGGGTTGGGTATTCGTTTTTTTTTTTTCAATGCAAACTATTTCGTTTTCTCCTTTCTTTTTAATTAGAATTCTTCTATATCTTTTCCTGGAATATTTTTATCTGAAGAAAGGGAATCTAAAGAAAACCTCAGATTTCTTGCATTCTACAACAAAATGTAAAAAACAATGCTACTCCTGAGAAAGAGGCATGTTCGATCACAGTTTTGATAAGAGTTTATTCATACATTAATTCTAAAACATGCATCCTTGTGCTCTTCTCACTGACGTAAGAGATTTTGCACAGATATTCGACTAATTAGATCCTCTCATCACTTTCATCTCGGCAGTTTTTTGGGGGTTATTTATGTGTTAATAAGACAATACAAGGAAAAACACACAAGTGGTTTCTTTTATCGTTAGTTTCTTATTTATTTCTTTAATTGTTCGAAATTTTGATCTATCCGTTTCCCATGAAAAATAAACAGTGGAGAAATAATCGGTGTAACTACTTCAGAGCCCATTACAGCTGAAAAAAAAAAGATCAAAATCATCATTAAAACACACACACACACACACACAAGAACCCCCCCCCCCAAAAAAAAAAACAAAAACAAAAAAAACAACGGAGCCGTATAATGTCTTAAGAGGGGGAAAACGACTCAGAGAAAGTTCCGTTTTTCTTTCTTGAACCTAAGTTATACCTACGGAACAGAAAAATGGAAAAGATTATTTTTAGTAGAACGAAAGAATAAAATGCAGCGGATGCCCTGGGCAAAGCACAAAAGATGCATTCTTAATAACGGGGAACTGCACATTAACTATGCACAAAATAGTAAAACTATAGTAGTAATCCCAGTTATTGACCTAACAATACCAAAAGGAAAAAAAAAGTTTCCAAGCTTTCGCATATCGAACAGATGGCTTCATGAGATAAATTCGAATAGTGTACCAAGTAGAAAGGTTTGATTGAATTAAAGTTTAAATAATTAGCCTAGTGCTGGCGTAGACACTTGTCATGGGGCTGGACATAGAATTCAACCTATCTGGAATTTAAATCAGATGCTAAAGAGGATATTGTAAAAGTTTAATTCAAAACAGCTGACGCACACACAAATATATCTTTGTGTGTTTTTTGTTCTTATATCGAATTTTATTTTGACAATCATTCGCCTGATCGAACACTAAGGAATTTTTATTCGTTTATTTGCAACTGCACTAAAACATACTGTATGTCATAGTGAAAAGTAGTATCATAGGAAGTTTTATGTACTGGAATCAAGACTTTGAAGGCAGGTAAGGTTTCTGGAGTTTTTCCATACATTTATCATAATTATACAAAATATTCTGTATAATTATGATAAATGTATAGAAAAGAATATGTTGATTTTGAACGTATTTTATATGAGATATCCGGAGCGCGAAATTAAGCTTTACAGTGAAGTCAAGTTCTGAAGTAATATTACGCTTAAGTCAGGAAGTGATTTATAGTGAAGTAATACTTAACGTTGGGTTATTTTATGTAACATAAGTAAATAACGTATTCTTGAACCAGTTACACTGAATGCAATTACAACACAACCAATTGTGGGCTCCAGTCTTCTCTGACTTTGTCAGATACGAGGGGATGCTGAAAAGTTCTCGGCCTAACTCACTTCCTGTAATTGTAACATTATTTTGTCACTGCAGCTCGAAAGAGTGTTCTTTTGTATTATAAAGGGCTAATTTGCAGACTAATAGCTTTTTTTTTAGCAGATGTTTGACGCCCTGAACTGAATCGTGTCAATGTAATGTGTTGCATTTTCGAATGTGGAACTCCGGGCTATCATGAAATTTCTGTTCCTGCAGAAGAAAACTGCGAAAGAAAATCTTTGAGTGTATGACGCAAACATTAAGTGACAAGTGCCCTTCATATTCCACTCTGAAGAAATGGTGTGCCAACTTTCAGCGTGGTGACTTTGAGACCGAAAATGCAGAAATACCTGGGAGGCCTTCAACAGTGACAACACCCGAAATTGTTGACCGTGTTCATGACTTGATTTTGTCACATCGGAGAATCTCGGCTAAAACAATCGCTGATACACTGGGTATATTCAGGGGACGTGTTGGATTCATAATTCATGAGCACTTGGATATGCAGGAGATGTCAGCGAAGTAGGTGCGCAAATGTTTGAACGCCGATGAGAAACGAAAGCGAGTGAAAACTTCCAAATCGGTTTTGCAGCATTTTGAGGTATCTGGTGATAATTTTTTCCAGCGACTTGTCACTGTTGATGAAACTTGGTTACATCACTACGATCCAGAGAAGAAACAATAGTTCCAACATTGGCGGCACTCGGGTTCTCTATGGCAAAAGAAAGTTCAAGACTGAAAGGTCTGTAGGAAAGGTCATGACAACGGGTTTTTTGGGATTTGGGATGCGTTTTACTGACTGACTATCTTCCGAAGGGCCAAATAATAAATGCTGAATACTATTTCAACTTACTGTGCCGATTATAGGAAGTGTTGAAGGAAAAAATGCGAGGAAAACTGCAGAAAGGTGTTCTTTTTTTGCAGGACAATGCGCCGGCCCACAATGGATGTTTGAAGGATCTGGGCTTTAAGTGTGTAGATCATCCACCCTACTCAACAGACCTTGCTCCATCGGACTATTTCTTGTTCCCAAACCTTAAACAGAGTTTGAGAGAAAATCATTTTTCGAGTGATTCGGAGTTGATATCAGCAGCAGAGTAATATTTCAGTAATCAGATTTCAGAAATTTTTTTGGAAGTGTTAAAAAACTCGAGAAACGCTGCGCCAAGTGTGTTGAACTTCGGGGTGAATATGTGGAATAGCCTGTAAGTTTCATGGTCCTAGCCCATTTCTTTCTCAGAGACTGATAACTTATCAGCATCCCCTCGTAGACTATGGCTGATTCAGGCCAAGGAAATTTCAAATCCTTCTAGAAATGTTTTTTGTCGTTGATAAGAAGTGTGATTCAGCAGATTGTCTGAAGCAGGCTCTCATGAAGTGCTCCAACTGTGGCCAGCAATTCTGTTTTCAACATTTTATACTTTGCGGACATGATCATTCACTCAGGTGCACCGAAAACCAATTTTTCGAACTAGATGACTGAAGCTTTGAGGCCGCCCCTGTGGCGCAGTGGGCTAAGCGATGGCTTCTGATCATTCGTCCGAAAGGGGTTCGAATCCCGGTGAGACATGGATGCTGTGTTTGTCTTACGGCCCTGGCTGTCTCCCTTCCCTGGAGCCAGTTGCCCTAAATTAGGGGCGGACGACTGCTTATATCCCATTGAGTTGCTCACGGTGGTCGTGAAACCTTCAATTAAAAAAAAAAACTTTTAGTGACGATAATTTATGATGTGTTTGATCATTGCAGGAACAGTTTTCATATTTGTAAGACCTTTCAAATAAATTACAAACTTCATGCGTTTGCTAGATTAACTTGCGCGAAGTTTCTTGTGAGGTCAAATGTGTAAATTTGATCTTAATTCATCGAAGAAAAAAATCATGGATTGTTACATATAAAACACATGTCGATACATGAAATAAATGAAAGCCCAATCACAGCTAATCCTAGAACAATGGCCATTGCTTTTGACATTTGTGACAGAAGAAACGCTTCTGTGATGTGATTACTGACACAATAGTTCCTGTGGTCTGCTTAAAACACTACATTTTTGCGATTTAACACATAAATGATAATATGTTTCAGTGAGTTAGCTAGTATTGATAGTGTTCAATTCGTCTTCAGTACTTTGTATTTCAGGAAATAGTTGTTAAAAATATGCCACACTGTATCTGATCATTCCGTTTTACTGATAAAAATAATGAAGAGTGGTTGCAAAACGTGGTCGTGCTGTGCATGACAGGTAATTTAGCATGAAAACATAAGTCGTGGGCAACGGTAAACTATTTAGTGTCATTGCAAATGTCAAACTCTGTTTCTTTTTGCAAATATGCGCAATAAACGAGCTCAGATGTTATTCTCATGAGATTTTCGAACTCTTACAAAATCTTAAAATTTTTTATTTACTACTTGTTTTCATCTCGCCCTCCTGAAGTAGGGATGGTTGTATTTCTACTGCATAAAGCTTAAAAGCATGGAAACGTAATTTAAAACGCTCTTGGGTCCGTTTTAAAATAGCGCTAGCGGTCTCCCCTTGCCCCCTTTTGAGAATGAACATTTTCATTTTCCCCTGAACCTACGAAACGATGAGGTTCGATAGGCTTTCCAAGAGATCATGTTCCTTCTGCGCCTGTCCTATTCAGGAAGATACAGGACTTTGCCGATATATATTATCGTTCGTGCTGCATCGAAAAGCATTTTATCAGCAATTCTTGGGGCAAAGTTTTTTTTTTGATATATTCTTCATTTTTTTAACATCTACATGCATTTTAGCTGTTTCTTTTCTGAAATGGAATATGAAACTATTGGGCGGAAATGGTTTCTTCGGGAACACTGGATCAAATGACAAGCACGAGCAAGCTCGGCACAGCTGTTCAGTCTGAATATCATGATTTTTCCCATTTTCCCCTTCATTCTCATCCCCCTGTTTCACCTCTCTTTTTATTCGCTTCTCAGAGAGGTCACTTTCCATTGAACAACCGTTACGAATAAAATATTCAATTCGATTGTCTCTCACCCTTTCTTTTTTTCAGCATTGTTTATGTTGTGTCGTTGAAATGGGGTAGAATAATTCGATTTCTTTCATCTTCTTGCACCTTTTTTACGAGCACAGATCATAGAATGTTTTAAAAGCAACGGGAAAAGAGGCTAAATTGTAAAATGGTTAATCATACAGATGAAACAGAATAATTCAAGGGATTTTTTTACAAATGTGGAAATGCAATTTTTTTACACACCGTTGCGTTTTTGGCAGTTTTCACAAGCTTTCTGGTTTTCTAAGTGTTAAAGCGATATACAGTGGAACCTCAGTTATACGTTTCTCAATTATAGGTTTTTCACTTTTATACTTTCTTCTGCGTTCGTCTTGACATTTAACTATAGTTTATATCGCTTTTTTAACTCCGTTATACGTAAATCATTTATACGATTACATCTCCGGTGGAGCAGCGGTCTAAGCGATGGCTTATGATAATTCGTCTCAGATGGGTCCGGGTTCGAATCGAGGTGTGGCATGGATGGTGTGTTTGTCTTACGGCGCTGGGTCTCTCCCTTCCCTGTAACCAATTGCCCTAAAATAGGGGCAGGAAACTACTTATAGCCTACTGAGTTGCTCACGGTGGTCGTTAACCCTCAAAAAAAAAAAAAAAAACAAAAAAAAAACGATTTTTGGGATTGTACGTTAAAATCTGAATTTTAGATTATCAAAAATACACGGTTCTTTGATTCTTTTTATAGGTTACTCAGTGTTATAACTTGGAGAGGATCTAAACAGCATTGTTGTGCTATTTCTTGGTACAGACAAAGTTCAACCTTAATCTCATCAGAGAAGGATATGTTGCTTATTTTCGGTTTGGATGAAAAATTGGTTTCGCATTTCATGACTCATACACATATGCGCTATATAAAAATTGATAAATCTCTGGGATGTACTTTTGTGGCTACTCTACTTCGCGGCATTGTAGAACAGAACTCTAAATGTATCATCAATATTCAACATTCTGGTTTCAAATAGATGCACTCAGGATCCCCAGAAAAGAAAAGCCTTCCATAATGAAGCTGTAGGCTCAGATTCTTAGTTGTGAGAATTTCATTTAATCTAGAATCAGGAATTTTATAGGCAGATAGCTTCGTTAAAAGAGAAGTTTGATTTTCATAGGCTTTATGATTTTTGCAATGCAGTAAAATATATTATAATTTGAAACTCTTTTATTTATTTCTCCTCCAATTCGACTTTAAATAAATCAATATTAAGTACCATCTTACACTCCTTTTCAGCATAAATTTCACAATGTCATTTAACATTTTAAGATTTCTTTAATACCGTTTTAATAACAAAAATAAAAAAAAAAGTTTTAGCTGTTGCATCATCATACCCTACATCAAGTTTATATTTACATTTGGGTGTAACAAAAGTAATTATTATAACAGCCGGGGAAATCAGGGAAAAGGTCTTTCATGACCTGACTAAAGCCCTGATTTCATACTTGATAGGTACAAATTATGCAAAAATTGTCAAAGAGTTAAGGTAAATAGTATGCAGGTAATGCAGTAGATCAGCAATTGTTAGTAGGTATTAGTAGCAAATAGAAAGGGATTAAAAAGTTATATAGTAATTTGAGGTTTTTTCAAATAAATCAAGCATTTTCTTGTCAATAAATAATTATATATATATATGGAAGAGGAACTACAAAGGATCAAGTGGGACATCGTGGGGCTAAGTGAGGTAAGGAGAAAAGGAGAAGATCTCATCGAACAGAAAAGTGGACATCTCTTCTACTATCGTGGGACAGATACTGGCAGAACTAGTGGTGTTGGATTTATAATAAACAAGAAACTGAAGGATAAAGTTGTAGAAGTTGAAAGTTCCTCTGACAGAGCTGCACGGCTTGTTATCCAACTCTCGAAAAGATACCAGGCTCAGATTATTCAAACTTATGCACCCACCACAGAAGTCATCCTGAAGAAGAAATTGAAGAATTTTATGAGTAAATTTGTCATCTAAATAATAAAGGTAAGCCGTACTTGAAAATAATTATGGGAGATTTCAATGCAAAAATAGGGCAACGGCAACAGAATGAAACTTCAGTAGGTAAATTCGGTCACGGCAACAGAAACCAGCGTGGAAATACTCTCGTTGAGTTTGCAGAGGCAGAAGGGTTTTTCATCTTGAACTCCTTCTTCAAGAAAAAGCCACACAGGAAATGGACATGGAGACATCCAAATGGGACGACAAGTGAAATTGATTTTATTATGTGTAACAAAAAATTCGTCATAGAAGACTGCAGTGTGCTAAACAAGTTCAACACAGGTAGTGACCATAGATTGGTGAGATGTAAGATGCACCTCAACACTAAACTTGAACGTGGCAAGCTCATAAGACAAACAAAATCTATTGACATAAATAACCTTAAAAAACACCATAATACCTTCAAGTTGGAACTGAAGAACAGGTTCTCTCCTTTAGAAGGCCTAACATCGGAAGAAGTGGACATCTCTGAAGTTAACAGAAAAGTAACCAAAGCTCTTATGGAAACAGCAACAAAATTAGCTGGGTCTAAGAACAAGTTGCATGTAAATAAATTATCAGGAAAAACGAAAATGTTGATGCAAAAAAGAAGAGAGATGAGGACAACTAAAGAAGATGTGACTTCCAAAGTGGAATATATAGAGCTATGCAAGACAGTACGAAAAAGTATCACTGAAGACGTAAGGAAATTCAACTGTGAACTAGTAAGGAAAGCAATTGAAAACAATCAAAGCCTAAAGATAGCAAAGGGACATCTCAGTAAGGGAAGAAAACAGATTATGGCACTGAGAAAAGAAGATGGTTCTGTAACAAGAAATAGAGGCGAAATTTTGACAAGAGTGAAAGATTTCTACTCCAAATTATATGAAAGGGATGATACATGCACTCCAGACATCATGAAAGATACCAGTACCAGAGTTCCTCCAGTCCTTCCAGCAGAAGTTGCACATGCAATCAAGAACATGAAGCGGGGAAAAGCTCCAGGAGAAGATGGAATTACTGTAGACATCATACAAGAAGCAAGTGGAGAAATCGAAACAGTACTCGCCCAAATTTTCACTCGATGTCTTAATGAAGGAAAGATTCCTGAGGATTGGAACACCGCTACAATGATCCTGCTACATAAGAAAGGTGACATTGAGGATCTCGGAAACTACAGACCTATCAGCCTCCTATCAGTAGTTTATAAAATCTTCACTAAAGTTCTTTCACACCGCTTGAAGGTAACACTGGACATGGCTCAACCGAGAGAACAAGCTGGATTCAGGAGTGGCTACAGCACAATAGATCATATCCATGTGCTGAGAGAACTAATTGAAAGAGCGAGGGAATATGAACTTCCATTGTGCATGGCTTTTATCGATTATGAAAAAGCCTTTGATTCGGTGAAACCATCAGCAGTTACAATGGCTCTGAAAACCTGCGGTATTGAAGATGCATACATTAATATTATTAATAACATCTATGAAAATGCAAGTGCAAAGATTCGGCTATTTGAAAATACAACACACATAAAAATTGGAAAAGGAGTGAGACAAGGTGACACCATATCTCCGAAGCTCTTTAATGCCACATTGGAGGGTGTTTTTCAGTCACTGAGCTGGGAAAACAAGGGGATCAAGATTAATGGAGATTATCTAACCCACCTTCGTTTTGCTGATGACGTAGTCATTTTTGCAACTAGCCCATCAGAGCTGCAGAGTATGATCCAGGAACTTGCTGACAAGAGTAAAGAAGTGGGATTAAAAATGAACTTTCAGAAGACAAAAGTGATGTTCAATGCTTTTACAAGAAATGAAGATTTATCGATTGATGGAGAAAAGCTGGAGATAACAGACACGTACGTTTATCTTGGACAGCAGATATCAAGTGAGGGTCACATTGATGAAGAAATTAATCGGCGTACAAAACTTGCCTGGAGAGCTTTTGGAAGAAACAGCATAATTTTCAAGAGCAATATGCCATTATGTCTTAAAAAGAAAAGTGTTTGATCAATGCATCCTTCCAGTGCTTACGTATGGTGCAGAGACGTGGACCTTAACTAAAAGAGACATACAAAGGCTGCAGACAACTCAAAGAAGCATGGAGAGGTGCATACTTGGTGTAACCAGGAGAGATAAGAAGAGGAACTCGTGGATCCGAAAAATGACAAGAGTGGAAGACATCATGATCAGAGTTAAATCCCTGAAATGGCAATGGGCTGGACATACTGCCAGAAGGACAGATCATCGATGGACAGCCAGAAATTTTAGATTGGATTCCAAGGGACAGGAAAAGACCCAGAAGAAGACCACATGGGAGATGGGTGGATGAAATTCGAAAGTATGCAGGGGTGACATGGAGGAGACTGGCACAAGACAGACCGTTGTGGAGGAAACTTGGGGAGACCTTCGTCCAGCAGTGGATTGATAATGGTTGACAATGATGATGATGATGATATATATATATATATATATATATATATATATATATATATATATTGTTTTTTTTTAATAAATTAAGCATGTTTTTTAGCATTAATATTATTACTTGTTTTTTTAACAAGTTATAATTATTAATGTGTTTTAGTTCTTCAGGTAAAAGATTCCAAACAGTTGGTTCTTGATAGTCGTCGTTTGCTGTGTTCTTGGCAAGCATGGCTTTATCTGAAATCTATTTCTAGTTTCTTAATTATGGCTATCAAAATTTATATCTATGATATCTATATTGATATTCTGTTTAATATTTTTGAACATATTTAATGCCAAAGCATATTGATATAATTGTTTTATGTTCAAAATGTTATGTTTATTAACATCTACTCTCACGTAATTATAAATATTTAGATAAGGTATATTAATAGACATAGTATTTAGTTTAAGGTCTAATAATGTAGTAAATTTATTCTGGAGTACTTGGAGTTTCTTAATGTTAGTTTGTGTTGTTTGTCCCAAACAGGATAGACAATAGTTATAGTGTGTACATTCGTACGTTTCTTAAATCCATCCCCTATAAAACGTATAGCCGTCGTTTCATTATACCTATAAAGAAGTACAGCATATATGCTTTTTTTAGAAGAGAAACAACTGGAAGGAGAAATAACTATGGGGAATAAATATGAAGTATAATATCGTATCCAGAAATAGCGAGCTCTTCGCAATTTTTACAACATTCAACAAAATATGTTTTAGAGCTAAAACGCGAAAAGAGAAGTTCTTGTAGTGCTGAAAATATCCTTATAAGAAGCAGTTTTGAACGTGTAAAGTTGTCTTTGATGCTGTAAACGTTTTCAGTGATACTTTTCACGTTTACCTTCTGACAATGTGAATAAAAATGTAGAGCTATGTTATTGGGTGTATTGAAAATCCACAAATTGCTTTCCTCAGGGAACATTTCAAACATGGTGAAATGTTTTGCTGAAAATTAGAAAATATCTCAGAGTTTAGCAAAGCACTTGATTTTTCGTTACTAGCTCAATTGTTTCAGCAAAAGTCCGCATTTACGAGTTCGACGTGCAGCGTTTTATATGTTTAAAAAGATTTTGGATGAAATGAGGCAAGTAGACAGACAAAACAGGCTGAACCAACACAACCACAACCATCTACAGTAAATAGCGACTCCATGTAAGTGAGCAGCTTCTTTTGCCAGAACATGAAACTAGCTTATTTGGCGGAAATTTCAGGCTCATCCGTACAATGACGAACACACCAAGAATTACGAAAACTGACAGCTCAAGCTGTGAGAACGATGATCTCCAATGACCGATGAAGCAGCTCTGCCAAAAGGACACAAAAGATAGCAACGAATCTTTAGCAGGTCTTTTGAAACAATTACAAGCGCAAACTCAAAATCTGAACATTCCTTAATATTAAATAATTACATGGAACTTCATACAGAGTTTCGAGACACAAAGACAGTTCATGATAACGGAGAGGTATTTTTTTTCGATACGCTACATTTTAAAGCACGCTGGAAAACGTTGTTTTTACTACATTTCTTATTGTTTACAAACAACTTTTCCCATCCATATTTTAGAGCAAAGCGTCAAATACAAATATCTATATCTGCTAACAAAGGTAAAATTCGTCCATCCAAAGAAATCAGAAAATTACGGTTGAAAATGGTTTTCTCTAATCTGTCTTCTAGGATCAGAGATATCGTGACAAGACAAACTGTCTTTTGCACCACCAAGTGGACAACCAGATAAGGCACAAATTTAATGAAAAATATTTTTTGCACTTGCATGTATTCTACAGAGAAGAATTTTCTCTGAATACTTTTGGATGGCAATATAATATGTCTACACAAGAGGGGAAACGCTGGCACGTATAAAATTTCAGAAAAATGGATAAAATTTTAAATATAGCTGTATCGTTTTCTAATAGAGTATCTTCTGTTTTGTTTTCTAATAGCGTTAGTTCGGTTTTTTATTTTGCATTTTATATCCATGTAGTGATTGCATTTTTGTAGGCTGTTTCATGGTACCTTTCAACGTACTGCTTATTTTAAACTTAGAAAATAGTCATCCTGTATTACAACCTGAAACTGGCAAACTAAAGAGTTTCCTATTTTCTGGACAGTAGTTAATGATAGTGAAAGTACTGAAAAAGAATTTGGAATTTGCTCTATTACAAATATTAAAATTTCGTATCTCGGTGGAATTTATATGTACCAACCGATAAACTGTGCAGAACGAAATATACTTCTGGGTAAGTGTTTTTGTGTAGAAGAATTCATTTCCTTTATTAGATAACATTTCCGAGCAACTCCTTGTTCAAAGCATTTATTTTTTTTTTAGGTAGTAGAGGATATTTCCGATTAAGGTTTCTTTCTTTCAGAAGGTAAGGTTTCTAAAACTTTACTTTCTAAACGGAGATCAATGAAATATATTGGATGCCGCAGGAAAACAAATCTGACCTCTTCGAATTTCCCCTTTGCAAAATAGTTACTGCGGTTTCACAAGCTTGCTTGCCCGGAGCTTATAAAAAATATAATTTTTTTTTATACCTACCGCTGAGTTAATGTTACTGAAAGAATATATGATATTGAAATCGGTATAACATCTTCAAACTGATAAATATGAGTCTCAGCCTTTGCAGATCAATTTAGGAAATGATGTATGTTAAAATACGAGAAAATTCGGAGAATACCCCATTTCAGTCCAAACATTTATATACGACGTATTTGTCCGGAATTTACATAAATTAATAGAGAGGGGGTTAGTATTATGCAGTTGCCATTGCATCTGAACTTTGGCAAATTATTTCTAGGTGGAGTATGCTTGTACAGGTGTACATATTCATAGGAACTTCAGTACAGTCAATACATGTCAATGTAATCTCAATAAGCTTCTGCCAATTATCTACTAGATATAGTATGTGTGTACATGTGTACATATTCTTAGAAACTTCAGCAATGGTGATTCTAATTTTACTTTGGTTCAGGGGTAGGACCGTTATTCTTCTTAAAGAATATTATTCATAGGAAATACTTGGCGTTCTGAATTTCTCAATACTTCTTCGTTATACATAGGAAATACTTGGTGTTCTGATTTTCTCAATACTTATTCGCTATGCATAGAAAATAGTTGGCGTTGTGAATTTCTCATCAGACTTTGAGAGAACTGCGTGTATTGGGGTAAAATGATGGTGGAATTCATTTTTGCTTTGCTTTGTTCAGCTTGATTATGCTAGCGTGCATTTTCGTGGACAAATTGTCGCACCGCTTCCACTTTGTGCAGCATTAGTCACAACATGGAGGGCATGCGCGAAGTGATCTGCAATTTGTGAAATGCGTTGTGCAGTTTCAAGTTCAATAAGATAGTTTCAAAAGTACACGATACACTTAAAACTGGCCCTAGAGAAAATGCTGTACCAAAATAACTACTGTACAGGTGAATTTCAGCAGGCAGCCAGGTTGGCACAGTGGTATAATACTAGGAAAAGCTGCCTACGGTTACCGATAACTTGGGCGCAGTTGGCAAATTTTAAGCGAAGCTATTGCAAAATCTAAGCTCATTGAGGCATCTATTATAACAAATTCTAAAAAACGAACGCGTAAAATTTATGACTTCCGGAACAAGAGTGCGAAACATTCTATAACAGAAATGCCTAAAATTTATCATGAACTACTTTCCTTCACGCCTTCACGTTGGTTGTGATCAGGTTGCATGTAAGCAAAGCGGAAATACACTCAGATCGGGAACAACGTATTTCGTTTTGTATCTCGCAAAATAGACACACACGCACACATATACAAACTTCCTTTTATCACTATAGATTAAGCAAGTGTTGAGCTAACAGACGGAGTCTTTCCATTTCTTCGTTTTTCAATTCAAACGAGTTTTTTAAATTAATGTTAGTGAGCCGACTTTCGTGAAACAGTTCAAGTAAAAGGTCCTCTAGTTCTTTACTCTCGACAACCCTACACATATCAATCCGAGAGCGAATTAATAATATCATTGAAAAATTCAATGATTAGTGACATGGGGTTGGTGTCATGGTGATTGGTCGTGTCCTATGGAAATAATGACCATAAAAAACTGACCAGTTTAAATAATTTTAATTGAATTTCGGAATTTTTTTAATTATTGTTAAAATTGGTCAGCTTTTAATGGCCATTATTTTTACACGACACGACCAATCACCACGATACCAACTCCATGTCACTCACCATGTTCTTCCCTTTCTCTGGGGCAGGTGTCACCGCGATCGGCTGAAGATCTTTGGAGGAGATAGGTAACAAACGACCACTTCTAAAAATCCGGAAACACCTCAAAAAATGCAACTTTTTGGACGATTATTCCTTAATAACACGGAATTTCGGGAATCGGAAGGTGTCAAAACCTGACCATAGACGATATCCAATCGCATACAAAGAATCATGGTGATCGGATGTGTCATCTCGTACCTAGGCCCGAACAACTGATAGTCTCGAGTCTCGTAAAGAGAGCTCAGCCAGGACTTCGGCCTCGCTTCGCTCAACAAGTGCTGATCATTCTTCTGAGATGGGCCCGGGTTTGAATTCCGGTGATGCATGGGTGTTGTCCTTGTCGTACGGCACTGATGTTGTCCCTTCCCTTGAACTAGAGGCCCTAAAATAGGGACGGGGGACTGTTTATAACTCACTGAGTTGCCCACGGCGGTCGTTAACAACCCTGCCCCAAAGAAAAAAATAGCAGTTAAACGTAGGATGATTTGAAACAGCACTTGAACTCTTAAATATTTGAAGAAGTCAAGCATTTAGAATCCAAGTTTTCATTCAACAATTTAATTATACTATGATAAGTAAAAGATTTCACTACAGAACTCCAAAGGTAAACGAAGCAGCGCATCTTCTCTCGAAAACTGCTTTTCTGTAATGGGTGGTTTTTAATATCAGATTCAGCAAACATCAAAGGAGCTGCTTTATACCCTTAAAAGGAAGGAACAATTTCTTTGCATCCAAAGATGGTAAAATATCTATATAGGTTTAGGATTTTAACATCCAGATGAAACTTCAAAAGAAAACTTGATGTCTAATTCAGAAAGCTAGGAGAAATCTTGAAATTTGAACTTGTATCTCCTAAGCTTGTTCTGAGTAAACCGGTATGAAATTTATGTTTTTTTAGAAGGAGTGTGAAGAAAACGTATCTTTTTGAGTAAAAAACTTTTTTTCTTTTATCTCGTATCACTTAAAAATTGTAAAATATCATACATACATACATATCACTAAGCTGTTCTCTGAGATTCAGAGGTTAGCTCCAAAAAGAAATACAAACTACCAGATATTTTTACTTATTGTTGTCGTATCAAACTTCTCCATTTACAACGATCTTGACATAAAACTCGTGCTTCACTAATATCCATTACACGCCGTACACAATATCTTTTATGCTTCATACTCATAATCTTTTTCTCATGCAGACACTCCTGAATCTGATCCACCCACGTCTTCCTTGGCCTTCCTCTGCCTTTCCTTCCTGCCACTTGGACTGAAAAGATTTTCTTAGTAAGCATTTCATCACTCATACTTTCAACACGGCCAAACCACCGAAGCATATAGGTCTCCATCTTGCTAACAACATTTTGCTTCACATCACACAACTGCAATACATCTTCATTTCTCACACAATTATATCGAGTCTTGCCACAAACCCCACGTAAGTAACGCATTTCTCCAGCACACAAACGACTCCTATGTTTCTTCTGCAGTACCCAGGTTTCACTGCCATACATCAGAGTAGGAACAATTACAGTTTCATACACAGCCATGCGGGACTCTCTAGAGAACCCATCATTCCTGTGAAAACCTCCCAGAGCAGCTATGACTTTCAAAGAAGAATTCACTCGCCTACTGATTTCACCATCCAACTTGTTCTCTCTGTCAAACATGCTTCCTAAGTACACAAACTCACTCACATGGTCAATCACAGTGCCATTTATACTTACATTACATTCAGTGCTACCCGTTCCTTTCTCAAATACCATAACTTTGATTTTTCCTTTATTTATACTCAGTTTGAATTTCATGCAAACTTCGTGCATCCGAGTCAACATACTCTGCAACTCACTTTTGCTCTCTGCCAACAGGACAGTGTCATCAGCATACAACAATCTGCACATACGGATATCACCAAGACATAAACCACTATTATCTATTTTGGCATCACGCATGCATGCATCCAGAAATATATTAAACAGCCATGGTGACATTACACAACCTTGTCTAACTTCAGCACCAATGGAAAACCATTTTGATAAAACACCATTCACTCGTACACAAGCTCTACTACCAGCATACATGGCTTTTACACTATTAAGTAGATTCCCAGTAACACCATTTTCATTCAATACCTTCCCCAATAGTGTCCAATTCACTCGGTCGTAAGCTTTCTCTAAATCTATGACGCAGTAAAAACTTTCTTCCCAACAGCCAGATACTTTTCAATCATCGTGCGTAATGCAAAAATCTGGTTAGTGCAGTCTTTACCAGGCATAAAACCACCCTGAACATCCCACACTTTCAATGATGTAAGACCCCGTACTTTTTCAATAACAACCTCACCAAACACTTTCCATGGCACATTCAGTAGGCTAATACCACGATAGTTCTTACATTCAGTCTGATCACCCTTTCCCTTATACAAGGGAACAATGATAGCATCCTTCCAATCCCGAGAGACCATTCCTAACTCCCAGCACAACTGGACCGACAAATTTCAGTTAAAAAGTCAATTATAGAGTCACCACCATATTTCAACATCTCTGCAGTTATGCCATCAACTCCCAGAGCCTTACCATTCTGAAGAGATTTTAGAGCTTTACACACTTCTTCTCTTGAGATCCCTCCTGTGCTTTCATCCCTCATTGTGACATCATCTGCGTCTGTCTCAGAATCATCTTTGCTTTCCTGATCTAATAACTTACAGAAGTATTCACCCCATCTGTCACTTAACTCATTGGGCTCCCATATCATTTCCCCAATCTCATTCTTCACACAACTTACAACTTTGTTTCCCCTATTTTTCCTGAGTCTCATGTACTTTCAGAAGGACTTCCTATCCTTCCAAAGAGCCAGTTCATGCCTTTCAACTTTCTCCTTCCTATTTCTTGCCTTACTGTGGCGAACCAGCTTAGCAGCTTCACGCTTCTTACAGCGATATTCATCCACAGAGACTCTACGTTGCAACATCCCCAAATAGGCTTCCTTCTTTCTCTTTACTGCCTCTTCAATCTCACTATTCCACCAAGCATCACCTCTATTGTTACCCACTATTGTGGTGCCACAGACCTCTTTAGCAGCAGTGACAACACAGTTCTTAAAACATTCCCACTTCTTTTCTACATCCCTCTCATCAGACTTCAAATCCTTCAGTCGTTCTCTGAGTAAGTGAGAATACCGCTGATGATCTTCAAGGAGTCTCTCAACCTTTATTCCTTCTATCCTGGGTCTCTTCCTATTCCTTTTCCTCCAACCAACATTAAGTTTCACTCGTGACACTACCAAGTAGTGATCAGAACCAACATCCGCACCTCTCATCACACGGGTGTCAACAACTAAGTGTTTCAAACGCTGATCGTAGACAACAAAATCTATCACACACTTTTGACCAAGAGTACGATTTTCCCAAGTATACGTGTGGATATACTTGTGGTTGAAAAAGGTATTAGGTACACACAAACCATTCTCAATGCAGAGTTCAATTAATCTTTCACCATTATCATTCACACAAGGATCATTAAACTTACCCAGAACATTGTCAGAAATTGCATTCTGCACACCTACTCTAGCATTGAAATCCCCTGCTATTATAACTTTTTCTTTAGCACCAAACTGGCTCAAAACAGCTTTTAGCTCATTCCAGAAATCTTCCTTCTTATCAGAAGGTTCCGAGTCACAAGGAGCACACACTACAACAATTACAATTCTCTGAAGTTTCACTTTCAAACGAATCCAAGAGAATTCTCTCACTTACGCAACTATAGTGAATCAAGTTGTTCTTCATATTTTCATTTAAAATCACACCTACACCAGCCTGTCCTCTCATATTATCCAATACTCCTGACCACACACTCACCGTGCCATTCACTTTTTCTATCCCAATTTCCTTCTTTTTGGTTTTACTTACACACAGCGCATCCAGTCTATACTTATTCATCTCCTCAATCACCTCACTCATCTTGCTATTTATACCTCTAGTATTCCATACACCAATCTTACATTCACTCAGCCGAGATCTTTTTCTCATACGCCGTTTGGGAAGTCCAGGACGATTCCGTGGTGGACCGTCCTTCTCAAGTGTGGTAGGTTCACCATATCCCACACTTAATTCATTCTTAACATTTCTTTTTGTCTTTTTAATCAGGTAAGTACATCAGTGTGGGGGAGTAGCCCACAGCTGAGGGTTCCAGTTGGTCATTCAACCTAAGGATTCTGGAACAAAACCCAGTGAGTTGGGGTCTTTTCGCCAATGTCACACAGAACTAGCTTGCACCCCTCCAAAATTCACAGAGGCCCTAGTTGCTGTTGTGTGTGCCATTGTTACCACGGAGCGCCCCGAGGATGCAAAATATGAAAGCGTCATATTTACATCATCTTGCCGATACTTGGTGTTCTCTTTATTTTCTTTTACCCGAAAAATCAAATAAATATATTTCACAACATCGAATTATGTTTACAATATCGTAAGGCTAAATCTTCAACTTGGCACCCAGTCCTATCACAATAATTTTGGATGGTATTTTCTTTGGCGTTTTTCAAGCTCACTCTGTTGAAAGAGTTAAGTACTTAGTTCTCATGCGTTTTTAGGAATTTATCCGAAACATAATGACCGTCAAATGCTGAGCAGGAAACACAGAAGTGTAAATAAGAAACGAAATTTTGGAAAACTTATGCACAGTTTTCATCGTACTAGTGTATTAAAATATGTAAATATCAAAATGCATGCTTGATGGCGACTGGGGCATGGACGCCAGATGAAATGAGTGTTTTTTATTATTTGTGGTATAAGAAATCATGAACATTTTGAGGACCATAAGCAGTCGCTTATTTCTAATTTGAAGTCCCTGGTTCGAGGAAGAGGAAAGAGATCATAGGACAAGCAGTACCCAATGCTTCATCCAGGAGTCAGATCCTGGCCTATTATGAATGATTAGCCAGAGATCAGCTCGTTTGAAGACTCGGCCATTAGTGGAGGTGGGTGTTTTCCATTGGGGGCTACCAACAAAGAGTTGAATGCTTCAGCATAGATCATGAATAGTCAGTTCCGTCTGTATCTCGCAAAGAAGAGGTCTAAGAGATTGAAAACGATAGTGCGTCCTTGGGAGGTTAGAGGTCATCTAATGAATCAAAGAGGTACCTTGATTTTCTGGTGTCAATCATTCTGTCATTTCAAAGCTCTAAAATCAATTAAAACCACTGGAATATTCATGATTTCAAAACTCTGAAATCACTTTCAAACAAGAGGAGTAGTCCGAAGACCTGTTCTGAGTTATCAAGAGTTGTAATCGCGCAAGATGGCCACTACATCGCATGATTAGCCAGAGGGACTCGTGGAGAAACAGAGCCCAGCTTACGTTTGGACCTTACTAATGTAACATGAAAGCAGGTATCCATATATACGGTGACGAAGACTTCATAACTATATAGATGCTATGCCCTTAGATTTGCTGCATATGTGTGCGATTATATGCCAACCACATACGAGCCCGCTTAAGATGGTGATGGAGAGTCGTCATCAGCTTTAAACCGACAGGACACTTCAAATCGACTGTATTTCAAACCGTGGCAAAATGTCCTTTTCAGAAGTGAGTCGCACTTTTCTCTGGGATCAAATTGTGTTTTAAAAATGAGTCTCATTTCTCTCTGGCATCGAATTGTGTTAGTTCAGCGGGAGGATGAAACCCACTTCACGTTTCGTAACGTCATCCAAAGAAAGACTTTTTGTGCTGATAGTGTGAAAATCTGAGCTGATATTCAATGAGTGCCAGCACCGACCTCCACGCTTTTTGAAAAAGTCGTGTGACTACCGTAAAGTACAAGGAAGCGATCTTCAGTTACTATGTAATGCCATATGGTGGTGCAGTTTGCGTTAACGTCATCATAATAGCTTATAAAGCACATCCTCACAAAGCTAACGCCGTTGACGCATATCTTGACGAACCACGTATAAAACGAATGGAGTGGCATGCATTCTCTCTATACTCCAAGTTATCATAAAATTGTACTGTTGTTAAAGGCGGGAGAACCTTAGCACAACTCGTCGTGAAACGCAAGACCGGTATCCATCCGCGTTAATAAGCTGTCTTGCTGTTTTTTTTCTGATCCCCCACCCACCCACACATAACAAAAGTAGTGGGGATTGTGAACGGGGGTCTGGTGGAATCCGAAGTTTTTCTGCTACAGACTGTAGCAGAAAACCCATTCATCACCGGAATTCAAACTTCGGGCCCATCTTAGAAGAATGATCAGCCTACCCTTCGAATATCCCCGACTGTCAATTTATTGTCTCTCTCTTGTGAATGTTGGAAGAGGTCTTCCACCACTCCCCCCTCTCCTAATTGTGTCGGAGTAGCTGTTTCGTACCGTACATACTGACCTACATAGTGGTACACTGTTAGATTGCCTCGGAGTACAGACCTCAATTCCATTGTACAGCTATCAGGTGCCCTAGAGAAGAGTATTGCTGTCCTTCTGTTCCCTTCCCGAACCCTCCGAGCTATTAAGACAGCTCAGTGTTAATTGTTGTCTTTCCACTTCCTGTATCATTGTGTTTATGTTCTTACATGTCAAGTCAATGTTACTTACAAAGGGAGTCACAATCCACAATGGCTGTACGTTTTGCACACACCTTTTATGCATATGTTTATGTTCATTGGTTTCGGTTTTGCCGCATACGGATAAGTCGTATAGCTAATACTCTTATTAGCTTATTTGTACAGCTTTATTACATCTTGCAATAAAGTTGGATATAAATTAATTAATTACTTTTTACCGCTCGCTCACCCTATTTTTTGTGGTAATCGTTTGAGGGAGACATATCTTGGAATTTCATTCAAAGATACGTGGGTCCCAAAAATAATGATTCCAACTGAGATCATTACTCTATATGACACACAACGAATGTCCTAGGTAAATTGAAAGCAATAAGATTCCGATAACCAAAAGAAAAATAATCCTTAATAAGTTTCCAAGTGTTGTGCGTTTTCCGATCCTAAAGGTTCATTCATCTGCTAAATCATTGATTTACGTACTCAACACATGAAACTAGCAGTTGCTCAGAGCATTGCTATCATTGTAGATGAAGTGCATCCCGTTCCTGAAATATTCATGTGTCTGTTGATTGAAAAAGTTACCAAAGAATTGGGAAGCAGACTTTTCCTTTTGCTCGGCATCACTATATTTTGGTTGCGATAAAATTCTTGATTTTTGCGATGCCTGTGTACTCAATATGCGAGTTCTGTTTTTGAAATAATTACTTTGTTGATTAATGAAGCTGAATTTCCAGAAAACTAAGAACGCATCGTTTACATATTTGATTAATAAATTATTTTTTTCGAGTGTTTGTTTTGTGTTAAAGAAAGGAAAGCATTTATTGTTCGGTCAAATATTTTTATTTTTGTGAAAGCCGTTAAGAACAGACGCTTAAAATAAGGATTTTTAAGAGCATTAAGTATTCAGATAGTGAAGACCCTTCATGTTTCCCAAAGTGTCATAAAAAGAATATTTATATATGCATTCTCAACAGAAACCCATCCTGAAACTCTTTTTTTTTTGTTTTATCTTTTAGTTTTCGCATTTCTTCATGAATGTAAATGTCGCCGCTATTTTCCCCCTGAAAACAAGTGTTTTTATTTAACGCGGAAAGACGCCTAAATCAGAAAAATCACTGTCCGTCGGAAATAGCAATGGCTGACTCAATCGCCATTTGCGGTCCGCTCTGAATACCATTTAATGCTTCCAAGGCGACGAAACGTTGATTCCGCTCCACCTGTCATGCCACGATCGAGTTCCTCCCCAGGAATTAAATCTTCGCTTTTTCACTGAAATGAAACGTCTATTAAGCATTCGATGAATTAAAGAAGGTAATTACGCAAATTGACACTTCGCTTATAAACACGTAGGGCACGTACAATTGGTACGGAGGCAATGATAAAAATGTAGAGGAGATTAAAAACGTTAAATATGAATATAGCAAAAAATCCGACTAAAGAATGAGAAAAAAGCAAATTATTAGAGAACGTGATTCTTTGCGTTCGCAATTGCAGCAAGGAGTAGAAGTTAATGTATAATTTATAACGGCTGCGTTGGGCGTTTAAAGAAATTTTTGCAAGCTGTTGTTCGCATAATTTCAAGCCTAGATATGTGTAATTAGTGACTCTGGGCAGAAAGCACATATTAAACAGGGTCTAAAAATATATCCTTTGTTGTTATAAGAGAGAAAAGAGAGAAAATGGAAATGTTGTTAAGAGGGAAAATCACTTTCAGTGGAGACTTTCACACATCATGCACATGTATATGATTTGCAAAAATATGTAACGATTACAAAAAATCCAGTTCATCGTGCTTAACCTTCTGCTCTTTATGACTAGCGCATGCCTTATACTCTGCCAGATTAGTTCTTACGAATTTTATGTAAGTTAATCAAAGGCAATAACCATCTGAGGCCTCGGAACTTAAGCAGTTTTTCAGTGTGGCACAGTACAAAAGTCCCGCAGATTTTCACTGTCCAGAAAGTGCGTTTTAACCCTGTTCTACGAAGCTCGCATTTTTTTCAAATATTCACGGAAGGGGTAATTTAAAGCATTTAGACGCTATGCAGATTTCTGATAAACAGAGCTGCCAGGGTGTATTAATATAAGACATGTGTTACCGTGACGTGACCAAAAACTTTTCGGAAGACATATTCAAAATTTACTCGAATGAAGTTTATATATGTGCAGGGCCGGATTAAGGCCAGAGTGATCCCCTAGGCTAAGACGTCATAGTGCGACCCTAGGTAAGATGTCTGAGTGAACCCCCCCCTACCCCGAAAGTCTGATGACGAGGAATCATTATGGTATTCATTAAAACACGAAACTATAGCAACCTACGTAGTAAGAGTTACGGCTCATGTTGTTATAAAATATGCTCCACTACACCTTGTAACCTTTTATCTCATCTGATGATGAACCCCAGTGGGTTCGAAAGTTCTTATGTAACCTAACATCTGGTTTGAACATTAAAACTTTTTTAAACTTGTAGATTTCAACTATCTCAGGTTTTATATGCATCGTGTACAGACGGTGTGTGTGTTTTCTACTCTAAACATTTTGTAGCGAGATCTAATATAGTGGATAGCATATCGCATGCAATCTTGGTTATTGTGACACCGGATATTTTAATTCACGTATCCCTCATTTAGTGCACCAGCTGTTGTATACTGTCTTACTCTAAGAAACCGAGTATTTAAATTATCGTACGGATGATTATGTCGATGTATCAGTCTGTGGACTCCTTACGACGAAGGCTATTATAGTCATCAAAAGTAAATTTTATGTTTAGAAGTTTTGTAAAACAATACTATAAAGCAGTACATTTCACCCTTTTTTAAAGATAATTAGAAGACATCGTCTGAATGTCTCAAGTTCCAAAGCATCCTGTTGCTTTGAAAAATCATGATGAAAAAAAATACGCAATTTGTAATAAGTCCTCCTACAGAAAAAAATAAAATTATTATGAACCTATTCAGAAAAACAATAAGCTCCAACCGGAAACAGAAAGACCAATTTCCATGAATTCTTCTTGGTTACTCAGTCCAATGACTGGTTGTTCAGTAGATGCACACTGTCTCTCCATTCCTCTCTATTCTCCGCCATTCTCTTCAAGTCATAGTATGTCCTAATATTGGTGTCTTGGAGTAACTGTGATACAAAACTTTTCCTTGGCCGTCCTCTTCCTCTCTTGCCTTGAATTTTCCCTTCCAAAACTTTCAGAATCGGGCCTCCATGACGCAATGCGTGTCCCATCCATAACATTCTTCTTCTTTTTAACATGTTGATCAGAGTCCGGGGTTCTCTCACTCTCTCCAGGACCTCCTTATTAGTCTTTCTATAGAGCCAACTTATTCTCTCCATTCTTCTAAAGCTTCATATCTCAAATGCCTCCAGCTTTTTCACTTCCCTCTTGGTCAATGTCCATGTCTCAGAACGGTAGAGAGCTACTGGCTCTACCGTTTATAAGCCTTTTTATATACTGGCTAAGCTATATCGCTTATATGCCTTAGGTAATTTTATATGCCTTTAAAATTCTCTTCCTTTTCCGAATTAATAGCAAAACAAATTTCATCATCGCGCGATTAGAATTCTACCTTAGACAAAACTGTGGGTTACGTGTACTTCTGGCTGAACTGTAGCACGTGTGGCTTACGTTGAAGACGTTCGAATTCCACCAGAGCCAAACAAAAAGACTCGTACTTCTTTCCTCAGGAAATAAGAATTTCTGTTAAAATGGATGGAAAAGTCAAAATCGAATATTTTACGAAATGTTTCTATAATTACGGAAACCTGCGAAATCGACTTTTCCGAAATAAACGGAACTAACGACTAGGGAAAAACTGTCAAAATACGAAAGTTAAAGAAACAGAAACTTTTAGAAACGGAAATTTCGTTAAAAGACGGACATGTACGGACAACTTCCCTGCGTTTTGTTTTCATGAATTTTCCGTGTATTAACACCTCCTAACTTTTACAGTGCATGCTAATTTCTTGGAGCCTATATCACTTGTTAGATAATAACAAGCGGCAGCGGTTAGCTGAATGTGTGGCTTTGCTTTCACGTCAGCACAAGGAGGCCTTCTTAACAATGCGCTCACTTGTGATGTGAAGTTGGTTCAATCTCATACTGCAAAACGCACCCGACACTAGTCGTCACGAAAGTAAACTCTACCGCATACCAGTAAGCCATATCTGCATCCACGTAAGGGCCTTCTCAATGTGTGGTGGACTGTGTAAGGCATAATGCGTTATGAAGTTCTCTCACGTGAAAAATTCATTAGTATACTCTTGCCATCTGCCCTTGAACCGGATGCATCAATTCACAAGGACATACTTTGGCTCATTAGAAAAAGAAAGAATACACCGAATTTTCGGGTGTAATAAGCACGTCTTTTCAATCCGTTCTGACGCGAAATAAATTTATCAAAGCTATTCAAAGTCAATGGAACCGGTGAGGAAAACAGTAGTATCAGACTGAACAAATGAGTTTTTCAATCGGTTTTTTAATCCCGCAGATGTTGCTGTAAACGGAATCCTGAACTTACGCCCTCTGGTTGCAGACTTGTGCGATAAGAAAAACTTGAAATTATATAAGAAATATTTCTCAGCGGAAATACTCTCCAACAAAGAAAGAATTTTTTAAATCGGTCTCTTAGAAGCAGTGATATCGACAAATAGATTATATGCATCTACGCTCCTTGGCGGAGAAACCATACATTCTTTTAAGCAGAAAATATTCCTAAAAGATTTATCGATGTGAGTAGTATCGGTCCACAAACGAATTTTTTTTCAATCGAGATTTTAGAAACTCAGACTTTGCTGCAAATACATCAGAAACGGAAATTATTTGCCGCCCCGGTGGCGCAGTGGTCTAAGCGATGGCCTCTGATCATTCGCCCGAACGGGGTCCGGGTTCGAATCCCGGTGAGGCATGGATGTTGTGTTTGTCTTACGGCACTGGCTCTCTCCCTTCCCTGGAACCAGTGACTCTAAATTAGGGACGGGCGACTGCTTATAGCCCACCATTGAGTTGCTCACGGTGGTCGTTAAACCTCCAACCAAAAAAAAAAAAAAAAAAAAAAAAAAAACGGAAATTAAGACTTACGCCCGCTGGTTGCTAAACCATTTTTTACCAAAAATCAGAAATCATATGCAAAAGATTTGCGATCAGGAGTATCCCGTGCAGAAACAATTTTTGAAATCGGAGGTTTAGGAGCAGAGATATCGGGGGAAACGCAATTTACTTTTACGCTCCCTAGCGGAAAATCTGTTCGTAACTTCAAAACGTTACTATGCGTAAAATACTCTTCGACGTAAATGGAATCGAATGGCAAAATATCTTTTTCAATCGGATGTTTAGAAGCAAATGTATGGAATAAAATTTATTTCGAATTCGACATCATTCGCATTTACGCCCTCTAGCGGCGAAAATATACATCGTGAAAAAAAAAAAAAAAACGACATAAAGGGTCGCCATTCGCATATTTCAGGCTTCCCAATGCGAAATGAATTTTTTTTCAAATCGGAATAATAGTTGCAGAGATATGGTGTCCGAAGGCCGACGGACAAACCGATAACATAAGCGCGATCTTTTTTTTACAAAAGACGTGCTAAAAATTGCGCCGTTCCTGCAGAACAACGCCAGATCCTATGTAACGAACAGGACTTTGGAAACGAAAAAGCGACTTGGCGGGGAAATGGTGTTACCCAGCATCTTTCCTAGACATTTCTCTCTTTTTCGAATTGCTAACTTTTCCGTGCATTAGACAATCTCCTCCAAGTACAAAAGTTTAAAAACGCGCAACAAATTCAAAGTGCATTGGATTTGTTTTTAGCATCGAAGAACACGTCGTTTTATCGTCAATGCGTGTTGGTTTCCCGCTGGGAAAAGGTTGTGGCCGCACGGCTACTTTGTCGAGTAAAAGTACGGTTTTTAATCTGTACTAAGTTATCTACCAGTTTTCTACAACGGTACGTACTTGTTTGGGTACCCAACAGTAAGACTACCAAGACATATTTATATCTCCGATCAGAAGTACTACCGATGGAATATTTATCTCAGATTTGAATTACGGCTACATAAAATGCGTTTTGGAGATATAACCCAAGAACATCAAGATAATTCATGTCCCTATTAATACAGCCGACTTCAGGACTATTTAACGGAAGACATAAATTACGAAGACATAATCCAATAGCAATTTGCAGTAACAATCAGACCCTATCGATATGATTTCGAACTGCCAATCGATGAGACTACCTCAGGACAGCATTACTGCATATTAGAACGACTTTGAAACTAATTGTGCTAGTTACTGGTGTTTCAAATCAGAATTGAATTCTATCAGCTGAGAGAGAACGGAACAAAGCACTCTGCATTAAATTTTATGAGGAACATAAAAGCTGATGCACTAAATGTTTCAAGATATTAAATAAATTCAGTAGTCAATGAACTACTTCGGTGCTTTTTTCTTCGAAAGCAATGAATACCTGAAAAAAAACCTGACTTGTGTTTCAGGCAAGATTCAGACAACAGAATAAATAAAGTAACTCATGCGCACAACTTAGTTTCGAATGAGAGACAGTTGAATGTTCTGGAGATTGCTGAAGAGGTAATAATCATAATTTGCCATTTTCAGTCGAATTTTATCATTTTGAAGGTTTGGAAACGTTGTTAAAATGGAGGAATTTGCTGATGTGGAACATATGAAAAGGAAATCAGATGGAGCAACTCTGTGTGGTTCCTTAATCATATTTTTGATATGTTATTTTAAATATTAAAGGTTTCTTTTTGGATTACACTTCTGTGATCAAGAGATTTCTGATTTTGTTAAGGTCCGTTTTTTATTTACGCTTTCCAACCGTAGGTTGAAGAAGCGTATTTGCTCCAGCCTTGTCCGTCCGTCCGTCCGCACGATAACTGGCGTAAAAATGGTTCGATTTCGATGAAATTTTAGTATGTGGTAGGGGACCAATTGGGGACGAATCCTATTGAAAACGGGACAAATGGGGTCAAAAGTCACGACGTAGGAGCGGAATCATTCCATTGCCCTTATGCGTCATAACTTGCGTAAATATAGTTCGATTTCAATGAAATTTTACTATGTGGTAGGAGACCGCCTGGGGACGAACCCAATTGAAAATGGACGAAATGTGGTCAAAGGTCAGGACATAGGATTGCGATCCATTCCATCGCCCTCATCCCATATTATTAAGGTGGACGTCAAGTAATTTTGCTTCCTATACTTCCAATGGAAAAACTTTTGTACACATTTCCTTCACAAATAATGTGTTCCCAAGGATGAAAATTTTAACATCGATTAAAATAACTTCATATTATAACTTGGAAAACTTAATATTTTCTAAAACATAACCATAATTATATTAAAAATCAATAACTTTTCCTTTGGTGGTGTTGAAACCAGGAAAAAGATGGCGCGACCTGTACTTTGATGACGTCACTGGACAAATAAAAGTTGGATTGCACAATTACGGTTATGGTTTAGAAAATATTAAGTATTCCAATTTATGAAATGAAGCTATTTTAAGCATGTTCAAATTTTCATCCTTGGGAACGCATTAATTGTCCAGAAAAAAGATGGCGCGACCTGTATTTTCATGACGTCAGTAGACAAACAAATGTGCGGATCCTATTAAAGTTTTATGACGTCATACTCTTGCTGGCGGTCGCAATTCCCATCTGCCTCATTACGTCACGCGTTGTGTGCGTATGCTCGTCCGCAGGATAACTCGCGTAAAAATCGTTCGATTTCGATGAACATTTAGATGTGGTAGGGGAACACCTGGGAAGGAACCCTATTGAAAATTGGCGAAATGGGGGTTACTCTGTCAAAATCATAAGAGCGGAATGACTTCCATCGCCATTTTGGATCATGACTTACGTAAAAATGTTTCGTTTTGGATGAAATGTTAGTATGTTGTAGTGACCTGCCTGATGACGAATCCCATTGAAAATGGGCGAAATGGGGTCAAAGGTTAGGACACAGGAGCGGGTTCTATTCCATAGCCCTTATGCATCATAACTTACGTAAAATTGCTTCGATTGCGACAAAACTTTATCATGTTATTTCGGAGGTATACTGAACCGGTTCTTTTGAATATCATCGAAATGAGATCAAAGGTCGGGGCACAGTAGTGAGATATATTCCACAGCCATTTTCCTCATAACTTGAGTAATGATTTCTAGTATGTTGGAAAGCGTATCATAATCAATGCATTGCATGATTTTACTAACTTGTTAACATTTCATTTCTCTGGGTCACTGATCTTCTCTGTGAAAAAGCGTCAAATTTTGAAGTAAGTGCTTGCAAAGTAATGTTGGAAACGCTCTCCTCTTGTACTTGTACTTGTGGTACGCGAAGACAAATTTGTCGTAGTCTTGATCAGTTTATAACATCATAATGACTATGTTACATCTGAATATACATGGATACGATTATATATTTTACGAAAGTTATTTGTATTATCTATGATTTAAATAAGTGTCAGTCAGCAAAGCCTTGAGAAATAACTAGCTCATATGTTTAGCAATTTACAGTATTTCTCGTCATATACAAATTTGTAATTCGCGGATTATCTGCTAACAAAGTTATAAATTTAGGTTCTGCGGGTTATACGCCGACGAGAATAATATTCTATTTAAAAAAATACTGTTTTTACGGTGCTTCGTTTTTAAAAAAATCCACGTCGTAATTCGTATAACTGGAAAATTATCAGAAATGTGTTAATGACAGGAAAACGTAACGCAAAACGAAGATAGAGGTTCGCAAACAGTCAAAAGTAATTTTTTTATCTAATAGCGTTTTGAGAGAAACTACGATGCAACGAAAGTGATATTATTTACTCTCGTGAACGATCACGTGCTGCAGGAACCTTATAGCGTTACACACGTTCGTGATGAAAGAGATTTAACTACGGAACTGAAATACTACGGAAATATGTCAAGGCTGAAAAAAGCTCTATATTTTGCTTTTTATTCAATTACAAAAGTAACAAAAATATGTAAAAATGAGAAAATTGTTTTCATTTCCCGCCCCTCTGTTTCTTTGAACTGCTGGGTGAATCGCGACTTTTCTGTGCGAAATTACTTTCTCCGATTATTATACGACATTCCCCCCCTGAATTTCAAGGCCTGTGGATTTTACGGAGGAATTAGTTAGTATTGTTCCAGTATCATGTATACAGAAGTAAACAGTCATTTTTTTTTCAATTTATAAAATACATTTCTTTTTGTTTTGTTCTTTTTACAGTAGAGGTGCCCGAAATAATGATGCAAAATTTAATAGAATCAGCATGCTAGGCTTAACTCACTCAGACATTACATTAACACTTTAGCTGTACATTAACACTTCATATTCACAGTTCAACTCACTGTAATTAGGAAATGAAAGTGTCAAGCAGGTGATTGGCTCCGGACAACAAATTTCTTGCTAGATAACAAATTTCTGACTAGACTTTTTCTCTTATTTCTCTTACTTTCTCCCAATAGAATGTCTTTCATAGAAGTATGAAGATTAATTTTGAGTTTCTCTACACTTTGCATGTTCTTTTCACAAACTCCACTTGTCTTCACTGCGGTGTTCGCGTGAAACAGAGATTAAAATTTATTGATTACTTTGGCTGTGCCTTTTTCATAAGGAGTGTTAATTGATTTGAGTTAATGTTTTTACGGTGTCTTTAACTAATGTCTAGCAGCTGTGGACATTTATGTTCTGTATGATATCACTTAATGGGTTCTGGTTAATTTTTAGACATTATCTTTTTTTATTCTTTTGTAATTTCTCCGGAAGTATGCTACGACATTCACTGAGAATACACATACACATTACACGTTACATTCTATTGTAATCTTACCGGAAGTATACTACAACAACATTCACTGGGAATACACATTGCATTAAATGCTTCAATCGCAAGTTTTTCTATGTTTTGTAAAATCTCTAGTGTGCAGGTAAAAAAATTGATTATCACTAACGCGGTTGGTATAATTATTTCTAAAAGTTCCGACTACCTTCACAAATTTCTGCAGGAGAATTACGTAATAGGAAAACAATAAAAAGTTAAAAGCAATTCCAGACGGATTGAAAGACAATTGGAAGAAAAAACATTTAGAACACAAACTCGCGGAGTGATAGGTCTAACAACAACCTCTTTTACTGAGCGAGTGTTAGAGACGCGAGCTTATGGCTGATATGTTTAGTTGGTGCTGGATTTGAGCACTGGATTAGGCACCTGCATTGCTTTTGTCCTACGGCGCTAGGCTCTGCGTCTTTCCTGGAGTAAGTCCTAAATTGAGGTTGTGCAACTGTTTACAGCCTTAAAAATTTTGTAGGGGTAGCTAACTAGCTTTCCCCCCCCCCCAAAAAAAAAAAAGAAAAAAGAATATCCGATGAGTAAAGGAAAATTTCAAATTTGCACTTTGCCATAAGATAAAGGAAAAAAGGAGATTTCGTTCTCTGAAAGAAAGCACACGTCTGCTACAATGAAGTCTATTTTGATTTTTGTTTCGAATTCAGTAGTATTGAAAAAAGAATATTACGCCACCTAACGCAATATTTTGAACCAGGAAGGAAATGAAAATCATCCGTATGATGAGAGCAATCAAATGAAACAGGAATGTCAGCTACAGGATTTTTCGTAGCGCAGATGTGGAAATGTGTATTTACGTAACCTCATTGAAATGTGTATTTGAGTTACCTAGAAGTAAGATTCCATGCCAAACTTATTAAACAAGGAAGATGACACCGAATTTTAAGGATAATAAACATTTAAGGCTTTCCGAACAAAACAAAAAAATAAAGAAAAAAATAAAGCAGGTCTTTAGCAAAAGAAAATAAAAATCAGCGAAAAAAGGAATGTTTTCACGCCCCCTAGTGGAAAAACATAGCTTTTTAAAAATGCAGAATGAGCTTCGTGTTCGTCATAGTGGATGGAACCATTTAAAAACAAATTCAAACGGATTTTTAGAATCCGGAAAACAACCACAAGTAGATATAGTTACTTATTCCCGCTAGCGGTAGAAAATCCCAAATCGTAAGCAAATTATTCTTCATAGCCGAAGATACCCTCTCCGAAGCAAAACGAATTTTTCAAATCGAACAATCAGAAGAAGAGGCATGGAAGAAAACATGGTGTAACTTTGTTTCCCCCTAGTGCGAAAGCTATGCGGTATTTGAAGAAGAAATTTACGCAAAATATTCTTCATATTGAACGCTACTGTACCAAGGAGGGGATTTTTAAAGGGATTTTTAGAATATGAGATATTATTTTAAACAGAAACATAAGCTGACGCCACCTAACGGCAGAACTGCGAATTATAAAAAACTACACCACTGTTTGTGAAAATTGCAACACCATGAAGGACTGCTGGTATTAGCTTGAAATTTACAGGATATGTACAAGAGATGGGACATGCAAATGATTAAAATATCAGAGAAAATGCGCGTGCTTTTTCGGAGCAGCGCCCTCTGAACTGTCCGGTATAAAGAGCTGGCTCAAACGAAATGTTGCGATCATTTAAGAGCCGACTTCGAGTCGAGAGGGTGTTTCTAGTGTATAACTATGCCTCGTCAATGAACAAGATCGCATTATGAACACCTGACGGACTTTGAGCGAGGAAAGATTTTTGGGATTTGGGTACCTGTATTTTCCTACTTCGAAATTACCACTCGTACTGAACGAAACGCCAATACAGTGATTCTAACATGGCGTCCATGGACAGATGAGGCTCGGATGCACAGAAATCCGGGAAATGGACCGCAAAATCGCACGACTACAAGGGATGACAGACACATCACCTGCATGGCAGTGATCGATCACATAGTCACACATTGACATCCAATATGTTTATGCAGCAGTGGAGCACTGTCACAGGTCAGGCTTTGTGCTCCAGCACAGATGGGCGTCGTCTGCTTAACAGACAAGTGGTCGCTAGCTGGGCATTCCTGTGACCCTTAACCACAGACGCCTCAGACTGCATTGGGGTCACGAACACAGACATCGACGTACTGATTGGCAACAGGTCGTAATTTCTGACGAGTCAGTTTGATGAACCATGATGGTCGCATACGTGTTCGAAGACATCGTGGTGAAAGGCACCTCGCAGCATGAATTTTTCAGAGCATGTCGGCCCAACGCCACCGAGTCTCATGGGTTGGGGCGCCATTGCGTTCAGTTCGCGATCTTATCTGATACGAATTGAGGGAATCTTCAACAGCCAGCGATACATAAGGGATGTTTGAGCGGCAGGGGTGATACCTTTTCTTCAGAGTTGTCCTGGCGCTATATTCTAGCAGGACAATACTCGGCCCGGAAAGTCTGAGACCTCTTACATGCACGGTGGATACCGCTTCTTCCCTGTCCTGCACGCTCGCAGGATATTCCTCCGAGCGATTATGTCTGGGACATGGTAGCTAAGTGACCCGCCCGTCAAGTTCCTCCGCCAGTCACCACAAATGAGCTGTGGTATCGCATAGAAGCAGCCGGGCAGGCCATTCCGCAGAATGGTATCAAAATCCTTCCATTCAATGCCACGCGATTTAGATGAGTTTTGAAGAGAAAAAATCTTGTGTAGCTCTACAAATGTTATGAGTTATCTCCTGTAACAAGAGGAATCTGTGATATAAATTTCACTTGAAAAGCGGGATGCTTTTTTGGTTTTGCAATTATCGCAAACAGTAGTGTAGTAACATGAGCAACTATTCTTTATAGAGGGAGCTATGAGATGGAAAAAGACTTCTTCAAGTGCGACTTCTAAAGGAAAAGATACCAAGAAATGTTCATATATACCTCCTAGCGAGAAAAATGAAAATTATATCGCAACCTTCAGCGTAGCGTGTAGCGTACAGTACTAGGAGAACTGTTTCAATGGGACTCTAAGGAGCGCACATACATTTGAAAACAGCAGGGCACACTGACGCTCCTTTCGTCAAAACTATGTATTGTGAAAAACCCAAACATATTCAAAATGTTTCACGAAGTGAAGGGTATCCAACGTTAAAGGAATTTTTTAAAGCGGACCATTAGAAGCGGAGATATCGTAACAAATATGCTATACATTTACCTCCCTAGCGGAAATACTATGTGTTATTTTGAGACGGAAATATGCGCAAAATGTTTTCTGTCGTAAGCGAGATTTTAGATGGCAGGTACTGGTACAAATACACTTTATTAACAAAAATCACCGCACACCTAGAAAAGAAATACAGCGTAGCATTTATTGACATACATTAGTACGGTTTCGGTCCACATTTGGCCTTAATGCATGCACTGACCCTTCAAGACATGCTTTCGACAAGGTTTTGAAACACAGCGATAGGTATGCGCTTCCATTCAGTACTTAATGCTGCCACTAACTGTTGCTTAGTAATAGGCCTTGGTTTCAAACTTCTTATGCGGCGTTGTAATTCATCTCATAGGTGCTCTATGGGACTAGGATCAGGGTTCTGTGCTGGCCAGTCCACACACGACACAGAATTATCGTCAAACCACACCTTAACAGTACTTGCTTTATGGCTCGGTGCATTATCCTGCTGGTACCAACAAGGCTCAGTTCGATAGTATTGCCATAGAGTTATTAGGGCATAATTGTCCAGAATATCGAGGTAGACGAGCTGGTTAACAGGTTTGTCCACGATAACCAATGGACCGGGACCATACCACGAAAAACACCCCCACACGAATACACTGCCAGCTCCAAACTTGACCGTAGGAACAGTACACTGTAGTAAATAGCGTTCTCCCGGCTGCCGCAATACCCACACACGGCCACCAGACGATGGATCGTATATTTGCATTCATCAGTCCATAGGACCTATTTCAATTAATATACGGTCCACGATAAATGTTCTTTACACCATGCTAAACGACGAGTAGCATTCCGAGTGGAGATGAAAAGCTTATGAGGAGCCGCACGACCACTGTAATCCATGGAATGAAGTTCTCTGCGAATGGTACGTGTACATACCGAAGTTTCAGCATTGTTACTCACCTGTACACAGAGGACTTGTGCAGTACTCCATCGATTAGCTGTAACGACTCTCCTAAGGCTTCGACGTCCTCTATCACTGATTTTCTTTGGTCTGCTGGTACGTTTTGCTGCTTCAGGTATGCCATGTGTCTCCCACTTATTCACTACATCCAAAACAGTTGACTTGGGTATGTTTAAACACCTCGCGGTTTATCTTATGGACAACCCACTAATATAACACCCAGCAATCTTTCTTTTCTCAAAGTCAGTTCTCTCCCGCCGCGACATTTTCAGTCAACCTCACAGTGCGGTATGATCGCGGTCAGCTGCTGGCTTGTTTTTATACCGTTTGCAGCTGTACCGCGCATCTTAAGAACGCAGCAGATCAGTTCATTTGCTTTTGAAGGGGTGTCCGCTGACTTTTGTGAATATCGGAAACTGATACATACGCTAACGCAAATTGTGCGTTATATAAATTTGAAAGAATCAGAAAAATAGTTTTCACCATAAACTCTATCCTACGCAAAAGCAATTTTGCAAATTAGACTATTAAAAGCACAGTTTTCGGGAAACTGCAATATATGGTTTAATGTCCCTAACGAGAAAACTGAGAACACAATTGTACGTGAAATGGTCTCGGTTCCAAAAAGTATCGAAGAAAAAAGAATTGCTCCAATATCATTTTAAGAAGCAATGATGTGGAATAAAATGTATTTTGAATTGGATGTATATGCATTTATTCCATCTAGCAGCGACGTTGTGGATCGGAAAAACGAACATATGGCAAGGATCATCGTTCTCACGGTTCATGGTTTGGAACGCAAAAATGATTTTCCAACAGATACAGCCAAACATGCGCATGGCGAAGTTTCAGAAAGAATAAAATATATTCAAGATACGCGTACTTCGTTATAACCGGGTAGAAAAGAAAGGGATATTTTTGGTATTACATTATATCAGGTTAAAACTAGCCAATCATAAACTATTTATCAACTAATCGAATATTAATAGTACTTGTTAACAGAGATGGAAACAGGTCACGGGTCCACGGGTCAACAATTTCTAGCGGGACAAATGAGTCGGGTCAAGGTATTTCTGACCCGATTTCAACCCGGTTTTATTTCCATTTTATTTTTGGAAAGTCAAAAAGAATTTTTTTCAAAGCAAAATGCGCACTATAGAATTTTATGCTCAATACTGGTTCCTACTGACTGAAAAGTGATGTGTCATTCAATATGAATGAAGAGTGTTCTCAGAAGGTAAAGTGTACCTTCTTTCTGAAGGGCAATGATGAAAACAACATCCACATTTTGGAAACTTTCAACTCATCATAAACTTGTGAAAATTGGTGTTGCTGTGAAACATATTCTGAAGCTTGATATGTTACTAAGAAAACAGCAAAAACTGGCCATCGGTAACCGATAACTCGGGTACAGTTGGCAAATTTTGAGCGAAGCTATTGCAAAATCTAAGCGCATTAAGGCGTTTATTATAACAAATTCTAAAAAACGAACGCGTAAATTTATGACTTCCAGAACTAAAGTACGAAACATTATAAAAACGAAATGCATAAAATTTATCATGAACTACTTTCCTTCACGCCTTCACGTTGGTTGTGATCAGGTTGCATATAAGCAAAGCGGAAAGACACACTCAGATCGGGAACCACGTTTTTCATTTTGCATCGCGAAAGACAGACACACACACATACACAAACTTCCTTTTATTATTATACATTAAGCAAGTGTTGAGAGGAGTCTTTCCATTTCTTCGTTTTTCAATTCGAACGATTTTTTTAAATTAATGTTAACGAGCCGACTTTCGTGAAACGGTTCAAGTAAAAGGTCATCTATTTTTAATTGAAATTCCTCAATGACACGGAATTTCGGGAATCGCAAGGCGTCAAAACCTGAAAATGGACGATGTCCAATCGCATGCCAAAAATCACGGTGATCAGATGTGTCAGGTCGTAGCTATGCCCGAACAACTAATTGTCCATAGTCTCGTTTAGAGAGCGGTTCTTTTCTATTATTATTATTAAAATTGGTCAGTTTTTTAATGGTCATTAATTTTATACGACACGACCAATCACCATGATACCAGCCCCATGTCACTCACTATGTCCTTCGCTTTCTCTGTGGCAAGTGTCCCCGCTATCGGCTGAAGGTCTTTGGAGGAGATAGGTAATAAACGACCGCTTCTCAAAACCCGGAAAACCCCCTAAAAATGAAAGTTTTTGAACGATTATTCCTCAGTGACACAGAATTTCGGGAATGGGAAGGCGTCAAAATAGACGATGTCCAATCGAATGCAAATAATCACGGTAATCGGATGTGTCATCTCGTACCTATGCCGGAACAACTAATCGTCTCGAGTCTCGTATATTTCAAAATCGCTTTATTAGACGACTCTTATAAGTGCAAAGGAATAAGGACATAGGAAGTACAAGGGATTTTGACAGAGTAAATCATTAGTAAATACAAGGAATTATACAGGGTTATCGTGAGATATACAAAAAATAAGTAAGGGCAAATGTCCGGAGCATAATCATAATAATGAAGAGCCGAGGAAGTAGTTCACTGCTGAGTGAGCAACATAACCCACACAAGGTGGGGTAAAAGCCAAATACAGAGCACGGTTCGTGGGAAGTGTGAATAAATAAATACACTGGCGGAAAGTGAAAAAAGAACACCAAGAAGGAATTGACGGACGATCATGAAATTTACATATGTTAATGGAGTCGAGTTTACGTAGGTGTGATGTTAATTTCAGGACCAACCGGTGAGCGCTTACGCCACAGCACGGCATACTATGCAAATTATCGTCGGTGGTATTTAAGGAGTACGGCGAAGTGAATGTAATCAGTCGTCGGCGTACGGACACGTGCGAAGACTGAAGAAGCTGCAATGCCTGGACATGGAAGACGTGTACGATTTCAGCACTTATCGGACTTTGAGCGAGGTCGTCTAGTCGGACTCCGCGAGGCCGGGTGGTCGTATCGTCGTATTGCGGAGCGAGTTGGACGGGAAGTATCGGTGGTGTTACGATGGTGGGGTAGATCGTCCGAGGAACATTCCCGCACTAGAAGACGTGGAACCAAGAGTCACAGACGGACTGATGAGCGGACCGATCGACGCATAAGAAGAGTGGCGTTGTCAAGCAGAACATCCAATGCCACGCAAATCCGAGCTGCCGTTAAACCTGAGGTGACTGTGCGAACAATCCACAACCGTCTACTGGATGCAGGACTACGTGCACGTGTGCCTCTGGCATGTGTACCTCTGACTCCAGCCGACCGTCAGGAACGGCTGCAGTGGGGTCGCCAACGTCTGCACTGGAGAACGCAATGGCGATCTGTCGTGTTCAGCGATGAAAGCAGATTCTGCTTGGGAGCCTCCGATGGCCGTATGCGTGTACGCAGACGCACAGGGGAGCGTCTCCACTATTCTTGCATCCGCCAGCAACACACAGGGCCTACACCTGGTCTCCTGGTGTGGGGAGCGATCAGCTATCACTTCCATACACAACTAGTGTTTGTACCGGGTACGTTAAACAGCACCTCCTACATTAGCAACACCATTCAGCCCGTTGTTGTGCCATTTGTAAGGTCGGTCCATCGTGGTGTTTTCCAGCAAGATAACACACGCGCACACACGTGCAACGCGACAAGCACTTCAGTGTGTGAGACAACTTCCATGGCATGCACGTTTACCGTATTTTTCCCCCATTGAGCACGTGTGGGATTTTATGGGACAACGACTTATCCGGTCTCCACGGCCAGCCACGACCATCCCCTATTTACGCGTCCAGGTTGAGGATGCTTGGAACTCAATACCCCAAACTTACATCCAACATCTGTACGACAGACTCCATGCCAGAATTGCACAGTGTGACGCAGTTCATGGCGGTTCAACCTCGTACGTAACCATGTTACATGGAAATGTTATTTTTCAGTTTACCAGCAAATACAGCTGTATTTTGCCATAATGTTTTGATCACGTTATCCTTTGTATTCCGTTATTATGCTGTATAAATTTCGTTGGTATCAGACGTCTCCTCCTTGGTGTTCTTTTTTCACTTTCCGCCAGTGTATACACATAAGTAGAAAAAACGTTAAAGTGCACAAACACAGTTCGAGGAAAAATGTTGAGCAGTCATTGAAACATGATATAAAATGTCAGAAGGTAGACACAAACAGTGTCGTAGAAGACTTACTATTTAGCATGCCGTTTCGGTGCCGACACTGGGATTTTCACGAGCCACAGTGTCACGGGTGCACTGTGAGTACATCGAATCTGGTAAAACCATCCCTTCAAGGGCTAACTGCCGAGGACAACAGCGTGTGGACGAGTGGGGTCATCGTCGGCTAGCTCGCATTGTAACAGCGGATAGACGGGCCACAGTGAAAGAAATCACTCGGCAATTTAACGCTATTGCACAAAAACGTGTAAGCAGCCACACCATCCAGAACCTGGTGATATGAGCGATGATAATATGAGCGAGTCGAAACTCGCGCACCGAGTGAATATTCTAGGTGAATGGACTGTCCTGGAGACGAAACTGCAGGAGCAGATGATGAACATTGGACAACTGAAGTCACTGTTGATGGAGGCACTGACGAGATGAACTATGATGTGGTCCAAGGGAGTGAGATTCTCGTGAATTAGCGTGTTGGCTAGTGGGGAGCTAAATCCCTTACAATTGAATGTCGCTACCTTGAAGTGACATAACAGATGGCGGCTGGAGAATATTGTCTGCAGCAATGTGCAGATTAGCTGGGCGACGAACGAACTTCTTGATCCAACGAGGATCGCTGAAAGTCATGGGAGGTTCCGCTTGTAGATGTGAGCGGACGGCTTGCAGTTGCAGAAGGACGTCAGGAAGAGCTGTAGTATAAGCTGCCAAGAATTTGCGTGATAACTTATTAATTCGGGGACTGACAAGAAAATTGTACTGAATATCCCCTGGAATTGGAGATTGAGGAAGTGAATTCGTATCTAGAAATTAAAGAAAATTGACGGACGTGATTGAGTCAGCGGAACCAACATCGGTGTCAGAGCTGCCGGAATCATCAGAGGTAGCGAGGCTGGCGGAATGATCACTCCGATCATCATCAGTCGTTGCCATACGAGTCTTTTTTGAACGAGTGTTATGAGTCCTACGACTTTTTTCTCGTTCCCCGATAGGGTACAGAGGTGGCAGCAGGAGTGTCTGACACTTTAAAATTGCTTAAAATAGTGGTCTCACCAGTAGAAGCTGAAGGTTGTAATGGAGCGCCCACGGGTTGAAGAGTTGGAGATAAGGGAGTATTAAGCGATGGTGAGCCTGATGAAGGAAGCGATGGCTGGGGAGAAACAGGTCCGGAAGCCGAAGGTCGTGGCGAAATCATGCGTTGACCAACGGCTGCAGTATTGCGTTCTCCAGAAGTCATGCGTCGACCAACGCCTGTAGTATTACGTTCGCCAGAAGTCGGTCGTTGTTGACCCGAGGCTGAAGTAGAAGAATGCTGAGATCGTTCTTTCGAGATTGTGATAGCTGAAGTAGAAGAATGCTGAGGCCGTTCTTTCGAGGTTGGAGATAGCTGATGTAGAAGAATGCTGAGGTCGTTCTTTCGTGGTTGTGATAGCTGAAGTAAAATAATGCCGAGGTCGTTCTTTCGAGGTTGTGATGGGAGAAGCACGATGCTGGCATAAGGCACGAGGGTGTCCGTAGTCCTTACAAGTGGAACACATAGTGCCGACTGTGATGATGACTTTGCGCATGTTTGTATCACAACGCACACCAAACTTAGGTGGAACTCGCTGCCTGGCCTCGTTTGAAGGCCACTCGTACGTTTCGGCGGAGGCCAAGAAGATAGCGATCTTCAGGCTCTATAGGGAAAGAGGAGAAAGTGGTGACTGTACCAACAGTGCGTCCAAAGTTATGAGCGATAGACAATAACAGTTCATCAGAAATTTTAGGAGGAACTGGGGAGAAGCTCACAACAGTAGGCAAATGGGTGAGAGGATCTTCCGTGATGTGGCGGTCATCAATAGTAAGGCCATCATTTATGATTTGCAGGGCATATGCGAAGGAAGAAAGGCAGGCAAGAACTTTGCCATCTCTCCTGGCCATGTGTGTAAAGGCTGTTTTCGGGAAAAGTAACCTAAGGGCAGTACTATTAGCAGTGAGCTTTGTATTTGGAAGAGCAGGAAAAACGACCCAGAGGTCGACTTTATTAAGAAAATGCTGGCCGGCTGGCGAAGTTGACGGAAGATTCACCGTGAAGTTGGAACTAGCATCACACTTCAGCCGATAAGGGCCATTGGAAATACACAACTGAATGAAAGTAGTAGGGCCGCCCCGGTGGCGCAGTGGTCTAAGCGATGGCCTCTGATCATTTGTCCGAACGGAGTCCGGGTTCGAATCCCGGTGAGGCATGGATGTTGTGTTTGTCTTATGGCACTGGCTCTCACCCTTCCCTGGAACCAGTGACCCTAAATTAGGGACGGGCGACTGCTTATAGCCAATTGAGTTGCTCACGGTGGTCGCTATACCTCCAATCAAAAAAAAGAAAGTAGTAGGTTCAGTTGAAAGGACAGCTGCAGAAGGAGCAGTTGTACGTTGTTATGACGTAGTAACCACTGACGAAATCGTTACGTCCATCTCCTCATCCATTGGCTTCCGGGAAGATAGTAGGTCACGGCTTTGTGACGTTGAAGTAGAAGCAGCATCAGTGTGTAAGACAGCTGTACGACGCTGTGGGGAGGAGGCGCTTGTCAAAGCAGGTCCACCATTGGTAGAAGAAGAAAGAGGAGGAAGTCACTTCCGTAATCGAGAGCTGGGACAGCGCTCTCGCCGGAAGCCGCCATTTACAATGACGAAGTGGAAATCACGTCTTGGCCGACTTGGCCAAGACAGAAAAATGAAGATAACTAATCAAATTATTCACTTAACGACTTGGTAGGTGTATGAAACGAAAGGTGAGACCTTCAAGGATCACTCACACACAAAATAAATTACCGAGAACATTGAAGAGAGCACTAGCCGAACGAAAACTACGCAGCAAAAACACAGCAGTACCCTCGTAAATAGAGCTCCGCTCGGCCTTCGGCTTCGCTTTGCTGAACAAGTTGCATAGTTCAAAAATTTTGGCTGCAGCGCCATCGAAATTAGGTAGAACAGCCGTATCATTACTAAAGAGACACTTCTTGACTCTCGCAGATGTGTTTGAAAACATGTGTAAAACAGTTAGGCTATATCTTGCAAATGAAGGACGACGGTCTCAAACGTCCTGTAAGTAAGTGAATAAATTACATGTACCTATAATATATTTGTTTGACTTCCATATAAACTAAGACACCCATTTGCGGAGATACTTTTTGAACGCCCTACAAAACAGATTTATACGTGTCGGGTTCTGGTCAATTACAGATACGGGTCGGGTCCAATTATGTGAGATCCGGGTCCGGGTTGAGGCCGAGTCCAAAATTTTTGAGCCGTTTCCAAATCTGCTTGTTAATTGAAAACTTTAGCTAGCAAAACAATACGAGTAAGATCTGCAGTAAACAAAACATTTAACGAATGTAAAAATTAAAGCAACTACAGAAAATTTGAGATTTCACTTGTTACATGCTACATCATGAGCCAATTCTTGCTTGTTTTGTGATTATCATGATCGTCGTTTGAAAAATGTTTCAACTTCCTGTGACGCACCGGTTAAGTTGTTTTCCAGTAGATGCAGAACAAACTCTTAAGATTTTTTAGCCCGAGATTAAGAGATTGAAATGAAACTAAACATTCTTGTCTTCATGCGAACTGATCTATCTGTAAAAATAACAACGGGGTGTCGTCAACAGCATTTGATACTTCGTTATCAGCTGAAAAAAGTTTTAAAAACTGAGTGAATGTCACTTATTTTGTTTAATGATGACCCTTCTGAACCTCGATGTATGAAGTTTCTCCAAAAATTATTGTTCGCAATATGTGGTTTAACATGAAAAAATATTATGAAATCAAAGGTATCTATAATGATTTCGGTTTATGCAGAACTTCCTATTATGCGAACACGTTATATGTAGGTTTAACTGTATATGGTATCCACAGACGGATGGATGACCACAGTAATGACACAAGGGCGTTTTTTTTTTCAAAAAGCGTGCTAAAATTTATTAACGTCACCTAATGAGAAACCTATGATCCACCGAACTTCGTAAGTTCAAGAACCATTATTCCCATGGTTAGTATAATATTTTTTTGGGAAAACCTTTTTTTATAGGGAGGGGGGGGGGGTGTAACAGCCACTGTGAGCAACTGAAAGGGCTATTAGCAGTCGCCCGTCCCTAAGTTAGGGTCACTGGTTTAAGAGAAGGGAGAGAGCCAGCGCCGTAAGACAAATACACAACACATACCTCATGTGAGATTCACTCGGACGAGCAGTCAGGAGCTAAAATATATTTGAGATCCTACTTATCGATGCAAAGAAAGAATTTTTCAAATTTGATTGTTAGAAGCAGGGATGTCGAGAAAAAATATCAAACGGACAATTAGACGGACTGACAAAGTTGCGGTTGAAACAAAATGTCACACTCTCCCGCTCTTCCTTGCTAAACAACATTGTAAAATGTTATAGTTAATTGTGCATTACGGGGATTGCTAGGATATAAGTTTTCACTTTGTCATATTTTTGGGTTTTACCCCAACCCTTCTTCAGGACTGACTAAGATAGAAGATCAGATCAGATCATATGTAGAGGATTTTAGGATGGGAGTGTCTGACCCAAGTCTTAAACAACCCTTAGAAATAGGAAGCTAGGAGATTTGGGCTAGAGTGTCCGATAGGAAAGGTGACACGGAAGCGGGGTAGAAAGGGGGAGGAAGACGCCCTTAGCCGCCCCGGTTGCGCAGTGGTCTAAGCGATGGCCTCTGATCATTCGTCCATAAGGGGTCCGGGTTCGAATCCAGGGTGAGGCATGAATGTTGTGTTTGTCTTACGGCACTGGCTCTCTCCCTTCCCTGGAACCAGTGACCCTAAATTAGGGACGGGCGACTGCTTATAGCCCGTTGAGTTGCTCACGACGCTCTTTAAACCTTGAGTTGCTCACGGTGGTCGTTAAACCTCCAATCAAAAAAAAAAAAAAAAAAAAAGACTCCCTTATTTATTACCGGGGGCCAGTAACCAGGGTCCGACGGCTTAACGTGCCCATCCGACGCACGGCGGGTGTTTAGTGGTTCGAACGTTCGTACCTGCCCAGGATCGAACCTGAGGTTACAACTAAGATAGAAGGTGAAAAGCCATTTTACATTACCACTCAAGTGGTAATGTAAAATGGCTTTTCGCGAAATCTTAATTCTATGTTTTTGAGAGAAAACTCCTAAACACTAGGGTTAAGGAGGAAGGTCCACTTTTACTTTAGAGCCACTGGTCCCGATATAGGAACAAAGCCATTTCCATAGTAAAGAAAGCATTCATTTTTTACCATAACTTGAATACCGGTGCAACGATTTCTGTTGAAGTTAAGCTCTTTTCTTTTCACTTAGTTATTCTAGTGACGAGGGACATTCTATCCTCTAGTGTTTTGGATCTTTTCTGAGTTTTAAGACATTTTTTCTTGTTCTTTCTGAGATTTAAAGTCCTCCTGAACACTCCGAGTTCTGTAAACTCGCCAGCAAAGCACTATCCTTTCAATTATTTTTGAGTCTGTGACTTTCTTCTCAGTTTAAAACAAACTTAAATGCCAGCCCTTTGCTCCGTATTTAAAAAACAAACAAACGGTTAGGTTACAAAGTAAATTGCGCTCATCTCTTAGACTTTACTGAAGAACTGAAAGCAAATTAATGAACTTCTGCGATGGAATGAAAGACATTTCACCTTGCCTAAAGCAGCTTCGTGTAAGTTCCTGTATTCCATAGCAAGCTCGCAATGAAGAATGTCTTAAAGCTTTTGTGACATGTCTTCAGCAGGGCATTGGAGATCTAAGATGAAGAAACACAGGAAAGGAAACCGACTGAAAAATTTATAGCTGGAAAGATGCCCTTATTCACGTATTTTCTAATAGTCGTTCATCCATCTGCACTTGCTAATTCTTTTCCGCATTTATCTACGTACTCTGAAATCTTACTTTTCAAATTGACTTTTCAGCCGTTTCTTGACTTCTGACATTTCACTAAGTGTTATTCTTTTACGGTTTCTTTTCAGCTAAATTAACTGGTTCCTAAAACTTGCTGTGAGCCACGAGAGAAAATAAGAACTGCTTCCTTTTAGACCAGTCCCACAGGAAAAGATATGAAAAAGAGTCTGCATGCGATATGGGATAATACGAGCATTATTTTTTAGTACCGTTGATTCCTTAAGAGGGGGAATTTTATTTACGGAAAACGTGAAAATAAATAAATGATGTGTCAATAAAGTTCAGTGAGTGTATGGTGAAAATAAACAACAGCCAATATTTAAGAAAAAATATTTTTCCGACCAATAAAATACCGCCCCCCCACCATTCTCTCCGAAACAATGCACTTTAGGTATCGTTGGTATCACTGCTGGAAGTTATGGGAAAGGTCTTCCTACGTTATCGTCTGCTGCTAGGTCGTAACGTTCGGTTAAATGTCGGAAATATCCGCAAATCTCTTCCCTTTAAGAGCTAATTTCAGTCGTGGAAACAAAAAGTCAGTAGGTGCCAGATTAAGCGAATATGGTGGGTAGTTTAACTCAACAGCACCTCGTTCGGCTACAAATTTCTTTGCTATCGCTGCCAAGTGGAATGGCGCACTGAATAGATCTTGTGCTTCCCCAAATCCTCTTTTAAAATCGTACGGACTGTTTTATGATTAATACCCAGTTGCTCAGCCATCATTCGCACTGTCAGTCGACCACCATTCGCTATGAGCTCAAGCATGTCTTCAATGTTTTCAGAAATTTCGCAGATCGCGGGCCATCCACTCTAAGGACAGTCAAAGGGGTCCCTTCCACTGCACAAACGCTTGAAACAGTCGAAAATACACTCTACCCACCTAAATCTTTCAGCACTGTATGCGGTTTCCATGAGGATATTTCAAATTTAAAGCAGAAGTTGATGCTTATTCTTTGGTCAATACTTACCCTCTAACAACGTGCACTTACATCAGCTGCTGTGAGACATTTTCTGAGCTAGTGATGGGTCGGTATATCCATAAACTTTACAATATAACGAGAACATAAATGCAACGGGTTCAGTAAATCGGTACTTTTGTATTTCTGTCGTCACTCCTTATCTTAGTCCTTATGACTCATTTCTATCCCATCTCGGGAAAAATACCGGTTTACAGTAGTCATTCCTCGGAACTGGTTCCAGGATGTCGTAATATCGGTACCGTTACAATGTAACAAGAGAACAGAAAATTGTAATTCCGTCTTTTGAACTTTACTCAATTAGCTTTTCAAGCCCAAACTATTAATCTGTGATCATTCAGTTTTTATTTGCGAAGCTCTGTGACCACTCAGCAAGAGTCACAGCACAGATTGGTAATATTGTTTTTCATGAAAATTCTTGCGATCTGTACTCGGTTAAAAACTGTTCAATCCCCTTCGTACAGTATATACAGGGTGTAACAATAAGTCCGGAAACAGCCACATAACTGATGAAATAAGGGTCGTTCAGGAACAAAACTGGTGGCTAGATATAGGTAAAAGGCCATGGCCGATCAAATAGGACCAACAGCGGCGCCCTCTGGCGGATATTTGCGGTATTTATGAAAACTAGCTTCGAAACAAAGCAAGATAAGGCAAAAAAGTCAATTGCAAAGTTGTAGAGCATCCGCTGTTTTGTAGGAAACGACACGTGGTTTGCCGGAAACCAGTAAAAAAAACGCCTGTAAAAGCAACGTTCGCTGAACGGTGAACGTTGCGTTTACAGGCGTTTTTTTGCGAACGTTCGCCGGACGGTGTCAGTCGGAAAACCGTGCTTAGAAACCGCCATGCAACGCGCACGATACAGCATAATAATGATGACGCTACTGAAACAGAGTAAGTATTTTTATGTAATAATACAGAATGCAATTACGTACCGTTAACAAAGGTCAGACATGCGTACATACGAAACGCACACATTCCATATGCGCACGTAATCCAAGGCTTGTTCAATCTACCACCGTCGGCTACTATGCACCTCTGAATTCGAGAAATCACGGCTTCTCGTACATTCACCATCTCAAATGTCACACTGTGATATGCGGTGATGGTACGGTTGCTTGGACGTCTGTCGGTTCCGTGGAGCATACCTGATGTATGAGATTTTTGGGGTCAAATCCGGGGAACGGAGAGGCCACGGTACAGGTCCTCCGTATCCAATTATCTGGTGTCCGAAGTTGCCGATAGCAATAAACACACAGCGGCCGCCTCCTTCGCCGGAGTACCATCATGCTGGTACCACAGACGGTGTACATCCCGGAGAACTGTCTTGTGTCTGGCGCTCTTTGGCCAAACATGGCCCTTGCGCCATAAAAATTCAATCAACTAACCAACCAACCAACATCCCGGAGAGGAACTTCATCCATCCACTCGATTATGTGGTCCTGAATGAGCTGCACATATCAATCACCTGTTAAAGTGCATGCCCTCGAAGAAGACAGGTCCCACAATCGTGTTATGCCAGATCCCACACCACACGTTGGTTGACCAGCGCGTTTAATGCTTGGCTGTTCTGTTTTCGAACGGATTCGTTAGAGCCCAACAATGTTCATTGTGCCCATTATTAATGCCATCTCGAGTAAATTGTGACTCATCGGTCCACAGAATCTCTGATAGAAAATGTGCGTTGTGTTCCACGGTATTCATGGCGAAGTTACAGAAGTCGAAACGCTTACGATCGTCTCTAGGCATTAAATGTTGCGTCAGAACGGGATGACAGGGATGTACGCTGTATTCGTGAAGGATTCTCCATACCCGATCGTGCGAGAGGCCGCACGCTTCACTGACACCTCGTGTACTAACATGAGGATTTTCCAGGAGAAATCTCTGGGCTTTTTCTGGATGCAGGCGAACTCTGGATGCACGCGGCCTGCGCGATTGCGGTCGACTCTTTACAGAGCCAGTCTCTCCCAGTCGTTGGATAACATGTAGATGTAGAATGGTTTTTGCCGATGGATGGAGTCCATCTGGAAAACGCAGGGCATATAGCCGTACAGCTTGCGGGGCATTACTGTTGCACTCGCCGTACACCACCACCATCCCACAATACGCGTTACAGGAATACTGCGACATGACGATGTGAAACAAATACGTCGGATGCTACGAAACATCTACCTGCCACACCCCGATGGCTTTTTATTATGTTGTCCTACGTGCGGTTTACGGGAAGACGCACGTCACTGTCTTCATTTACATATGCCTGCCAACCGTGACGCGGTAGCCAACGGTTTTCCGACTGATACCGTCCGGCGATCGTTCGCATTCGTTGCGTTAACAGGCATTTCCTTGATGGTTTCTGGCGAACCACGTGTTGTTTCACACTAACCAGCGGATGCTCCACAACTTTGCAATTGACTTTTTTGCACTGTCTCGCTTTGTTTCGAAGCTAGTTTTCATAAGTACCACAAATATCCGCCAGAGGGCGCCGCTGTTGGTTCCATTCGATCGGCCACGGCCATTTCTTTACCTGTACCTAGCCATCAGTTTCGTTCCTGTAGGACCCTTATTTCACTAGTTATGTGGCTGTTTCTAGAATTTTGGCTACACCCTGTATATATAGAAATGTATATATACCTAAGACAACTGGAATAAAATTTGCATGTAAATACAAGTCACTCGCACGTGGGTAACTGGCTTATATATAAGGATCGTCCAAATGAAACGTTCCACTTCGGTGGCGCAGTGGTCTAAGAGCTGGTTTATGACCATTCGTTTGAGAAGGGACCGGGTTCGAATCCCGCTGAAACGTGGATGTTGTGTCTACGGCGCTGGCTATCTCCCTTCCCTGGAACCAGTGGGCATAAATTAGGGACGGCGAGACGTTATAGCCCATTGAGTTACTTGCGGTGGTCGTTAAACCTTCAGTAAATTAGAGTATACGTCACGCAACATTTACCGCACTTTATTTTTACATCTTGCGAATCAGAAGCACCGAAAACAATGCTTTCTGTTTATAACTATTTTGGTTGCAGAAGTGAAAGGAAATGTTCCATTATGGAAAAATTTGCTAGATTATGTGATGATAAAAGTACTGAGAATTGGCTCTGAAAGAATTCCATCTGCTTCTTTGTATCATACGAATAAATTCATCAATTTTTTGTTCACAGCGTTTGTGAAATACAGAAAAACAACTGATAGAAAGAGAGAAATACCTGTCTGACGAACGAATATAGAAAAGTCACGTTAGTTGTGATTAGTCAATGACCTTGATTTCAGATCTGCAGAGACACGAAGAAAATGAACTTTCCAACCTATTAGGTGCCCTTTCTACATATAAGTCGCATTTAAAAAATGAGATTTCAAATACTAAAGGAAACAATTTGTTTATTGAATTATGCTCTTTCTACTGGAAGGAGTTTTTAAAATAAAAGTTTAGACTGGCTCTAAAAGAATTCCATCTGCTCTTCATGATTTTCAGCGCATCTGGCAGAAAATTTACAAAGTAATAAGAGAACTTAGGATTTCTTCAGCAATACTCATAATTTTGGTATGTTTCAAGAAAAATAATCTTCATTTCAAGACTCTAAGGAAAACGCTAATTTATGTCTTTTTGTTTCAAATCTTTATTCCCCTTGGTGGAAAACGTGTGATGGCGCTTCCGAATATATTTTATACATAGTTTCTAAAACTGATAATTCTGTAACAGTTTAGAGACGTCCATATGCTATGTCGGAAGAGAAATGGGTTTTTCAGAACATAGATTGGGAGTTCCCAAAAACAAGAGAGATAAAACCAAAAGTATTCCAGTTAATGAGACTGTGGGATAAAGACTTCGCTTTTCTTTTAAAGGCCTTTGTCTGTTTAATCAGAAATTCTAACATCTCCTTTTGAAAAATCTACTTGTTATTTTCGTATTTTTAAACCTGCACCGACTGCAAAATATATGCATAATTTGGAACTTAATTGGTTCTAAGTTAAAATTGTGTTATGTCTATCTGCACTCGAATTTTTATTGTAGGGGAAGATTGAAATTGTCAAAATTTCAAGTTGTGAAAAATGTCTTAAGTTCCAAAATGACAAAATATTTTCCTATTTTTCTAAATTCATGAATTCAAAGCATTTTTGTATTGGAGTAGTATAGTACACAATTGAACAAGGAGAGTCACGACCTTTCTCTTATTTTTACCCTTTACAGAATTCAAGATTTCACAATGAATTCTATGTACAATACTAAATAATTTTTTCCTGAAATCGACGCTGGGACATGTTTTCTTGAAAACGTTTTTCAAGTCAGCACACAAATTTACATTACGCCGAGCTCTGAGTTGATATTAGAAATTTTGTCTTAGATTAATTACAGAGGGCAGAAAATAAAGTTTGGAGATGGTGGAACTTTTTGCTGGAAGAATAGTATATACAAGGTTTAGGAGTTTATGTGCTGATATACCATGAAACAGAAACATAAACAAAACAGAAAATGACTTTGGATCAAAGATTCGGAGAATAAAATAGGGAACAAGTAGCTACGCATCCTACCAAAATATACTGCAGAGCCTTTTTTATAGTATTATTTTCTTACTCACTACAGTCATGTTCCTACATTTCTCTGTGTGATAAAAAATATACTTGCTGCGACAAAGAGTAACGTATAATTAATAAGACGCATGGTTAATAATATGTATAATTACATATGCGTTTATCGTCCGTAATACAAATACATACAAAGTTATTTAAAAATGTTCTAACGTTATTCTGCGTCCTGCATGCGACGAAAAAGAAATGATATAATGACTGTATAATTTCTAATCAAACATGGCATAAGGGGCAGTTTCTTGCAGGCGTACTTTTGTAAACTTATAAAGTTACTTAAATTATCTTGTAGCAGTTAAGAAAGTGCTTTTGTCAGCTGCTGAGAAATGGAATAATCAGTTGCAGCATGCAAAGATCAATCGCTTTTACATAAGTAATGCGTATACTTCTTTTTTTGCACAAATTGCATTAATTTTTATTACAGCAATTAATGTGTCTTACGCAAACGATTTTCGATTCCTTTCTATGGAAATAAATATCCCAATTAAAGGACAAGATGTGATGTCTTGAGCTCTTTCTTTTGGGAGGATCATAGATAGATTATTTGTAGAGGATTTTAGGAAGGGAGTGTCTGACCCCAGGTCTTAAACAACCTTTAGAAATAGGAAGCTAGGAGATTTGGGCTAGAGTGCCCGATAGGAAAGTGACACGGAAGCGAGGTAGAAAGTGGGAGGAAGACGCTCTTATTTGTTACCGGGGGCCAGTACCCGGGGTCCGACGGCTTAACGTGCCCATCTGACGCACGGCGGGTATTTAGTGGTTCGAACGTTCGTACCTGCCCAGGATCGAACCTGAGGTTATCTCCATGGCAGTCACGAACACTGACCACTAGGCCACCCGCGGCCCGTCTTTTAGGAGGGGAGGGGATTTATATGTCAAGAGTAACCAAGTATGCAAGTTTAGAACGCCTATCATCATCATCATCATTGTCAACCATTATCAAACCACTGCTGGACGAAGGTCTCCCCAAATTTCCTCAACAACGGTCTGTCTTGTGCCAGTCTCCTCCATGTCACCCCTGCATACTTTCGAATTTCATCCACCCATCTCCCATGTGGTCTTCTTCTGGGTCTTTTCCTGTCCCTTGGAATCCAATCTAAAATTTCGGCTGTCCATCGATGGTCTGTTCTTGTGGCAGTATGTCCAGCCCATTTCCATTTCAGGGATTTAACTCTGATCATGATGTCTTCCACTCTTGTCATTTTTCGGATCCACGTGTTCCTCTTCTTATCTCTCCTGGTTACACCAAGCATGCACCTCTCCATGCTTTTTTGAGTTGTCTGCAGCCTTTGTATGTCTCTTTTAGTTAAGGTCCACGTCTCTGCACCATACGTAAGCACTGAAGGATGCATTGATCAAACACTGCTGTCCAAGATAAACGTACGTGTCTGTTATCTCCAGCTTTTCTCCATCAATCGATACATCTTCATTTCTTGTAAAAGCATTGAACATCACTTTTGTCTTCTGAAAGTTCATTTTTAATCCCACTGCTTTACTCTTGTCAGCAAGTCCCAGGATCATACTCTGCAGCTCTGATGGGCTAGTTGCAAAAAATGACTACGTCATCAGCAAAACGAAGGTGGGTTAGATAATCTCCATTAATCTTTATCCCCTTGTTTTCCCAGCTCATTGACTGAAAAACACCCTCCAATGTGGCATTAAAGAGCTTCGGAGATATGGTGTCACCTTGTCTCACCCCCTTTCCAACTTTTATGTGTGTTGTATTTTCAAACAGCCTAATCTTTGCACTTGCATTTTCATAGATGTTATTAATAATATTAATGTATGCATCTTCAATACCGCAGGTTGTCAGAGCCATTGTAACTGCTGATGGTTTCACGAATCAAAGGCTTTTTCATAATCGATAAAAGCCATGCACAATTGAAGTTCATATTCCCTCGCTCTTTCAATTAGTTCTCTCAGCACATGGATATGATCTATTGTGCTGTAGCCACTCCTGAATCCAGCTTGTTCTCTCGGTTGAGCCATGTCCAGTGTTACCTTCAAGCGGTGTGAAAGAACTTTAGTGAAGATTTTATAAACTACTGATAGGAGGCTGATAGGTCTGTAGTTTCCGAGATCTTCAATGTCACCTTTCTTATGTAGCAGGATCATTGTAGCGGTGTTCCAATCCTCAGGAATCTTTCCTTCATTAAGGCATCGAGTGAAAATTTGGGCGAATACTGTTTCGATTTCTCCACTTGCTTCTTGTATGATGTCTACAGTAATTCCATCTTCTCCTGGAGCTTTTCCCTGCTTCATGTTCTTGATTGCATGTGCAACTTCTGCTGGAAGGACTGGAGGAACTCTGGTACTGGTATCTTTCATGATGTCTGGAGTGCATGTATCATCCCTTTCATATAATTTGGAGTAGAAATCTTTCACTCTTGTCAAAATTTCGCCTCTATTTCTTGTTACGGAACCATCTTCTTTTCTCAGTGCCATAATCTGTTTTCTTCCCTTACTGAGATGTCCCTTTGCTATCTTTAGGCTTTGGTTGTTTTCAATTGCTTTCCTCACTAGTTCACAGTTGAATTTTCTTACGTCTTCAGTGATACTTTTTCGTACTGTCTTGCATAGCTCTATATATTCCACTTTGGAAGTCACATCTTCTTTAGTTGTCCTCATCTCTCTTCTTTTTTGCATCAACATTTTCGTTTTTCCTGATAATTTATTTACATGCAACTTGTTCTTAGACCCAGCTAATTTTGTTGCTGTTTCCATAAGAGCTTTGGTTACTTTTCTGTTAACTTCAGAGATGTCCACTTCTTCCGATGTTAGGCCTTCTAAAGCAGAGAACCTGTTCTTCAGTTCCAACTTGAAGGTATTATGGTGTTTTTTAAGGTTGGTTATGTCAATAGATTTTGTTTGTCTTATGAGCTTGCCACGTTCAAGTTTAGTGTTGAGGTGCATCTTACATCTCACCAATCTATGGTCACTACCTGTGTTGAACTTGTTTAGCACACTGCAGTCTTCTATGACGAATTTTTTGTTACACATAATAAAATCAATTTCACTTGTCATCCCATTTGGATGTCTCCATGTCCATTTCCTGTGTGGCTTTTTCTTGAAGAAGGAGTTCAAGATGAAAAACCCTTCTGCCTCTGCAAACTCAACGAGAGTATTTCCACGCTGGTTTCTGTTGCCGTGACCGAATTTACCTACTGAAGTTTCATTCTGTTGCCGTTGCCCTATTTTTGCATTGAAATCTCCCATAATTATTTTCAAGTGCTGCTTACCTTTATTATTTAGATGACAAATTTCCTCATAAAATTCTTCTATTTCTTCTTCAGGATGACTTGTGGTGGGTGCATAAGTTTGGATAATCTGAGCCTGGTATCTTTTCGAGAGTTGGATAACAAGCCGTGCAGCTCTGTCAGAGGAACTTTCAACTTCTACAACTTTATCCTTCAGTTTCTTGTTTATTATAAATCCAACACCACTAGTTCTGCCAGTATCTGTCCCACGATAGTAGAAGAGATGTCCACTTTTCAGTTCGATGAGATCTTCTCCTTTTCTCCTTACCTCACTTAGCCCCACGATGTCCCACTTGATCCTTTGTAGTTCCTCTTCCAATTCAAGAAGCCTTGAATCAGAAGATAGGGAGCGTCCATTGTACGTTGCTAAGGTCAGCATCAGATGGCAGCCTAGTCCGGTCCTCCGGGGATTCTTAGCACCCTCTGCCTTCATGTCGCACTGGCCGCTGCCTTGGCCAGGTACATTCCAGCTGCCGGAGACTGAGGGCCAAGATTTAAGTTGTGGAGTCATTTTGGAGGGGTTTGGCCATAACTCACCACGCTGGCCAAGCGGGTTGGTGAGTGTGGGATAGAATTTCCTCTAATCCCGATGGTATAGTTATACCGCTATTGGCGGTATGAATCCTTTTATACAGTATATACAAGTCACCAAACTTTTGCTTTTTACTGGGAGGCTTTTTAAAGTAGTGGTTGGACATAAACATTTGTGAAAAGTTTTTCAAGGTCAGTGGTCGGACAAAAAATTTATAAACATTTATATCCTATCACTGTCTTGAGAAACCTTTCAGATGGAAAACGAAAGCTTGGTGGCTTATTTATGCTGTTTCACATCATTGAATAAACGGATTTATGCTGTGCCATAAGCGTTATGCAGAAACTTTGGCTTATTTACATTATTCCGGGGAGTGTATTTTGTCAGCAACTACAAAAAACTAAAAACAAAGTGGAAATGCAATAGGGAACCAATGAAATCAATGAAATATCTAGTGAACTCCACAAAAAATCTATTGTACTATGGCTCCGATTTAAATGTTTCAAATTTCTCTAAAATCAGCTCCTAAATTATCTCGACATCACACTCAACTGCCTGAAGCCCTGACATTTTTTGGACGGGGGTAATGTAGAAGCTAAAAAATAAATATAAGAATATAGCAGAAGCGGAACTAAGGAGGAGTGGGGGGAGAGAGGGAGGCTGCCCCGGGCGCAGCTCAAGAGAGGGCATGACACTGCTCAAAATCTGATTAACTTTGCACCAGCTTTTTTTTTTTCGCGCCACAATTGTTATTTGTCATTTACAGAATTTTCTTGTAATGCGTTTCTCCAGTTTTGGTGGCCTCACAAGCTTAAAATTCGTATTTCTTCCTCAAAATGTTTACAGGGATGCTAGTTGTTCACATTCAGAAGAAATGAAGACGCGGTCATATAATCTATCTAACTAAAGTAAAACCATGGTATTCATTGACAACAATGAAGCTTATGGTTTTCCTTTAGTTAGATGGACTGTACGTACGTTGCACGATAAAAAGTTAGCATTGTTGAAGATTCTCTTGGGGCTATTCCATCATTACTGTGGCTGCGAGCCTCGATTGCCAGCGGCATTCAGTCCGTTTGATGTTGTACCGAAAGACAGAACTCGTAAGCGTTTGGACAAAGCTGTACAAATGGTCACATTTTGATTGTGTCTCCCACATAGAAGGATATGACGTTAATTTTGTTTTGGCGAGCTGTGTATATATTTACTAATATATCACATTAGTAATAAGATAGAAAGACAAATGAGGGCGCATTACTTTTTGGATTGGCCTGGGCGCACAAATGCATAGTTACGTTCTGGAATATAGTAATAAAGAGGATGTAACCTAGAGTGAGTAATTTAAAAGGGAAGTAACGCTATTTCTTACGTCAGGATATTTAGCAGTGATTATTCCGGCTGCGGTTTTTCACATTATTAATAACAGGATTTTATCTACAACGGCCGTTCCATAAAAACCTCCGAGAATAAAATTGCACACAATGAAGAAATATAGGGTACAGCAAAATACACTCAAACCTCGATTTAACGAACTTCAAGAGACCAACAGTCGTGTACGTAAAATCGCGGAATTCGCTAAATCGAGGAAGCCTTTCGAATGAAACATTCAAATTAAACTAGTGTTCATAATACACTGAGTGGCCACTTTATTATGACCAACCACTCCCTCAGTACTTCGTTGGGCCACCTTTTGGCTTAAATACTGCGTCAATTCTTCGTGGCATGGACTCCACGAGATGTTGATAGTTTGTTTGTGGAATCTGAGACCATGCTTGATGAATAGCACTTTCCAGGAGTGTGAGATTGCAGGGTTGCGATCCAGCTGTCTGATGGCTCGTTCAACTTCAACCCACAAATTCTCAATGGGGTTGAGATCTGGAGATTGTGGGGGCCACCTAAGAAAAGTAAACTCACCGGGATGTTCCTGAAACCAATCCTCTACAATACGAGCACTATGGCAGGACGCATTATCTTGTTGAAAGTAGCCATCGCCAGTGGGATAAGCCATCCACATAACAGGACGCACTTGGTCCGCAACGATGTTTAGATATGATGTGCCAGTCAGACGTTGATCAACACGAATTAAAAGGCCCAAAGCATTCCAGGAAAACATTCCCGAAACCATAACGTTGCCTCCACCAGCTTGAAGGGTTGTAGCAATGCATTTGGTGTCCATGCTTTCGTGCTGTTTCCGCCAAAATTCTCACTCGGCCATCGGCATGGTGCAACTGAAAACGTGATTCATCGGACCACATAATTTGTTTCCAATTATCGACTGTCCAAACCTTGTGCTACTGTGCGAACTGGAGACGTTTTCTCTTGTTAACTGCAAACAGCAAAGGTGTTCGAACAGGCCTTTGGCTGCCGTATCCCATCCGATGCAGTACACGGCAAACAGTGCGTGCAGAGATCATTTGAGGGGAACCTTGATTAAGATGGTCTGTAATTTGTTGTACTGTTGCTCTTCTGTTGTCTGTAACCAGTCTGGACACTCTCCGTTCTGCCAGAGCAGTCACTAGTCGATGATGACAACACGTTGCACGTAGAGACCCAATTTTTTGGCTGACAGTCCAGTCTTTAAACACTTTAACAGCAGCTGCTCTGGAACATTTCACTAATGCGGCGGTTTTGGTGATAATCGCTCCATGGCTCCGAGCTCTTACAATCATCCCACGTTGAAAGTCCGTGATCGCATTTTTTACTCATCTCGTCACCCAAAAATCACCCCTACTACTGTCGCAAGCACTAAGCTTTCCCTTTTTACACTAACCTCGCCCTCTGGCGGCAACAGTGTGCAGCCATAGCTCATTTGCTTAAAACTGTCAGGTGGTCATAATAAATTGGCCACTCAATGTATAATTCGTAAGCAGCTATGTTCTCTTTGTTTCAGTGACATTTGAATTATGTATAATACTTTTAACCCTTTAATCGGCCTATGTGCTGTACTTGAACTAAACGGTATGCAAAACTTTAAACTTTTACTCCCTCCAAACAGATATAGCAACCGGGTTCTACAAAACTACGACAAAGTAATTTATTTGTATCCCCTGTCATCTCATCAGCAGCGAAAATAAACCTATTATAGGTGGTAAGCCACCCCCCCCCTTCAAGTCCTATATTTCATGTTCCATTACCCAAAACATAATAGGGAAGGTCTAGTCCCGCTGACACGAACATCATGCAACTGGGTAAAAACAAATTCACTCAAATGTCTTCTCTCTCTTTCCTTAAACTTGGCTCCATTGCTATAGCCCTTTATCAGTTAATTTCTCAGAAGGGATTGGTGTCAATCATGTACTTGAATGACCAGTCAGAATAACAAATCTAAGGGCGAAAGCAACTTTTTGCGATGCTCTAGTCTTGAAGGTAACTCATGCGAGCAGCTTTGGGACCACTAAACATTCCCTGAATGAATTCGTTCCAGTCGCGTTCGGCCCACTTCTTAGACAGTGAATGTATTTTTTTGAGTTGAGTTCAGTTCATTTTGTTAAACCCGGGTTAATTCGTTCCAGTCGGTTAAAGGGTTAATTACGAATTTATTATAAAAAATGTTATAATACGTACACATTTACTTTGCATATTAAATATATAATTCGTATGTAGCATCAAAATTTAAGTGTACTTTGAAATTGCGAGAAAAATACCTTAGTTGATTTTTTCCCAAGCATTTGGCTTCTTAAATAATGATTTCAGTATCCTAAACTGCATGAAACAGGACATCAATTAGTACTAATTAACTTGTAAAAATAGAATACGTGTTGATTATCTTTTCACACTGTAGAAAAGAAATACTTTAGAGAAGATTGCTTATGTTTTTCCTGAATGTTTAACTTTATAAATTGCAGCTTCAATTTTATGAAGTGCATCAAAAAAGTCATCATTAATATCGAAGGGCATCAAGTACTTTTTAGCACATTCTATACTGTTACCAGCAACACTAAAGTAGCTAACTTTCAGTTCTGCTTCATCTTCTTCATCAGAATTTGATGCATTTAGTCCAAACTGTTCATCGAAAACATTATCAAGAGATTGGATTTGGGCTAACTTTTAACGTAAAAATGCTGGTTAACATAGCTTTGTGGTTTAAAAAATAAAAAATGTTCGCTAAATTGGAGAAATGTGTTCGTTAAATATGGAAACGCCAAACATTAATTTCAATATGATTCCGTCGGAACCATAAAAAATATACGTAACATCGCGGAATTCGTTAAATCGCAGTCCGTTAAATAGAGGTTTGACTGTATATGTTATTCTTTCTCAAAGTATCTTCCCTCGGATGATATGCAACGGTCCCATCGTTCAGTTCACTTTTCAAAGCAGCATGTGGCGAAAACATTTTGTAGAAGCTGCTTCAGCGACCCTTGAACAGCTTGAATAACGTTAGTAAGAAACTATTGAACACAAGCAACCTGTGACGTGCCTACCCAACAGGACGCACACGACAAAAAAGGCCGATAGCAGCGATAACGAATGTCCGCGTAGCTCAATTGGTAGAGCGACTTATTCCGGGATGAGGGGACCAGGGTTCGAGCCCCGGCGTGGACAAAAATGACGGAGAAATTTACTTCGTTATAAGCCGCATGTAGGCGGGAGTTATCATGGTGCAGAGTGGTCCACCTGCCCACCAGTTCCGGTCGCTTAATTGATATGCGGCGTCGCAGACGCTTCAAGACTGAGATGTAATGCTCATCATTGATAGTAATTTGTGGAGGAACGGTATGCTGGTAGACTACACCTTTATGCTCAAAGAAAAGTACCATCATCGCTTTCCCAGCTGATTTGGTTTGGCGGACTTTTTCCGGTGGAGGCAAGCTTATGTGTTTCCAGACACATGTTGCGCGCTTCGTGAGGGTGCCGCATTAGTGAACCAATGTCCCATCGGCAGTTATTAATGTGTTTAGAGCCGCCCCGGTGGCGCAGTGGTCTAAGCGATGGCCTCTGATCATTCGTCCGAACGGGGTCCGGGTTCGAATCCCGGTGAGGCATGGATGTTGTGTTTGTCTTACGGCACTGGCTCTCTCCCTTCTCTGGAACCAGTGACCCTAAATTAGGGACCGGCGACTGCTTATAGCCCATTGAGTTGCTCACGGTGGTCGTTAAACCTCCAATCAAAAAAAAAATGTGTTTAGAAAGTTTGGATCCCTTGCAATAATTTGTTTCCACTCATGACACACCTGAACTCTGACTAACAATTGTTCTCTCGTCGGGTAATGAGGTACCCATCTGGAACACGCACAATGCGGCATAAATTTGTCGCGTAGAATGCAGAATGCCGACGTTTTTGAAATATTAGTTGACGCCGCTGTGCCTTTACACGTCATTCATCGATCTTCTTGCAGGATTGCCCAAACAGTGTTAACAATATGCCAGGTAACCCTTTCAGGTCGACCAGGCCTAGGAGCGAGTTCTGTCGACAAACGCCCTTTTTTTGAAATCATGGTGATATCTATATATCGTTGACTCACACAAGCATTTATCTTTGTAAGCTTTTCTCATTAAATAAACTGTTTCTGGAGCCGTTTTACCCAAACGATTTTTTTTTTGATTGGAGGTTTAACGACCACCGTGAGCAACTCAATGGGCTATAAGCAGTCGCCCGTCCCTAATTTAGGGTCACTGGTTCCAGGGAAGGGAGAGAGTCAGTGCCGTAAGACAAACACAACATCCATGCCTGACCGGGATTCGAACCCGGACCCCTTGCGGACGAATGATCAGAGGCCAGCGCCTTAGACCACTGCGCCATCGGGGCGGCCCCAAACGATAGCAAAATTTTATCGCACAACTCATTTCACTTCTTAACTCTGAATCACTCACCTCCATAGCTGTATGGCGAAATGCAGGCGTACCTTAAACAGCTGCGCAATAACAAAACCAGAATCGTCTTCCACGGCTAATATCTATTGTCATAGATACTTCCTTAGTTCAGTTAGTCGTCTGCGTAGTTATTTTCCCCATTCGTACTGTTGCCACCTCAAAAAAAATTCTCAGTTTTTATGGAACGGCCTTTGTAGTAATGTAGGTTCCAATGATAATAATTGCGCGATATTTAAGTAGTATTTCTTTTAACACAGAAAATGTTTTGTTTAGTAGATCACAGAAATTCATTTTAGAACATACCTGTTGTTTAATGACATAACTACTTCAATTACAAAATTAATATCACATTCTGAATACCTAACTTACAATTGTGTGTTTATTGACCTAAGGCTTACTGACTGAGTCTGGTAGCTTGTATGTAAATTTACATGGTTACTTCGTAAGAGTTAAGGTGTGTGATCGATACCTCTAATTTAGCGTCCCATTTGAGTTTCTATATTCTTCTGCAAATTTGCTGTCTTCTCATCAAATATTTTCTAATTTAACGAAACATAGTTTCCCCAACGAATTTCTAAGTTCGTAATACCAGCAGTGAGTCAACGTATATGTATACGGATTCTAGAGTATGAAAGGAGCTAAAATCAACGCAGCTCAGGGCAGTTTTTTTGTTAGCTATTTGTTACGAGCAGTGGTAATTATTTGTTGAAAAGAAAGGGGATAACGTTCTGATGTTTTTTATTTACAAGATAACGATATAGTAGTTCCGAAGTACATACTGATAGCAGCATGTTACTGTGAAGTGCTTGAAAATCAACGTTGTTCAACACTAATGTGCCAATACGAGGAATAAAGTTGAGACATAGAAATATAAGTACCGTTTGTGGATTCACTTTCTGTGGGGCATTTAATCTAAATATATTCAAGTGTTTAGTTACAGACAATTTCAAGTGCATAGTGCAGCTTGGAATCTTACAGATTTCAACTGCTACGAGTAAGAATTAAACTAAACCTTTAAACTTCAAGACGTTGTGACGTACTACAGAGGTAAAGCACGTGTCAACATCATAAATCTGCAGCGATACATTCTGTCGGTGTAGTTTGTTCGGTTAGAATACCTTGTTCCGGAGCGAGGAGGCGAAAGTCCGATCTGTCACAGACGGATTTGTGAAATTCACATTGGCGCCCAGTTGTGGAAAATGGATCTACTGGCCACTAAGTTCTTCTAAAAATATCTGATGTTTGTTCCACACATCTGCTGGAATTAATGAAAATTCCTTCTTCGTTCAAAAAATAAAATAAAAATAAAAATAAGAGGGAGATGATGTGACGTACTGCGCAGGTGAGGTAGGTGTCAAGAGGACAAACCTTCAGCGATACATTCTGTCGGTGTAGTTTTGTCGGTTAGAACAACTGACTTCGGAGCAAGGAAGTGCGGTTTCGATCAACGTCACCGACAAATTTGTGAATTTCACAACGTAACTGAAATTGTCACACTTCCACTGCGACCAAAACAATATACTTCTACACGTTAACAGTCCCTAACTTGACATGACTTGGCATGTCGTACATGCACATACAACAGTGCTGTACCCGTATACATCGACATACCTTCATACCTTCATTCAAAAATTTTAAACTATGTACGGCATGATGTTCATTTTTTCTTTTTTGTTGCACATTGGCGAAAAGGTTCTGAAGTATCTATATATGAAATACAGAAACTTTGGGCCGCCCCGGTGGCGCAGTGGTCTAAGCGATGGCTACTGATCATTCGTCCGAAAGGGGTCCGGGTTTGAATCCCGGTGAGGCATGGATTTTGTGTTTGTTTTACGCCACTGGTTCTCTCCCTTCCCTGCAACCAGTGGCCCTAAATTAGGGACGGGCGACTGCTTATAACCGATTGTGTTGCTCACGGTGGTCGTTAAACCTCCAACCAAAAAAACTTTGGAGGTATTTTTTATATAAAACATATATTGTTAAAAAGTTCCATCTTTCCGTATGGAAAATTAAAGTACGTTTTTTGTGACATTAAACAGAAAATACTTTTTGAAGAATGCAGGATGTTAAATCACTTCTTAACAATTTTTTGTGGATTTTGGCACACTCGGGTTTTTCCTTCAGTTAGAGAAAGGTTTTTTGAAGAGTTAAGGTAATATACGATGGTATACGATCGTTTTCAGTTAGAATTCCATAGCTGGAATTCCCCATAATAAAACTTAAATCATCTTGCCATTTTATGTTAAGTTTGAAACCGCCATTTTTTTTCTGGGAAGAAGAACAAATATTACAACCCATAGTAAAATCTTATATGCTGCTAAACTTTTGCAGCACATGGTATTTTGGATTTGTTGCAGCAGTTTTTCCTGACTTCTGGGGACCTGAAAAGTTCTTTTACATCCATTATACTAGCAGAATGTACAACGGGGTGTAAAAGGTGTCGTTTCTTATCTAAGTGACCAAAACCGCGAAATAATCACGCTGTAAAGTAGGTGAACAAAAATGAAATAGCGCGACAAATACGTTCATTTCAGATAGAGAAGCTTAAAGGCCGACCCAGTCTGGTGACCTTTTTGCGCTAGGAGAACGCTTTCCACGCACGGCTCTAGCTCTCCACGATGCTAACCTTTTACTAGAACCGTAGGCATGAGGAGGACGTGTTCTTGGCGAAGGAAAGTCCTCCGGCCCATCCAATTCTCTGTTAATCGACGCTAGTGGTACTTTCGAGCTCATAAACAGCGAACACTCTCTGCAACAAGACCGGAGGAGGTGAATTATTTACTCGGAAACTGAGCTACACTATCTTCTTCTGAAACGAGAGAGTACAGAATTTCTGTGAGTTGCAAGAAAAACTCGAGAAGGCCGTGATAATACAGTTAAAGCGTTTTTTACCAAACATATGTGGGCACGTAGCTTACAAGATATGGCAGCAGTTTTTTTTAATCTTTCCTTTTTTTTTTACCAAAGAAAAAGTGAGGGACTAACTGTTCGTATTTTGCTGATGCACGTGCCTGGACTGTTTCATCCGTTTTACCGTGTCAATACGGAATCGATAATAAAAGTGTCCCTTCTTTTTTTTTTTTTGTATCTTTGTTTTTTGGTTTTTCTATTACTTGTTCGAGGTCGATAGAGAGTTGCTTGTATTTTGTTCCCTTCTCCATCGTTCCTCCCTTTGTTGGCGCTGGGTTTCCTCAAAAGTATGTTTTCTTTTTGTTTCCACATTTTTTCTAGCATCCGAACGTCGGTATAATTGATAGCCGCTACCCTCACGCTAAGTGCTACTTTTTAAAGGAAACCATTCTGGACGCAAACAATTTAAAGCAGAAGGAGCGACCGCCTTGACGCCAGCGAGAGAAACATATTTTATTTCTTGCTGGTTTTGATGTATTCTTATTTTAGAGTATTACTCTGAAGGCGCAGAAACAAAGTTCAATTTTGTTTCTCGTATTAAGTGGGAGTTGGAATTTAATAGACTTACCTCCGCGCTCCGCCTCCCCTTGCCAGCTCATTTTTCTCTCGAGAACCGCGCCGATTTCTGCGAGTTGATAACTTGGAAGTGCTGGACACCGTACATGGTGTTCCATGTAAGACACATACTGAACAATGTTTAAAAAAGTAGCTTCTTTCTGTAATTTTCAGGAATGTGTAACTAAAGGAAAGCTAAAGTCAGATTATTCTCACTCTTATATTTAGGTACATATATCAAAATATTTTGCATCATATCGCAGTGGGTCCCAGTGCACAATTTTAAGCTCTCATTCATCAACCGATTCAATAAATATTGGGTTTAAATAACTATTAAAGTGTACAATACAGACTTCTCACGTTTTCATCAATAGGAATTGTAACATTTATTACACCTTCCTAGCAGTTCTACTGCCAAACCGTGTGAGTGTATACAATATAACGATTGAAATTAAACAAAAAAATTAAAATTGCAAGTTGCGTCGGTGTTTCAATGGTATTAGCGCTGTCTTCTGACCATTTGTGCAGATGGATTCGGGTTGAAATCCTGATGAGGCATGGATGTTGTCTTTGTCTTACGGCATGGTCCTTCTCAGGAACTAGTGAACCTAAATTAGGGACGAGAGACTACTTATAATCTATCGAGTTGCTCAGGTGGTCGTTAAACTTCCAAACAAACAAACAAACAAAAAATGACAAACTGCACAATGAAATTAAAACGCTGATCTAGTAGCAGAATAGTCTAAGCGTCAAATCGTTAGTCCGAGTAGGCACGGGTTCGAGTCTCTGATCTTCCCACATGAGGTATAGGTAATGTGTTTGTCACTGGGTTTCCCCCATTCTTTCTCTGGAACCAGCGTTCCCAAATTAGGGACGAAAACCTGCGGTTCTCTAAAGTTTTTCTGATTAAAAGAAAACGCTAATGGAACTAAAGAAAACCGTATGATTTTATTGCTTAAATGGGTTGTTCATTTGTATCTTTAGAGAATTTTGTTTCATCGGATAACTTCACTGACTGAACTTACATCGCATATGTTCACTTTCAAATAAAGCGGCCAGGATTAACTGAATGAAAAGTCTACGAACAACTTTGTACTTTCTTTATTACGGAAGTTAGGTACTTCCAATATCCACTATTAACAAGTCATCGTAACAAAATAAGATACGTTAAACAGCAAACTATTTCCTCAATATATGTAGACTGCCTCTGCAAGAATAGGCGTAATTTGCTCATAGCAATATTAATAACCTAAACACAGTATTCGTTGGACATGATGAATCGCTTCTAACTTTTTATTTTTGGTTGGAGGTCTAATGACCATTATGAGTTTAAATTTACGTCCATCATCGCCCGTCCTTAATTTGGGGCCACTGGTTCCAGGGAACGGAGAGAACCAGTGCCATAAGAAAACTTCCACGCCTTACCGGAATTCGAACCCGGACCCTTCTTGGACGAATGACCATACCTAGACCACTACGCCACCGGGGCGGCCTTGCAACATTGAAACTCTTCTTCTTCTTGCTCTCTCTCTCTCTAAGCTCTTAATCTCATCAGTCTTATACTACGTAAGTTGAACTTTGACCTGCCGTCAAGGGATACCAACTTCAAAATTCATTGTATGGAATTATGTGCAGTTAAATACGAAAAGTTTTAAAGAGACGAAACCAAATTTATAGACGAAGACAGAAACTTAAATGGAAAGTTAAATTACAGGCATATGTTACAACAGAAATGAATCTCTGCCAATCCAGTGGTGAGGAAATTACTATTTTCAGTTCAAGAACCTTTTTATGTTTTACTGTGCGAAAGTTGAGTTGAAACAGCGACTGCATGCAGTGCTGAGATTGTCTATGCAGATCAAAATAAACAATTTCAGTATATACTGTAAGCGGTCCCACTACTGGTGCTCTAAGAAATTCGTACGAAGGTACACTGTATCCAGTCTTAGAAACAATGGTAAGGGAGACAGCTGATTAGGTTCCACAAGACGATGCCATACTAGGTGTAGGATTCTGGAACACCAGTATGTTAGATCGGTAAGTTTCATTTTCTCATTCGGCTAAAGTACAGTAAAGGTACAGTGACCTAATGATAACAGCTGTATCTGTCGCATACATCGTGACCTGCCCGTATGTGGGATATAATCATCATCATCGTCAACCATTATCAATCCGCTGCTGGACGAAGGTCTCCCCAAGTTTCCTCCACAACGGTCTGTCTTGTGCCAGTCTCCTCCATGTCACTCCCGCATACTTTATATATATCATCATCATCATCATCATTGTCAACCATTATCAATCCACTGCTGGACGAAGGTCTCCCCAAGTTTCCTCCACAACGGTCTGTCTTGTGCCAGTCTCCTCCATGTCACACCTGCATACTTTCGAATTTCATCCACCCATCTCCCATGTGGTCTTCTTCTGGGTCTTTTCCTGTCCCTTGGAATCCAATCTAAAATTTCAGCTGTCCATCGATGATCTGTCCTTCTGGCAGTATGTCCAGCCCATTGCCATTTCAGGGATTTAACTCTGATCATGATGTCTTCCACTCTTGTCATTTTTCGGATCCACGAGTTCCTCTTCTTATCTCTCCTGGTTACACCAAGCATGCACCTCTCCATGCTTTTTTGAGTTGTCTGCAGCCTTTGTATGTCTCTTTTAGTTAAGGTCCATGTCTCCGCACCATACGTAAGCACTGGAAGGATGCATTGATCAAACACTTTTCTTTTAAGACATAATGGCATATTGCTCTTGAAAATTATGCTGTTTCTTCCAAAAGCTCTCCAGGCAAGTTTTGTACGCCGATTAATTTCTTCATCAATGTGACCCTCACTTGATATCTGCTGTCCAAGATAAACGTACGTGTCTGTTATCTCCAGCTTTTCTCCATCAATCGATAAATCTTCATTTCTTGTAAAAGCATTGAACATCACTTTTGTCTTCTGAAAGTTCATTTTTAATCCCACTTCTTTACTCTTGTCAGCAAGTTCCTGGATCATACTCTGCAGCTCTGATGAGGTAGTTGCAAAAATGACTACGTCATCAGCAAAACGAAGGTGGGTTAGATAATCTCCATTAATCTTTATCCCTTTGTTTTCCCAGCTCAGTGACTGAAAAACACCCTCCAATGTGGCATTAAAGAGCTTCGGAGATATGGTGTCACCTTGTCTCACTCCCCTTTCCAATTTTTACGTGTGTTGTATTTTCAAACAGCCTAATCTTTGCACTTGCATTTTCGTAGATGTTATTAATAATATTAATGTATGCATCTTCAATACCGCAGGTTTTCAGAGCCATTGTAACTGCTGATGGTTTCACCGAATCAAAGGCTTTTTCATAATCGATAAAAGCCATGCACAATGGAAGTTCATATTCCCTCGCTCTTTCAATTAGTTCTCTCAGCACGTGGATATGATCTATTGTGCTGTAGCCACTCCTGAATCCAGCTTGTTCTCTCGGTTGAGCCATGTCCAGTGTTGCCTTCAAGCGGTGTGAAAGAACTTTAGTGAAGATTTTATAAACTACTGATAGGAGGCTGATAGGTCTGTAGTTTCCGAGATCCTCAATGTCACCTTTCTTATGTAGCAGGATCATTGTAGCGGTGTTCCAATCCTCAGGAATCTTTCCTTCATTAAGGCATCGAGTGAAAATTTGGGCGAGTACTGTTTCGATTTCTCCACTTGCTTCTTGTATGATGTCTACAGTAATTCCATCTTCTCCTGGAGCTTTTCCCTCGCTTCATGTTCTTGATTGCATGTGCAACTTCTGCTGGAAGGACTGGAGGAACTCTGGTACTGGTATCTTTCATGATGTCTGGAGTGCATATATCATCCCTTTCATATAATTTGGAATAGAAATCTTTCACTCTTGTCAAAATTTCGCCTCTATTTCTTGTTACAGAACCATCTTCTTTTCTCAGTGCCATAATCTGTTTTCTTCCCTTACTGAGATGTCCCTTTGCTATCTTTAGGCTTTGGTTGTTTTCAATTGCTTTCCTCACTAGTTCACAGTTGAATTTCCTTACGTCTTCAGTGATACTTTTTCTTACTGTCTTGCATAGCTCTATATATTCCACTTTGGAAGTCACATCTTCTTTAGTTGTCCTCATCTCTCTTCTTTTTGCATCAACATTTTGGTTTTTCCTGATAATTTGTTCACATGCAACTTGTTCTTAGACCCAGCTAATTTTGTTGCTGTTTCCATAAGAGCTTTGGTTACTTTTCTGTTAACTTCAGAGATGTCCACTTCTTCCGATGTTAGGCCTTCTAAAGCAGAGAACCTATTCTTCAGTTCTAACTTGAAGGTATTATGGTGTTTTTTAAGGTTGGTTATGTCAATAGATTTTGTTTGTCCTATGAGCTTGCCACGTTCAAGTTTAGTGTTGAGGTGCATCTTACATCTCACCAATCTATGGTCACTACCTGTGTTGAACTTGTTTAGCACACTGCAGTCTTCTATGACGAATTTTTTGTTACACATAATAAAATCAATTTCACTTGTCGTCCCATTTGGATGTCTCCATGTCCATTTCCTGTGTGGCTTTTTCTTGAAGAAGGAGTTCAAGATGAAAAAACCCTTCTGCCTCTGCAAACTCAACGAGAGTATTTCCACGCTGGTTTCTGTTGCCATGACCGAATTTACCTACCGAAGTTTCATTCTGTTGCCGTTGCCCTATTTTTGCATTGAAATCTCCCATAATTATTTTCAAGTGCTGCTTACCTTTATTATTTAGATGACAAATTTCCTCATAAAATTCTTCAATTTCTTCTTCAGGATGACTTGTGGTGGGTGCATAAGTTTGAATAATCTGCGCCTGGTATCTTTTCGAGAGTTGGATAACAAGTCGTGCAGCTCTGTCAGAGGAACTTTCAACTTCTACAACTTTATCCTTCAGTTTCTTGTTTATTATAAATCCAACACCACTAGTTCTGCCAGTATCTGTCCCACGATAGTAGAAGAGATGTCCACTTTTCAGTTCGATGAGATCTTCTCCTTTCTCCTTACCTCACTTAGCCCCACGATGTCCCACTTGATCCTTTGTAGTTCCTCTTCCAATTCAAGAAGCCTTGAATCAGAAGATAGGGAGCGTCCATTGTAAGTAGCCAAGGTCAGCATCAGATGGCAGCCTAGTCCGGTCCTCCGGGGATTCTTAGCACCCTCTGCTTTCATGTCGCACTGGCCGCTGCCTTGGCCAGGTACATTCCAGCTGCCGGAGACTGAGGGCCAAGATTTAAGTTGTGGAATCATTTTGGAGGGGTTTGGCCATAACTCACCACGCTGGCCAAGCGGGTTGGTGAGTGTGGGATAGCATTTCCTCTGATCCCGATGGTATAGTTATACCGCTATGGGCGGTCGTCAGAGCCCCTTTAGTGGGAACAGGATGCACCACGAGAAGGCGGGGTTGACATTTGTCAAGGAGAGGCTGTGATGTTACGCATCACCTGACCTTACATCCCTTATATATATATATATATATATATATATATATATATATGTGCACCCTGATTCGTAAAGAAGTATACAATTTCCAGAGGCTGTAAAACAGTAACAGTTGATTACACGGACCACAACTGCAAACCGTTAGGTAGATGTACTCAAAGTTTGCGTCCCGCTACTAAGGGATCGACGTAGGCGATAGCGCGCGTGTCATGTGATTAGTCAATCAAACTGGCAGCGTCTGCAGTGGAGAAGGCGTTTTGTGTTCTTAAATTGAGCAAAACGGAATCTGTAACTGTTGTGCAACGGCATTTTTGATTACGATTCAAAAACGAACCTCCAACCAGAAAATCTATCTACGATTGGCATAAAAAAGTTGAAATTACGGGCTGTTTGTGCAAACTTTAAAGTCCTGGACAACCGCGTGTATCGGAAGAAGTCGTCGATAGTGTTTGCATCGCCATTCAACGAAGCCCGGGAAAATCAACGCGGAGGGTGAGTCGTGAGGTGCAGATTTCACAGCCCACTGTCTGGAAATTTTTGAGAAAGAAGCTGAAAATGATTCCATACAAACAGCGTATCACAGCCCCTATCACTGCACTTGATTCAGATATCTTACCTTGCGTTTGGGGGGGGGATGGATTTCCTGCTCTATGTGTGTCGTGTGACTAAGGGTACACACATAGAACATCTGTGACTGTCTCTAAAAGAACTTGAAACATTCCCCTACAATTGTGTTACAGGTAACATAAAATATCTAACATTGCTCTTGTTTTACAGTGCGTTGAAACTGTATATTTCTTTATGAATCACCCTGTATATATGTACCTCATCTTATCTGATATATATGCCTAATCTTATCTCATATACACACCTAATCTTATTTCATATATATACTTATCTTATCTCATACTTAAATCTCATCGGCATTTAGTATCTTATCTCGTCTCCATTAGGTACATTGGCCGAAAATACAACAGCTGCTCCATACGTGGGTTTTGCAGCTTTTCATGTGTGGCAATGCGTTTAGCAAAAGATCTGAAGCTGCATCGGAGGTATTCAAATCCAAAGTTGTCAAAAATCTTCAAAAACTTACTTTCTTTTCCGAAATTTGCTATTAAATAACTTTTGCATAACCTCGTCGTTAAGTTAACTGCGTTTGATGTTATGCGTTTAATGGTAGATCTTTTGAAGAGGTTGCGTAAGTTTCAAACCTTATCAAAAGTGTTTTAAGACTCACAGTATCAGATAATTCCGAAGGAAAAAACTAATTCAAGGGCCGTAAGCTAAATTTTCACAAATAATTTTTATATGTATATCAAATCGGTTGCTTCACCCTTTCATAATCTGTACCTTTTAATGAGACCTCATTTGACTAAACCCTTTTTCTTTGAATCCACAAATACGGAACTGGGGAACATAAAACCCAAAATTTGGACTCAGGATCTAAAATGCCAGGAAATTAGGATTTTTAAGACGAATCATGTTCGAACGTTTTGTAACTGGCAGAAGCATAAGGATAAACGATATTCAACATCACTGAAAGGACTCTGTAGTCTCCTTAGTATGAAAAGACAAACCCTGTTTCTGTTCAGGAATTGCTTTTTGTATTGTGGATGAGCGAAAATTCCGAAGAGACATGTAACGTATACTCTAGATTCACTTTCCTTTTGATTTTTACTATCTCTGGTTATTTTATTTTTCTATGTAAATTATCTTCTTACTGAACGAGATGTTATTTCACCCGCTGAATGAGATCTGGAAATGAGTGTAAGTCATGACGTGGTGGTAGCCAGTATAAAGAGGCGCGTTCAGCGATATCTAGGGAGAGCGTTTGTTGTTGTACGGAGAGCGTTTGTTGTTGTACGGAGAGCGTTTGTTGTTGTACGGAGAGCGTTGGTTTATGTGAAGGAGAGAGTTTGTTGTTGTTGTTGTATTGAGAGCTTCGTTCTATGTGATTAGTTTGATGCTTCATTATTGTGAAACTAGTTGTGTGTGTGCGTTGGATGATCAAGAGTTACATAATAAAAGAGCTTTTCGTAAGTACGTCTTTCTCAATTCATAGTTTTTGTCAGATCTCTGTCTGGCTGTTAGGTTTATGTCATTAGTTTATTACTATTAACAACCAGCGTTAAGACTTTATTCATCCTAATTACTGCTACAACATTACTACCAGTTATAAGTTTGTTCAATACTATTACTACACTACTAGCAGGAGACTTTATTCATGATCTTAATTAACTAGTAACAACAACCATTTGAATTCACTATTAGAAGCTTAGTACAAGCATATAATTCAGTAGCCGAAGCATTATAAAACATTACTAGCTCAGTAGTTAAAAGCTTTATTCATTATAATTAGCTTAGCTGGTAAAGAGTTTATTCATTATAATTGGCGCCTGAACTTTTCTCGAACACGAGATCTTGACAATTATTACCCATGTCTTCACTACCTGAGACAACTTCAATTTTCCACCCTAAGACAAGTTTCGGTGGTGATGGGATTAATCTCGACCATCTGCAAGAAGCCTGTGGGGCTCACTTTGATATAAGTGATCTACACGTACCCAGGCATTCTTCACAATTTCGTAATGCACCAGCTTCCTATTACTCTGAGTCGCGGGTCGTACCTGAGGGAGTTCGATCCTCTCAGCGAAGCAGAATGCTTGCCCATTTCGTGCCGCATGCAGGAACAATTCATTTCAATGGGTTGGAGGGATCCTTAAAGTTCCTCGAAGATCTGGAAGATCATTTTGATCTATACAATATTCCTGAAGACTGCAAAGTACAAATCGCAGGCACTTGCTTGAAGGATACCGCTAAGACCTGGTATCGGCAGCGGAGAGTGTCGAACCCGGATTCTCATTATGAGTATTTCCGTGCAGAATTTTTGGAGGTCTTTCCTTTCGGCCTCAGTCGAGCTAGCCTTGCACAACAGCTTTTTTCTCGTCAGCAAGGACCCAACGATAGCCCTGTTGCATTTGCGTTGGAAACAACACGCTTATATAACCTATGGGATCCACATGCCAGTCATGTCGACATGTTGGATACCCTATTGCAGCAGCTCGACCCATTTTTACAAGATTTTCTTGAGGTTCGACACCCTGCCACAATTCATTAATGCCTTCGCCTCATACGAACGTATGAAGAGCGACATGGCAAACATGGTTCAACTCACCATGCTCGGGCACCCCGCGAGGCTTATTACGAAAACCCTCAGCGGCGTAATAGGCATAATAACTTTCAGCGCGAGCATACACAAGTGCACACCCAAGCTTCATACGTTCCACCACACAGAAGAGTGGCAAACCAACAGCGAGTTTCTGAACAATCTTCGGGATATCGTACAAATGCACAGTATGCTCGACCCCGTTCCAATCCGCAGCATTCGGAACGTTTTCATGCCCAGGGCAATGATGATTTTTCTGCCCGTGCTGAGGGAAGAAGTAATAGATATGAAAATGTCAACAGACACGCGGAGTTCCCGAAGCAGGTTTCACGCAGTTTTCCTCATCGTGAAAATTTTCCCGATACCCGGCAGGGTCGAGGTTTCAGACCGCATGATAATCCAACCAGGAATCCTTTAAACTTCCAAAGGAAGTAGACCAAGGGTCGGTCCTGCTTCCTGATACCAAGCATTCTGACCCTAAAACAGTATTAGTGACTGTTCAAACTCCTCAGTTGCCTGATGTCTTCTTGACAATTGAAGATATTATTGTCGAGACAAAGTTCGACACTGGTTCTGAAATATCTGCCCTAAATACGAAGTTTTGCACTGAAAATTTTCCTGAAATACTTCGTTCAGTCTGCGACGCAGTATTTGCGAAGTGCAAATAACGAAATCTTCAGTATCACAGGAACTGTCACATTATCTCTAGGGCTGGGAAAGGCTCGTTTTACGCATTCTTTCCTGCTTATAGACGAACTACCTGTGAAATGTCTAATGGGCATGGACTTTATTCATACGTTTCAAATAACTTTGAATTTCGTACAACATGTGATTTCCTTTCCGGAACCTGTCGAAATGATTCCTACGGTCCCTATGGATGTAACGAGTTTGTTATTGAGTCACCAATTGAATGAGAGGCAACGAAACCAGCTTTCTCTACTTTTACAGGAAAGCCCTGATTTATTTTCTGATCAACCTGGTTTCACACAGGTGGTTTATCATGTCATTGACACTGAGGGTTCGAAACCAATTGCGACGAAACCTTACCCTTGTGCTCCACATAAGAAACAGGAAATGCAACGTCAAATTTCTGAAATGATTAAACAGGGCATAATCAGGGAATCAACAAGCGCCTGGGCTGCTCCTGCCTTTTTGGTTCCAAAGAAACAACCCAATGAATTTCGTTTCGTGACAGATTTCCGCAAGCTCAACCAAGTCACAAAATCGATCAATTATCCACTACCTGTCATGTCGCATATTTTAAATGACCTGTCGTCAACCAAATGGATGTCAACCTTGGATTTGGCGAGTGGATATTGGCAGGTGGCAGTACATCCGGACTCTGTCGATAAAACAGGCTTTGTGACTCCTTTTGGGGCCTATGAATACCTACGTATGCCCTTTGGACTAGCTTCTGCACCTGCTACTTTCCAAAAGCTTATGGATACGGTTCTCAGACCTGTTCTGGGTCCCCATGTGCATGTATATTTGGATGACATTATTATTACATCCGAGACTTTTGACGAGCACCTTTCTCTGCTCAAACAGGTGTTCCAACTCATATACAATGCTGGCTTGACGTTAAAACCTATACTCGGGGCAAAGCTATCCTGGCAATGAGGCCGAAGCTACGGTGACCTTTTCACTCCCAGTATTACTCCGCACTAATGGTGTGTAATTAACCTTCACTCGGAAAACTTCTCCCACAAGCCCTCAGGGCTGGCTGTCTGTCACCGTGATCCCTTACCAAACCCCTCTATTTCAACCCCCTCACCACCGCCGCGCGCTTTGCAGACCGGTAGACAAGCAGTTTATTTCTCCCTCTCTTATCTTTTTTTTTTTTTTTTTTTTGAGATGTTACAGAACGTGTAACGTTTCTTTCTTTCTTACTTTTAAAATGAAATTATCTTTGCTAAACACGGGAAGAAGTCTTAAGTGGCCTAATTTTGTTTTCACGTATTTTTCCATTTTTTTTATATATTTCATATATTTATACTTATTGCTTGAAGGTTACCAACTGCGGGATTTAATTAAAAGTATTTTTACCATGTCATCAGTTATGCGTAAAATTTCGTTCTTTCAAAAATTTTGCCTTGATTAGATTTTTTTTATAACAGACATCTGTTAAATGTGTATGCATTTTTGACTACCCCGTGTTGCCATAAGTACTGGACAAGAGCCCGTCTCTGTGGTAAATGATATTTCAGGGTTCACTGTAAACTGCCACACATCTTTCAGCAACTTGGAAAATTGCCACATGTTTTTCATTGATGGGCCGGGCACAAATTGCCGTTCCTCCGAGGAACACTTTGAATGTGTGGCAGTTTTCCAAGTTTCCGAATTATGTGTGGCAGGGGAAGGAACTCTTTCATTTGTCTGAATTTTCATGCCGGTTCATACACGTTTAAGGCAACTGCGCACAAAGGTTCAAAAGGAAAAGATGGCCGTTTCTTGGCCTATATTGAGAACTGAATTGGGAACTCCAAACTTATTTCGAGAAAACGTTCTATGTAAGCCAAGCGAGAATTGTATTTTAATTTGAAGAAATAAATTGCCGATGGATCTGAGGTACTTCAGTACTAAATTCAACCTTCATTCTCGCAATGGTGCGACTTGAAACGCCCGTGAGTTCTGCCGTAAGAACTGTTAATTCATTTGATTTATTCGGCGAATGTTTTTCCATCAATTTAGTGAAAACATTCATGACGATCACCTTAGCAGAGCTTCGTAGTGGTTTCCCAGCTTTATGCGGCTGAAATACACTCGAGTGACCGGCAGATGCCATTCGAAAAAACCGAAAAGACAGAAGAGTGTTTTAAAACAACAATCAAGAAGGAGAAACCAGGGGGAGAAACGCGAAATGCCCTCGGAAACACTTTTTTCGCCCTCATCCATCCACTAATGACCCCCACCCCCCACAGCAATAAATATCCCCTGGGTTGACAGCTTAACTCTGACCCAAACAAGAATGCTGTGACAGAGAACCATCAGTGACGTCACCAAAGCACGAATATTTGTATTTTTTAGAAATGCCGCTGAAACTGAGATCTGAATTTTTTAAATGCACACACACACAACGTATTGAACATCTGTGTCCTTTCTAAGTGCCAGTTGAAGCTGGAGTACGAGCTTTTAGACCGGAACTATTTTATGCAGTGGAAGTATACACTCTGTAGCCTTCCTTCCAATGACAGGTTAAGTTTGCCCCGAGTATAGTAAATGCCAGATAGCGAGGGACGAAATTGTATATCTGGGGTTGAAAATCACTCCCCACGGCTTATTTACGGATAATGAAAAAATTAGGCCTATTGTTGACTTTCCTCGGCCTAAAACAGCAAAAGAACTATCACGCTTTCTGGGAATGACCGGATGGTATCAGCAGTTCGTCCCCGCTTATGCTACAATCTGTGAGCCATTGTATGCTTTAAAACGTAAATACAAGGAGTTTGTTTGGACACCTGAGGCTAACGCTGCATTTGAAACACTGAAGTCTGCGTTGACTCAGCCTCCTGTGTTGGCTTTCCCGGATCATACTAAGGAATTTGATATTTATACTGACGCATCCGGAGTTGGTCTTGGTTGCGTTTTGTCACAAGCTGGGCATCCAATAGCTTTTGCGTCTCGTACTTTAGCCAAAGCTGAACGCAATTATTCAGCTACGGAACGTGAATGTCTTGCTGTTGTGTATGCTCTTAATAAATTTCAATGTTACCTTAACGAATTGACAGTTAACATAATTGCGGATCATTCTGCCCTTCAGTATTTGAATTCTGCTAAGCACCTATCTCAAAGACTTATGAAGTGGGCTCTGAAGTTACAAGACAGCAATATCAAAATTTCGTATCAGCCAGGTCATAAGAATCAATCACCGGACGCATTGTCTCGCGTTCCGATTACTGGGGTCCCCACAGAAACTACTCCGGGATGTCAGCCTTTACTTCTAATAGGTGATATAACATCCAGAGAGCAGATAATGGCAGAATTAATAAATGATCCAGATTTTGGGGATATCTATAATTTTTTGCTTGCGGGTTCGCCCCTACAAAGTAATCCTTCTCTGGCTGGAAGGTCACAACATTTTGAAGTAATAGAGGGTCTTCTTTACTATACAAAATCTAGGACTACTAGGGCAGAGTTTCGCCCATGTATTCCGCGAACCCTTAGAATGGCCCTTTTAAACGAATTTCATGACAAACCTCTTGCAGGCCATTTAGGTATTCGCAAGACCCGTTGTAAATTGCGGGATGTTGCCTATTGGCCTGGCATGTACCAAAGTGTGCTCGCATACGTTCAATCATGTCACTTGTGTCAGATTAATAATTACCGTAATTTAAGACCGGCCGGTCACTTGAAATCTAGTTCAAGTTCTCATGTGTTTGACATTATTTCAATAGATTTATTGGGACCTTATCCTTTATCTGTTAAAAACAAAGCTCGTTACGTTTTAGTACTAACTGATAATTTTTCTAAATGGGTTGAAGTTTTTCCCATTAAAGCCGCTACGGCAGAAGTTATTTGTAATGTATTAGTTAATGAAGTATTCTCTAGATATGGTGCACCTAATAAAGTAGTTTCGGATAATGGTCCCCAATTTATTTCTGACATTTTTGAAAGAATGTGTGCGAGACTACACATTAAGCATAAATTCATTTCCCCATATCATCCCCAGAGTAATCCTGCGGAACGCGTAAACCGCACGCTAGTGAAAATGATTGCTACATTTGTCATGGATCATCATGAAAGATGGGATGACCATTTGGAGCTTTTTCGTTCGCCCTCCGCTCGTCTGTCCACGAATCTACTAAAATTACTCCTGCAGAACTTTTTCTGGGTCGCAAAATTAAAACCCCTTTTGAAAATTTAACGGGGATTATCGACGAACTAAACCAGCGACCAACTCCGCAATCAGTACGAATCATGGCAGAAAAAGCTCGTGTTGCAATGCTAGGAGCACAAGCGGCTCAAGCAAGATATTATAATACTAGGCGTAGGGAACCAGATCTTGTCGTTGGAGATCTCACTCTCGTGGAAACGCACTTCCAGTCTTCTGTTTCTCATACTTTAGTGAAGAAATTTGCACCCAGCTACGAAGGTCCATATCGGGTGGCAAATGTGTTTGAAAATAACATTGTTCTGGAAAAACCTGACAATCAATTTCAATACGTACACGTTGCTCATGTCGCAAGTATCATGAACGAAATATCGATTTTATAATCAATCCTACTCAACCTTCTGTTCCACAGACTCAAGAGTCTATATCTCACGATCAACCGCCAGAAATTTTGGACGAACCAACAAACATTTTTGAAGAATCTCCAGTGATTTTTTCTTCACCCTCCCCTCCTCAAGACGGGTTTCCAAACACGCAACCTGATTCTCCCATGAGACGAAGGCTCGAATCAAGTTCTTCGAATACTAGTATCGTTCCTTTCCCTCCAACCATTGCCAAGACTATTGCTGCGCCGTTTCCTGATAACTCTGCACCAACACAGGCTCCTACTTCCTTGAATACCTCGTCAGAAAGTATTCCTATAGGCAAAAATAAACATCGCCCTGCACGACCACTAAATTACAGCAGCGACTCAGAGGCTTCGGACATTTCTGATTTATCAGTTATGGACAATAATTTGACTATTACAAACCGTCCAGTAACACCAAAAGCTGGTCAAAAACCTAACTTGTCTCCCCAATCTGCTTCGCCGCAACAGCGACGAAGGCAGAGATCCTTGCATCCGCCCGGGTTTCGCCCCTGGAACCTACGCTCAGGGCAAACAGGGCCGATGCCTGCTGCTACTCTCATGCCACGAGGGCGTAAGCGAAAGCAAACGATGTGGCCGGAGCCACGTCCGTCCAAAAGAATACTGGAAGGACACCACGGGCCCCAGCACAAAGGGACTCCATATCAAAAGCCTGGGGAGCCCGTTCCTATCAGCTGCAAGGATTTCCGGACCGCCAGACTTCGGCCGTTCCTGATCGACGGACTTCAGCCGTTCCTGACCGTTCCTATCAGCCGAAGGGATTTCCGGACCGCCAGACTTCAGCCATTCCTGACCGTTCTTATCAGCCGCAGGGATTTCCGGACCCACAGACTTCAGCCGTTCCGGACCGACGGATTTCAGCCGTTCCTGACCGTTCCCGTCAGCCGCCGGGATTTCTTGACCGACAGCAGACCGATGTTCCAGATCCATTCAAATTGTTGAAGCGCACTACGCCACCTGAATTTACCAGTCCGATTACGCCTGGAAAACGTTATCGTACTAGAGTTTTTTATGCGTCCTCGAGATAAGCAAGTTCTCGTGGACAGGTTCTTTTCTTAGTTTGTTGTTTTTCCTGCACGACCAGTTGGCGTGTCAGAATTTCTTTTTTTCGTGTGGGCCTATGCATTCTTTTTTTGTGTATATATGTGTTTTTTTTATATTTCTTCTATGTCCATCTACTAATCCAAATTTTTTTTATATATCTATGTGCTTAGGGGTAAAATAATAAAATTGTTACTGTTAGGCAGCTCCAGGCAATCTTCGCTGCTGATACAGTTGGTATGTATTCAACGAATGATGAGAACGTAATTTGAAATTAAAAAAGTGATTCCTGCTAGGCAGAATAAAAGGAAGGTATGCCGATGCAGGTTTGTTTTGTTCAAAAATACAAGTTTCACAGACGAATACAGATTTCTTGATTTTGTCATGCTAAGTTTGATATTGTAAATACTGCTGCCACCAAACAACAAAACAAAAAAGAGGTCGAGAAACGTCAATCAACGAAGTGTAAGACTAACACTCCAAAATTGATAGGTTTTTCGGGAAAAAAAAATTAAGGGGGAGATGATGTAACGTATACTCTAGATTCACTTTCCTTTTGATTTTTACTATCTCTGGTTATTTTATTTTTCTATGTAAATTATCTTCTTACTGAACGAGATGTTATTTCACCCGCTGAATGAGATCTGGCAATGAGTGTAAGTCATGACGTGGTGGTAGCCAGTATAAATAGGCGCGTTCAGCAATATCTAGGGAGAGCGTTTGTTGTTGTACGGAGAGCGTTTGTTGTTGTACGGAGAGCGTTGGTTGTTGTACGGAGAGCGTTGGTTGTTGTACGGAGAGCGTTGGTTTATGTGAAGGAGAGAGTTTGTTGTTGTTGTATTGAGAGCTTCGTTCTATGTGATTAGTTTGATGCTTCATTATTGTGAAACGAGTTGTGTGTGTGCGTTGGATGATCAAGAGTTACATAATAAAAGAGCTTTTCGTAAGTACGTCTTTCTCAATTCATAGTTTTTGTCAGATCTCTGTCTGGCTGTTAGGTTTATGTCATTAGTTTATTACTATTAACAACCAGCGTTAAGAATATATTCATCCTAATTACTGCTACAACATTACTACCAGTTATAAGTTTGTTCAATACTATTACTACACTACTAGCAGGAGACTTTATTCATGATCTTAATTAACTAGTAACAACAACCATTTGAATTCACTATTAGAAGCTTAGTACAAGCATATAATTCAGTAGCCGAAGCATTATAAAACATTACTAGCTCAGTAGTTAAAAGCTTTATTCATTATAATTAGCTTAGCTGGTAAAGAGTTTATTCATTATAGACATTACTTCAAAGATAATGCAAACTGTTCATGTGTATCTTGATCGCAAAACGTTCAGAAAAGCATAGTAAGTTAGAACCCTTAAATTAGTAACTTTTTTAACTTTTTCTTGAAGATGCTGGATAATGAATAATTTCATCAGATTAACTTGAGCTCCTGGAGGAAAACTTTTCCAAAAAGGAAAAAAAATATTGAAAGGATTGCCGGAGATTTAACTTTCAAGCATGACTCATATTACCAAAAATAATTATAAACCTCTATCATTTTAAAAAATTTTAACTCTTGATCAACGAATTCAAAACCATTACAAAAATTTTTAATCACTCTGAGGCTGTCAAAATTTGTCTGCGGAAGTCAGAAATTGGTCTTAAAGCTGATAAGTACCTCAACATTGTGTTCTGTTGTACAAAACTTTTCCGACTTATATAATTATTCGATTTGACAAGTTTTGGAAGGTGGGTATTACATATCAAAATTTGAAAAAACATATTTTTTTGATCCTTACTAATGGACATTCACCATTGGTGACTGAATTATGGACAAAATGTTAAGAGGAAAAGTACGTAAGAATATTTTTATTCATGGTTACTTTCCACATTTTTAGTTAAGAGCCCAGCGCAGAGCCGTAGCTTGGGGGCCGCGCCTACCCTGAAAAATTCTGAGACTCCACCTAAGAAATACTCAACGTACGCGGTAATAATTACCATATTCCATATTTGAATAAAATATTCAATATCACATTTCAAGTTCTACATATCGATATGACTGAGAGAAAAAGCAAGAACATCAGCTGATTCAAAATCATGGCCGCCGAGCCATTCACATGGAAATTGGAAATTTTTAGACTCTGAGGTGGTTTTTCAAAAGCTTATTTAAAACACAGCAGTACACTCCGTGGATAATTTGTCGCTCTGACGTCCATGATAAACTTTTGCAACTGTACACTATGTGCCCGTCTATTTTCCGTTGTAACAAACAATTACTCATTTCTTAAATGCCTTTGAACGTAAACCCGCATATAAACTGAAGCTCCAGACGGACGGAAATCCTCGATAAATCCGGGGATCGCTAAAACCATTATGGAGTGTCGTAAAAATAGGCATACGTGACAATATGCATATATGATTATATTACATATCCATATGTATCATAACATATGGCAGCAGTTTGTCACTATCTTCTAGCTCTTCAATGATGGCTACTTATTTCGTTTACGGAGAAGAGTTTTATCTTAGACGTTTTATCACTTATAAAAGTTTAAGATTTCCTACTTGACGGCTACGTGACTCTGACCGCTGTTTAGCAACACAAGCAAAAGCAGCACCGCTTTTATCAAAGCAAATCTCACTTGAAGGGTGAAAGAGGCAATAGACACATTTCTAGGAATTCTTATCAACAGTTTATCCTCAAGCGACATCCCCATTTCATTATTCCCCTATTCTCCTCTGCAGTCGTCGCCCAGAAATCGACTAATACATGTGCATGAATCCCACCATCCGCCGCCCCGGTGGCGCAGTGGTCTTAGGCGCTGGCCTCTGATCATTCGTCCGTAAGGGGTCCGGGTTCAAATCGCCCGGTCGGGCATGGATGTTGTGTTTGTCTTACGGCACTGGCTCTCTCCCTTCCCTGGAACCACTGACCCTAAATTAGGGACGGGCGACTGCTTATATCCCATTGAGTTGCTCACGGTGGTCGTTAAACCTCCAATCAAAAAAAAAAAAAAAGTCCCACCATCCTCGTTTTCTCAAAATTGTATATTCCCTTGGAGTGGGTGGTGGAGATTCTCTTGCACAACTCACTTGTTGGGCATTTGTCGTACTCCATTCCATTGCTTTCCTATCAACATTCTTTCACTTTCTTTTTCTTTGGGGATTTAAATACCACCTTGAGCAACTCAGTGTACTATAAGCAGGGAGAGAGAGAGAGAGAGAGAGAGAGAGAGAGAGCCAGAGGAAGGGAGACAGCCAGTGCCGTAAGACAAACACACCATCCATGGCTCATCGGTATTCGAACCCATAACCATCTCTGGCGAATGATCAGAAATCAGCTTTTAGACCACTGGGCCACCAGGGCAGCCACATCTTTCCCTAGCACTAGCACATCAAGATTCCACTTGTGCTGTTACAATTTCGTCCTGAATGCCACCATTTACGTTCCTTCATTCTAGAACAGTGCACAGCTGGTTTTCTCTGCCTCGTCAAGTATGGAATTTCATTCAATTTTGTTGCTTTGCTTGTTAAAATGGATCATCTCAGTATTTCTTTCCCTCATTAAATTTAAGCTTTGAAGTTCTTGTTTTTCTCCTAAAATTCCGAATCTCGCAAAATGCGGGCTCGTTATAAGCAAGTTCTACTGTACTTAAATCCTGCTATCCTGCTACATACTGTAGAAAAGGGGACTGTACGGATCTTACGAATTATAAACTTTTCAGACTCATACCAATTTACAAAATCAACGTCAAGGTACGGTCACATAGCTTGACTGTAACACGGCTCAACCAAGTGGACAAGCTTGATTCAAGAGTGAAAATGTGGATCGTATCCATGTATCGAGAGAACAAAGAGTAGAGAGCAAATGAGTATATATGCGTGTTATGTATGGCTTTTATTGATTATGAAAAGGCTTTTGATCCCTGAAAACATCAGCAGTTATAATATCTTTGAAATCATGCGGTATTGAAGATGCATAAATTAAGAACATCTACACATATATACAGGGTGTCCATAAATGAACTATACAACTTCAGTATACTATTGAAAAAAAAACTACAATAAATAACAACTTGCTTTTAATGCCAAAACACATGGTAATTGTGAAAGTTTTTTTATGAAAATGTCAGTAGGTCTTCCCGTGTGCTCCGTTGTTTGCTCGTAGGATGTCTAAACGATAGTCCAGTTCCACCCACGTACGCTGCAGAATCCCAGGTGTAACAAGAAGGAAGGCTGAGCTCAGTGGTATATGCAACCTTTTTCTTGTACACAATGCTTTTAATAAAGACCCAAAGAAAAAAATCGCATGGGGTAATATCAGGAGACGAGGGAGGGGGGCATGCTGTCGGACACCCACGTCCAATCCAACTGCCTGGAAAATGGTGATCTAAATATCTGCGTACATCAAAAGACCAGTGCGGTGGCGCTCCATCTTGCTGGAAAGTGAAGTCTTGAATATCCTGTAGGTGTGAAACTGCTAATTGTTAGAACATGTCCAGATACGTTATGCCAGTAACGGTTGGTTCAGCGAAGAATGTCTGTATTGGCCTAATGTCTTCCATTAGGCCAGCACAGACATTATCCTTCAAGGTGTTACGACCACATGGAGATTTCCCGTGCCCCAGATTCGGCAGTTTTGTTGGAGATTTTGACTCCACAAACTAAAACACACACGCTGCTTTCTCCACTGGGAAAGCCATATCTGTTGTATTCCGTGTTTCACGAGATTTTTCATTCTATTAGACATCTGGCGCCATCTACCATCTGATTTAACAAACTTTAACACTTGCCACGTCTTTTGACGTTAAACGTAAATTTATTTCTATAGTAAATTTTTATACTGAAGTTGTATACTTCATTTATAGACACCCTGTATATCACCTTAAAACAGAATTTCTGTGCTTATTAGATTTTAATAAACAATCTTGTATTAGATAAAAATTAATGTAACGAAGTAAGTAAAATCTATCTGGTCTCCTTTGCATTACTAATAGCCTCCTCCTCAAGAACTTATCAGTAGCTACTGCTCTGGCTCAGCACCGCACAAAAGCAAGTAACATGCTATGTTACAACCACGCATATGCCTTGCAGCAAGAATATCTGATTACAAAATTTCTAGACCTCCCAGTGCTCTGATACAACTATCTGCATTCCAGTTTTTTTTTCTCAGCATTCTTTTGAACAAAAAACACCAGCTTAACAACAACGCGATGGAGAATTCATTCCGTTCTTTGCATATTGTATTTCATTCTTGATTGTTTTCACTAATAAGTTCGGAAAATTTCTATTGAGCATGATTTCTGAAGCAATTACTTTTTTTGAACGAACATATCCAGTTCTGCAAGAAAAAAAAAGCGAAAGCCGTTGGAAAAAACTATGCACCTGAAACTCCAAACGTCCTCTGCGTCTATTCCATTCGGCAGTTCGGAGTCAGATAACGTATCGATATGGTTTCTATTAATGTAGCGACTGCTGGATAAAAAAAGGAGGAAAGACATTTCAGATTAAAACTGAAACTAATCTTTGCATTTTAATTTCAGCTGTGCTCACCAGTTTTGCCTGACAAAAAGTAAAGAAAAAAGAAAACTTCCATCTAAAGAATAGATCCTTTTTCCCTCATTTGTTATCCTGATGTCATCGAAGTTTCAGTTTCTGCAGTGTTTTTGAGTAATTGGCGCGCTCGTATTTTAGATTTAATTGACTGCAGAATGTTTACTTGTTTAGTACATTATTTCAGCTAACCCATCCTACCGAGGAAGCGGCGAAGCGAATGAGTAACACAGCAGGCATATGTGGTAATAAGGAAAGCTTAGGGATTGGTCAAATAATCGGACAGTTTCGTTCCGTGACTTATTTGGCGAAGCAAATAAGTCAAATAATTAGCCAGTTTCGTGTCTTGACTTCTTCGAGGAAGCGAATGAGTTACGCAGCAGATATACGTGGACAGTATGAGGAAAGCTTAGGGATTGATCAACAAATCTGAAAGTTTCGTTCCAACTGTTGGTAACCTCAGTTAAATGACAGCTGTATATGTAACACTGATGTTTGCTGGGAAAATATACACTTTGATCGCCTGCATGTTCTGCTAAGGTTAGTTACGTTATACAGACTGATTTAATTTGCAAATGTATTTTCTTGCTGGTGTAACATGCACTCTAATTTAACTTTCCTTTTTGGTTTCTGCTATGTAAATTTTGCTTGTTGTCTTTAAGCAATTAATAATCTTAACGCTACATTTTCTCTCTCGGTGAATGCTGGTTTGGCAACCTGACGTTAGGTCAAGAATGAATAAGGTATGTAAAAGATACTGATAACAATGCTGTTTTCTTTTATATTGACAGGAGATTAAAGAGAGATAATAGTGAGAGACGTTTGTATGGAAAGCAATTGTTACTAGCTTAATTGAATCTCTCAAGGTGAATGTCACGCTTCCTTTATTATTGAAGTCTCGATTTGCTGCCGAGTAAGTGAGACTTGAAAAGAATTTCGTGTTACGCGAATCTTCTGTATTCAGGTATTCAAGTGATAGTTAAGTACGAAGTGAAAATGTCTTAGGCCGACAGTGCCATTAATTATCTAATTAGATTTATATTGTTTAATTAAGCTATCCGGAGCACGAATTTAAGTTTTAAAATGAAGCCAAGTTTTGCAGTAGAATCACGATTAAGTCCGGAAGTGCTTTACAGTGAAATTACAGTTGAACCTCGCTACAACTTTTTCTCAAGTAAAATTAACGTATAATGAAGAAAAAACGTACAAACGAAACAGGGAAAGTTTTACATTAAGAAGAATTCAGAATTTTTGGACCTGCGACATTTTACGTACATTCACGGACAATGAAATTTGCGTATCTAGAAGAAAAAAATACAGGCTACACCCGCGAAACTTTGCAAATAGCAAAAGTGCGTGCTGGTATGCAAATGATCCACGTTTGGTGCGAGTGCGCATGACCGCACATCATGCGGTGGCGTTGCAAGGACGAACCGGTAGCTTTATAAACCGGTGTGTAGTCGATGCCCCATGAAAGCGAAAAGCACCGACCGACGCAAGAATAAATACAGAGTGAAAAGAATGCCGGGTAGACGCCAGAGACGTCGATTTACGCTATGTACGGACTTTGAGAGAGGCCTGATAATCCGGCTGAAAACCACAGGGTGATCGGCGTGCTGCATAGACCGCTACGTGGATCGTTCTGACCACACCGTCCGACTGTGTTGGGAGCAGTGGTCACGTGACGGCACTGACACACGGCGGAGCGGCTCCGGACGGGCCAGGAGGTCCACCGGTAGAGAGGATCGACGACCGTGCGTCAGGTACGAACGGATCTCACCGTGACCCGGTCGACTATACAGGCAGATGAAACGGCTCCTGTGTGCCCACGAATGGCAGCACACGTAAGGGGCGCTGGGATCGCAGATTCGCTTCTCGAAGCTTCGTGAAAGTGAATCTGCGATCCCAGCGACCTCTTACGTGTGCTGCCATAAATACTGGGATATAGCCGGCTCTGTGGGTAGTGGTGCCAGGCCAGAGCGATATGGAACACCACAGACTGGCGACGTGTGAAGTTTAGCGATAAGTGCCACTTAGTTTTGGGGACAGATGACCATTGTGTCCGGGTCAACCGCACAGTCCCAACGTCGATATGGAGCTCCACACCTCCCCCACTGCAGGTATTATGGTCTGGGGAGCCATTGCCTACGATAGCCGACCAGTTTTAGTAGTGGTAAGTGGATCATTGACGGGCCAGCGGTATTTGAATGAGATCCTACCGTCTCAGGTGCGCTATAACAGCAAGATAATGCACTCCCGCACACGGCTCGGGTTGCCCAGGATTTTTTACGTCATTTCCAGACACTTCCATGGCCTGCCCGCTCCCCGATCATGTCCCCTATCGAACATGTGTGAGACCAGTTGAAACGCCCGCTGCCGCCATGCCGCACTATCTGGGATTTTGAACACACCGTCCAACACGCGTGGGCCAGTTTTTCGCAGGACAACATCAGGCGTCTGTTCGCCTCCATGCCTGAGTGTATTGCAGCATGTATCGCTGCACGAGGCTGTGCGACGCGCTATTGAAGATAACTGGACTGCGTACCACAGTTCCCTCTGTAATTGTTCTGCAGCTCTGTTTTTGCCCTCATGTGCATCATTCATCTGTATCATTACGTCCATAAAATTTCAGTTCAATCCGATGATTCCTTCTTGGTGCGTAAATATCATTGTCCGTGAGTGTATAAATGATGAAAACGTATAAATAAGAAACTGATAAAATAGGATTCTTCTGTATGTTAGAGTTTTAGCTGTTGCATAAGCAAATAATAATATCTACAACCATTTAAAAACACCGAAACTCTAACAATGTACACGTAGTATCCGTGCACGTGATTCATTAGTTATACGCGTACCTTTTTACGAATACGAGCTGGACGATATGCCATGAAATTTCCAGGATCAACACTCATCGTTACATCATTCCGACGTGCAGCATTCTGATTTGCAAATTAAAAAGCTGTGTTGTCGTTGTTTAACTGCACTGTCAGAATCTAAGGCAATAGAATACGCAATCGCCTGATCTTAAATCGGGGTTAGCTCTAGGGATAGGGCAAAGATGGTGTAGGAGGATAAGTCGGACCTATACCTCATCGGGGACTTGAACCTGGACTCAACTCAGAAGAATATCCTGAAGCCCCCGCCTCGGACCACTCTGCCAACTGGGCGGCTAATGATGTACAAAACAGAGGGTTCATTGTTCTTCCAATATCCATCCATGTAGCCAAGCGGGTCACTTAAAGTGGATCTCCGGAAAAGGTTGTTGGAACGTCAAAAGCGCCGAGCACCAAACTGCACATCAAATGTTATCAAAAAGGAACTCTCAGTGGTTAGTAGTAAAACACTGTAATTCCAAGAAGGGCCTCTAGCGGCATGCGTCTCAATCAGTTGTGCACAGTATCATCTAACACATTCGTCCATTAAGGAGCACGTATATAGCTCATGTAAGCCAGTTGTTTCCTTGTTAAGCAAAATAACAGCCTACCTTCCAGGAAATAAATATTAACTGGCTGAAGACAAATGAAAAAATATGGCTACATTAGACGAGAAGCTAGTTTATTAGACATATACATCAACCCCATGAAAATTCCATTGAAAAATGGGTGAAACCAAAAAAAGACTAAGCAGACCTCAATGAGATAAATTGAGCTTTAGTCGGCCCCATTTTTTATTGATGCTTGTCTCACCAAAGTCTGAGTCTTCTACAAAGGAGAACTTGGGGCACATAGTTGCCACGCACAAAATCATCCGTGGGATTATCTTAGAGCCCAACCGGTCCCAATAAATCGTATGCTGACCACCGAAAAAGCTGTGCTCCCCTGTAAAATACTCAGCCCCTGGTTAAAGATGCGCAGTAAAGCCCAGCTTACCTCATAGAGTTATACTTAGTTACTTGTCCTTTAACCAGTTATTGGGTTCTCACGCGTTTTTAATCTTTAGGAATTTCGACTGTTCTTTAAGAAATTAATACACAGATAAATGAACAAATATATGAAGTTATTGCGTTGGGATGTTGCAAAGAACATTTAAAAATACACTTCCGGAGTGAGTCAGCCAGTCAGTTGTACTTTCAAAATAACATTACTGAAAACACGCGTGGACCACATTCCACTGTTGTTTTCTTTTACCGATACCCTGAGTAGACTACCCCCATTTACTTCCGCAGAAGAAGCGAAAGAAAATACTGTTTTCAATTATATATAAACACATTTGTTTATTTATAAAAAAATGTGCATTATGATCGAGAAATGCGAAAAAGAACAGCGTGAGGTCATGTTTCCCTTTCAGTGTTCTAAGCATGTGCTAAAATGACTTATTTCTGCCTGCCACGATAAGGTTGCTTTGAACGTGTGATGTAATTTAGACCTGATGGCATGTAAGCGTACAGCAAATCGTACTGCTTTGTTGCGGTCAAAACAGCGTTTATGTTAGAACTGTAATCGCAAACGAATATATTGTGTTAGGAGTAGTTAGCACTCACCGAAAATCTCCCACCAAAGAGTGAACACATGGGGTATCTGTTTCTAAAAGCCCACTAAAGCCTTTTAAGTGAAAAATTTCATACTTAATACGGCGTTGTAGAACACCTCTTATAAAACTTTGAAGTTGGTTCATCGTACATTACTGATGTATCAAGTTCTGTGTTTAGCATTGCTTGTCCTGCTGAATTATACTCATGTTTATATAAAACATAACACCTGAAAGGAGTCGAGCATTGACTTCGGTTTTTACAGGACACGTTCATTAGGCAATAAAAAAATGCATCTCGGTGTCATACGTACCAGGTGCGTCGATTTTGCCAATAATCGGTGTGGTCAGATCTGGCTTCTATGACCTGTTGTACGTGCTGAGGCATCGAATCAGATAATGTGTGAATGGCAACCTGTGGAATAGCCATCCAGGCTGTATTGACGCGCGTCCAAAGTTCATCAAGAGTTGTTGGTGGACGGTCCTACCCCGAGGCATCGAATCAAATAATGTGTGAATGGTGTCCTGTGGAATAGCCAACGTGACTGTACTGACCCGCTTCCAAAGTTCATCAAGAGTTGTTGGTGGACGGTCCTACCCCTGAGGCTTCGAATCAAATAATGTGTGAATGGTAACCTATGGAATAGCCATACAGACTGTATTGACTCACGTCCAAAGTTCATCAAGAGTTGTTGGTGGACGATCCTGCCCCTGAGGTATCGAATCAAATAATGTGTGAATGGTGTCCTGTGGAATAGCCATCCAGGCTGTATTGACCAGCGTCCAAAGTTCATCAAAAGTTCTTGGTGGACGGTCCTACCCCTGAGGCATCGAATCAAATAATGTGTGAATGGTAACCTGTGAAATAGCCATCCAGGCTGTATTGACCCGCGTCCAAAGTTCATCAAGAGTTGCTGGCGGACGGTCGTACAGCTGAGGCATCGGATTAAATAATGTGCGAATGGTGTCCTGTGGATTAGCTATCCAGGCTGTATTAACCCGCGGCCAAAGTTCATCAAGAGTTACTGGCGGAGAGTCGTACACCTGAGGCATCGAATCAAATAATGTGTGAGTGGTAATCTGCGGAATAGCCATCCAGGCTCTATTGATCCGCATCCGAAGCTCATCAAGAATTGCTGGCGGACAGTCGTACAGCTGAGGCATCGAGTCAGATAATGTGTGAATGGTGTCCTGTGGAATAGCCATCGAGGCTCTATTGACCTGTGTCCAAAGTTAATCAAGAGTTGCTGGCTGTCTCTCGTACCTCTGTACCTGTCGTTTGAGCATGACCTAAATATTTTCAATGGGAGATAAATCCGTAGATCTAGTATGCCACGGCAGAAATGGAATGTTTTTATCCGTTAAGAAGGCAAGAGTTGTAGCTGCAACATGCGGTGTGACATTGTACTGATGAAGTATGGTTCCGGGGACGTCCTGCATGAACAGAAGGGCGACCGGCGTAGAATATCATAAACGTAACTGGCACTCGTTATTAATGGTGGTACGGATTCTCACGCTAGGTGATCCGCTTTCGTATGCGATTGTACCTCAGAACATAATGCCTCGTGTTGGTGCGGTATGCCTGGTGCGAATACACTCTTCCCGATGCCTCTTCCCTTGTCGGCGGCGGACACAGAAGCGACCATCATTTTTGCCTCACCAGAAGTGTGTTCCGTCCGGAAACCCGATACTATGCCTCTCGTCGCAGCATTCCCTTCGTTCGATGTGCCAGTCCGTTGCTGCGGTGTCAAAGGTGTCCTAAGGTGAGGCATACGAGCCTGCAGTCCAAACTGTAATAACTGGCGACGTACTGTTACAGGTGAGATGGGAGAATGCGTCACAGTTCGCCACTGCAGTGCCAACGCCGTGATGATGCAGAACGGTGATTCAAAGATATCCTCATGAGATGACGGTTGTCCCTCGCCGTTTTCTGTAAGCGACGTCCAGAACTTTCTCTTCGTGTCTTGCGCACTTCGTATCATTCCCGGCACACTATTGTCACGTCGGACACCTTGCTCTCCACACGACGGGCAATCTCTGGGAGGGAAGTATTGTAGCCTCTCAGGCCGATAATGTGACCTCTGTTGAACTTGCTGATGTGACTGTACGACTATCTGTCTTACACGACCACCAGCCATTCTTACCAACAATGCTGACCAAGCACCTTAATGCCGGCTGAGCCACGCGGCACTATAACAGAAAAATGGCCGGTTTGCAGTCTGTGACGTTGCGCGATCTTATTTGTCTTGACGCAGTACACATGTACATATGATGTCGAATAATTATTTCAGCGATATTGCCTGATCAGCATATCATGTAAAAATCCAAGTCTTAGCTCGACACTTTTCAGGTGTTTTATTTTTTATGAAATATACTAGTAATAAATCAAATCGCCTGTGATCTGTTTTCCCAAATCTTTTATGGTTGTTGCTGGACACAGCTATTTTGAGAAATTCCGAATCCACAAAATAAAAACTAATTGTTAAAGGAAACTCTCTTTGCTATCAGGAAAACGCCCATACACTGAGACGAGTTGTTTGCCATACATGGAACGGAGGTAAACAGCGTTTGACTGCATTAAGACGCAGTATAAAGTTTTAATTACATTTAAAGCTGTATGTGCAAGGTTAAATTGTAGCTGAAAGAGCATTTCTTTATTATACTTTAATTGCTCGCCTGGATCGTGTCTACATTAAATATCGTACTGAATTTTGTGAACATATGCATATATCACTTATCGACATAAATATCAAATCGGCCAGTGCAATGGATCAGCGAAACGACTGAAGTTATCATTTATCTGTTTATCATTTCAAAAAGTTCGCCAGTCCTGAAATTGGTGTCAGTAATTATAGGATTGTAATCATGGGACTGAATCGGTGGCTATTAAAGAGACAGTGGTCCGCAAAATTACCGTACACAAGGGACTATCCAAAATTGATTGATGGAATGAATATCCTTTCCGAAGCGCCTGCAGAAGCAAAAAGAAATTTCCTAGAAAGGTACAGATATATAGTGGAAACGCTACTTTCGACTTATAGTATATATAAACTTTATGTTTGTTTACTAATATTTTATATTGTTTGAAATAATACAGTTCAGTAAATGAAATGAAAGTTTTCCACATTCAGTTACTTTTCATATCCGAATTATTAGTGATTTTATGCTACGTTGTTATTTCATACATTCCCCTTTTCGTTTTTGTTATTGTTCTTTCTGGTCTTCGTTGGCATTTAACGGGTAATTTTCTACAAAGTGTGTGAAGTTCCGATCCTTCTCCGTCGCACTCTTTGACAAACAGGTTTATACACGTATTCACAAAATCAGAAACGAAATCCCTTTGCGGTAAAACATCGTCTCAGTAGTTCAAATAGTTTAGTATATCTACGCTCTGTTTCCATATTAATAGTAATAATAATAATCAAAAACCAAAAGCTGCATATTACGCAAAATAGATAAATTTAGATATATGCGATTGATGACGGAAATATGTAGATCATATGATGAGAACGAAGATAAAAGATTCATGGGAAGAAAGAAAGACTTTGGAGGCTGAATCCTGTTGTCTGCAGTAAAAAAACATTGAAACAAAAAGCCACAAGAAATAAATAAAAAGAAAGGAAAGAGCATATTTTTAAAGCTATTGAGTGGAGAAAGTTGCTTTCGGGAACGGAGAATGGATAATTAAGAAGCGTCGACAAAATAGATTATTTAGTACAACGATGGTCTCTTGTAGATGAGTGCGAAGAAAATCTTAGGACGGAAACTAAGAAATGAGGGTGTTACAGCTGAAATGGAAACCCACAGAACATTAATTGAAACCATCGAAAAGAAATAACGAAGATATTGTAGACATATTAATCGCAAAAATATCTTAAAATGATTCTGGAGTGGACTAGGAAAGGAGAGAAAGATTAAAAAATTATTCAGTGGGGGAGTAAAGCTTGCAATCGAATAGCGAAACGTGAAAGGCAAGTCTGTGAAAACTAGTTTGAGCGAAGAAAGATTTAATTAATTTCATGCCTTATTTTGTGTTACAAAAATCAATTACTTCGTATATTCACATAAATAAAACATTAAGATCTCATTAATTTGCAATTTAATAAATATCTCACGTCACATTTTGATGTTTTAGATAGGTTGCATAAGTTCGAACAAAGATCTACACGAAATTGAAGCCCTGTACGAGTTTTGTCAAATATTGATGAATTAAGATTTGCTTTCATCGGGGTTTTACGTTAAATATTCTTTTAAGTTTAATAGTGTGGTTATGGCTTTAAAATATTGCCGAAACATGTTCTTTATTTTAAGAAAATACTGTTTTAAAAATCCTCAGCAACCTCACGACTCTTGAACAATCGTGAACTGAGAATAACTTGTGTTTTTTGAAGGAGATCATACGCGCAGCTAAATGAGTTCTTAAATCGATAACGCTTATAGAAAGGAATTCACTATTCTGAAAGATGTTCTTCATTGCGAAAAACGGAACTCACTTCTAAAATGACGTACAGATTCTGTTGCAAGGAACTAAATATCACACATGTAATGAGTAGCTGTTGTTTTGAATTACTACCCTATCGTTGTTAGGCGAAATGTTATACTTCTTAATTAGTCTTCGTATAGATAATAGTGATAAGACTGACTTTTGTTTCTGTTCAGAACGCTTACGTCCCCTGGTGGCCCAAATTAGGCGCGTTTCATATTACGTTGCAAGAAACGGAATATATACATTTGTAATATTCGTCTTTGCTGTGTAACTTGAAACAGGTCTCATTTGTACTTCGTTGCGAAACTGCATTTCCTACATATTCTTTCCTTAGGAAACGAAACTAAGGAAATAAGTTTTTCGTATATATTCCCGTGCACACTTATCGACCAAATAATAACTAAAGATTAAATTAGCATGCTGCAGGACATATAAAATAAAACAAGCATATTTCTGTCTGCCCAAGCAGATGACTTTTTATTAATTTATTTACTATGGGTTTTAGCACGTCTTTTGTAAAAAAAGATCGTGCTTATGTTATCGGTTTGTCCGTCCGACCGTCTGTACCCACGATATCTCTGCAACTATTAGCTCAATTTGAAAAATTCTTTTTGCGTTGGTAAGCTTGAAATATGCGAAAGATGATCAATTATTTCTGTTTTTTCTTACGATGTACAATTTCGCCGCTAGAGGGCGTAAATGCAGTCATGTCGAATTCAAAAATACGTTTTATTCCACATATTTGCTTCTAAACATCCGATTGAAAAAAATCATTTATTTTTCGATTCCATTTATGTCGAAGAGTATTTTAGATATAGTTACTTTTTCAAATTACGCATAGATTTCCGCTAGGGGACGTAAAAGTAAATTACATTTTTCCAGATAACTCTTCTTCTAAAACTCCGATTTAAATTTTTTTCTTCAGCGGATACATCTCCTGATGGAAAATGTTTTGCATATAATTCATATTTTTGGTAATGAATACTTTGGACACCAGGGGACGTAAGCGGTAATTTTTGATTCTGATGTATTTGCCATCAAATCCGATCTAAAATATCGATTGAAAAAATTCTTTCGTGGACTGATGCTACTCACATCGATAAACCTTTTCGGAATATCTTCTCCTTAAAATATTCCACAGTTTCCCCGCCAGGGGGCGTTGATGTATATCTTATTCTTGTCAATATCTCTACTTCTAGGAGACCGGTTGGAAAAATTCCTTCTTTGTTGGATAGTGTTTCCAGTGTGACATGTTTTTCATATATTTCAAAATTTTCAAGTCATTCATAGACTTTCCGCTAAGGGGCGTATAGATAAATTGCTTTCCCCTATATCTCTGTTTCTAAATCTTCGATTTGAAAAATTCTTTCTGCACCGGATACAGCTCCTCATGGGACATCCTTTGCACGTAATTTCCAATTTCTGGAAAAAATATTTTCGCCACCAGGTGGCGTAAGACTCAATTTCCGTTTCTGATGTATTTGCAGCAAAATATGAGCTCCTAAAATCTCGATTGAAAAACAAGTCGTTTGTTGACCGATACTACTCATGTCGACAAACCTTTTAGGAACATTTTCTTCTTGAAATATAGCATGGTTTCTACGCCAGGGGGCGTAGATGTATATTTTATTTTTGTCAATATCTCTACTTCTAAGAGTCCGATTTGAAACATTTCTTCTTTGTTGGATAGTGTTTCCGATGCGAAATGTTTTTCCTATAAATTCAAAATTTTTAAGTAAATCATACACTTTCCACTAGGGGGCAAAACGGTAAATTGCGTTTTCTGCGTTATTTCTGCTCCTAATACTCCGATTTGAAAAATTCTTCCTGTATCGCATACAAGACCTGATGGAAAATATTGTTCACATAATTTCTAATGTTTGGTAAAGAATGGTTTGTCCACCAGGGGGCATAATTGTTAATTTCTGCTTCTGATAAATTTGTAGCAAAATATGGAATCCTGAAAACTTGACTAAATTTTTTTTTCTTGGACCGATACCGCTCATATGGATAAACCTTTTGAGAATACTTTCTTCCTAAAACAATGCATGGTTTCCCCACCAGGGGAAGTAAAGTCACATCTTATTTTTGACGATATCTCTGTTTCTAAGAGTCCGATTTGAAAAATTATTTCTGTGTTGGAGAGCGTTTCCGGAGCGAAATGTTTCTGATATAAATTCATGTTTTTCTTAACGCAGAAGTCTGCAACCAGAGGGTGCAAGTTCACGATTCCGTTTACAACAATATCTCAGAGATTAAAAACCTGATTGAATAACTTCTTTCTTCCGTCAGATACTATTGTTTTCCATACCGGTTCCATTGACTTTGAATAGCTTTGATAAATTTAATTTGCGTCAGAACGGATTCAAAAGACGTGCTTATTACACCCGAAAGTTCGGTGTCATCTTTCTTGTTTCCGGTACATTCAGAAGATCAGCACAGCATTTCATTTTTGTTTTGTATCACTGTTCAAGTTGAAGCTGTGAAGGAAAATATTCCAAAAAGAAACCAGAAGTGAAAGTGAGTGACACACGCGCATACACGTGCAGATATGAACACACATTAACCTAAATTTATCGTGTTAAACGCTATGCAGACATTACCATACAAAGGCAATTGAATTCGACTGAGATTTTTTTTTTGTTCTTCTTCTGTGGTTCTGTCCACTAATACATGGCCATCTAGTTAGGATGTCCAGTATAAATTACATTTGTGGAATTTTACTTCACTTCGCTCCTCGGAAATACTTCTTGTAACAAATGTCTTCATTTGAATTTCATGACTTTCACTGTCAACAGACCGAAATTCTCATGCTTGAACAAATATCATTCTCTGCCATCCATTGACCTGGATACACTATACCTTTGCATCCGTGGACGAACACTTCTAGAAAGATCAACTGTGGCTGTATCTTGAACATCAGTTTGGAATTCTTTACCTTCAAAATCAGTAAATGTCCAAAGCTATTCAAAGCACACGTAACTTAAATTATCAAAATCGAAAGAAAAGTGGAAGCATATTGAAACTTTACGTGCTGTCTAAAAATGTCTGTGTGCCGTTGGGACGTTATTAGACATCTTGGAATCGTTGTGATAAAAATGTTCTTTAATGTGTATCAAGAAATACACGGTTGTATCAGAATAATATCACCACCCCCGGAATCATAGTGTGCCCGCCCATGCGCGTCACATAGGAACGGGATCTATTCCGTTGCTCTTATGCGTCATAACTTACGTAAAAATGCATGCTTCGATTTCGACAAAACTTTATGATGTTGTTCCGGAGACATACTGAACCGGTTCTGTTGAATATCATCGAAATGGGGTCAAAGGTCAGGGCACAGGAGCGAGATTTATTCCACAGCCATTATCCTCATAACATGAGTAATTATTTCTGGTATGTTGGAAAGCGTATCATAATCAATGCATTGCATGATTTTACTAACTTGTCTTTAATTTCATTGCTTTCCTTGAGCTTGCTTTACGATATATCTACCGCATGTAGACAAGTGTTTTATTATTACTTAGCTGACTATATTTTTATTTATTTCTGCCTCAAAGCTTTGTTTCAAAGAATCAGAATGAACATCAGATATGTGTCGACGCATTCGAATATTAGTGGCGAGATTGAGAATGCCGTGTGGTTACTGGAGTGACAATTTTTCAGTTTTCTGCTAGAAATTATGATGAAGAAAAGGAAATAATTAAAAAGGCTAACCTACTATTTCGTAAGAAAATTAAGAAAAATCTAAAAATGTAGTCAGTAACTTTTTACGATTCTTACTATTTCGTGGTTTGGCTGCAAAAAGCGAACGTACCCGTAACTTCTACTTTTCTAGAAACAAACGCTTCTACCAAATATATTGTCCATCCTTTGCGCAGTTTCAGTCTCAAAACAACGCCATGAAATATCTCTCGGACATGATAGATGATTTGATTCAGTTTGAAAAAATCGAATAAAATTTTATTGCGCTCAGGGTTTGAGAAAAACATAAAGAAGCGCAACAAAGCCGTAAAAAAATAACCGATATTTTTTCTGCATCTAAATCGAAGCAGTCTTCTGTCCAGGCAAGCAAGATGTACTATTCAGAGACCAATGTGATGCCGAAGATTCTGAGAATGAAATAACTACTACTCTAATAACACGCAGTTACAACACGGTTTTTCTGCATTACACTCCATTTTTACTGTAAAATGTTTTTGAAGAAAATCGTAAAAATCCTTCTTTCTACGATTCTGTTACGGAGCATTTTGCTGCAAAAAAGCACAGCCGCATCGTTGTGAAATACACTGCCTGACAGAGAAAATGCCGCACCATGAAGGAATGCTTCAAAACAGATCAAACTGCACACACATATTGCCAAGTAGGTCCTGAACAAATAATTTCATTGTCACATTCAGACTAGGCTCCAGTGGCCGAATATACAAGATGATTAATAAGGAGTCTGGCCCCCATTTTGGGTGATACAGCGTTGAATCCGACGCAGCATCGAGTCAATGAGAGTCCGAATAGAGTCCTGGGGCATCGTGAACCATGTAGTGCTGTTCCGAGTCCACAGTTGATCTTCATTTTGAGGAGATGAGAGGGTACTCAATTGACGTCCAATCGTGTTCCACAGATGCTCGATGGGCGAGAGGTTAGAGGATCGTGTTGGTCACGGAAGCATCCGCACACCGTGTAAAGCATTCAGGCTGATCCGAGCGGTATGCTTCCGGGCGTTATGCTGTTGAAAAACGGCGTTTGGGATGCTCTGCAGATACGGTAGTGCCACAGGCTGCAGCAGCTCGTCAACATAGAAGCATGCCATCGATTTGTCCGTAATGCGTACCAGCGGTGTGCGGCTGTTAGCGCTGATAGCGCCCCACACCACGATTCCACGCTGCCGGGTCGTGTGGCGCTCGACAATGGCGGATGAATCCACGCCCGTTGGTCACGTCGCCTACAGACTCTCACACGGCGATCATTCGTGGTGACGCAGAACCGCGATTCGTCGCTGAACACCACACTGCTTCATTAGGCACCCCACGCAGCTCTGGAGCGACAACACGCCAAGCAGTGGCGACGATGGCTCGCTGTTAATGGTAACCTTCGCAACGGACGGCTGGACAGCAAACCGGAAGCAGCCAATCGGGGCGACACTGTCCGCGTCGGTATCGGATCATCTAAGCTTTCCCGTACACTCCGCAAAATGTCGCCCGTTGTGGCCTGTGGATCCGCAACGGCATGACGTCAGATGCGACGACCGGTGAGCTCGGACTCCAGTCTCCGTGCCCCGGTCTTCCTACAACGATGTTGCATAAATCCTTTCTGGGACCACTGTCTTCAAATGCGACCGACGGTTGTGGCATCACGTTGCGTTTCTTCCGCAATACGACGCAAGGACCATCTGGCGGTACGAAGGGCTACGATGAAACCTCTCGTGAGCTCATCCGTTTGACGAAATCGCGTACGACGGCATCTTAACGGCATTGGCACCCTTTCTTCGTTCTCCAGACACTGTTACGGCAGAACCACTCACTTCTTGCAGCGGTGACGACGTCTCGACTGATGGCCTCACGGGCTATTTGTCCGCTTATATCACGCGTGCCGTTCGTGCGATTGGCCTGCAATTGTATACCTTGTAGGTGAGCACCCACCCTGCAATTTACATGGCGCTGTTTTCACGTCTTCGTATTGTGCCATTTTCTCTGTTAGGCAGTGTATATAAAAAAAGTAATATCTCTCTTTCCCGTCCTTTCAATTTATTTTTTCCATTTTCAGATTCTTTCAGTAGGAAATGATCATTGCATTTCTTGTGTTAAAAATACGTGGTTGTGTTCGATAATGTTCTAGAGATAAAGTTTATGTCAATAAAAGTGGTGAGATTTATTATTATACTTTTGTTATTAATTATGGCATTTTGTTTTGCGTTATGCGTTACTTCGTATACTTCGCACTGTAAGATTCTGGCAACAGTATCGGAAAGGTCAAGCCTCGCCAATGGTGGGCCAACACATCACTGAAACTTTCCAATATCTCAGCACATCGTAAATGGTGTGACCAGCGCTATCGAAAGAACCATTTGCAGCAATCTGACGCGAAGTAACTATCCAGTCTTCTTGCGTCAGGGATTCCACACACGCCCCATTATTGTCCATCGCTAAAAGTTGAAGGCCTCCAAACATTCATAAATTGGGAATAGTAGAGGGTTTTGTAGTTGGAGATAAAATTTACTTTAAAGTCTCAAAGACAAAATTTCACACCGTTGATTAAAAAGTCGTATGAACTTTATTTCCAGTGCAAAATGGGTGATGAAGATAAATCTTGGGTACCTCACATTTGTTGTTATTCATGTGTAACTTTGTTGACTTACTGGTTGAAGGGATCACGTCAAATGACATTTGGAATACCAATGGTTTAGAGAGAACCAAAAGACCACTCAACAGACTGTTACTTCTGCATCCCTAAAATATCTGGAATTACAGCAGTGGTTTAAGCCATGGCTTCTGATCATTCGTTCGAAAGGGCTCCTGGTTCGAATCCCGGTGAAGCATGGATGTTGTGTTTGTCCTACGGCACAGGCTCTCTCCTTCCCTGGAAGCAGTGACCCTAAATTAGGGACGGGTCACTGCTTATAGCCTATTGAGTTCCACGCAGTGGTCGTTAAACCTCCAATAAAAAAAAAAAAATTACAGCTAAGACCAAAGACACGATTACGTATCCCAGTATTCCTTCGGCCATAAGACCAGTTCCTTATGGTCGAAATCTTCCTGTACCTCCACAGTCATGGAGTTTAGATGATAGTGATACTGATGAAATAAATCCTCACAGCGAAGAAGATATTGAAGTACAACAAGTCCCTGATTTCTCGGAAGATTCTGTGCCTCATCTTATAAGTCAGGAAAAATTAAATAATCTTATTCGTGACATTCATTTAGCAAAAAGTCAGGGCGAAATATTGGCTTCAAGATTAAAGGGATGGAATCTTTTACAACCAAGTACAAAAGTATGTAGTTTTCGTCGACGACAGCAAGAGTTTGAACACTTATTTTCGAAGAGTGGTGATCTTGCGTACTGCAGTGATATAGACGTATTGTTTGAAGCCTTAGGACAGCAACACAAACCTGAAGAATGGAGACTTTTTATAGATTCCTCAAAAATAAGCTTAAAAGCTGTCCTTCATAACGGAAACATGTATCCGTCAGTACCTGTTGCATATGCTGCTTACATGAAAGAAACATACGCAAATATGAAACTGGTGCTTCAAAGTATAGTATACAAAAAACTCTCATGAAATATTTGTGCCGATCTTAAAGTGATAGCTTTACTCCTTGGTCTACAACTTGGATACACAAAATGGGACAGCAAGGACAGAAATTCTCATTAGATTAAAAAGACCTGGCCTAAAAAAGAGTCCTTAATCCCAGGTAATAAAAATGTTGTTTCTGAGAGAATAAGTCCTCAGAACGTATATTTAACACTGCTTCACATCAAACTGGATTTGATTAAAATTTTTGTAAAGGCATTGAATAAAAATGGAGAAGTATTTCGTTTTCTAAAGAACAAGTTCCCCAAAATATCGTTTTAAACAAGGCAGTTTTATTGGTCCACAAATAAGGGAGCTTATGCATGATCTTGCATTTGAAGGCACTTTGAATTAGACTGAAGCTGCAGCATGGAAGTCTGGTACTGAACTGTTTAGGTAACCGGAAGGCAGAAAATTATAAAGAAATTGTTACTGAGCTTCTAGGAAACTGTAAGGCCATGGGATGCAATATGTTCCTTAAGATACATTTCCTTCACTTGCATCAGGACTTTTTTCCACAGAACGTAGGAATTGTAAGCGATGAGCACCGAGAACGTTTTCATCAGGATATATGTACCATAGAAAACAGCTATAAAGGAAAATGGAGCCCTAAAACGCTAGCTGATTACTGTTGGACTCTAAAAAGGGATGTAGTACAACCAAAGTAAAGAAGAAAATCTAAAATAACTACTTTTCAAGGTAAGTGTACTTAACTGCTTGTAGCGAAATATGCATGCCAAAGTGCAGGCTTATTGTACACTGAAACAGCAGGTTACTCGAGAACTATGCCCGATAGCGCAATTTAGCAAGCATATTTGTAATCAGCATGAGAAATACTATATGATTCGGCATATGCAGTCTTTGTAACAAACAAAAACTTTATTTTTCTTATTCAGTGTCATTCGTCCAAAATGGGTCCGGGTTCGAAACCTGTGAGGCATGGATGTTGTGTTTGTCTTACGGCGCTGGCTCTCTCCGTTCCCTGGAATCAGTGGCCCTAAATTAAGGATGGGCGACTGCTCATAGCCCACTGAGTTGCTCACGGTGGTCGTTAAACCTCTAATCAACAACAACAACGAAACTGTTGTATTTGAAAACCTATAAAATACAAATTCTTATTCTATCTTCCAAGACTCCAATTCCAGATTTTGCAACAGGAGCGAATTTTACATTACGACATGCAAGTGCAATAAAATATGTGTTTGCCAAAAGGAATAAAACAGACTGCTCTTCTGAAGGAAAATAGATAAAATATACGAGACGAAAACAACAGCAAGACCACTATAATAGCGGGATACTACCGATTCGGATCATATAAAGTGAGATCTGAATCGGTAGTGTATGGTGCGAATTTAATTTTTAGTTGTCTTTCTTTCCTCATCTAAACATAAGATAGCCCTTAGAAACTTTCAGACAGGTATTGTTTTTTCATAAAAAGAGACTTAGGCCCTGCTACAAATATTTTGAAGTTCTGAGAGCCAGTCCTTGAATATTGATTCACCATTATGATGAAAGGTACCACGGTTCGGTGTGTGTGTAACGGCCCTCGCACCTTTCCTCCACCATACGAAAAAGTGGATTAGCCTTGGAATCCAGCAAGAGCTATCATATTTGAATTGGTTCGTTCTCTCTGCGGTAGGACGCGGTTAGTTCTTCTTTTCTAAATGTATCTGAGAAACTAACTTATCTCATCGAAGACACTGCAAATAAGAGCAACGGCAAGTCTATCTTTTTTTTATTTTTAACTTAATGATGTAATTTAATAGATGCCCGAAGAAATATGAGTTTGGCTTCCGTCATATTCTTTCAGTCAGCAAATCGTGAAAGTCCGCTGATTCTTCCACAACGGTCAGGTTATCTCTTAATAAAACGGACACTTCTTCGAGCGAGGGCCGTCATTTTCCAGCACTCCGCTACAGAACGCCTAAACAACTTATACCGACTATATCTCCCCGATCAACTGTCAAAACATCCCCGTCCATGACGCAGGACTACAAGCGACTGTCATGATTTACGACTAAATAACAAGAAACCCTAGTTTTCAGCCAAACAATGCTTTTATACCTCCCCGAAAGCCCAAGCACCAGTTAATTTCTGTACTTAGCCGCCTCAGAAATAGTTAATACTTTAGCATAGCCAAGTTTGAAGTTTTACTCTCTACTCTTTCTCAATTCAGACACAAAACGATAAACACAGGCTGACAACATCAGCACCACACATTAGTGTATACCTCTATTCTTATCGTGTCACTGAGCCCCATTTTCATCGGAAGCCTAACATTTTTCGCCTGCTTATAAGGATTTCTAATCCGTTGCTACCGGTCGCCAATCTTCTCTGAGGACGTAATGACAAACAAAATAACTTCCCAATCGGATGTGAAAATTAAGTATATTTACGTATTTAGCCGCGAGTTAGCCTGCGAGTTTTACAGGATGAGTATTATTCCAAACCTTTTTTACAGTTACGTTGAAATTTCTGGCAACGTTTCTAAGTTTGTTAGTATAACGTACTGTGCGTTAACATTACTCCTGAGGGGGGACATGACTGTAGCAGTGTCGAAGCATGTAGAACAATTTTTAAAGCACTAAAGTATTAAAATGTGTATGCATGAGCAAAGCATCGCGTTGTTCTATTTTTTTATTTTCGTTTTTATTGACTTCCATAAGCAACTTTAAATACTAGCAGCATTTGCTCTCTCCTAATTTGGGGCCACTAGTTGAAGAAAGGGAAAGAGCCGGGGTTTTATGGAATGCACACCATCCATGCCTCATCTGGGATTCGAACTAGGCCCAACTCGGACGACTGTCCAGATATTTACGCCTCTGATCACTCCACCACCTCACTTTGCTGTTGCACTTGAACCGGCTAAACAATTTAACCATGGTATGCTGCATAATATATTAAGAGAAATTATATATTTTTTGGCATTTTCAGAAAAAAACAATTATTGGAAAGGAATGTTTTTAAAAAATAAACTCTGTTTGTGTCATATTTCCCCCTAAAGCTAATTTTGTGAAATCGATGCTTCAAAACCTGACGTTGTTATCTTGCAACACCATGTATGTTTCATGCTTCAGTTCTAAAAGACCCTTTAATTTTCGTTCCAAAAATACAAGGAAAATTCCCTACGGATTTTGCGCTATTTATGATAATTGGAAAACAGCAAAGTAAGGTTTTATACTATTCGAGAAAATTCAAAAATAGCAAAGAATTCTGTTGAAACAAATGCCAGAACCGTTCAACAGCTGAACGCCTCCGCACAAATAAAAACAGATTTACTGTGACGAAACCTACAACGAAAATATCCCAGTAAATCTCTGAAACTGCTCTCTGTTTCTCTGCTTCAGAAATAGGCATATAATAAACTCTACCCTATATTGAAGTAATTTAGAAATACGGAACAAGAGTTGGTACAAATATTAACGCATCGACAAAGTATAACGAAGTAAATTTCTCCGTCATTTTTGGTCTACGCCAGGAGTCGAACCCGAGGCCGCTTATTCCGGAACAAGTCGCTCTACCAACTGAGCTACGCAGACGTTTATTCTGATTCCTATGTGCCTTTATGTCGTGTGCGTCCTGCTGGCAGGTACGTCACAAAAGTTTAAAAATCATGAACTATCTGGCACGCGGTCCATTATTTGCTTACACGTTTTTGTGCACCAGCGTTAAATTGTTGAGTGATTTCTTGCACTGTGACCCAGTCTATCCGATGTTACAATGCGAGCTAGCCGACGATGACCCCGCTCATCGCCACGCTGTTGTTGGTCCTTGCAGGGATGGTTTTACCGGATTCGATGTACTCACGGTGCACCTACACAGTGGCTCGTAAAAATCCCAGTGCCTGCACGACTTCTGAGATGGAGTGACCCATTCGTCGGGAACCGACAATTTGCCCACGATCAAATGCGCTTATATCCTTCGTCTTACCCATACTGCGTCCGAATCTTACTGATTCCCGTCGCATCACTCCTTATATTGTCGGATCGCTGCATACATCATATGTCGTTTCCGTTTACAGGGCCGCCCACAGCGCCACATTTGCATAACGCCAGCAGTCTCTAATTCAATTGCTCTTCAGTGTATACTGGTGTGGAAAACTTAAGGAAGATCCAGGTTGTTACCTGTAGCTTCGCTCAGGAGCGGCCTGGTTATGTGAAATCCAACCATAGAAACTCTATTAGTTACCGAAAGGTGACAGAAACAACACCGACACATCTGAATACACTAATAGGTACAGTGGAACTTTATTGAGAATTGGCTACATAGCACTGGGTGGCATGAAACAGATGCATCACTGTCAAAGACGGTACGAAGGGAAGATGAGGTCCTCAGTAGGGGATATGATCACCCCTAATGTCGATGCATGATTTGCACCGTCTGTCAATACTTTGCATTAGGTTGTTGATGAGTTCTTGCTGTAACATCTCCCATTCTTCCTTCAGCGCTTTCTTCAGCTGTTGGATAGTTTCTAGTGTGTGTTTTTCATGTGTCACAATGGGCCTCTTCAGAGCATCTCACATGCTTTCTATGGAGAATTAGGCCGGGAAATGACTTCACTTTCCAACAGCTGATCAACAGCTACCGTGTGATGAGGTGTGGCGTTATCGTCCATTAACACCAACTGTGGGCCTCGGAACATACAAACATTCTAGGGAAAGATTACCTCATTACAGTAGCGCCCACTGGTTACTGCACATCCTTCCAGTATTTGGAGCTCCGTACGTTCATCGATCAGAATGCCTCCCAATATGAGAACACCGCGGCCTCCATATCATTGATATATTCGTGGTGATAGGGAGTACCTACCACACGCCAGATTATCTGAGATCCAGAATCGCTAGAGAGACTAAATCAACTCCCGTTAGTAAAGAGTACCGTGCTCCACTGTTGTCTTGTTCAGTCCTTATGTTCTCTGGACTACTGTAAACCATGTCTCCGGTGAGCAGCTTTTAATGGAGCACACGATACTAGCTGTCTGGCAAACAGTTCACCTTTGTGCAGTGGCCTGGCCACTGTAAACTGCGATGTTATGCTCCCTGTGCGCATGTTCAGTTGTTTTGCAAGGTTACTTGCTGTCTGGTATCGATCCCTCTTGACCTGCAGGAGTAGCTGGGGGTGGTTTCTGACGGATGACTTCCACTGGTCTTGCTCACAGCTGTACCTCTAATCCTGAAGATCTACTGCGCACGCGATTCGATGCGCTATGGGCGATACCGAACTCTTCGGCCACAATCATCACAGTTCTCCCATCCATGAGTTTTCTAATTATTCAACCACGAGTAAAATCATCAAGATGCTGCCGCCGGGCCATTTATGCACATCTCCGGGTGACTTCCGTTCAGCTGATGCTATTGAGCTGGTGAGTGCATTTTGTTTTCACGTCACGCAAACCACACGTCATCTTAAATAATACGCATGTGCTGTTGCTCCTGTTCCCAAGACACGGTCCTGAGTTAATTTTTGTTTTGGTACTGCTGCTATTTACGGCGTTATTTTACTTTTTCTATTTCGTCTTTAAGTTTTTAACACCAATATATCACGAATAAAAGATGTTCCAGGTGGAGAGATTTAGAATCAAAGTGAAACTAAGGGGATGAGTTTTTCGTTGGCTTAGAGGGACAGCGTTGATTCTCAAAACGAGAAGAGTGTGACAGACATGATGATGGCTGCTTGGCGTTGCGCGTATTTTGCCTGTTTCAGGAAAGGACGGAAGTCCTCTATAAACACATTGAGTTCCCTGAAGATACAGATTAAAAATGTAATGTCTATGTTATATTACACTAGTTTACAAAATAAAAATACATTTTTGGCACACAAGGAAACCTGTCTTATCCTAATAGTATTTTTTAAGCTGAATTCGAATGTTCTGCATTCAAATACAGTTTTTCTGTGTCATGCAGAGATTTTCAGTGACACACAGTTTAAATCTGAAGAAAATGTATATTTAAGTACATTTGAACACTATTCATATTACCTAAAAATTGACAGTTGATGATTTTCTTCTGTAATTAGCATCTGAAACATCCCTCTTAAGGGTCCAACAATAGTCAGCAAGTATGCTAGAACGTCACTTTCCCTGATACATTTTCTCCATGATGGAGAGATACTCAGGGAAGAAATCAAAGTGGGAGTCTAATAAATTAATTTTTAAGGAGTATATTGCACCCTATATCTTTGAATGAATGTAACAGTTCATCCAGAATGTCACGGTAGTTGTTCTATGCTTTAGAATTTCCCAGAAACGTTTTCGTAACATTTTCGGACGATCTCCAAGTTGTTTTTTTCAACTTGGCTTAAAAGATCTTCGAATTTTTCATCTTTAATGAAATCTCTTATTTGAGGGGCCCACCACAAAAATTATCTTTGTGATTCCCTCTAAACCATGGGTACTACAAAAGTCATTGCCGGGAATCTTTTACCCATTCTGTCAGATGCTTTGCACAGGTCAAACAGCAGATATGAGGAACTCAGTTCTTATCTCGGTCACGTACTTTGCAGCCAAAATATGGTTCATAACATTTTATAACGAGTCGAGTGAAATTTCGCTATTGTCAGTTTCCCACAAACATAACAGAAGAAAATAGGTGGATGCGTAGATGCAGGGTTTTGCGAACTCTCAGACGACAGGGAGACGTTCGCATGCCAGATTAAGCTTTCAAAATAAAAGTGTTTTCTGACAGCCAGGCGTCCTTAAAGGCGTTTGGCCAGTTTAAAAGCAAAAGTCTCCTGGTCAGGGAGATAAAGTCTCTGGTTGACACGGCAGGCGATTCGGTGATCTCTTTCTATTGGGTACGAAGCAGTCAGAGGCATTGGAAACGAGCGCGCAGATTAGCTCGCGAAGGAAGTCATTGGCAAAGGGGACAATGATTTTCACCTAAGAACGCCGCTTCAAAGTGTGCGTATTCAGATGAAAAAAAAACACTCTGGTGGAGTGGCAGAGAAGGTGGAAAGTTGGGGATATTGGGAGGAAAACGAACCGTATCTTCCCCAAAGTCTCGACCAGGAGAGTAAAATCAGATGGGTTCCTGAATCAGATATTCACCGGCCATAGCGTAACGTCGGAATATTTCCTCCATTTTGCGGTGACGGAACGGGAGTGCGGATGTGGGGCCCAAATTGCAAACGTCACTTCCATGATTTTTGAATGTGTTTCTCTTTCAGGGAGAAGAAAAATCCTCGTTCCAGAACTGGAAAAGACGAGGCACCTCTCGATCCCTTTCGGTCATCCAAGAATGAGACATGGACTCATCGAATTGGTCAAAGACTTCGTCGTGAGACAGGAAGAGCTACGCACAACAGATGTAGGAAGACACGATGTGAAGATCGATGACTCCATTCCAGAGTCATCACCAGAAGCACCCACCAAAGTGCTATGACTTTGTAAAGTAGTGCAAATAATTTCATTTTTTCATCTCTGTTAGAGGGCTCACGAAAATAAAGGATTGATTTCCAAATGCATGAGACACTTAATATAAATAATGTGTTTGCAACTATTTTAGTGTATACACTAATAAGGAGTTTAGTCCCAATTTTCATCGCGCTGGCGAATGAATCTCCCAGCCAGACGCAAAACTAAGAACCCTCTGATCATTAGCACGCCGCACACGCGGGCTATGGCAAAGGGGTGGGAAGTGGTGGTCCTGCGGGGGCAGCAGACTCCAGCCGGTTACTTCAGCGATCCTGTCCGGGTTAAAGATCTGCAAGATCCTGGCAGGATTGTTCGCGCAACGCTTTCACTATCAAACTTTGAGAGAGTTCCACATATCCCTGCATAGTTGTGCACAGTTAACAACATAGCTTATTTATACGGACCTTGCCCAGTCTGTTTGTTGTTAGACCTAAGATATTTAATTAAAAATGATTTGGTAAAAAATCATTACATAAACTTTACAACATCTAATAACCAAAACTCTAAAACATTACATCTAATAACACTTAGATGATTGTTTTGACATTTAATCCTGATATTGCAGATACTGTGCAACATGTATGTACCAGGTTAAGTTAAATGGTCATCCCGTTTTAAGCTACACGTAAAGTTGGGTCACGATTCATGTGCGAAAAGCGCACTAGCGTTGACTTTCGCACATGAATCGTGACGTGGAACTAATGAGTCTGATTACGTACATTTGGCTCTGGGACACATTGTGTTATCAAGCGAGCAGAAGATGGAAGTCGATAGACGTGCTGTTCTGGTGCTACTAAAGGTATATTTGAAACATCAGGCTTAAAAACAGCAAAAGCAACGAGAGAAATTTGATCCAGTTGATGGCGAGGAGAGAGCACTACTGCACGAAAACGGAGCCAGCGTTTCAATGCTGGGGGACACTAGTCTCGAAGACAAGCCTAGGCCAGGACATCAACAGACCATTAACTCTGACACCATGGTCGAAGTTGTGACAGTACCAGTACGCGGCTATTGACAGCGAAGGTGATGTCTTTCCAATCTACCATCGTTTTCCAACTGCATTAGCTTGGTTTCTCTTTTGGACGCCATCGAATAGTTTCTTAAAAAAATGATACTCCCTCAGGCTGAAAAACGTGTCGCTCTCTACAAAGATAGCGGATGGAGAGGAAAATCATGCTGTGCATTTGGTAGAATTGCAAGGGTCCACTGGCAACCAGTGACTGAGGCCACGCCAGGAAGTACAGACAGTGGTGCAAAGAGAGCGGTTCGAGAGGAAAGTCATGCTGTGCATTTGGTAGAATTGTAAGGGTCCACTGGCAACCAGTGACTGCGGCCACGCCAGGAAGTGCAGGCAGTGGTGCAAAGAGAGAGGTTCAAGAGGAAAGTCATGCTGTGCATTTGGTAGAATTGCAAGGGTCCACTGGCAACCAGTGACTGAGGCCACGCCAGGAAGTACAGCCAGTGGTGCAAAGAGAGCGGTTCGAGAGGAAAGTCATGCTGTGCATTTGGTAGAATTGCAAGGGTCCACTGGCAACCAGTGACTGAGGCCACGCCAGGAAGTACAGACAGTGGTGCAAAGAGAGCGGTTCGAGAGGAAAGTCATGCTGTGCATTTGGTAGAATTGTAAGGGTCCACTGGCAACCAGTGACTGCGGCCACGCCAGGAAGTGCAGGCAGTGGTGCAAAGAGCGAGGTTCGAGAGGAAAGTCATGCTGTGCATTTGGTAGAATTGCAAGGGTCCACTGGCAACCAGTGACTGAGGCCACGCCAGGAAGTACAGCCAGTGGTGCAAAGAGAGCGGTTCGAGAGGAAAGTCATGCTGTGCATTTGGTAGAATTGCAAGGGTCCACTGGCAACCAGTGACTGAGGCCACGCCAGGAAGTACAGACAGTGGTGCAAAGAGAGCGGTTCGAGAGGAAAGTCATGCTGTGCATTTGGTAGAATTGTAAGGGTCCACTGGCAACCAGTGACTGCGGCCACGCCAGGAAGTGCAGGCAGTGGTGCAAAGAGAGAGGTTCGAGAGGAAAGTCATGCTGTGCATTTGGTAGAATTGCAAGGGTCCACTGGCAACCAGTGACTGAGGCCACGCCAGGAAGTACAGCCAGTGGTGCAAAGAGAGCGGTTCGAGAGGAAAGTCATGCTGTGCATTTGGTAGAATTGCAAGGGTCCACTGGCAACCAGTGACTGAGGCCACGCCAGGAAGTACAGACAGTGGTGCAAAGAGAGCGGTTCGAGAGGAAAGTCATGCTGTGCATTTGGTAGAATTGTAAGGGTCCACTGGCAACCAGTGACTGCGGCCACGCCAGGAAGTGCAGGCAGTGGTGCAAAGAGAGAGGTTCGAGAGGAAAGTCATGCTGTGCATTTGGTAGAATTGCAAGGGTCCACTGGCAACCAGTGACTGAGGCCACGCCAGGAAGTACAGACAGTGGTGCAAAGAGAGCAGTTCGAGAGGAAGGTCATGCTGTGCATTTGGTAGAATAGCAAGTGTCCACTGTCAAGCAGTGACTCAGCCCACGCCAGGAAGTACAGCCAGTGGTGGAAAGAGAGCGGTTCGAGAGGAAAGTCATGTTGCGCATTTGGTGGAATTATAAAGGTCCTGTGCGCAGGCAACTGGTACCAGGTGGTCAGGCTGAGACCGGAAACCTCTATGCCAAACAACTATAGCTGGTCCATGACAATCCGCGCCAACGCTACCCAGTGCTCATCAACAGGATGCTGGCGTTGCTGCGAGTGAATAAAACCACATCACACCCACACAGTGGTCTGCCGAAAACTACGGGAATTGGAAAAGTTGCCGCCATAGAGTCCGGATCTTCCTCCTTCTGACTACCACCTGCTTACACTCCATGGATCATTTTTTACGAGGACAGCACTTTGCTTCAGTAGTGAATGTGGAATCTGGCATCGCAAAGTTTGTCTCGCCGAAACCTTCCGAGTGGTATGGTATCGCCGTGGGATTGTAGTTCCGGTGGAATGCTGGCAAAGACTATGTCAAACAAAGGCCTGTACTTTGCAGAATCAGGTGAGCACGAATGATTTTCTTGTATTATTAAACTTTTTAGTTACACACGACAAGAACTTTTCACTCTCTCTGGTATTTGCAACGCTTGAGCATGCGGAAGACTTGAGAAATAGGGGGGGGGGATGCGAAGAACAACTTGGAAACAGGGAGGAGATGCGATTTCAATCTTTCATTTTTTGGAACCCTGTGGTTGGACGGATCATTATTTTTTCATCTGAAAAATGGATTTCCTATGTATTCCTCAGCAGTCCAGACAGCCTACCAGTTCTTCGAGCGTGAGTGTTTGTGGCCATTAGGAATTCAGGCAGAGTGGACTTTGCCAAGCTTAGTCTATCACGGTAAAACATCGATTTACTTTACTTCATGGTGGAATGCTAACTTTGCATTTCGGCGTTCATTTCTTGATAAGGAATCCTTCAGTTCTTGAATTTCTAAAGTGATGTAACACTGAATCAGAAGACTTTCTCACTGAGAAGGGTCAGACGTTTTTAATTGCCCATGTGAAACTTTGCATTAGGCTGTTAAAATGCTTCCGCACGTTTCGTTAACGGAAAAAATGATGGATATTACCGTAGTTTAGAATACGCAAATTTTAAAGGAAGAAAAGAAAATCCACTTAAAGTAAATTATTGAGTTACCTTAACTTATTTTGTCGATTGAGAACTTCTCAAAATATTGGTAGTGAACATCATGGATCTCGACGTACTTCAACAAAGTAGAGAAACTTTTGACAAGTGTTATGAGAAAAACTACAAAAGATGCAATTAGAAGTAGACGTAAATCTAATGAAGAAAGTACTACTGTACTTACCAGTTGGATTCACATGAGCCTGAGTTGATAAAGAGAAAAAACATCAATCCGTAACTTATAGAAATCTCCTTCACCTGAGAGTATGAAGCCAAGAAATAGAAACGCGACATTCGGAAAACAATCACGCAAAGCACGCAAACAAACCCCGTGAGTAATTTGCTTGCAAACACGGTGAAATTAAATTCCGAAGTGTAAGTTTAATTGCATATACCAGTGTCCCTTCAAAAGCTCCTCTCGTGGAATACAGAGTTTCTTACAGAATAGAACAGCGTAAGAAGCCCTACCCAATTACAGAAAATGTGATTCCTCCAACAACAAACAATGTACTGAGAAGGTCAAAGGCATTGCAATATTTAAGCACTTATATTTCCCAATGGCGTTGGTAGAGAGGAATATTTAAACGAACGAGTAAATATCAAGTTGTAAACACATGGGATAATGAATATAGACATAAATCAAGCTGTTCTTTCCATGTAACGTAACCACATAAATTTGATCTTCCTGGAACGGGAATCGAACCCTCATCACCCGATTTGAGCTTGAGTATGCTATTAGCATACTATATGTCTATATCTAAACGAACAGTGTGATGAAGATATAAGTAACAAAGCATATGCGGTTCAGATAATGAGACGACGAAGAGGACCAAAGACGCTCGCCTAACATAGTTTGATGTTTATAAAATAAGAAGAGATTTACTCTCCTGCGAAGAAATTAGCGTGACAACAAACCTGAAGATATTTCAGCAACGATAACTTTGCATTGAGGCATTCTGAAACGAAGTTGCTGTATTTCCAATTCAGGAAAAATCGCCTTGTGCAACATGTACACAACCATCATGATTTACGAATAAGCTGTTGCTCAGTTCAGAAGTAAGTATCATAAAGAGATGTAGAAACATTCATAAACGTTGCTGACTATCAAAACCAGACGTTTCAATGGAAATGCTGTGCGGTAAGCGTCTTGCATCTGTGTTGTGTGTATATGTGTGAGCGTACACTTGTTTATATTATTTTCTCCAAGACGCTGGTTTTAAAGAGTAACGTTTCTTCAAAGTTTGAAGAACAAAAGCACACTTTCCATCATCCAGAGCAAACGTATCATAGGGTTACTGTCCCTACATCTTTCAACATGATTGATGACGTACTATTGGCTAAAGATTGCCAGGTTCGCTGCGAGGAATTTTTGCAAAAACACTGCTTAATTACCCAGTGTGTACATTGGAAAAGATGTCTCAAGCAATCACTAACTGAAATGGAGTGTCAGTGCAAACTCGAAAGGCGGCAGGTTATATCTGTGCTACAGAATATGGGGTTCTAAGTGCACATTTAAGATAGTTTCCAAAGAACGTTTAAATATTTGTCGTGTTGTCATTTAAATCAGTCAAATGTCACATAGCATTTTATTAGGTACGTTTCGTTTTTAGTTTTGTCGGATTCAGGATGCATTTTATCCGAAATGCTTGGGGTCGGAAGTATCTCGCATTTCGAATTTTTTGGGGAATTTTGGAATATTTGCATATGACATACTTGTACAATAAGATAGCTTGGGGATGAGATCAAATATTAAATCCATTTGTATCTCGTATGTAGCTTAAACACGTAGGCTGATAACAGTTTTGTATAATATTTTTGTACCTGAAACAAAGAAGTTACTGCACACTGATTTATCACAAAGGCAAGCTGACACTGCCAAGGCCGCTCAGGTGGACAAGTATCGAGTCTGCAAAAATGCCCATTTCGTTAAGTAATCGGTCAGAACTACTTTTCACTAGACATTAAATAATCGCCAGGGGGTCTCAGTGAGATTTTTGTTTATATCAGTAAGCGTAATCTTATTCGGAAGTGTAAAAAACACAATACATTTCACGAAAGTTTAAAAACCAAGTCATCTAAAAACTAAGACAATATTTTTTTCCGAAAGTTTTAGAAACAAATTCCAGCGGAAAATAATTCACTAAACTGGAAGACTTAACAAACGGCTCAAACGGATCCGACTCTGAACCGATTCGGGAGTTCATTCTCTATGGAATCGTTTACTAGAAGTGTCAAAGAACAAATTAGTGAGAACTAACTTTTTAGTGAGTCCATCGCTACAACAGAACAGACCAATAGAGCACCACCCAGGGTATCTAAGGTCCCACCTAGTAATCGTCGGGTTGTCCAGAGAACTGCGCAATTCCTGAGAACCTTCCCAGATCCTTCGGGAGTATTCCAGTTGTGACGTCAAGTCAGCGCACTCAACCGGAAAAAGGACACTCAACCTGTAGTTTTCCAGTTGTGCCTTTATGTTAGCGCACTCAACCGGAAAAATGACACCCAATCTGTAGTTTTCTAGTTGTGCTTTCATGTCAGCGCACTGAACCGGAAAAATGACACTCAACCTGTAATTTTCCAGTTGTGCCTTTATGTTATCGCACTCAACCGGAAAAATGACACCCAACCTGTATCGAGAATAAATCAAATTAAGATCTGAAAGAAATTCTTAGTTTCGACTACATAAATATTCCTGATGACTGTCTTTTATGTTCTGTAAGATTTCCAAGGCTGGCGAACCCATTCTTTGTAACCCATAAACTTGTCTCGGTATAAAACTATCACAGTAAAGAAACTGCAATACACTCTTCGTTACTTTTTTACAGTGAATCAAGATGACTTCTAAGTGCAAATATTTTGCGAAGATCTTTCTAACTGAAACTTGAACGTATGCATTCAAAAGAGGCAAATCATACAGCTCTTAGATTTCAACAACAGTATCTTCATCACGAGGCTGGAACATTTTATTGGAATACATGAGAAACTGAATGCCGTTTTTATAGAATAATAGTTAATTCAGGTATGTTCATCTGTAGCAACTACACTGCTGGCCACCCAAAATGCAACACCAAGAAGGACACGAGATAGCAAAGTTAGATTTACTGGACACATAATAACAGATACAAAGATGAAACGATTGAGCTTACAGGCCCGTGCGACTTGCGGAACACGCAGACACCAATAGTTCGTGTGGCCCCCATGGCTGGCAATAACGGCCGCTACACGCCGCGGCATTGAACGAAAGAGGCTTTGGATGTGGGCTTGGGGTATGTCGGTCCAGGCTGCTTACACACGTTGCCACAGTTCATCAGGCGTAGCCGCGGGTGGTGCTTGCCATCCCACTCGGTTGCCCATCAGCGACCACACGTGTTCGATGAGCGACGGATAGGGAGAACAGGCAGGCAACGGCACCAGTGATACCTGGCGGGCCGTGAAGAATTGTTGCACGATGCGTGCCACGTGCAGGCGTGCATTGTTCTGCTGAAACGTGGCCGCTGGCAGGTCCTGCAGATAAGGGAGGACTACGGGCTCCAAAACGTCGGAGATGGTGCGGTGGTTGTTGAGTGTACCGGCGATGCGTACCAGAGGGGTGCGGGTGTCATATTCATTTGCGCCCCAAACCATAACGCCAGGCGACGGAACGGTATGGCGATGCATAATGTAAGCGTCATACAGTCTCTCGCCGCGGTGCCGCCACACGCGGATCAGACTGTCGTGGTGTTGCAGGCAGAAGCGGGATTCGTTGGAGAAGACAATGTCGTGTCATTCCGTAGTCCTGGTGCGACGTTCAACGGCCCACTGACGCCGCCATCGCCGGTGGTGTAACGTCAATGGTAATCGGAGCAATAAGCACCGTGCGACAAGTCCCCGCTCCTGCAGACGACGTCGAACGGTACGTGCTGACACAGGTTGTTGCGCAATACACCCTGATTCCTGCGCTAACGTTCGTGATGTGGCTGTGAGAGCCGTCAATACCTGCCGCACAACATGCCGGTTCCCTCGTTCGGTGGTGTGCCGTGGTTGCAACAATCGCTCACGTCGGCCCGTCCGTCCCTACTGCACCGACCGAATCCATACTCGCCTCACTGTGGCTGGATGTCGTCCCACACGAGCGCCGATGTCTCGGTACGATAAACCGCTGTCGCGATAAGCCACTATTCATCCTCTGTCGAACTCCGAAACGTGCTGGAATGACTGCCGTATTCTGCGACGAGGCATCAGGAAGCTTCCCACGCACAGGTCCGGCAGCACAACACACTTCCACTACTTACACCCCACCTTCTGTGCACCCTTCTTACAGTGCTTCTCTTGGTGGCGTGCCGGGAGTACATGATTTGCATATGCCCTGCAATGCTGATCGTTTGCATGTCCTCTCGCCGGCGACGCATGCTGGGAATTTCAGGCCTATCGGATGCTTCCTTCTTGGTGTTGCATTTTGGGTGGCTAGCAGTGTATTATTCTAACATTAAGGCTTCCTGAAAATGTTGCTTAGTTTATCTCACGTAAGATTGCACTTGACGTAGTAACTTGGGTTCACGTAAAACTGCTGTATTGCTTTAAGTTGGACTCGGGTAGCTTCACTTTTCGTTGCAGCTCAAAGTCTTAACTATTATGTAACTTATACCAATTCAGCAAAACGGCCGAAGAATCAGACAATACAAAATCCCTTACGAAATCAATGGTTTATTCTCACCCAGCGCCGTCTTGTTGTCACCGTGGTCTAAGCGTTGGCTTATGACCACTGCTCCGAGATGGGTCCGGGTTCGGATCCCAAGGGGCCAGGATGCTGTGTTTGCCTTATGGCACTGTCTCTCTCCCTTCCCTGGAGCCAATGGCCCTAAATTAGGGACGGGTGACTGCTTTTAGCTCATTGATTTGCTCAAGGGGTCCTGAAATCCTAAATAATAATAAAAAAAATTATCGCCCTGCATGTCATCTAGCTGGCACACCTTTAGCCACAGTTCTTTTAGACTTTGAACAAGAGCCACAGTACGTCTATTTCAAACCACATATAGATATACTCTTTGCTCGCTACGATCTACAGCATACGATTTTCCCCGCCTGTCCGTTAGGTTCTAAAATTAAACGAGAATCAGTTAGTGGAGGATGTTTTATAATCGTTAACGAAATTTATAAATACTGATTATTATTACCAAAATGGCTCACTAAAGATTGCTTAGATATACAACATTACCTAAACATATACTAATCACCAGAGCATAGAGCATTCAACTTAGAAATCCAGAAAGCACATTGATCATTCAAAATACAAGCTCTTATCTCGTTATTCGAACATACGTCATTGACTTCTAACCTGTTGTCAGGGTTGCCAAACTCAAATTCATTGGACAGGAATCAGTGAGGTTAAGTTTAGAAAACTTTCTAACGACCCCCGTAATAAGTATACAGAAACTCAGAAGGAAGGTTAAACTTGAGTGTACCTCACATTTCCACTTCCCTGTAACCATGTGACAGTAATTAATACCCTGCAGTTCATTGAGAAAGAAAATTGATGTATTTATTAATTTAAAGCAAATTTATTAACAACCGTGGCGGCTACGTCTACGGGCATGCTCAGTTGCTCAAGCATGCCTCCCGCAGAAATCAGCATGTCTTAAATTTTGCGGAGGTAACCAAAATGATCTTTTAGTAACAAGTTGTATATCGTAATTAGAACTTATGGAATAAAAAGTTTCTACCAGTTAACGTCAGTACAAGGTAATTAAATATCAAAATTAATATATTCGACACAGACTTTTCAAATAGTGTATGCTGAATATATAATTAATTATAAATAGTTCTGTAATATCAGTTATTATTTTATTCTACATTCAGCAGAACGAACATTTTTCAGATCTACGTAGCATGAGACAGTTATTAAGAAAAATAAAAAGGAAAACAAGAACCCTCCCTAGTGGGCAAGTGGTACGAGGCATAGATTGCTAATCGTTCGTCCGAGATGGGCCGAGGGTCGAATCTCTGCCGAAGTGTGGATGATGTGCATGCCCTAACGCATAGGCTCTTTTCCCTCCACGGAACCAACAGTTCCAAATTAAGGACACGTCTGAGTGTTTATACGTATATTCCACTGAAGTGTTCACGGTGATCGTTAACCAGACCCCCCCCCCCCCCCAAAAAAAAAAAAAAACCAAACATGTTTTGTTCGTAATATATTCAAATTTACTCAGAATCGTGAGAACTAAATAAAAAACAGACACTATTTTGAGCTTGTTCAAAACTGGATATCAAAATATCGATTTTAGTTCTTATGTTTATTTATCATCTTATTTATTTTAAAGAAAATTAGGGTATAAACACCGTCATTGAGATTTTTATTTGTCGAGCATGTTCTGAGACTTACAAAAGAGTTGAACTTTAGTACCTGCGCACAAAGCAACGACGATGTGAACATCTATATATTTACTCGTCCTACGTCACTAAAGGTCAACTCGGAGAATTACTTTCACTTCATTTCATTTAGTTTTCGTTGTGAGGTTACATTTGACCGTATTACAGCCCAATTTTGATTTTGTAGCATATAATATTAAGAAAAAAACATATATAATATATAAAGGGTGATTCCTAAAGTCCTAAGTCACCTCAATAACTTGGGAACAAAGACAGCCAGAGCTATGGAAGTGAGGTATGGTATAGTAAAACAACCATGCGCTATCGGACGAGAGTCACTGCAGCGCCCCTATTGGCGAAATGTGGAAGTAGCACTCCTATCTCGGAAACCATGACAGATACGGGAAAGATATCAATTAAAAATTTGTAGAGCATCAACGAATTAGTAGAAAACGACATATGGTAGAAACGGCTGGGGTAAGTAGAAGGCTAGAAACGCGAACTTGTGCGAAGTCGGTTCGTGTCGTTGTCACGGTAAAAGTCTGGCAGAGAGAAATGTATGACGCATGCGACCGCACGCCTGTGAGTGCCGTATGCAAATTCTGGTGTGACATTACACCTCACCTGCCGTGTGAGGCGCGGCGTGGCAATGTATAAGGGATCGTCGGTCAGGAGCTATGTCATTCGTAACGTGAGTATCGGGTAAAGAACGCGCATGGCAGGCTATTTGAACGAACAATATTACGAGATGGTACTGCTGCTATATGGAGAATTCGGACGCAACGCGAGAGAAGCGTCACGTCAGTATGGTTTACGATTTCCGACTCATCTATCGCCGGCAGCGTGGACCATCAGTCGCGAGGTTCGACGGCTACAAGAGACTGGCAGTATTGCAGCGTCTCCCCGTTCGGGCCGAAACACCAGAATGGGTAGGGATGTGCAACCAGCCGATGTTCCGGCACAGGTTTTGGCCAACCCACACACCAGTACGAGGGAAGTCAGTATGGAACGTGGCTTATCACAATCCCGTGTGTGGAGCATTTTGCATCAGCATGGTGCCCACACGTACCGTACAGTACCGCTTCACGTATTGATGCCAGGGGATAACCAACGACGTCTAGATTGGTACAATTTTATAATGAACACCGTAGAAGAAAATGCGGTCTTTCTATCAAACATCCTTTGGACTGACGAGACGCTGTTCACACGCGCCGGGATGCTGAACAAACAAAACACCCATTACTGGACAGTTCAGAATCTTTTTTACACGGGAAATGAAGCATCAGGTGCGCTGGTCGATCAGTGTCTGGTGTGGCATCTGGAAGGACCGACTTGTTGGGCCTGTGTTCTATGAGGGCGCATTAAATGGACAAAAATACCTGCAGCTGTTACAAAGCACATTACCTGAGTGGTTAAATGATCTGTCTCTGCAAGATGTACGCTTATTATGGATTCAGCATGGCGGCGCTCCGGCACATCAACCAACAGCGGTACAGCAGTTCTTGTCCGACATTTTCGGACAACAGATCATCGGTTATGGTGGTCCCGCAGCGTGGCCTCCACGATCCCCGGATCAAACTCCCATGGATTTCTTCTTCTAGGGTTACCTAAAGGATCACGTGTGCAGGGTGGAACCGACGAGACTCCACGATTTCCGACTGCGTATCGTCGCTGCGTGTGGGAGCGTGGCACCTGTTATGCTGGCGAACGTACAACGGGAAGTTCTGTCTCGCATTCAAATGTGTATTGTGGCGGATGGTGGCCATATTGAACCCTATTTGCGTTAAACGGAACGTTATGTAAGTACCGCTGTTACATTAAATACGACCGTACCCCAGCCGTTTCTACCATACGTCATTTCCTACTAATTAGTTGATGCTCTACAAGTTTCAAATCGATCTCTTTCCCGTATCTCTCATGGTTTCCAAGATAGGAGTGCTAACTTCCACATTTTGCCACTAGGGGCGCTGCAGTTCCTCTCATCATTTTCTGTAAAAGAATATATGCAAAAATACTCAGCGTAGTGGTTCCAAACGTTCGAAATTCCCGATTGGAAATTTTTGGCTGGGCTTGTGAAGGAAAGATTTCCGTTGAGGTAAGTTTCGGAAGAAGGGTAGTAAATACTAAGCGTATCATTTTCGTGTTGTAATTTTGTGAGGAATTTTTCTGTTTTAAATTTTTTTCGGAATAACAAAGGTAAGGTATTTGCAGAGGAGTCTTTTTCAAGAATTTGAAAATGAAAATTTCTTGTGAGTACATTTCTAACAGGGTTCGACCTTAATTTATTAAAGTTTTATTAGGGAAATTTCATTATGAAATCCTCCGAGGTCAGATTTTCACTGAGGCATTTTCGTACTTCCGGACGATGGAGATTTTCCGGTGAGAATATTTTGAAATTCTTTCCCTCACTTTAGTGTTTTGACGAGCGTGTTACTAAAAGAAATTCTACGAAAGATTTCAGATTTTATGTAGATATTGTACACACATGCCCTCTCGCGACTCGTACACTTGCACATTTTCACAAAACTTGTGAAGTCAGATTCCGGAAGATCTCCGAAAAAATTTTCAGATCATATTTGGATGATTGAAATGTGAAGGAAGAATATAGTTTGCATGGTATGAACAATTTTCTACGGTTTTTGAGAAAGTGTAAGGAGAGTTGAGGTGCTCGTAGATTGGACTGTATGTGTTCAATATACGAAAATCTCCCTTAAGAACACTGACGATAACTTTGATCTATCAAATGGATCTCATTGCGAGGCCAGAGTCTAGAAGACAGCAGAAACATCCAGATTAATTCGTGTCCATGAAATTTCGATTATACCGAAATTTCATGCGCCTCCGTATTTTAGACTGAAAAAGGATTTTATTCGTTTATTGCACATCACATCACTCAAGAAGGACATGGGACGCTTGTACGGTAGAACCGAAAATGTTTTATTATAAAAAAAATGAAAGAAGCTGAGAAGTTAGAAATATGCAAATCGCAGTGCGCTACCAGAGTTTTGCAAAGGATGAAAGTTGTGCTTTAAGACTGCGCACGTACTGGTTTTTCTCATAGTAAGGAAAGGGTTTCGGTTTGAGTTTGTTCGTCGAAAACGTTCCGGATATACCGCGGACACGCCGAAAGGACACGCATGTTCAGTTAACTTGTACAGATCGTAGAGGATCGTTGATATGCAAGAACTGGTCTGAGCTTAAAAGCAATTTTTGTGCCGGGATGCATTGGAATTGAGATGATGCATATTACGCTATGTAACAGAGCATCAAATGACTCGACGACAAGAAAGTAGACAATGATACAAAGATGCGGTACCGCAGCACGTAAAGATCGCCTGTTCTACGGAGGGGCTGATCGATATCCGTTTACCAGCTATACCATGCTGAAACGTGAACTGAAAGCTGCTACGAAGGTCTTCATCGAAACGATATGACTTTTGCGTAATGTGATACTACGAACAAGACGTCCTGCAACGAGCTTCCCGTTGTGAGATAACAGAACTCTCTGTGGAAAACATTGGAGCTATACAGACAGAGAAACTACACGGGGCTATGAATTGGAGAAGTGCGATGTTCACGCAGAGGTACAGGTTCTGTTTCGGCTTGCGAGATGGCCTCACATAGTTATCAACGACATGCAGAGGCACTAACAATCAGCCGCCACAAAATGCTCTTACGGAATACCATGGTGTGGTGTGAAATCAGTTACAGCAGCAGACATCTCTTGTACACATTCATGACACTGTGACGGCAAGACGCTACATATCAGTCCATGTCGTCATCAGTCTCGCCATACGACCTTCTTTGTATCCAAGCAGCGAACAATCATTCACCACGGCAACGCTAGTCTCACTCTGATGGTGCTCCAAGGGGCAGTCTCCTAAGCCGTACACACTCTCCCTTGGCGGTCAAAATCACTGGCTATCGAGATAATGTGGGACGTTATGGGTCGCTACCTCCGTCGGGATCCTCTACAGCGGGCCAGCAGCAGCTGGTGCTCAGCTGGTTCTTCCTTGGAATCCATCCTCATAGATTCTATCACTCACGGGATGCTTCGTCGTGTGTAGGCGTCTACAGTTGCCCGGTGGGGACAAAAACTATACGGAACAACCCTGAAGTATTTATACGGAACAATCCTGTGATTTTCCCGATAATATACTAATACTCTATCTGTGCTTCAATTCGCGTGCTGAGCAGTGTAAATCCGGCGCCTTCTCTTAAATTTTCTACTGTATGTTTCTGTACAACAGCTTCTGTAAGATATTGTGGATTTGAACTATGAACAAAGTCAAATTATCCACCTTATAATCAAGATCTGGTACCGTTCTGCGTGTCTCCTTTGAGTCAGATCAGGAACTTATCTTTCATACTGAGGTTTTCCCAAAAGTTCAAGGCGGACAAAAATATAATAGGCCTTTTTTACCTACATAGTCCCATTGAAGGCCCATATACTTCTTCCAGTGGTGCTCTAAGGCTCTTATGCTTTCCTAATAAAATCATTTGTCAAGGCTGTCAAAATAGTTTTTTACATCATCAATAGCACCTTCGTTCGTCCCCAAATGCACACTAGATAAATTATTCTTTTTGAGATTCGGGAACAGATGATATTCGAGAGGGCAAGTTCAGGAGATGGGGAGGTCCTGGTAGCAGTTCAAATCCACATTCGTGCATTGAAGCTATGGAAACTGTTAATTTGTCACTTTGAGCGTTATCCTAATGAAACAATCCTCATTTGTTCAGCTTCCCTCTGTATTTATCCTTCAAATACTGCCAAAGTTTCCTCAGTCGATTAGTAAAGTGTTCTCTAGTGATGGTTTTGCTCTTCGCAAGGTAATCCACCATTAGCACCACTCCGCATCCCCGAAAACTGTTTCCATCACCCTTCCCGCAGAAGCGACAGATATTGCCTTCTTCGGAGTGGGTGAGCCACAGTGTTTCCATTGTTTTGCATCTAGAATATAGGCTGCCAAAATAGTTTTTCACGTCATCTCTGCAGAAATCCTTCTGGATCGGTTTCAAACAGTTCAAGATTGTCCTGTGACACGTTCTGTCTGATCAGCTTTTCCACAGGTGGCAGCAAGTGTTGGTTTCCAACGGGTAGTTTGATACCAACACTCCTGCTATCCGAATGTCAGGATTGTTGGTTTGCGAGTTGTTCTTTAAGAATGCGGTCAGATGTTCTGTTACAATGCAGTCAACTATTTTTTTATGACATATGCGATGCTTCACTAATTCCTCTGACGTGTGCCTTTCAATACTGTTTCGTGCACCTTGTCTACATTTGCTTAAGTGCTGGCCTCCAATTGCTTGCCTAAGCGAGTATTATCTTCCACAGTTGTTCTGCTACGCTTGAATTCCGTTCAGCACTTCCTTTCACTACCGTAAGGATTGGCATATTCTCCTAGTGTTGGAACCGTATATTCGGAAAGTCCTTTGGCTCTAACTCATGTTTATGCAAATACTTTATTACAACTTCAAGCACTTGCTTCTACAGTTTTAATTCCTTGTTTCACCTAGTCAGGCTAGAGCCTCCAATAAATAACACACATAACTACACACACGAGCCACTGAATTCGAAACTTTTACGCAGATGTACGTAAACGTTCCTTACACAGCAGCGTGTATGCAAAATAAGTCGTCACGTGCATCACCACGTGATCTAGGTAACTATTTAAGACTACTACTCGTCATTAATCGTCAGTAGTGTTGATCACAATAGGAAAAACAAAGGACCTTTCGGAGATAGATAAAAGGCTTTATGTCGGTGCCCGTTTGGCTGGAGCGACGATTTTAGTAACAGCAGAGCAGACTGGTTTGTCAAAAGGTGAGACATCATGATTCTTTAATCAGTGGAAAAATAACGCACATTGCTTGTCTGAGAAACTTAAATGTGGCGCGTAGACATCAGTCAGGAACGAGGTCGCCATGTGAAAAGGTTTGAAAGGAGAAACAGGACTTCCTGTGTGCAGGAATTGACCGAAGCATTGAACAAAGGCTGATTCCGAGCTATATCTCAGCGAACTATTAGCAGGGAGTTGAAGGAGATTGGTATTGGGAGTCTCATGCCTATACGGAAGCCACTGATTTCTGCAAAGAATAAGAATGTTCGTCTAAAATGGTGTCAAGAACACTGCGACTGGATACTGGAAGACTAGAAAAAGGAATACTAGAAAATGGTGTCAGGAACACTGCGACTGGATACTGGAAGACTAGAAAATGGAAGACTAGAAAATGGTGTCAGAAACACTGCGACTGGATACTGGAAGACTAGACTAGTAAAAGGCATGTGGACCGACGAGTCGCGGTGCACCTATTTCTGTACCTACGGTAGGCAGAGAGGTTTGGGGAATTCCCATGAAGCAATGGACCCAGCTTGCCTTTTAAATACTACTCAAGTTTCTGGAAGAAGTGTCATGGTGTGGCACACGTTCTGTTCGTACAAAACGGGGTCTCCTGATATTACTGGAAGGTCGGGTGTCTTCAAAGTATTATATGAACATTGTTACCGATCAAATGCATCTTGTAATGCTGATTTTTTATCCTGCAGGAGACGGCTTTTTCATGGACAGCAATTGTGTCCAGCAGTGGTTCAGTGAGCACGATAGCAACTTCCGCCATCTCTCCTGGCCACTACATAACCCGGATCTGGACCCCATTGAGAATGTATGGGACATGTTAGGAAAATATTTCAGGGAATAAAGTGGTCTCCCGTCATTTCTGAGCCAGTTAAACGACTTTCTAGTTAACGTATGATTCTCTGTAAACATAGATGCATTCCAACACCTTGTGGAATCTATGCCAAACTGCATACGTGCTGTAATTTGGGTTAAAGGATGTCCAACCTAATATTGAATAAACGTTTCTAATTCAGTGGCCGGTATATGTAGAAGCTGAAAACTGGTCTCGTGGCATATAAATACTTGCGTTATTACACCAAAAAAACCGCAAAACTACGACTATTCCTTCACGGCCTGATCGAGAACTTTTGGGATACCCTACGTATATGTAAACACGAAATGAAAATGAAAGTCAACATCGATGACTGTATGTAAATTTCCGAAATAATGTTAATCTAAAGGAAAACACTTCTGTTTGTGGGAACTTTACTCTGCTCTACTGCCCTTAAGAGATTAGAAATGCTGAAAATTCATATGCCAAGTCAGGTAATTTTTTTCTATACCAAGTTTTAAAAATTCCGAAAACGTTGACCAGCACGAAGAAAAAGAGAGATTAAAAATCGCAGCGGTAAAATGCAGCATTTTCATGCTTCTCTTTGCCTGATGATTTCATGACGTTCTCTGCGTTTTTAAAATAACATAACGAACATCATGTAGGGAACGTGAAGCTTTATTAATTAGCTCATCTTGCCAAATTTCGTACGATATTCTTAACATGGGCGTTATTAAGCCGCATTTATGTCGTTCGCGAAGTGACTAAGAAATTACTTAATTTTTTTCCCAAGAGCAACGCGTTTGCATGCATTAGCTATTCTCGTCCAATTAAAATGCATCAAAGACCTAAACAGACTAATTTGTCACACTTCTCTCCATTGCAAAGTTGTCTCTAAACATAAAATACTGTACTTAATTGTACCCACGTACTGCAGTCGGTGAGTATGAGATATACAAGTTGCTAATCCGATTAATTTATTTTCACAGAAAGGAAACTAAATTAGTATAGTTGCCAGAGCGAAGGTGATAAAAATATATTTTAAGACACATGGTGCGGAAAATGATTGAATTGAGACATTGCCATGTTATTCGCATTTAGGTTGCCTAAACAAAATGCGAACTGATAGATTTGTTTATTTCGGTATGAAACTACTGACATATTCATATTACGGTAAAGCATGTTAGCATTTGGGAACAGCTTAATTTCTCACGTTGAATGTTACGTAATGTCTAGTAAAAGTTACAGCTTTGTTAGTTGTCGATGGAAGCATTGAATATATCAACACCATCATCATTGTCAATTATCCACTGCTCAATGAAGACTTCTTCAAGTTTTTTCCACAACAGCATCTCTTTCTCCACATCACTCCGGTATGCTTTCGAATTTCATCTACCATTTCCCACGAAGTTTTCTTCTGGGTCTTTTCTTGTTCCAGTTATCCAGTCTAAAACTTCGATTGTCCATGGGTGGTCTGTTCTTTTGGCAGTATGTCTGGCCTGTTGCCATTTCATGGATTTGTAACGTATACTCTAGATTCAGTTTCCTTTTGATTTTACTATCTCTCGTTATTTTATTTTCCTATGTAAATTATCTTCTTACTTAACGAGATGTTATTTCTCCCGCTGAATGATATGTGGCAACGAGTGTAGTCATCACGTGGTGGTAGGCAGTATAAATAGGCGCGTTCAACAATACCTAGGAGAGCTTTTGTTTATGTGCGAGGAGAGCTTTTTGTTTATGTGCGTAGAGAGCTTTTGTTTATATGTGGAGAGGTTTTGTTCGATGTGAAAAGAGCTACGTTATTTTGTGCCGAGAGCTTCGTTCTATGTGATTAGGTTCTTCTTCATTATTGTGATACGATTAGTGTGACTAGTAGTGTGTGTGTTGGATGATACCAGGAGTTTCCTAATAAAAGGTTTTAAGTAAGTACGTTTTTCTCAGTTCATAGTACTGGCAGACCTCCGTCTGGCCGTTGGGTCTCTGTCATTAAGTGTCTTCATTAAGTACCACCAGTAAAACTTTATTCATGATATAATAATTACAACAACAAAACCAGTTAAAACTAATTCATTATAGATTTTATTTTGATAAAGATATCTTTCACAATCATCATTTTCCTAATGCACGAGTCTTATCTTTTCCGGCCACACCAAACATGCGTCTCTCCATGCTTCTTTCAGTTGTCTGCAGTCTTTCCATGTGTTTCTTAGTTAAAATATAAGCCTGTGCTCCGTATGTAAGCACTGGAAGGATGCATCGAATAAATACTTTTTTTAAAAGAAATAATGGTATATTGCTCTTGAAATTTATACTGTTTCTTCCAAAAGCAGTCTAATCAAGTTTAATATACCGATTAATTTTTTCATCAATGTGACCATCGCTTGATGTTTATTGCCCAAGGTAAATGTAGGTATTGGTTACTTCCAAAATTTTCCCATCCATCGATAAATATTCATTTCTTATAAAAGCATTACATTGTACATCAGTTTTTTTCGCCGAAAGATCATTTTTAATCCCAAATCTTACTCTTGTCAGCAAATTCCTGGATCCTGCTCTGCAGCTCTGAAGGGGTTGTTGCAAAATGACTATGTCATCAATAAAACGAAGGTGAGTTAAATAATCTCCATTACTCTTTATCCCACTGTTTTCGCAGTTCAATGATTTAAAAACATTTTGCAATATGGCATTGAAGAGCTTGGGAGATATGGTGTCACCTTCTACTCCCTTTCCAATTTTCATTGGTGCTGTATCCTCAAATAGCCGAATCTTTGCACTTGCATTTTCATAGATGTTATTAATAATGCTAATGAATGCATTAACAGTACCACGGGATTTCAAAGCCATCATAACAGCTGATGGTTTCATAAAATCAAAGGCTTTTTCGTAATCAATAAAGCCATACGTAATGGGAGATCATATTCCCTCGTTCTTTCAATTAGTTCTCTCAGTACAATGGAAACGATCTACGGTGCTGGAGCCACACTTGAATCCAGCTTGTTCTCTCGGTTGAGCCATGACCAGTGCTACATTCAAGCGATGTGAATGCACGTAAGTGAAGATTTTATAAACCTCCGATAAAAGGCTGATGGGCCTATAGTTCGTGAGGTCCACAATGCCACGTTTTTATGTAGAAGGATTATTGTAGTAGTTCCAATCATGAAGGATTATTATTGTAGTTCCAATCATCAGGAATGTTTTCTTCATTGAAACAACTAGTGAAAACTTGGGTGAGTAGTTCCTATTTCTCCACTGGCTTCTTTGTATAACGTGCACGGTAATTTCATCTTACCCTAGAGCTCTTATCCGTTTCATGTTCTTAATTGCATGTGTAACTTCTGCCGAGAAGACTGGAGGACGTTTGGTACTGGTACCTTTCTTAGTAACTGGAATAGATGTATCATTTCTTTCATACAGTATTGTCTAGAATTTTTTCGTTGTTGTCAAACTTTCACCTCTGTTCCTGGTTACAGTAAAATCTTTTCTCAGTGCCATAGTTTATTTTCTTCTCTTTCTGAGATGTCCCCTTCCTTTTATTCAGGCTTTGATTGTTTTCAATTGCTTTCCTCACTACTTCACAATTGAATTGCTTATATCTCCAGTGATACTTTAGCGCATCGTCCTGCATACCTCTATACTGTATATTCCACTTTATGTGTCCTCATCTCCTTTTCCTTTTGCTTCAGCATTTTTGCTTTTTCTGATATTTTTTTCATATGCAACATGTTCTTAGTAGCACCCATTTTGTTGCTGTTTCCATAAGAGCCTTGGTGACTTTTCAGTTAACTTCAGAAATGTCTACTTCTTCGAATGTTAGACCTTCTAGTGCAGAGAATTTGCTATTGAGTTCCAATTTTTGAATATACACTGCTGGACAATTGCTAAGGACGGATCATAAACGGCTATATAGCGCATGAAACAGTAAGTGTGGTTGGATGCCAAGTGAAATAAAATAATGTCAGAATGCCAGGACATTACAAGAAAGACAATTTATTGTGCTCTGAAATCCAGAAGGCTTTGGAACGTGTTCAAGGGACAAACAGGCCATTTTGTGCAGAATACGTAAACGCGAAAAAATGCAATTACCGTCCGCAGGCGTTCCGGCGTAAGATGTCAATAGGGGATATGGCCACCATGGAGGGCGATGCAAGATTCCACACGTCGTGTCATGCTTTGCACAACATTATCAAGCAGCTGTTGGGGTAATTTATCCCATTCCTCTGTCAGTGCACTGATGAGGGTGTCCTTGTTTATTGGAGGGCATTGGCGACCAGCAAGACTACTCCCCAAAGCATCCCACACATTTTCAATGGGATTCAGATCTTCAGAACGTGCTGGCCATACGAGGCTTTGAATATCCTCGCTCTCAAGACACTCCTGGACAGCGACTGTTCGGTGACATGTTGCGTTGTCGTCCATGAAAATGAATCTATCACCGATAGCACCACGGAACATGCGAACATGAGGTAGCAAAACATCATTAATGTATCGTTGGCCAGTCATAGTCCCAGTTGGAAGCACATTGAGGGGCGTACGGCCATTGATCATGATGCCAGCCCATACCATGACACTACATGTCGGATATTGGTCCCCTTTCCTGTATGTTTGCTGGACAATATGCAGTACCACTATCACGCCAGATCAGTTGTCGTCGACAATCAGACGATAGACTGTATCTACTCTCATCTGAGAAGAAGACAGCAGACCAGTCGTTATCAGTCCAATTGCGATGTTGATGGCATCATTGCAAACGGGCGGTACGGTGACGTCTGGACAATGGGATGCACACAACAGGACGGCGGGCGTATAGTCCTCCTTCATGCAAACGTCTGGCGACAGTTTTTCGGGAGATCCGCTTGCCAGTAGCAGCCATAAACTGATTTGCTACCTCACTAGCTCTGCTGCGCCGGTGTCTTTTTGTTGATAGCACTATGTACCGATCTTCTGCAGGTGTCGTCGAACACGACCTCCCTCGTGACGTTTGCTACACTCTCCATTTGTTTGAAATGATTTCCAAAGCCTTGAAACAACACTGTGGCTGACGTCGAACTCCCTGGCAACATCTGTTATATTTCGCCCTTCTTCAATTCTGCCAATAATGCGGTCACGCGTAAAATCATCTAGGTGATGTCGTGAAGACATACTGAAACTTGCAAGTTCGTCAATTGATTCTTTCTCTTTCAACTTTGCGTTTGAACAACAACGGTCAATACGCGTCAAATCCTTTATATCTCTTATCAGCGCTATGACGTCACGAACAAGTTCGGCAATTCAAAATTTGCATACGCACAACCCGTCTTACTGTATCCCGCACTTATGCTAATTTCCACATTTTCCTGCCTTCCATTTTATGGTTGCTATCGTTGCTATTGTCATCCGTCCTTAACAATTGTCCGGCAGTGTATTACGATGCTTCTCAAGTTTGGTCAAGTCAATACATTTTGTTTGTTTTATGAGCTTACCACGTTCGAGTTTAGAGTTGAAGTGCGTCTTACATCTCACCATTTTATGGTCACTCCCTGTGTTGAACCATTCAGCACACTGAAGTCTTCAATGAGAGATTTCCTGTTACACAAAATAAAATCAATTTCACCTGGCCTCTCATTGAGATGCCTCTATGTCCATTTCCTATGTGGCGTTTTCTTAAACAAGTTGGTAAAAACCATACAATGCATTGATTATGATACGCTTTTCAACATACTATTGTAGAAATCATTACTCAAGTTATGAGGATAATGGCTGTGGAATAAATCTCGCTCTTGTATCCTGACCTTTGACCACATTCCGATGATATTAAACAGAATTGGTTCAGTATACCTCCGGAACAACATACTTGAGTTTGGTCGCAATAGAAGCATTTTTTACTCAAGTTATGAGGATAATGGCTGTGGAATAAATCTCGCTCGTGTGTCCTGACCTTTGACCCCATTTCGATTATATTCAACAGAACTGGTTAAGTATATCTCTGGAACTACGTGATAAATTGTAGTCGCAATCGAAGCAGTTTTACGTAAGTTATGGCGCATAAGGGCGATGAAATGTATCCCGCTTCTATGTCCGTACCTTTGACACCATTTCATTCATTTTCAATAGGATTCGTCCCCAGGTTGCCCCCTACCACATACTAAAATTTAATCGAAGTCAAGCCATTTTTACGCGAGGTGAGTTATCGTGCGGACAGACAGACAGAGAGACGAACAAAGCTGGAGAATATACGCTTCATCAACCTACGGTTGGAAAGCGTAAAAAGAAGTTTATAATAAAAATCTTTTCTGCCTCTTCAAACTCTACAAGAATATTTCCACACAGTTGCCGTTACCGAATTTACTTACCGAAGTTTCATTCTATCGCTGTTTCCCTGTTTTCCCATTAAACTAATTTCCTATTTTCTCTTAGAAGCTGAATTTCCTCGTAAAGTTCTACAATTCCTTCCTCAGGATGACTTGTAGTGCGTGCTTAAGCTTGAATAATCCGATTATGGTATTCTTTTGAGAGTTGGATAACGAGTCGAACAGCTCTGTTCGAGGAACTTCCGAATTCTAGAACCTTGTCCTCCAGTTACTTGTTTATTCTGAAAATATTGGGTAGGGGTGTGGGTTGCCCATAATTCACCAAGCTGGGCAAGCGTGTTGGTGAGTGTGGGATAGCATTACTGCTAATCCCGGTGATATAGTTATAGCGCTATGTGGCGGTCGTCAGAGCCTGTTTAGCGGCAACAGGATGCACCACGAGAACGCTGGGTTTCATATAGGTGCTTAAAAGTAATGGACCCTTTTTGGGGGCATTTCTCATTTTCATGGAACATATCAAAATAGGTGATGGCACCATACGACCTTTAGCCGGTGGTGGAATTTGAAATCATGTCTTCCTACGCTGAATCGGCTGTTCTCCCAACTGAATTACACCGACAGGTTTACCACTGCTTGATTGTCGATTTGACTCATGCGTCACCTAAGTAGTACCTCATCTACGTCATGTCATGTAATGTGATACAACACTTCCATCCACACTATCTTTTCCCTGCACAGATTATTTACATGCCTTTTTTCGAATTACTACTACTTGTATTTAAATGATTTAATAGGAACTTTTATAGGTTGCCTATGAGCTGATGGTATGCAAAATGCACACAAGAATTACAGAAGGACTCAAAAATGCGTTTCCTCTAGAAACAGGTTCAGATTTCTTGCATAAAAGGTAGAAGATATGTTTGTATGAACACTGTGCGCTAGAATAACAGTTCAGAAGTGGATAAACATTTTAAGTTTCCCCCATTATATCAGTAACGGGTATAAGAAGAAAAGGCGAAAATCGGTAGAAAATACTCAAGCAGTTTGATGCGGACCATGGCCTTGAGAGAGAGAGAGAGAGATTGAGTGCAAATTATATCAGGTTTACATGCATTTCAAATGGTTAATAGTACCATTCTAAAGTTCGTCATCAAAAAGCAAAAGTGGTGGAGAAGGACTGCATGCTGGGTGTTATCGTCCCGTAAGATAAGTCTGTTACTTATTGAACGATCGTTCAAATGGGCTACAATAATCCATTCTCCTACCTGCGACCAGGAATGGAGACTATTGAAGCACAGATGTATCAGTGGCCAACCAAAAATATCCCACTCTTTGTCTCTATTGATTATAGCACTGCCACCATCGTAGTTGTCCCATTCCAGGTATTTTCAAATTGAAAGGTTGTTCTTGGTTGTCTCCATATCATGTACCCCGTGTATTGGGGCTGAAGGCATCTCTTTTTCATCCGGGGAAATCCCGATCGACGATGGCCTTGGAATCCAGCGGACACGATAGGTCCATAGGTGGAACAATCCTCCTAAATTAAGATGGTTCGTCCTACGTCTTGGTGTTTGGGAAAAACACATCACTTACTTAACGTACAGTATCTTTTGTTGAAGTCTTTTCCGTTCGTTCGTGGCGGATATCATCATCTTTGCAGTGTTGCTTTGAGGCGCTATTGCGGTCGATGTGCTGCTGACACGTTGCTCTTCTCTTAGCACGATTTCAGGCAGTTTTTTGGGGGCTGGTTAACTGTGGGTGTTCATAACCGAATCGTTTGGACCGTGTTGAAATTCCTGACGAGCTTTAAGAATCACGGGACGAATCCTATTAAGCCAGTCAGAACATGAACTTGCCTTTCGATTATCCATACAGCTCACCATATCACTTCTTTTGATAAGTACTGTAATGTAAATATGCCCGACAAAAGCTCTCCTGAAAGCTCCTGGGCTTATTTATAAAGAGAAATGGAGTATCTCTTTAAATTAACCGCTTTTATCGTCGACGTATTCGCATGCACCTTATTCCATTGTATATGTTACCGGCAATGTTAAAAAAACAAGCATTGTACAGAATGCCTAGGAAATCTATGGAATGCGTGACTTTTTTAGACAAAGCATGGAATATTTATGTTATTTTAATACTGTGTATACTTTTCCTAGGCATTATATAAAACGACAAGGACTATTTAGGCAAAGTATGAAAACAAAATCGTGAAGAGGCCTTTATTGAAAAGACGTATATTAAAATTAAGGAAAAATATAAAGTAAAGTATATGACTTTATTACTGAAAGAAGAAGAGAAAAAGACTAGCACTGACCTACTTGTTGCAACAAGAAAGGTGTGACGTATATTCTAAATTAACTTTCCTTTTTAGATTTTTTCCCTATGTAAATCTTGAGTTTATTCTGTTATTCTTCACTCTTAACGTGATACCTTTCTCTCAAACGAATGCGTTTGGCAACACAATTGAAGTTGAATGAACGTGACGTATGCCTGAGTTTTGATAAGAACAAGAGATAAAAGCGACGACTAAGTTGTTGCTGGACGAGCGTTGTAAAGCGAGCGTTGGGTTGTAAACTGATTATTGATAGGAGTGTTGTGATAATGTGTGGTGTGTGGAAAGTTTTGTGCAATATGCTATGCTACGATGTGTTTGCTATATCTTGAATAAAGCATCTTTTTCCGTAAGTTTGACTTCTGTTGTTTACATGTTTCGTCTGGCCGTTAAGGTTTTCTTTCATTTAGGAACTATTCCTTAGTATGTTGATGTTTTAAATTAACGTAGAAGTAAGACAAGACTTCTACGCCACAAAGGCTAGAATGACATTTTGAATTACATTTAATTGCCTTTTTAACACAAGAGCACTTCATAATTTGGCACTTACTCTCACGAATCCTTGGCACTTTCTGTGGACTGAGCGATAGCAGCTGATCTAAGAGAAATTTTGTGGTGGGGAACGTCTTTAACTCTGAGTAAGTCCTATGGATGTGAATTGTGACTTGGCATGGAGTTGGTTCAAGATTCCTCGAGTAGTTTGAAGTCGGTAAAAATCGTCTGCTGTCATACTCATAATAATTGCCAACAGATTGCGCGAGTCACCCCGTCCCTTATCAACGTCAGGAATAGGAACTCGGACAGTGGCCCCCAAAGATGCAGGAATAATGTTTTTTTCTCAGAGCCCATTTTCATTTTTTGCCCTGAATTTCCTGATTCTACAATATTTAGATTCAATTGAAAGTCACGTGCCTCGCCACGTGAAAAAAAAAAAAGACATTGGCGGGAGTATTTTACACTTTGCCGATTTGCCTTTTGGCATTGCATAGAATGAATGCCAAAAGGCAAATGAATAAATATGAGAAATGTTAAGCGTTTCATACTTTGACGTCCCATCCATGTTCGGCATTCTACAGATTTCCTAGGCGATTTTTACAATGTTTAATTTCAGGCATTGCCGGTAACATATACAACATTTCGATCCTACATCACATTTTAGCAAACATGTGCTTTTACCGTCAGAGTTTGTGGATATGCAGCTTTTTTATTTTTATTTGCTCCTTAAGTTATGGAAACCGGTGCAAAAGAGTTAAAAGCATTGAAATAATGAAAAAGTGAAAGGGGAGGAAAACATCATAATGTAAGAGAGGAGGAATAAATGGCGAAAAACCTGAGGCTTATCAAACAAGGATCTTTGCTCTTTCCACGTTTTATAAGTGAGTCACGGAAAAATTATCATTGGCCGCCACCGGGAGTCGAACCCAGGGTCTTGCAGCTACGCGCCGGATATGCTTCCGCTACACCACAGCGGACTCGAATTCCTGCATTCGAGGCCGCTGTGGTGTAGCGGAAGCATATCCGGCGCGTAACTGGAAGACCCCGGCTTCGACTCCCGGTGGCGGCCAATGAGAAATTTTCCGTGACTCACTTATAAAACGTGGAAAGAGCGAAGATCTTTGTTTGATGTTCCTGGTCCACGTTAAACGTCTGTATTAATTACCTGAGTCTTACACTGTGATAGAAGTCCACCACCGAAACTGAGAAATTTAATTCGCAAATTTATTGATCTTGTAGAGTACCTATGATTCTGTGACTAGATGTATGGAGAATAAGCTAAATAATACACAAAGGAAGATGCTCGGAGATGAACGGCTCGTGAGAAATGAAATAATTTGCACAGAGCTACAGGGAAGCAAAAGCAGATAAATAAGTAACAGGAGACGAGAAGGTCCGTTTGTAATGACGGCAATGAAGGAGCAGAATTTGAAAAGCAAACTGACACAGTGCACACACTTCAATAGGGAAAGACGATCTGCTGCAGCGAACTCACGTAACTGTAGGATAACACTACTGCATGAGAAGAGGTAAAGTTACGACTTCTTAGCAAATCTTATTAATCATTGAAGTAAACTGTAATTCCGAAGTTTTACATTCCCACATGAGCACTGTGTAATCAGTTCACCTTAACAGCACAAGATAGAAGTAGGAAAAAGATGGAGCATTCTACAAGTTCGTGGCCTGTTTCACCCGAGCGAAGGATCGCCTATTAGTAATGGTACGTGTTGATATCGCTGTATTTCCTTTGACGACCGGCTGCAATTGTTTTAAAGATCCAGTTACACTTTAAATTTATAACCCGCCATATTTGCGGCAAACATTTTATCAACTCTGGGTTTTGAGCCATCTGCGAATGGAATAAAGCACATCACCCAAGTAAAGCGCCGAAACAAAAATATGCTGCCTGTGCACTCAGTTGACGGTCGTCTTTCATTCTCACTTAAAAGAGTTCCTAAAATTCCCAGCAGAATTTTAGCTACGTAAATAGGTGATTTCAAACGATGAGGATAATAATCTTTCTTTTTCCTTCATTTCTTTTTTTTTTCTTTTTTAGTACCTGACGAAAAGTGCGATTCTGTAATTTCAGATTCAGATTCAGAATGCATTCCCACTCCTGCAATGTATGCAAAAATAAAAGAAAAAGAGGGGTAAATCTTTCTATTGGACGCCACGATGAAAATCCATGGGCACCTGTACTCCACGATCCAAATTCTGATCATAGATTCACACTGTCAACTATGTGCGGGTTGTTTTCGTGCTCTATCATGGCAAAGCATTTACGTTATATAGTAAAACCATATTAGTAATTCGTTTTATTGACGTAAAAATAGACAAACACGTTTCCAAGTTCCACACATCAACCAAATGGCTTTTGCAAGAAAATTACACGGAAAACTGCAATTTGAATAATAGAACACCTGTACGATATGAACACGGTATCTCGAGTAGACAATAAGCGGATAGATCCAAATGCAATTTCATTCAAGGTTACGAGAGGTCACATTCGTGGCACGCGGTATTTCGGAAGGAGAGAGCCGCTATTTGAAGAACTGGTTCCAAATACGTGATGATTGTAGAAAGACGCAATCATTGCAAGCTTCGCTGTGGGTAATGATTTCCAGTTTCTCGAATGGCTGTAGATTTAAAGGTAGAGTAGGAAGCTAATTTCTTTACACTGTATCATCCTAAAAATAAGAAAAGCGGGATTGAAATTGACTTTTTTGGTAGGGCTGTGGTTACTTTACCGTTCTTTGGGTCGCTTTTATGCTCGTTGATTCTATTTCTTAAAGAACGCTCGGTCATTCCGATGTGGTATTGTTTGGAGCAATCCAGATATTGTAATGGAATGGCAAAAACGCTTGTCTCGTTGAAAAGAGGGGCTTGTCAACGTTTCTCTTAAGCATGGCACATAAAGATACAGGAGACCTTATGATGACGCCCTAATTCATCTTCTTGAGTTGGTAGGCAAAATTTGGTATGTAAGGAATTGAGCGCAGTTAGCGTAGTTTCTGCGCAGAAATATTAGAATGCTGGATTTTGTCTTCGATAAAGTTATGAATCTGGTTTGAATTCTATCTTTCCTCAGTGGCCATTTCGATGACACTATTTAAATCGCGTTATCTAGAATGGAGGAGACGGTGAAGGCTCTTGAGATGTTTTGTGTTCCGCGGGAGAAGAACGAGCTGCGAAGCATTAGTTTGGAACAGTGTTGTGTTGGAGCTCAATTTTTAGAGTCCGGGAATTAAGTACGTCAGCTCGATGCCGCACGAGCCCGAATTTTATATTGTAAGATAGAGCCCGAGCCCAAACATTCCCGAAAACTATGACTAGCCGGCTTAGGTATCAATTAAAAGAATATCCTCTTCCAGTCTTCCACTCTCTCCTCCCACTGCCATTACCCGGAGTGTTTCTTCTCAACTGAGGAGGGCGGAAGGTGTCTCAATCTGTATCTATAATATAGCTGCACGATTTCTTTTACCATTCATTTCTTTCGGAAATGTTTCGGATGACTGGGAGGCGCTACGATGTACGCACATTGATCAATAGAATAAGCAAGAATAAGCAATAGAATAATCTGCTACGTGGAGGTAGGAGGCAAAATTTCGTCGGCGTGCTATTATCTATAGTTCTTGAAGATGCTTTTCCTTCTCCGCAGAAATTCAATACTACGTAGCCTATGATATTTGCTGCCCATACCCGGGATAAATAGAAGGATGAGTCGAAAGGTAAACGGTAAAAATACCCCCGGAGAAAATACCCCTGAAAACTGAAAAGCGGAAAAAATACATACCCCCGGAAGAAATACCCCCAGAACAAACGGTTCACTGTAAACTGCTACACAGGAACACTAATGAGTGGCAGTGTTCTGGTGTGGCAATTTACCGTCAACCCTGCCACATATCTTTCAGCAACTTGGCCACAAAAGTTTGAGGGGGGCGGGGGGCTGTAAAGATTGCCGTTTCTGGTCCTATATTGAGAACTGAATTGGGAAGTCCAAACGAATTTCGAGAAAACGTTCCATGTAAGCCAAGCGAGAATTGTACTTTAATTTGAAGAAATAAATTGCTGAGGATCCGAGGTACTTTTGGTTGGGGGGGGGTGAACCCCAACTTCCGAAATATTAGGTTCTGGGCCGCTGGAGTGTATCCAGGCTGTTTCCCTTTAAGCGTCCGCAAGGTCCGTGAGCTGGGGGTGGGGTCCCCAAAATGTTAAAATGAACGTACAGCTGTAAACATTAGCACAATGATTTACATAATGATTCTGTACACGACCACGAATTTTCAGGAGGGTGGGGTGCAAGTTTCTAAGAGCGCAGACCAATGTTCAAGGTAAGGGATTTGCTCGCAATTTCTATGCTTCATGTTGTGTTTAATGGTAAACTATGTATGCCCTTCCCCCTCCTCCAGAAATTTGGTGAAGTCTGTGAAAGGGATACGAGGTGCTTGGTTTGGAGGGCTCTACCTCCAACTTCCGTAATTTCATATTCTGGACCTCTAGAGTCGGTCAGTGTATCCTCGATGTTACCCCTGAATAGCTCTTAGAAACGGGGGGGGGGACCCAACTCTCCAGAAAATTCGTGGTCGTGTACAGAATCATTATATAAAGCATGGTACTAATGTTTACAGCTCAACATTCATTTTAACATTTTGGGGAAAGCCCCCAAGCTCATGAACCTCGCGGACACTTCAAGGGGAACTTCCTGAAAACACTCACAGACTCCAGCGGCCCAGAATGTAATATTACGGAAGTTGCGGGTAGAGCCTCCCCAACCAAGTGTACCTCGGATCCTCGACAATTTATTTCTTCAAATTAAAGTACAATTCTTGCTTGGCTTGCATGGAACGTTTTTGCGAAATTCGTTTGGAGTTCCCAATTCAGTTATCAATCATGAAAGAAATACGGGATTACGCCATATAATACAAATTTTGAAGATGACAATCCGATTTTTGGCGTAAATGTGACAAGGATGGTAAGTCAGATAAAATAGGATGGTAGTGTAGTGGTTAGCATACCCGGGTGTTTTCTGGGAGATGCGGATTCGAGTCCCGCTCTAGGGCGATGAAAATTTTCAAGTTTTCGGATATTATCTGACTTACCATCCTTGTCACATTTACGCCAAAAATCGGATTGCCATCTTCAAAATTTGTATTCAGTTATCAATGTAGGCCCAGAAACGGCAATCTTTATAGACCCCCCCCCTTTGAAATTTTGTAGCCAAGTTGCTGAAAGATGTGTGGCAGGGTTGCCGGTAAATTGCTACAGCGGGACACTGCCACACATCAGTGTTCCTGTGTGGCAGTTTACAGTGAACGGTTTGTTCTGGGGGTATTTTTTCCGCTTTTCAGTTTTCAGGGGTATTTTTTCCGGGAGTATTTTTCCTACATCAGGGTCGAAAATGCAGGAATGTTTTTCATCGAATCGCTGTATTGGGGAAAAGTTGCCCCTCGTCAGTTAAAAATAATGTAAAAAAAGCAAACATATTTTACGTTTCCGCATGACCATCAAAATAATAGGAATTTCCAAATTTACGCAATTTTATTGTTGTTTTTTCTAAGTTCCAAATGAATTAGAATCGAATCCTTGTAGTGCGGAAAAGTTACCTCTAGTGTAGATAAAGAAAATGTAAAAGCGTTGTTTGAATTCAGACAATATTTTCCGTTTGCGCATGCTAATCAAAATTATAAAAATTCCACAAATTTAGACATTCGTTCAAAAGTACCAAATCCTTCTCCATCCACTCACTTGCAGCTGCAACCCTTTGATTTTGACAGACACTTCTTATGCTGCTGAGGTACGTGTCGACCTTTACAAGCCTGCTGTTCTTTCGGCCAGTCAGAGCTGGCTGGCAACAAGTGCGGATGAGAGTTTGAGTTCCTTCGGCCAGTCAGAGCTAGCTAGCAACCAGTGCGAATCAGAGTTTGAGTTTAATCCAGTGACTCTATTTAAGTATTTATCTTTACTTTGTGATATCACAGTTTAATTGTGTGTTTTGCAATTATGGAAGCAGCACATAATCATATAACGAGCCAAGAATTTATTTGCCCTTTATTTGGTCATCCAAGAGATCTTGTTCTAAGTAAACTGCTTACGCTTGAGGATGGAATACGGTGCTATTTTGAAGAGAGATATAAGCTGGCATTGGAATGTAACAATAAGAATGTTAACTTTTTCTATTGCGATGGCTGTGGCAAATAAAATAAAATCTGTATTTGATAAAGCCTGCATCCTTACAGCATTGAGTACAGAATAGTGCAGCTTATCAAGGCCTGCCATGATAAATATTACAAACTGAGGAAATGCAATAACCGGGACATAGCCAAACTTTCGAAAGAAGCTGGAAAAGTCTTAAAGAAGAATCGAAGGCACTTTTTGATGTTTCTTCATGAAAATATTATATGACGCTGGATTGCGTTCGTAACAAAAAATGCGACTCCCTATTTTCCTGGTAACAATCACATGCGCATGTGAGAAATCGAAACAAATCCCACGAAGAAGTAAATTTCTCCATCATTTTTATGCCATGGGTGGAATTCGAACCCACAACTCTCGGCTCCGGAGCTGCGATGCTATCCAGTACTACACTGGCATGTTATCTCACTGCTATCTACCTTTATCTTATGTTCAAGGCAGGAACGTCACATCTCTCTCTGAGCCCGAACCGTAGTAAATATCATGCAGTCCAAGTCCGATTGGGCGCGGGCTACGGTTCGGCCCATCTCAGCACTGGTTTTGTTGTTGTTGTTGTTTTTGAGGTTTAACGACCACCGTGAGCAACTCAATGGGCTATAAGCAGTCGCCCGTCCCTAATTTAGGGTCACTGGTTCCAGGGAAGGAGAGAACCAGTGCCGTAAGACAAGCACAACATCCATGCCTCACCGGGATTCGAACCCGGACCCCTTTCGGACGAATGATCAGAGGCCATCGCTTAGACCACTGCGCCACCGGGGCGGCCTCAGCACTGGTTTAAAGATACTGTATTAGGTTTCATATATTTATATTCGAAACTACAACATTCTCCTTTCCTGCGTTATGAAAATGTTGAATTTGAAAAATATAAAAAAAATTGATAATACGAGGAAAATACAGGGTGTTCCAAAATTATCTTTACAACTTTACACTCAATAAAACCCAAACGGAATAAGAGAACAAAAATCGGTTTATTGCATATGAAACAGCACGTTCCAAAGTTTGTCAGGATGTTAGTAGAGCTCTAGATGCGTACCGCTGGTTGCGCGAACGACGTCGAGGCGGTGTTCGACCTCATTTGGCTATATCAGGCACTTCTTTTCTGATCCACAGCGATTCGATCAAAAACATTCTCCCGAGCATGCCCTCAGGAATTGTGATGACAGTTGCAATCCTGTGCTTCAGCTCATCCACATCCGAAACCTCTGTGCTGTACACAATATCCTTCACATAGCCCCACAGCAAAAATGTCTAGGCGGTAAGATCGAGTGAACGTGGAGGTCGAGGAATTGTACCATCTCGTCCAATCCAAGTTTCCGGAAAGGTTTCATCAAGAAACTCACGAACATGGAGTGACCAGTGCGGAGATTCACCGTCCTGCTGGAAGATAATAGCAGATAGCAGACCCTCCAATTGAGGGGTAACAAACTCACTCAACATGTTCAGATGAACATTGGATGTGACTATGTTTTCTGCGAAAAAGAATGGGCCGATGATGCGATTGTGCGGGAGACAGCACCAGACGTTAACCTTAGGACTGTCACGTTCAGTCTCACGGACGGCATGTGGGTTTTCAGACACCCAAATTCTGAAGTTATGCCTGTTGATAACACCACAATATGAAACGTTGCCTTATCGCCGAATAAAACACGTTTCATGAAGCCTTTCTTATTATCCATCCTGTGGAGCATAACAACACCAAAATCGAAACGTTTCGGTTTTCCCCCGGAGTGCAGTACCTGTGTTAAATGCACTTTGTCGGCAGACAGGTGCAAGTACTTGTGCAGCACCCTGTGTATCGTTGTGTAACCCCAACTGCCTGCAGGCCATACGAATAGACTACTCTGGACTTCGTAGGGAACTCTGTCGAACACGTTCCGTATCCTCTTCACTTGCGCTTGGCCAGCCAGCGCCTTTTATGTGATGCAGACTACCAGTTTCAGTAAACTTCTTGTTCAATTCGAATATTGAGGGTCTGGATGGTGGATTATGTTGGTATTTGGTACGGAAATTCCTTTGGACTTGTGTATCTGACTTGGTCGTTATGAACCATACCATGTACACTGGACCTTTTCCTGTGGAGTAGCCATCAGAAGTTCAGGGTCGTACATGAAAGTAAACAAAAACCTTTTGCGGATAATCAAAATGGTGTCGTGCGCGAAGCGACTGTGCGCCAAGCGACCCTGTTATGTATTTTACCGTGGACGAAGTGACCCTGCAAATCGAATCATTTTACTTATATATATATACACACAAATCGTAGTCAAATTACTTACATCAAGTTTTTTATACAAAACACAAGTTTTTAATATCATTTATATATATATATATATATATATATATATATATATATATATATATATATATACAAAAACATGGTAAACATAAAATTGCAAAAACATAATGCCATGACCTCGCGCTCTGCTGCAGGGGTCAATGTCACCTGAAATAAAATACATAAATAATGCAGACACTACAAGCACAATAGAACTTTATTAAATATGTGACTACCATAAATAATAAAAATAATATAATAATATAAGGTCAGCCACCGGGTGCCAATCTTCAGGGGAGGATGCACCCGACGGCTGAGCTTCTGACAGGTTTCATGTGGACGTCCTAATTTAGCAACCCCGACCGAATAAAAATAAACTGGACATCCCATCCTCCCTACCTGTCAGGAAATATACTTTAAAATCAACTTAAGTAATAAATTTAAACATTCAAAATAGACCTACCTTAAGCCTGACTAGTGCCCACGACAGGTAAACACAATTTACCGTGGCCATCCACCTTTAGAGTTCAAAATTAGGTTAATGCGTAGGCAAAGGGTACTTCAGAGTTATATAGAAGAGGGTAGTCGTCCTTCCCCACTGTAGAATATACCATGTATGCTAGGAAAGAATGGTTAAATGCTCCGGGGCAACTCGGAAGAAAACACAGTTTTTTTATGTAGCCCTGAAAGTTAGTAAGGATGGGCTTCTGGTTTATTGATCTTACAAAATCTTAATCGTAATGAAGTAACTAGGTCATGTGTTTCCAATAGTTTACTGAAATAGTAGTTACAAAAGGCCTCTGGATATTCATTAGTTAAACATTTCCAATATAATCTTCTTAATTGTTTAATAATATTATGCTTTTTATTACATATTCGCGTAATTCGCAAGATTTGTGAAATAATCAAATTACGGAAAATACTTCTTAAAAGGTTGGAGGTCCAATGACTGTATATTTTTGCTTTAAAATTAAACAGCTCTTTTTTATCATAAATATCTAGTTCTGGTTTACCTCCCTTGAACTCTATCCGCAAATCAAGAAAATTAATGCTGTTTATATCTGTATTTGTCTTAACTAAACTTAGACTCCTGGGGTAAATATCTTCAGGTCTAAAGTCTGCAGTATTGGTTTTAAAATAAATCAAATCATCAACATATCGAAAACAAATGACTTCTAAGTGGTGGTATTTTTCTTCATAAGCATGTAGGTACAAGTTGGCCAATAAACTTGAAAAATTAGTGCCCATAGGGACACCCATAATTTGTACTAGAATATTCTTCTGATCATATATATACACTAGTGTGCAAAATTTAAGCAACTTTACTGATTTTGGCGTAATTCCGCGAACACTCACCTGTGAGACATGAAATTCACACTACAGAGGCACAATGCAGTACCTAAAGGATGACGAAAGCAGCGTAGCAAACAAATGAATAGAACGCATACACGAAGGCAGGCAGCAGAAAATGGTTTATTGACAGCACGGCATCCGTACACCTAACCGACAGTCCATGAGGGAGAACAACAATCCAAAGTCCCTTAGTACGGGATATGACCTCCCCGAAGTACAAGGGTTGCGTGGCACGTCTGGCCATACTCAACACCAGATGATCCAACAGTTCTTGAGGTAACAGTTCCCACTCCTCGATGAGCATCTGTGTCAGTTGTCTGGTGTTCTCCGGGGGAAACGATCGTGCAGCCAGGCGTCTCCCCAAAACATCCCACACATGTTCGATGGGATTTTAATCAGGGGAGCACGCTGGCCACTCCATTCTGCGAATATCTTCAGAATCTAACAGGTCCTCAACTGCTTGGGACCTGTGTGGGCGAGCGTTGTCGTTCATAAAAACAAAGTCTGGACCAATGGCACCTCGGAACAGACGCACGTGGGGGCGGATGATCTGATCACAGTAACGCGCTCCGGTTACGGAACCTGTGCCGAAAATGTGGAGCTCCGTCCGACCGTTCAGCATAATGCCACCCCACACAAGTACGCCAGGACCACCCAAACGGTCTCGTTCCCTGATGTTCATGGGATGAAAGCGTGTCCCTACCTCTCGCCAGATCAACTGGCGCTGAGAATCGTTTGTCCGATTGGAACGACTCTCATCGGTAAAGACGACGTGACTCCATTGATCAGGTGTCCAGTGTGCATGTTCGCGACACCACTGCAAACGGTGCCGCCGATGGGCTGCTGTCGATGGTATGCAGCGTTCCGGCCGGCGGGCATATAGCCCACCCTTCTGAAGGCGTCTGGCCACAGTAAACCGGGATACCTGTCTTCCGGTTGCTTTACGCAACCGCTGCGCCATGCTGCCAGCTGTCTGGTTCCGGTCTCTTTTCGCTTGCACGACGAGATATCGGTCGTCACTCGCCGTTGTTTTCCTGGGGCGACCACCACCTACCTTTCGTACAGCTGTACCTGTCGTTCGGTAGGCTTTCCAAGCTCGTGACACTACACTTTTATCGATTCCAAACTCTTGGGCAACACTCATCACGGTACGCCCCTCCTCCAGCTTGCCGATCATTCTACCACGTGTAAAGGCATCCTGATGGTTTCTCCTAGCCATATTGCACGATCGATCTCACTTTCACTTGCAGCGAATGTCTGGAAATGCCTCTGTCCGCCGTCTTTTGTAGTCGGCTGGCACTGCGCGCGCTGCCTCCACGCAGTTTACGTGCCCTCACGTCACCTTTGACGTCGAACTCCTGCTATTTGCATATGCATCACCTTTGTCATGAGTTGTTGTTCCCTTGTACAACCCGCAAATCGCCCTTGTCTCCCCTGTCATGACTGTATGCTGTCAAACGACGTTGTTGCTTAAGTTTTGCACACTAGTGTAGTTGTTAAATATACACAGGCTACAAAGAACATCCCAATAATTTTTATCATAATTAATAGATTTGTCAAAACGCATATAATAATGGTCGAGAACAGTACGGAGATCTTCCAAATCAATTGTAGTGAATAAATTAGTAAAATCAAAAGTTTCAACATTTTTCAAAGTGTCATTGACTTTAATGAAGTTGAGAATTTTTCTATTGTCATTAATTATCCATGTTGAATCTTTTATATTGTTGAAAATGATTTGTAGCTTACCTTGAAATATTTTTCCAGCTTTTTTATTAAAACCACTGCTTCCACAAGTGATATATTGGAATTTCATAGGTATTTTGTGAAATTTGGGAACAGCAAAAATATAAGGAAAATCAAGTTTGTAATCCCGAATTTTTAATAATTTATGAAAGGCAATTATTTTTTTCTTAATAGCTAATATATTCTGATTAGTAATCCTATTGTAAACAGTTTCATTAAAGATTTCTTTTAACATAATGGAATAATAAAATTTCTTACAAATAAATGCAAAGTTATTAGCACATTTATCAACAGAGGTCACCACAAAATTGTCTTGCAATTCCTTAATTAAAATTTTGATTTTTTTCCAGTTCCTTATATATTCAAAACAGTGAAAATGTTTATAAACAAAGTAGTACATCTTTTTTAGTAGTGCATTTATCCATGGAAAGAAATCCTCAACAGGATGACTATATTTCTCTGAAATTTCATAGGCAAAGCAGTGTAGATCTTTGGACAGACATCTCTTAATAATTTTCACAGGGACAAACACATTTGGGCGAAAATTAGAGCCTTTATTTAATAGGCCTCGCAATTCTAAGCTTTCAATAATACCTGTGTTCCCTGTAATAATGTGTCCCTGTTCATTGTCAACATAAGGCTGGTATTTCTCATCATGACAGTAACATGGTAAGTCCTGAGGGTCCGAATTTCCCAATTCTCTGCAGAACCTATTATAATTATAAATTCTTCTGCCCAGAGTGTCAACATATTTGTATGCAGGAATAACTTGAAGAGTATTCCCAAATGGGAATTGCTGCTTTTTTGCCTTTAAGATAGCTCCAAATGGAATTTTATCAAAAATCCTCGCTTGGAAAGAAAGAATACAATATTTTTTTGCTAAAGGGTCATTTTCAATTTTTTCCCCATAAGTCTGTAGTTTCTGTAAATGGTAGTCACATATTTAATAAAGTTCTATTGTGCTTGTAGTGTCTGCATTATTTATGTATTATATATATATATATCATCATCATCATCATCATCATTGTCAAC